>JAWWES010000001.1:104399716-104439141 GCA_035583135.1 Lophotriccus pileatus | reverse complement strand
TAAATTGTTAAAGGAATGGTTTTTATGTAACTATAACCAGTTATTTATACAAAGTTTTAATTCAACCTATTACAGTAATGAGGAACCATCTTTAAAATATGATTTTTTAAAAAAAGTCCTCTTCAATAGACAAATTATATCAATGCCTGCAGGAGTAAAAGAGAAGTGACTGTATAATAAGCCTCATTCTCACTTCAGCACTATTAGTATTGGAGCTGTAATTCAGTTAAGATACAACATGAATACCAAAAGGGAACAATACGGCAAATCTGCAAAAGGTTTTGTCATGGATGAGCATGCCCAACAGTCACACTTAGTCTTCAAATGCTGGCAGCTACCAGGAGAGCTGGACTGTGAGGTGCTTAAGAGCTATGCTGGAAACATGATTATGCTTTGTACTGACATTTCATGTACCTTGTGACCTGTTTCTGCACTCCTCCTAGAGCACTCCAGTGGATTACACCTCATCCCAATGTGCATCATTGCAGGAAAAGGGTATGCTTCTTGCTCCTTATAGCACCAGTAAATATATGAAAAGTAAAATCATTAAGATGAACAGACAAAAGACAACAAAACTTAATGGACAGTATTTCAAAGCTGTACTGTGTAAATGTGCACTCACTTCTAAGAACACATGTATCAACACTAAAGATCTGTGTATTTGATTTGACCAGTCCCAAGTACATTGTGTTTATACTCATACTGTCTTTTACATCTTATTTAAACAAGAATACAATTGTTTACAAAAGGTTTGGGTCTGTGAAAAAGGCCTGAATTTCTTATAGTTTCAAGAAGTGTTTCTCAGCATTTAAAATCTCAGATCACTTCGATTACTTTGAGGCAAACACACTTTTTTTCCTAAGAGAAGGTGAACCTAGGTTGTGCATCTCCTATCCAGACAAAAAATATCATGCTTTTGTGATCCACTCATTGTTCTGTGATCCTAAAAACAACCAATACACAGTATCATAACTACAGCATTACAAGGACCTGCATTTTCTTAAATTCATTGCAATAACTGTGTTGAGAGAATGCCATTGTTTCAAGAACAAAAATTCTCTAGATTTTGGAAAAGGAATGATAACCTATTGACACAACTGAGGAAATGGAAGTCAATAGAATATAGTTTTCTGATATAATTGGTTAGGGCAAGCACTATTTTTCTAAAGCATCCCATACAATCTATAATAACCACTTGATGGCACCTCTTTATTGTAAGGTTCTTTTAAAAGACAACAGCTTTCAAAAGCAACTTAAGAGATCTTAGTGCTGAAAATATTCCAAGGAAAGACTGCCACCTACTGAATCTTTCTGTCCCTATTCCTCTAAGCCCTGGAACATTCTCCATCCTTTAAGCACTGGAAAGTCCAAACTTTTCTTTGCTAAACTTCTTCATCTAGCAAATAATATCACATGAAAAAGAAAAAAAAAATAATTTGAATTTTTTTATCCTATTGAAACTTCTATAGTGTTCAAAATTAAATATTTGACATGTGACCTTGGTTTTCAATCAGTTTCTCTTTCATGATTTAAAAAAAAAAACTTCAGGTTGTAGATACATTATGTGCTGAATATAGGTACGTGAAGCCAGAAAAGCCTTCCAAAACCATAGCACTTCTACAGTAACTTCAAAGACTACCTTACAAAATACCCCATTTAGAATCTGTATTTGTATTTCTTGTTTTCAAAACTAGGCCAGGGCCTTTTTTAAAATAGAGTTTGGCATATTCTCTACCTTACATCCTTAAAAAACACATCGTTACAATAGAAATTATTACATTATGGCTCCTTAGCAGTAAAGACAACAGCAAGATTATCAGAAGCAAAACACACTGGGTTGGCTTTTGCCACTACAGAAATAGCACTTATCAAAGGCAATTGAAAGTACAAGATACCTTATATACTTGTAAGATGTTAAATAATGCTCCAAACCTAGAGATTACTGCTCATTTTTCAGGATTTAGAGTCAGTTATAGATAGTATCCAGGGCTCTTACTGGGTTGAATGAATACACCTTGACCTAACAAACTGGGGAAGCTTTTTCATTCAGTCTGTTAGCCCTCAGGTGAAGGTACTAAAATATTCAGCCTTCCATTTATTACAATCATTTATCCATTATCTGACCGATAACCAAATAGCTATAAAATTGTTTGAAACTAGTTCATACTAAAATTATATACAAAATATTTTCAGGGAAAAGACATGATTTGTGCCAGCAAATCTGTAATGCAGATTCTTCGTTTCCACCCTCTGTGCTATATCTCTGATATATCCATATTTAAAGGAAGATGTAAATGTCTCTTTTACTGCCTATTCTGAACTGAAACTGAAGCTTTTCTTAGCATTTTTCATTTGTTTCTAGTAATACTTGAACAACTTGGATCAACTTAAATAATTTAAAGCAGTGTCTTCGTCAAAACAAATTAAATACCTTTTTTGCTACTTGTCCTTTCTCTAGTTTGCAGTCTAGCCATTAAAGAGAAGACCATAGAGTAGGTTTCATAGCTGAGGAATAACGAAGACCACTTCAACCTTTTTTTTTCACGTTTCACTTATGCTTGTCATCAGTGCATAGCTCCTTCACTTAAATACCCGCTGTACGGGACAATTTTTATACAGAATAAAAGATATCATCTCTTTCTATGGAGACTGTATCTCATGAACCTGGTAAGACACTTTTCACTTTTGTCATTATGGAAATGTTCTCTTCCAAATATTAAATGGTGGCAAGGAAAGGGTAGACAGTAAGTCCAAAGAAAGTTGTAAGCATGAATAAGTGTGGAAGACCAGAGAGGACAATGTTCCACATCATTTCTATAATCAGTGATGGTCTAATGGCATTTCTACTGGTACATTCACTGGAGAGGAGCTTTAAATTGTAATACCTAATTTGTATCACCTATCTAAATCAGGAGTTGAATCCCATACCTATTGTTTTTTCCTTAGCTGGCCTGTAACAGTTTTCATACTGGTGGGGGTGGTGTGAGGAGAGAAAGGGAAGGCATCTGACTACCAACCTGTTAGTCATCAATAGGATTTCCTGAACTTTCTTTAAATACCCTTTGTCATAACAATATATGTTGCTTAACCTCAAAAGGCTAAAATAGCATAAATTTAAATTTAGGTGTCCCTAAAATTTGGCATTTCAATACTATAAATGATTTGTAGATAAAGGAATGTGTTTCCATTAATTGCTGGATCCAATACATACTTCCACATAAGTATAATAACATATCGTCAATAACTCTGACAACTTTGGCAAAAGGCCATAAAGATTACATAAAATGGAAATAAGAGCCTATAGGAGACTTTATACACATGCATATGATCACCTCATCAATATTGTTCCAGTCTTATCACACATCTAAAGGAGACTAAGCAAGGTACACACTTTAAATTGCACCTAGCAAATGCTTTGTTCAGGAGGCTGGAGCTGGTATCTGGAGACAGGCTGGTAAGAGCTAGAAGGTCAAGACCTGGAAAGGATTTTAGCACTGTGCACTTGGAGAGAAGGTAATCATCTTTAGATGGTACCACACCAAAGGGCAGAACCAAACCAGATAAAAAAGCCCAGCCAACAAATATATTCTGCAAGCCCCTGAAAACAAAGTTTTACAGTGTTTCCCATCTGGCAACCTCCTGCCCAGCAGTATCTGCATGACTGATTCAAACGAACACGCTCCTTATGAGTGTAAGAAGACACTGTCTGAATGTTACGCCTTGCATGCAGGAAAAGGTAAGAGGAAGGTAATATTCTTAGTCTGCTCTTGGATTTATGGACCACAACGAAGGTAAGATTTTTAAGTTGAAATATGGAAGCTGATGTTAAAACCTGGGAAGAGTCAAGTTTTGATCCCATCTTCGCTTAACTGGAGAACAGACTGAATTTACATCACTGTCCTGCCAGATTAATGGTTTAATCACCAAACTGTTATTGTATTCTGAACATTTTCCCCTACAACACTCTCATATTGTTTAAAATATACTATATCTGACACACCAGGCCTGATGGAAAGTACCTTTAGTCATGATACATATCTGGAAACCCTGAATTTCAGTTCTTGCTACAAGCAATACTTAACTGTTTTATCCTGTGGAGATTAAATTTAAGAGGCAACATAAGAAATTATTACTCAGAATATCCTGTAATGCAGGAAACCATTTAGGATATGAGTGATAAAGTTCAGCCACTTGCTTCACAGTACTTTTACCTTTACCTATGCAGAGAGAATATGAATGCCTGAAGCACACCATTAAGAAATTCATCATCTACATCTCCCAAATGTTTGTCTGGGTGAGTCACACTCTCCTTAAGGGACATGCACCAGGAGCAAAGTGAAACACAAGAGATTCTCTCTGAACATCGGGAAACACTTCCACTGTGAGAGTAACTAAGCTCTGGCACAGGTTGCCCAGGGAGGCTGTGGAGTTTTCATCCTTGGAGATACTCAAAAGCACACTCTGCTTGAGCCAGGGTTGGACCCAATGATGTCCAACAGCCTCTTCCAAATTCAACATTCTGTGCTTCTGGGATTCCTTACTATCGAATTTGCTTTCTTTACAGCTGAGGTGAAATGTCTGTTTTGGGAATTTAGACACTGTTCTTCCATGTCAGGAATATAAGCTTCAAGATCATTTGTTTCTTCCAAACTATCGTGTTATTTTCAAACTATCATCCCTGGGCTAACATCTTGAAAGATTTTAGAAATATGCAATATGGCAATAAGAGGCTTAATGTGACTGTTATAGAGTTTTTAGTGAATGACAAAGAAATCAGAAATACTTATTAGACTTCAGTCTACACAACCAAAATAAATATGAGGAAATATAAAAGAGCTTGATGGAGATGAAAAATAGAAATTTTACCTTCAAATATCCTTTCTGAGATGTAACATAAAACACATGGACTATTAAACAATGCCTCCATTTCTCTATTCTCTGATCTGCTTAGTTCAGAATAGAATTGTATTTGATGAAAGTAGCCCGTGCTAGTGACATCATACTAGAGTAATTTCTCTATTAAAAAGTACCTTAAAATTACAGTCGGGATTTAAAATGAGTTTTTAAGCAAGACTACTGTGAGGAATGGAGAAACAACTGCTTTGGTCACTCCCCAGGCAGTGATAGGTCACAGCACTTCCAGGGCCCTGAAAGGCTGCTGCAGACCTGACTGTGATCCTGCCTTCATTTAGCTTTTCACTGTCTTAGAAATCCTGTCACATACCAGTTAACTGGCAGAAGCTGGAATTACCAAGGATCGAATGTAATTGCCTGCTGTTGTTTTCTGCCCCCTTTTCATTACAAGATACACGAATTATGTCTGAAACTTGAGAATACACGGTATGAGTGCAAGAGAGTGACAATGTTCCGATGTTTGATTGGCTGAAGTTTCTTTCATTTTCTACTTGTTTTTCATTCTTTCTTTTCCTCCTTTAATTTATTTATATATTTATTCCCTTCCCTCTGTACACCTTGATTACTTAAAGGATATGCAAAATGAGTGCCTTGAACACTAAATGATGCATGAAAAGGAAATTAAAATATATTTGCCTTCTGTGTGGTGCTATGCAATCACTCTGCTGCTACACACTGTTTCATGTCTGCAATATTAAGCTCAGCCTCATGTAGAAAGAAACAACATAATTGTAATTAGTCTCTCCTCTCTCACAGGCAGCCCATCCTAGAGCTCACTCTGAAGTGTTCCAAGCAACGCAGGACTGTAAGATCAAAATGCCCTTTGCTTTGGTGAGAGTAAGCACACAAATCTGAGATCCTTCTTACAGGTAAAGAAGGCAGCGACACTTCTGACTTCCTGGTTAAACATTCTAAAAAGTACTTTTCATGCTTTTGAATTTGGTACCATTTCTATCTCCAGCAAATACTAGAAATACTTGCCTCCAACTGAACAGTGGCACAGACAAATTGTTTGGCTAGCCTGCAAAAAGGGACCTTTCACACATTCATCTATCATTCCACCCATCAGTGGTTGGCTGACCCATTTGATGAGCATGAACTAAAAAAAGACTAGGACTTTTTTTCTTCCTTTTTTTTTTTTTTTGAAATGCTATTAGCATACTAGCATTTACTAGTCTTAATTCTGACTGCAGTCAGAACTATATAATTATACATTATTGCAGCTCTAATGACTTCTATAAATTCTCTAACAGATGTGAAAATCTAGCTTTCTCCCTGTCTTCTTTAGTTTAATGTGATGGAATTTCTCATACTTGTACTAAAACTGAATTTAATCCAGGATAGTAAGAATCATGAGTAAATATTTAAAAGTTTATGTGTGACACAGCAAAAAACATTCAACTGAATGCAAAAAAAAATGCAAATATTATATCTTTATTCAAACAATAATTTTCCAATCCATGTGTTTGTTTGTTTTTCAGCATTCAGCAGAACACAGTCTACTTTTTAGAGCATGTTAATTCTGTGCTTCTTGTTTTAGCTTCAACCTGAAGTACAAAATACCAGAGGTGTACATTTCACATTTGCTAACTAGACCAACAGAAGCAGAATGCATTAGTAATCCGGTGATATTCCCACATCCATCAGCAGGTCTGAAAGGCTTTGATAAACTTTGACAATGGGCTTCCCAAAGATGTAAATGAATATACACAACCTTTAGAAATGTAGGGATATCTCAAATACACAACATCCATTACAGGTACTTGATAAATTAACAGTCAATTTGTAACAAGTATTTAGAGAAAGATAATAATGTATGTGAGAGGAAAAACAACACACTTTATTTGTAAACACGGAGAAAGCATAGAAATAACCTGTCTGGGGTGATATTGTGATAGCTCTTGTGACTTGCTTCCATATAGTGAGACATGAAAGATGATGGATGAAAAAAACCAATTATCAGGTAACATATTATTATGATGAGAGAAGAAGGTGGGGAAGGGGTACTGGTTGGCTGGGTTTGTTGGTTGGTGCTGGTGGTGGCGGCTTTCCCCAGACCTGCCTCTTAAAACAAACACTGAAAGTTCAAACTTCCACATTCATAAGGAAGGTGTCTGTGTAGCATACCCTACATTTCTCAAGGTCTTGCCAAGAATTTCTTTAAATATGCAACAGAGCACTTGTTTCTGGAATTATAAGTACACTGAAAAATACTTATGGGAGAAAAAGAAAACAGTGGTCCATAAAGCTACTCTTGCTATGTGAAAATAAAAGCATCTGGTAGTATAACGACTGTGTTTGACTCAGCTGACTCAGTGCAGTCGATCATTTCTGTTTTCACAAGCACATGCACTCCAGTCAATGGAAATCCCTGCAGGAAGTACCTGGGGATGCAATGACAATTTGTCCACTCAAAATGTGTACTTTATTCAGTAAAATGAAAATGTTACAATAAAATATTGGAACCCTGGCTAGTGTGTCTAAAAAAACCCCAGGTTTTAAATAACTTTGAAAGTGGAAATAACTGATATCATCACTACTATTCCCATTAATAGAAAACAGAGAAGCTGAGTTCTAAATGTCTTAAAAATAACTAAACAAATGAATGGAAAAGTAAAAGAATGAAGGACATAAGTCAGATGAGTCACCTTTAACCCAAAACTTCAAACTCTGTACAGAAAGTTGGAGCTGTGGGATTAGAAGAATATCTTTATCAGCTGAGATGTAATTTACTTTTTTCTTCTAATGTAGTGTAACTAGGTAATAGCTGCTCATGTTTGCAATTTAAGGATATTTCCAGTCTAAAAGGTTATTAAAATGGTGTAATATGAGTATAATTTTCTTACTAATTATTTTCAGGTCAAAAACTCTTGAATTTAAACTAGAAATAAGGCTTCTTGAATTACCAGCCCTGCAATATACATTCCTGAATCTGCAAGTCAGCCTGTTCTTCTCCTCCTCACCTCTCTAATTTATTTTTTTCCCTTTGCTTGTTTACTATGTTCTGCAGGTTTTTTAATAGTACCTTATCCAGAAGTTAATTTGGGGGGCCTAAAATAGAACCTTGTGGTTTTACCTGAATTTTATTGAATCTCTAGTGCCAGCAGAATGGAAAAGTAGTCAAAATTATCTCAGCAAAGTCAGAAGACATGACACACATAAGCACAAAGGTCAAGCCTGTTCTAGAAGATTCACTTTTCTGTACAGTATATATCTAAGGAAGATTAAAATACTTCCCTAGAAAAACGTCTCCTGCTCAAAGAGAAGCAAAACATCATTGCTCACATGTTCTCAGGGGGGAAAAAAAAATTAAACAAAAAGAAATAGAGAGAAAACTTATTAAAAATTGAAAAAAATAATCATTGCTACTGTCTTAATCCATATCAACATTTTATTTGTAGTACCAGATGACTGAACAATCTAGGGAGTACGTGCATGTACACAGGAGATTTTAAGCTTGAAAAACAAGAACAATTTGATGCAATATTTAAGAGTAAGACCAAACTAATTTGGCTTAAAAATTTCTGGAAAGCCTGTACACTACAGAAATTCTTCTACTATGCAGTCTTTCTTATAGAGCAGGAGATCCAAGCCAGAGCAGTCAACAAGCAACAAAGATCAGTTTGATACATTCCTGAGAATAAGCCTGGCTGAATATGAGGAAAAACTTCTTGAGGGTGCCTGAGCATTGGAACAGGCTTCCCAGAAATGTTGTGGAGTCTCCTTCTCTGAAGATATTAAAAGCCCCCGTGGATGAGATCCCGTGCAACCTGCTGTAAGGGAATCTGCTTTAGCAAGAGCTTGGATTGGATGAGCTCCAGAGGTCCTTTCAAACCCCAATCATTCTCTGATTCTTGGAACAAAAGATACAAAGGGGAAACAATTTGAACTAAACCAGGATACATTTAGATTGGATGTAATGATAATTTTTATTTTTTTTTTTTACAATGTGGTAAGACACTGACAGGTTTCCCAGAGAAATTGTGGATGCTCAATGACCTTAAGTGTTCAAAGTGAGGTTGGATGCGCTTTGAACAACCTAGTTCAGTTAAAGATGTCCCTGCCTAGGAAGTCGGCCTAGACAATCTTTGACGGTCCCTTACAACTCAAACATTCTACAATTTTGTGATAAAGTGGGATTTATAAAGACTCTACCTTTCCCCAAAATGTTGTCTCTGTAAACACTATGTGTATATATCTATTTTTATATAATTTTAATTTTACCATCTATTCCCACATTTTTGCTCACATATCAGCTAATGTTGATTCAGAATGCAAAGAAAGCTACACATAAACTTTTCTGGATCCTAGCCATAAATCTTCTAGGTGACTATATGAAAATAAGCCTTTCTGACAAATAAACTTTTTGATCAATGGGGATAAAAAAATTCCTTCTTGCCAGCCCTCAGAGTTTTTACCTACAGTTGTAATAAAGTGTTCTATGTTTATAGGTTCAAGCCTTAATGGCTATGAAGAAGCTATGGGGATCCTCTCCTTGGAGAGCTGCCATTCTGTACACAAGTGTGGGGGTCCACTGGCTCTTCTGCACAAACAATAGTCAGGTCTGGTACCTTTATGAAGCAAACCATAGAAATTGTACTGAAAGCCAAAATGAGCCATAGTACGGTAGACAGAAAAATGTTAGCATATGCTGAAATGGAAGTTTTATCTGTTAGAAGATAGTCCAATGTTTGTGATTGTCATGTTCTGAGATGGAAAGGTACATATTTTTCATAAGGGAAATAATTAGAAAACAAAATAAACAGCAAGCTGATTAAAAAAGCATTGAGAGAGGGAAACAAACAGCAAAAACCCAGCACTACATGCACAAGATGTAAGCAAATAATAAAAGCTGCACTGTCTCCTGGAAAATCAGTCTATAACTGTTTGCATTTGGTTGAAGCTAATTAGCACCTTACCTAAGCATCTCTTGAAAGTCATGCTGTAACTGTTGGTGCTTAGCACTGGGAAAAATATCTCAGTGTTTTATTTTGATGTGTAACCTAGAGCACTTGGAGAATCCACTTTCTTTTCTAAAATTCCTGAAACCTGAAAGAAAGTGTTATTTTACTAGTGTGAGGGAAAAAATCCCTGCTATTAATTGCACTATTTCTGTGAAATTAATACCTATCAATACTTAGGAGTACTAACTAGGAGAAGATTATCTAAGTCCTGATAAACAAGTCATATATTCCAGTTAAAGTACCACTCTGGAGCACAGAGCACTAACAAAAGACACATCACCCTCTTTCCAGACTTTTGCATCATCAATTTCATGATACTTTAGCTTAGTATATATGATTGTTTTACAGGAAAGCAAACTCAAGCCTGTAATATTTCATATAATCATTTAGGTTGTAAAAGACCTCTAAGCTCCATTGATTCCAACTGTTAACTCAGCACTGCCAAGTCCATCACTAAATCTTGTCCCTACGTGTCACATCCAGACATCTCTTGAACACACTCTTGAAGTGACTCAACCACTTCCATGGGCAACCTGTTCCAATGCTTGACAATCCTTTCAGGGAAGAAATTTTTCCTGTTATCCAATCTAAATTTCACCTAGTGCAGCTTGAGGCTGTTTCCTCTTGTCATGTCACTAGTTACCTGGGAGAAGAGACCAACTCCCACCTCACTACAACCTCCTCCCAGGTAGCTGTAGAGAGTGTAAGGCTTCCCTTGAGACTCCTTTTCTCCAGGCTAAACAACTCCAGCTTCCTCAGCTGCTCCTCATCAGAATTGTGCTTCAGACCCTTCACCAGTGCTGCTGCCCTTCTTTGGGCACACTCCACCACCTCAGTGTCTTTCTTGTAGTAAGGGTCCAAAACTGAAAGAAGAATTCAGGGTGAGGCCTCACCAGTGCCAAGTACAGAGCGACAGTCGCTGCCCTAGCCCTGATGGCCACACTGTGCCTGGATGCCACTGGCCTTCTTTGGCCACCGGGGCACACTGACAGCTCATGTTCAGCCATCTGTCAACCAGCACCCCCAGGTCCTTTTCTGCTGGGCAGCTTTCCAGACACTCATCCCCCAGCCAGTAACATTGCCTGGGGTTGTGATCCAACTGCAGAACTTTGCACTCAGTCTTTTTGAATCTCATGCAATTTGCCTCAGCCCTTTGATCCAACCTGTGCAGTTCCTTCTTTAGACCTTCCTTGCCCTCCAGCAGATCAACAATCATGTCCAATGTGGGGTTGTCTGCAAATTGACTGAGAGTGTTCTCGATCCCCTTGTCCACATCTTTGATAAAGATATCAAACAGGACTGGTCCCAACACTGAGCCCTGGAGAACACCACTGGTGACCTGACAAAAGCTGGATGTAACTCCATTCCTCACCACTCTCTGGGACCTGCCATCCAGCAACTTTTTTTAGCCAGTGACCAGTGCATCTGTCCAAGCCATGAGGAGCCAGCTTTTCCAGGACAATGCTGTGGGAGATAGTGCCAAAAGCTTTACTAAAGTCCAGGTAGGCAACATCCACAGCCTTTTCCTCATCCATTGAGTGTCACCATGTCATAGAAAGACATGAGATTAGTTAAGAATCCTTTCATAAACTTTCACAAATTTCACACTGGATGATTTGAAAACATAAGTATCCAAGTATGGAAATAATAGAGAGATCTATGTTAACATTAATAAACATTTAGGAAAATATTATGAGATAGTACACTTCAATATTATTTGTACAGTACCTTTTAAAAGTTACATGATTGCATGACTTTTTAAGAAAGGTAAAGCTGAAGACTCTTATTGTCCATGAAACCCTGTGGGTGTTTTAAATCAGTTGCTAAATATTGATCATATTTTACTTGAACTTGTAGAAAAGGCAGGATAAATATGCATATTCCTGGACAGCAAAAACTACTAAGCAGCTTCATAATAAATTTGGAGCCAATGAAGTACCATGATCCATTATTATTTTAGTGCATGTTACTCAAATCTCTCTGGTATAGAACAGATATCTTGACCTGTTCTGCTTTTTTGCTACACATTTTCATTTATAACTCAACTGTAAACATATGCTGTAGAATAAAAATACTATGGAGACAATTTTTGAGACCCCTTCCATTTTCATTGTTTGAAAACTTAAATGAGCATATTTGAATGTTTGAGCATCTCAATTGTTAGTTTAAAATATACTAATAAATATTAAATATATTTTCTATTTTCAAAAAATACCAACAACAAAACATTAGTATAAAAACATACATGAAAACACCCTCTTGCTTCAAATATTGCTATTTGCATTGTCAGTCCATAAAGGTCTTCACCACCATGACAGGTTCTCTACAAACATTTTGTCTTCATCCTCAGATACCTTTCACTCTGAGCATTACCAATTAAGGCCTAAATAGAAGCAACCAAACTTGAAGTGAATTTCAATTAAGCTCTTTTGGGAACCCAGCCTATAATTTAAAAAAGAAGAAACAAAACACTGAACAACCAAACCAAAACAAAAAACCCAAACAAACAAAACCCAACAACAACTACAACAAACAACCACCCAACCTGTAGAACTCTGCCATACTGTTGCACTAGTGCTTGCAGCCCAGCCAAATTACTGGGAAAAAAGAACACCTATATCCTTTGTTTCTTGTCTTTTACCATGGATGAAAGCTAAACAGGAGCTCACTGAATACAAAACCTGAATATTGTACTCTTTGCTGATTTGTATTGCGTGAAAATAAAAGGCAATTTCTCATTTACTAAGTGTCATCAATTATCAAATATTATCAGCTACACCAGTAACTGTTAAAGCACTTAGACTGGAGGCACTGTGTCTGTGAGTCGTGCCATTAAACCTCTTTTGGGAGGCCTTAGGTGTTTGTAAAGATACCAGGCCTTGGCCCTATAATCACTTATCCACTTGAATAACCTGATGAACTTGGTAGCATCATTAAAAACACATAAAAATGGCTCTGAGCCAACACACGAAAGCCAAGCTGATATTCATATGTTAATAGTAATGATCCTCACTGTTCTTTAAAGATGTCAAAGCAAAGATGAACATATTTACCTAAACTATAAATAGATGACATGTAACAGACACTGCATTTTGTTTTAATTAAAACAGCACTGTCTGTGTCCAAAATCATCTGTCATGCTAAAAGCAAGCTCCAAGGAGTTCCTGGGAATGCTCCCGCATGGGTGGAAGGAGTGAGCCTGGTCTCCTTCCAGCTCAGATCACATCACTGTTTGCCCTTTACCCTTCCTGTGTCACACTGTCAGATGAGGTGAAGGAGGCACACACAGCACAGTGCTCACTTCTTCACCTCTTGTTTTGCTTTCCAGTACCTTGTTTCGCTGCCTCACTATCTCTCTGGAAAGTGGTATGTCTACATAAAAAATGCAATAGCAAATACAGATACATCTGTCAGACTTACATGTATGCCAAACAGTTGCAGCACAGAGGTGCTAAAACCAGCATGAAGAACTAATTGCAGGTGCCTTTAAAGATTTTAACAGAAGGATATACAATTGGAAAAAACAACCAAACAAACTTCTATAGTAGTTTGCAAATAAAAATAAGAGTTTCAGTGATATTTAAATAAAGGTATTCTCCTTAAGATATCTCAAAGGTCATAGATCGAAGCAGAGTTCCTTAAGGGGCCAGAGGAAAAATTAAGTAATTTTCCCTATCTGTAAAACTACCATGGGTTATATACAACTGGGATGCTTTCAAAAGCAGGAAAAGTGGTTAGTTTGGTAGTTGCTAATTGGCATTATCCTCCACTACTGTGTAAAAGAGTGAGATACACTCAGACACTGAATGAGAGCAAGAGGCAAGGCCAGGCCCTCTTTCTCATCTAAAACACTACACCTGCAGTTTGTGTGAAGGGAGATTGTGGCACAAAGGGTGTAATCTGACATTATCATTTTCCGTAAAATTGACTAATCATGACACTACGGATTGCACTTCATTATTAGATGTTCTGTTTCTTTACCACCTGAACCTTCTCAGTGTCCAATGAAATGAAACAAAAAATGAAATAAAACAAAAACATAAAATAAATTCAGCCTTAAAATAATTATCACAATCAAATGCAGGACATACAAATATGTGGAATATGTGAACGTGTGTCCTGTGCACCCACCAGCCACAAAAGTATTCATTTTCCATTTTCCAAAAGCAAATCTTTACATTCATACTCTTCCCACTGCAAAAAGCATTTTTGTATTTTTTTTTCGGGGCTACTATTCAAAACTTACTTTCAATCTTAATTAATTTTAAGGTGAATTATATTTTCTTTTTCAACTATGTTAGTTTATGGCAGCTATTCTCAGCATTGAGAAAAAACGTCATAACAAATTAAATGAGCAAAACTGTCACCTTTTGAGATCTGGAAACAAAATTTAAAATAAACTCTGTAGTTCTGCAGAACTTAAGGCTCCACTAATTTTCTTATGTATCATTAAGGGTGATGTATTTTCATTTTCCATTAGCTACACAAAGAAAAGAAAAATAAAACTTGTAAAATAATATATATTGAAACATTTTTGAGAGCATAAACAGACTACCTTAAACATAAAATTTGTCTTCAACATAAAATGTAAGAACTAGTTAAGAAAGTCTTTTACAAGGTCTTTCCAATCCGAATATATGAAAAAAAAAAAAGTTCTCCAGGATTAGATATTGCAAGTCACGTGCTCTGTTTTGTGATTAACAGGGAACAATCTGAATGTATCCCCATCTTTGACTAATCAAAATCAAAAAAGCTAAGGTGATTCTGTCAAACGGCTCATCCAAGGCAGTAAATAAAACAAGCTTAATCTAGTATACTAACTGCAGAAAGAAATTAGTTAGGATTATGATTTTTTGATAACTTTACTCATATCTCCATCCAGCAAAAGTGTTCTTCATCGGCTTAACTCTAACCACAAAGAACGACTGAAGGCTTGAGTGAAGTCATTTAATGACTTGAGCATGTGCTTTGTTGCATGAAAGCTAGAGCACTTGGCAACCTGTAGAATCACTCTTTCACATGTAAGAACAACAACAAAATCCCTTGTTCTATTCAACAGTTACAATCAACCTCAGTTACAGTTAAAATCCAAAAGAGTTAACTAGGAATTATTAACCAGGACAGGCTGGCTAAGTTCAGACTGCTACAGTGTTATCTTTTGTTTCATGACTGTGATCTTTTCATCCCATCTTTCTAGATTGTCATTATGAAATGCAATGAATATTAATCAACCTTCTGAAAAAATGTTGATCAAGTACAGATTGCTCTGAATGGCTATTAAATAGGTAAGCATAGATTCTACATTTTTCATTTGTGAACCAGACCAAAAAAACTCTTCACAAGAATTATTTTGTGTAATAGTCAAATATGTTTTATACAACAAGAATTTCATGTAGTTCAATTATGTTCCTTCGTTTTGTATAAAATATTCTCTAAAAATACATACTTTTCATTGTCATGAATTAGCATTCCTTAACTCATTAAAAGGGTTGTTATGCTTAATATTCCTAGTTGGAAATACATCATCCTGGAGGTCCCAAGACCCTGAGAGTACTAAACAATATACAAAGGAAATACAAAAAAGCTCAAGAGTTTATGATCCAAGTTATTGCCTAATAGAAATACAGTTTGGCTGATGAAAAATCTTCTTCAGAAACCAAACAAAAAGAAATACAAAGAGAGTCAGACTTGCAAATTTTTAGCTCCTGGAGCTATTCCACAGGTGCAAATTTAATTTCCAGCAAGAGGCCATGGGGTGTTAAACCCAGGCCTACTCACACAAGCTCCTGCCTGATCCCTCAACAGGCTGAGTGCCCCCCTTTCCTGCTGGACTGCATGGGAATTCAGGCTGCTCAGTAGCAGGCAGGAGCAGGATCCATTTTCTGGATGTTTTTATATTTTGGAAGAGTCTTTATAGTAGTTACTTAGGAATTTGTTTAGTAAGACTAGAGGATGGCTGGAAAGCCAGGAAAAATGGGCCGGAGAAATGAAGTGTAACCGAACAGACCACTTAACCGGAGAATCGGATGTTCCACGCACACTGGGGACGAGGTGCCAAGAAACTACTGTGTACTCAGGGCTCAATAGCTTTTATTAAGGCAATAATAAAGTAAGCCTTGTTTGTCTATGCAGCTGGCGAAATCTCCTCAAATCTCTATCTTCCAGCTTCTAATCTAACATCTCTTCCCTTCAGCAAAGGAGTGACCGTCAACTAACCTCATTAAGACAAGTAACAGTTTAGAGTTAAGTAGCGAACAGAATTTATGTCAATAAATTCTTATGCATAGAATAGCATTAAATTATAGTTACTGCATCTGGACTCTACTTTTGACATTCGATAAGGCAATGACTGCAGTTATAATAACAGGGAAAAGTACCATTTGAAAAAAAAAAGCATATATGTAATATACATATATATGTTTACTGAAGAAAATGTAAAATTTAACACACACTTTGTATTTTTTCTATTAAGACATCATTTGCTATTAAGACAGCATTGACTATTGAGTGGTTCTTAAAATCATGTGGACCTAATCTACAGGCCAATTTAGAACTCCAAATTTAAATCTGGATATGAAATATATAATGCAAATAAACGCAAACTTATTATAGAATTGCATAGCATCTCCAAAAACTTGTGAATTGTAGTAAGTGGTGCTACTTTAAAACCAGTCAGAAACTAATACAAGAAGATGCAATTTTGCAAGTGACACATTAATTGCAAATATCATAGTTCAGCTGAACACAATTTAAGGCTGCCAAAATCTGTTGTCTTTGTAGTGCTGTTACTCTAATGTTGCAGGTCAAAACCAGCTAACAGCTGTTCAAGATCTGAGGATTTCATTAAATAATGCAATACTACACAAACAATGGGATATGTAGTGAATCAGCCTCAGAGGAGAACAGAACATGGGAAAACAATTACTTTTAATCTTGTTATGGATTAAAGGGCCATATTATACAATGAATTTCTTAGAAAACATGACAAAATAGTGTCATGAAATGTGTACATCTCCTCTTCCTATTTTAATTTTTTTTTCTTTCTTTTCTTCTTTAGCCAAAGTGTGATTTCAGCTCTTTTAAAACTATTTGCAAAACTGGGTCAAATTCACAAAGCAGATTCTGCTTAAGAAAATTTGGTAGTCAGACTTACAAACCATCTAAAGAAGCAGAAACCTCCTTTAACCTAGAAGGGCAGGACAAGGAGTCTGGAAAACGCATGCCCACAGTTGATGTTCCTGTTTTAACAGGAGCAATGGCAGCTCCAGAAAAAAACCTTCAGTCTGAGCACTTAAAAAAGATTAGCCCACATGGCAGTACTTCGTCAAAATTTTATTTAATTTGTTGACAGATGGTTTTACAGGACTATGTGAATGGCAAAACACTTAGTAATTATTACTCATTTTCATTTTTTACTAGGAATCTAATTTCTTCCATAAAGTTAAAGGTGTTTTTTCATTCAACTCAATTCACTTTATTTTACCAGTGCACATATGATACCCTTCATACAGTTACCACTATCCACATAAATTGTCTTCTCTTCACTTATTCTGCTTTTATATCATTGGGCTTTTTCCCCTTTTCACAATAATTAAAAAAAAGACCAAAAACTCCAAACCAACCAACCAAACAAAACCAACAACAACAACAACCCCAAACCCAAACAAACAAAACAACAACAAAACCCCTCCCATATTATCAGCTATTTCCAGGCAAAGAGACTGAAACAATAATTAGATCAAATCATGTGTCTGCCTGGAAGTTCAGTCTGAGGGTTCGATCCATGCGTGCCCGATGGGGATCTGACCTCTCGTGATGCAGAAGTGGATGGACCCACCAGTGGTGCTGCTCTCTAAAAGGCCACCTGTTTTGCATGGTCCAAAAGCTGCCCTGGAGACTGAACCAGCGTGTGGGAAGTAGGAACAACCAAGGGATTTGCTTCAAGATTGTGCTGTTGCTTCAAACCAAACTGCTAAGGTACACAGAGCTCAGTGTAATTAACGTAATTGAGAACTTTTTTTGACATTCAGATTAATCACCATTCAACCCATAACACCACTCACTCTGACCCACCTGCACTGGGTTTGTGTGGCAAAGTTTTGATCATGGGGGGCTACAGGGGTGGCTTCTCTGAGAAGCTGCCAGAAGCTTCCCCTTGTCAGACAGAGCCAAACCCAGGCAGACACAAGACAGACGGACTCACTGCTGGCTCAGGCTGAGCCAGTCAGTGACAGTGGTCGCACCACTGGGATAACGCATTTAAGAAAAGATTTAAAAAATGCTGTGCAGCAGCAGCCAGAGAAGAGATGAATGAGAGTATGTGAGAGCAACAGGCCTGCAGGCACCAAGGTCAGTGAAGAAGGAGGGAGGGGAGGTGGTCCAGGTGCTGGAGCAGTAATTTCCCTGCAGCCTGAGGTGCAGACCATGGTGAGGTAGCTGTTCTCCTGCAGTCCATGGAGGTCCATGGTGGAGCAGAGATCCATCTGCAACCCATGGAGGAACCCACACCGGAGCAGGTAGACGCTCCAAGGAGACTTTGACCCTGTGGGAAGCCCACAGGCTCCTGCCAGGAACAGTGGACCCATGGAGAGAGATCACAGTGGATCAGTCTCTTCCTGAAGGAATTTCCCCCATTATGGAAGGGAGTTCCATACAACACTGGAGCAGTTTGTGAAGAACTGCAGCCCATGGAAAGGACTCACATTGGAGAAGTTCATGGAGGACTGTCTCTCATGGGAGAGATCCCACTCTAGAATAGGGTAAGAATATGAGAAGGAAGGACCAGAAGAGACCACAGCCTCCATTCCCTGTTCCTCTGTGCCACTGAGAGGGAGGAAGCAGAGAAATCGGGAGTTAAGTTAAGCCCAGGAAGAAGGGAAGGGTGAGGGGAAGGTGTTATCTAAGATTTGGTTTTATTCCTCATCATTCTACTCTGATTCAACTACTAATAAATTCGATCAATTTCCCCAAGCTGAGTCTGCTTTGCCTGTGACAGTAACTGGTGAGTGATCTCTCACTGTCTTTATCTCAAGCCATGTGCCTTTCATTTTATTTTCTCTTTCCCGTGCAGATCAGGAGGGGAGTGACAGAGGAGCTCTGGCATCCAGCCAAGGTCAACTCACCCACCCAGGACAAGAACAGACAGGTTTCTTTGGTTTTGTTGTTTTTTCTTAGCTGATCTTTAGAGGAATCAGTTCTTTATTTTTATGAATTTTTAAGAAATTATTTCTGAGAGAGAAGTGAATTAATTCTCTTTGGAATCTCATGTACAGAGAACATCATACTTCATCTACAATATAACATTTCTCCTTTTTTTTGTATACAAGAGTGGTTTAAACTTTACTTCATTGAGCAATATAAATTCTCTCTCATCTGTGCAAACTAGAAAGAAATACTGTGAAATTACTACTTGGGGAAACATACTAATTTCCTGTGTTTTCCACGTAGTTTGTTTCCTTTAGTGATATGGAAATGTGGATGTTGTTTACCTTGAAAATATTCAAAATGATGTGTAAATGTTGTGAATATGATAACCTTGCATTTATTAACTTGACTAAATGCACAATATTAATTTCTGCAGTGCACAGTAAAATCAAACCAAAATAAAATTTAACAAATATCTTTTTTCCTGTCATTTTCCTTCAGTTGGTGTCTGGGGAGACTCATTTGGCATGGGTGTATTACTACCAGCAAGTGCAAAACAGTTTTAGCTAAGGGGAGGAGGAGAAGACATAAGCCTGAAAAATCAATGGCCTACCTCTTCTGGAAATACTGTTTCACCCCTGGCTAGCTCCTCCACACTTCTGCAATAGCACCCTTAAAGCAATCCTTCCTCCTGCTTCCTCAGGCAATTATTACATCTTCTGCCAGGATGAATACACCTTTGCCTAGCTGATTAAATATACCTGAGATTAGTGAGAAAGGCAATTGTTGCTATGTGCCCAGTGGTGAGACAGAAGGGTCTGTGAAGGTTCTTCCCGTCTAGATGCCTCTCATTTGGCTCTCCTTGGTCTGATGTAGCTAACAACATATTGTTTCTGAACTGCTTTCTCCTATCTGTCCTTTCCCATCTTACCCATTAATGAAGAAAAATTATACCATTTTTGTGCAACATGGGACTTGTTCCTATATTATAGCTTTAGTAATTTCTTCTTTCAAACTTCTTAATTTACTTTAATAAGGATTTTTATGTCAGCATTCTCACCATTGCACCATATATATACTAGGACAACCTTAATGCCCTTGATTTCTCCTGCTCTCTTTCTGTGGCACATCATAATTTCTGGGGCTTTTTTTACTCTAATTAATTATAGTATGTTGGGAGTTATTAGCTTGGAACTTTTGATGTGTAAGTGGTGTGGGGTTGGTGTCCTGTCATCCTTTTCAAACTAGCTGCATATTAAATTTTTGCAGCCAACGAGGCTGCCTGGCTGCACCAGCAGTAAATGAAATAAAGCCGGGAAGCAAGTCAAGTGCTGGATCTGCAGCCATTCCCCTGCTTCCCTGCTAGCACACTCCCTGGCACAGCTGTGGGTGGGGGAACTGAGGCGGGCAGGGGATGTCAGTCAGGACAAGAAGAGTCCCTCTGCCCTACAGACTCCCCAGTCAACACTCCACAAGGGCTTGCACACAAACATCCCTGCACCTCATCCTGTTAGAACACACAATTCTTCCAATCATGCTGTGGAAACACCAGTCTGGAGGGCTGCAACAATGCCCACCATCTTCAACTGAAAAAGACAAACAAAAAGCCTCACAAAACCCAGTAATGTTGCATCAGGAGCCTTCCTCCTAGGATTACCCCTTTAGGCCATAAATTACAAGCATAAATATGGCCTGGCCTTGTCACTTGGCATCAGGACTAGGAAGTGGTCCATGGCTCTGTTGTATTCACCACTATAGGCACGGCTGCTTCTCCAGATGGTTTCTGGCATCTTAATTGCACTATTTAAAATTATCTGATACCCCCTCCTAGCCTCACTCCTATACTTACAGCCCATTCTGAAACGCTAAGTGCATAACATAACTGCATTTTTTTAACACTGGTTATGGAAATCTGAGACAATACTATCAAGGCTGGGGGTTCCTAATGTAGTTTTATTCTTTAGTCTGACAGATGTCACTGTCATTGATTATCCTATTTCACATTGGCTATACTGTAATTTTACATCCTCAGTAAAGCTTAATTGCATGTTAGATGGAGGTTTTTTTCATATAAATTTGGTTTATGATGAGGCTATGAGGCTGAGGAACCACAAATTAAATATTAAGATACTAAACACAGGATTTGTTACAACTGCTCTATAAAACCTTATTTACATTACTTCTAGCTAAACTTAGCCAAACCCTGGGTTTTTTTATATTTAAAATCATGCTGATATTACACTTTGCCCTCATAGGCCTTTCCAAGAATCCTTTTTGGAAGCTAATACTCTTCCTATGCCAGATGGATTGTTCTTCTATTTCTTGTCTTTTTAATAATGAAGTATCTGAGAATTGTCTCTCTACACATATGCCATGTGAAGCTGCAGTAAGTCTGAAATTAAAGAATCAGAATTTTTCTTAGTTGTATTTGTGACTTGCATTAAAATGCCAGATTTTCTGGCATGGTTTTACAGCTGAGAGGAGGGGATTTTTAAATAGCATCTGATAACTATAGGGACCAATGAGAAATACACGTCTTGTTATGGTAAGATAAGATATATTCAGTGAGGTCTCAGCTTCACACATATCACTATTTCTGGTGATTCAGTGAATGTACTCATATTCTATGAGTAAAACTGACCTGTTCGGTCTTGCATACCTATATATTAGTAGTTATCATGATGTCCTGTGTAATAAATGCTATGAAATAGTCTATCCTTCTGTTACCAAGATGAATTTTTAAGCTGGCTTAAGCTATGAACAATTAATACCATTCCACACACTGCCAGAAGAAAGACCACTGATAAGGACACTTGCAAGAGCAGAGAGGGCAATGCTTTTGGCTACTATTCAGATTCTAGGCAGATTCTCAGCATTAAATACATTATTAGAGTGGTAAAGCATTACAGATTGGCTGGGGCAGACACAGACCCACAGTAAAAAAGAACACTGCTACATGCTGGGTGTCAGAAAACTTGTATGCAATAAGTACAATATTTGAAGTGACAAAACAGAATGGCATACCACTGAACAGCTGCAAATTTAGCATCTGCATTTTTAAACAGGTGCGTGGGAGAGCTGCTGCATGTGACACTAGCAAGACCTACTCTGGCATAATGCAGAGGTTTCTGGCCAGTATTCTCAAAAAGATCAAGTCAGATCACAAGTGCAAAGACAGCTTCTAAAACACATAAGGAGAATAGAAGTCTAACTAGAATAGAAGCTATGACTGCTTTCTGTGTACCATCGGGAAGCAGACATGAGTCAGAAGAAAAGCCATTTCAATTAAAGGGCACTAAATCTGAGCTGTCCAGCAATTATTTTGGCCTTGAAAGCAGAGAACAGAGTAGAAGGACAAACATAAAAGAAAACTGTTTTAAGAGGCAGTAGGGACTGCATAACAATAAGGCTCGGTTTTCTACTCCTAAGAATCAGTTCATATGTTTAAAACTGGAGTGTATCCTGAGTATCATGTGATACGGTTTACAAAACAGCTGATAATTAAAGTTTATGATTTACTGTAAAATAAATCTTAAAAAATAAATACAAAGATAACTTGTTTCAGGAATCACCTACTGAATAATTTTACTGTATTTTGGTAAAAATTAATGTGGCACCAGGAACATGCAGCTATAAATTCATGTGGTGGTTAGTATTACGTCCAAATAGTGTCCTCTCTTACATGAAAATAACTAGACAGAAATAAAGAAATTAAATATATCTCATGTGTGAATTATGTTAATTCATCCTGGAAATTGAAAATTGTATTTTTTGAAAAAAAGATCTAAAACAAAAAAATTTTAAAGGAGCTTTGAATAGCTGCCTTCTTACGCAGCTTTACTATGCAAACACCCATCATTCTGAAGACATCTTTCTACAAATTTCTTTTACAACTCCTGTCTAGTCTGGGCATGGCTACTGGAGGACAATTAATAGGTCAATGCATTTTTCAGAAGCAGACATTATGATCTATGAACAATACTCACAATTCAATTAATTATTTTTGATTGATAAAGGTAATAATGATATATTCAATTTAGATTATCATAAGGTGTTTCATTTGGTACCATGTGACCTTCTGATTATTAAGAAAGTAAAATGAAACTAAGTCTGCATTAAAAATTAAAAATCTTTCCAATTCAAAAGACTAAAATTTATATTATTAATATGAGGTCAAAAGTCCAAACTCAAACTAAAAGCCCAAATATTTTATTTAAATACTATGAATACTGTGTAATATGAAATTATGCTTACTTTCTCCTTACTGATGGTTTAGTTTTCTATTTTCGAAACTTAAAATACTGGGATTTCAGTGATGGAGGAAAGATTTATCATACAGAGTTCCAAAAGGCTCATGGAAACTTTTGCAGAAATTGTTTCTTTCATAGCTAAAATCACCTTACAGAATCAGCATGATTTCACGCAAGTTAATTGTTTTAATAGTCCAAAGAAAACGGGGCTGTTTTTTCTTAAGTGACATCTGCAGGTGGCCTGGCATCGTAGAAGCTTTGTGTTCTTTCTACAGACAGACAATTGGCTGCTACGAAATTAAGCCTGGGTGGCTTTTTAGAGCCTTCTCAATCATTCAAGCAGACTAAAAAGATGAAGAACTCCATCCTCTGTTCCTTCAAAACCCTCCTCCACTGTGATGCCCATGAAAAATTGAGAAGGAAGCAGTAGCTGATGGCTACTGTCAAGTGTTTCCAATATGGTTTCCTTATTACCTTGTGTTCCCCAGCTACCCCTATCCAATTTCTCTGTCTTGTGATCTGTATGGAGCAGGTTCTGAGAGAAATGGAAACTGGGCGATTATGGGCAATCTTGTAATAGACAAAAATAACAATAATTCCTCCAGCAACATTAAAACTCCTATTCCCATCCAAACCCTAACCTCAGTGTCTGCTTCCTCTCAAGCATACACTATTGACAACTCAGACAGGGTAAGCTAAAAGAATTTCTTCCACAACTTAATCATAAAAGCTTTCTAAGGGTATAGGCAGATGCACATTTTGCCTCTACAAAGACATTTTACGGAGCTATGTATGGGGAGGAAATTAAAAAACCTGCTTTGGAAGAAGTCCAGCTTGGCCTTTAAAAGCACTAACACCTTTAATTGAAATCTGCTGAACAAACATGATCTGCTGAGTGTTGGGTGCAGTGCAGTCCTACAAATGGGAAATATGGCCGTGTCAAATGGAATTATTTCACTGAACCTTTGCTTCACTGGCCCTTTTTTGGCAGGACAATTTGTGGAAAGGAGCGTACAAGACCAAGAAGCTTTGTAGCTTACTTCTCAAGAGCATCTGTGTTACAGGGTGATGCCCCAAATGGGACCTGCACTGGAGATCCATTTGCCTTCCCAGTCCTGATTCAGAGAGCAGCAGGCACACACTTGCCCAGCCAGACAAGGAAAAACAGGCAGAGGCAATGGTACAAAGCTCCACATGGAGCTGTCTCAACAGCATGTTAGTGATGGCAGACACATTTCTGAGGCTTTTTATAGAGCAATAAATAAAACAGGCACAGGCATCTTATAAACTCAGATATAGCCAGACTGAGCTCAAATGTGTAAGGCTAAGAGTGAGCTTATTTACCTCAGGAAAAAAAATCTGCTTATAAATATGCTTTTCACATTCAGTTAGATTACCCCTCTCCATTTCACTCTTCCCTTTCATGTGTGCATGTCTTACAATGTGATAATCAGAAAGTACCATCTGTATAACAAAATCCCCAGAAACAACTGCAAAGCCCGAGACTACTAGCTTACATTTCAGAGGTAGAATACAGCATGTATTAATGCTTTACTGAAGGAAATTCATCCATCTTCTCAGACAGAAGTCTGTCTTTTGCACTCTCATCACACTGCAAAACACCATATCTCACCGTATCTTAACATCTCACAGTCTCTAATGTGTCTGTTCCCTTAGTGTGCCAGTGAGGTGAGAAGTGCTGTCACCCAATTCTGCTTGTGGGAATTGAAGTCAGACAATATGTCTGCATACCAAAGCAATGCAGTCCTTGAGTAAACTCCTCTCAGGGATCATCTACCCTGCATTATGTGAGTTCACTGCTGGTTTCTGCTTGGAGTCAACAGGTGAGGGAAGACAGTTCACTCCAAAGACCGCCTCTGATACCAAGGTGACAGGCTTGGTTTGGTCTGTATTGAATAGTCCTCTGAGACCATTCTATCCAGAAGCTTATCCCCGCACATAGCCTAGGACACACAATATCTACTACCAGTTTCATACCTGAAAAACTATCACGCAGGGGAGGCTGCACTTCACACAACCAAAAATAACCCCAAATAACCCCAAAATGCTACAGAAAAAAAACAACAGTAATAACTAAGAGTAGGAGTCCACTGCAGGTGGCTAAGAAAGAACCCAAGGCCAAATGACAAACACTGTAGTCCCGGCCAAGCTGTTTGAGAGGGTTAGGCATTTGGCAATGTGTCCATGAGCTGCTCTCCACCCCCTGGAGAAAATTTACTCTGTTGCAGCCAAAACCAGCACAAGCTTGCTGCTCCCCTTCTTGCTACCAAGCCAGCTGAGCTGGCCCCAGAGAGCTGCAGTGGATGGACAGCCTCCCAGCCAAGCCCTCTCCTTCCCTTGGGAGCTGATGTTAAGCCAAGACTCGACATTGGCCAAGGAGGCAAGGATCTCTGCTCAGGGATAATGTATGCCCCAGAAAGGATTATGTGATCAACCCAAAGTCACACCAGAGACCACTGAGCGACACCAAGTCTTTATCAATTTTTTAATTATTAATAGCCTTTTCTTTAATATCCACCTTAGATCAACTTTCCACATGCCTGTTAGCTCTTACACAGCACATGCATTAACTACAGGGCTGCACAAGATGCTCTGCTGATCACTGCCCATGGCTTTCCAAGCATCCTTCCACACTGCCTGAACATCCTGTGCTTGCCCAGTCAGGACACCCGACACGTTCCCCGTCAGCCAGGCACTGCCAGCTCACGATGTGCCTCTAAAAAGAAGTTGAACTTTGTCAAAACCTGTCACATAATCCAATTGGAGAGCTCCTGTTATTTTAACTGGCAGCTAATTGTCCAATTGGAGTATGAAATCTTAGGAACAAAGAACTAAGTAAATGCAGTATTTCTGTATAATGTAAGCAATGTGTGCAGAAGGGAGTCACAGACACTGTTTGTGACAGGTCACAGCTAGTATGCCTCAACTGACAGAGTTAAATAAATTCCACACTTCTGAAGGTAATTCTGGTATCACATCATGGATTTGTGTATCACAGCACATAAAATACAGGACCATTTCAGGATCTTTTCTCCCCTGAGGATTTGTTTCCAAGTAAAATGCAATGTTCATTAAAAAAAGAGGTGTGTACAGCCAGAAAAAAAGTCTGCATTTGCTCATGGAAACTGATAAAGTAGTTCTTGTTTCATGCATGTATTCACCACAAAAGCTATGCACAATACAGATCATATAACAGTAAAAGTGGACTAGAATTCCTGACATTAACAAAACAGAACCTCCTGCAGAAATCAGTCATTCCATATGTCAAACCCCAACAACTTTGTTAAAAAACTTTTGAGTTCCATAAACTAAATTTTATGGAATTCCCTAGAAATATATACTATTTTGATACTGAGATCAATGATGGTGCTCTCTGCTGTATTTTAATTA
Source organism: Lophotriccus pileatus (assembly GCA_035583135.1). Lineage (NCBI taxonomy): Eukaryota > Metazoa > Chordata > Aves > Passeriformes > Tyrannidae > Lophotriccus > Lophotriccus pileatus. The sequence goes on along the minus strand of JAWWES010000001.1, from coordinate 104,412,458 downwards.
TTTCTGACTATCTAAAGGAAAGTGAGTGTTGCTGGACAGTGTATTTTGTTTAATTTTATTCTTTGATAAAGACTGAGCAAAAAGTGGGCCCTTTCATACTGAAGCTATTTTAAAAATAAGCTTTAAATAGTAAGAGGGATTGTCTGCCCTCTAAGATAAGCAGAAAGACAATTTGCACTTTAAAAAAATTCTGGCCTTGAAGAAATGTTCCTCTAAATTTAATTACAAAAATTTGTCTTTTTTTCTGGTGTGACCCTTTCCATTGTCACTGTAGGAAGTTGTGTGTTTTGGGTTTTTTTTCCCTTTTTTTCTTAAAGCCTTAACAGATAATCTTCAAAACAAAATCAAAAGGTTTTGGAGGCCAGAAATTTGTATGATTTGAACATAGTCTTACTGTGCTATTTTCCTCTATCCTGCAATAAGCTTATACTATAAATTTCCAGTAAAAGAATAAATAAAGAAAAAACACTTCCTTTTTAAGTTAAGAATACTGTGGCAATTTTGATAGAAAAAATGCAAGGTAATGCTATAGGAAACTGTCTCTAATTGAATATTCAGTCACTCCCATACATGAAAACAAAGGATAAAGCCAAAAGCTTATTTCAGAGCATTCGGAGGAGTTAAAATCACAGCACCATAACAACAAGAAAAGTGAGGATTGTAGAACCATACTTACTAACAAATAAGCAAAAATTCTCTTCTTTCTGTATTTCAGGTGGCACTGGTACAGCCTCATACACTTTGGACTAATTATGTTTGCATTTTCGCATTCAGGTTTTTTTATTAGATAAGCCACGGTCTGTCTAAATATGTTGTTTTCAAGCTATGGTTTTCATCGTCTACGTCAGTGTGGGATTAAACACACCAAAGTATACGTTAAAACCTTGACTCCTACATAAATCTAAAGCCATCTACACAGCTTTTACACAGCCAGCAGCTCCTGCCAACCTATGAGATATACTGCCCATAGCTTCCCCATTACAAAACACAGACTCCCTCTGAGTTATGAATTCAGGACTAACACAGAGACAGTTGCCTGTCTTGCACATGTCAAGATACCGTCCTTCAGTTGACTGGTGGCTTCTTGACTCCTTGACTTGCTGAAACTTTAAAGCAACTCATGTGGTAAGGCATGAAGGAGTCTGGATGAAAAAGTATGTGTAGGTCTAAACCAGACATGCAGGTGAGACTCTGCATGGTGAGTCTTGGTGGAGTAGGTGACTGTCCAGCACAATGCTCCTGAATTCCATAGCAACAAATTAAAGGAGCACTTTCTGTCTCACATTGAGTTGAACCAGACAGAAAAGCACAAGAAAAGCAAAACTCTAGTGGTTAAACAGCCTGTAACTGTGCAAATAAAATGACAACAACAGTGGTAAAAGTAAGATATGAAAATTGACATAATGGTTGTATTTTCAATACTAACACCTACGATTTTATAATAAAAGTTATGTATATACATATATACCTCTGCTTATATTTATACGTATGCTTGTATGTATATATCAGAATTATTTAAAATCCATCAAAATAAACACAAATTAAAACTAAAGGATTCTTTTTAATACAAGGCATTTGAGATGGCTGGCAAGTCTTATACATTTCCTGTGTTTTTATATATTTAAAGAAACATCAAAGCTTTTTAACAAGAAAATTACATTCTCATAGCCATAAAGAATACTCTTGTTGATTGTATTAGAGCGGCTGCGCAATACAACTTCTTTGCTTGCTGACAATGGGTTTTGCTACGTTAATTAAATAAGTAATACGTCTGTGATCTTTATTCATTAAAATTAATGCAATAATATTGATGTGGAAGGTTCATATTGGACTCAATCTGGCAAGCCAGATTCACTGGAGTTACTCTAAGATCATTCTTGATGAAACACAGAGCTCTGACAGGAGATTCTGTGTGAAATCGGTTTACCCTTGCTTCACTTAGTATTATTCCAAATCAGCAAACACAAGTATCTTCCGAGCAGACGAAAATGTCTTCTATTAAGCAAAGCTATGGAAACCACAAGTCTCCAGGCGACAGGTTGTGCTGGGCATGGAGCCCACTGGCTGGGGCATTCCTGAGATGGGGAACTGCCGCCAGTGTCACCGCGGAGCTCTGCGGTCCAGCCGTGGCCGAAAGCCGTCAGCTGGAATTAGCCCAGCGGATGGCACTGAGCACAGCCTGTCAATTCCAGTAACAAGACCTGCAGCAAACAGCAGAGGTTTCATGTACGAAACCCAAGATTCCCTCACCTCTGGGATTGTCTCCCAGAGAAACAGGAGCCGCCCTGCTTCACTTTTCCCATAGGGAAAGCTGCTCTTCCCAAATGCAGTCAGTACCTGTGAGCGTGCAGCAGGTGAGGGCTCTGCACCAACAGGCGATGCACCACAGGAAATAAAGAGGACCTCGATGCTAAGGTTTGAAGATTCCCAAATCTAATTCACTACACACTGAGACCAACAGCAGCCTTTCCCACAAATCCCCAGGCACTGCATTAAGATTTGATGAATAAGAGCAAACACAGGGTCAAAGTTCAGCATCAAAATCTGAAAGACCTATCACTATTAGCATTTTTGTTCTGTTAACTACGTGGGTTGCACCTGAACCCTGGCAAAAAGGAAAAACACAAGCTACCTTTGATTCATGCCCATCCATATTTTATATGCAATTAATTCAGGCAACATGGAAAAAGAAGAAGATGAATAGTGAGGTAATCTTAAATTAAAAAGACTGATTAGTATTTAGGAAACAGGCAGCTGACCCAGCCACCCCCAGTATTATGACTCACAGTACTATTTTCATATTTGTATTATTTAGCATCTAAAGACCTTAGCTGAGAGTCCTGTTCTGCTAAGATCTTGCATTAAGTCCTCTGAAATTATCTTCCCTGATTAATTTTCTACTAAAAAGAAAATGTTTTCATTAAAATTTTACATCTAAAATGGCACCTTTTGATTCAATCCTCCCAAAATCTAGGTACTAAATAAATAGAAAATAATAAAAAATCTACCCTACAACCAAAATGGAAATCACTTCTTTTCTGGAGGCTGCAAGAAAGCAAATACTTCCTATGATTTTCAAGGGCTGACAAAAAGTTGAATTTCCACTGAGGTAGGGAGAAGAACTTGATATTAATTTTTTCTCTAACCCTACTTCATGTATAATAAAATAGAAATATTAAACAAAGAGTTTATATTATAAATAGATGAAACACTTAAAAAGACAAGAAGACAGAAGGTGCTTACATCTCTCAGAGTTCAGAGAAAGGGCACTGAAGCATTGACACATTTAGGAAAGTTTTACAGAGAAGGAATATTTGGAACTAGTGAAAGGGACTGATTTCAGACACGAAAGAAATAAAAGACATATATTGCATTAGCTAATATGAAAATTTTAAGCATTACGTGATACTACCAATGGACACAATCAAGAAAAAGCACTAATTAAGGAAGATCCCTTGTAAGTGAACAGCCATAAGCAGAACTACTGTCTGTCTATTGAGCCATGTGATTGTCCTTTGACAAAATATCATTATTATATATCATATATATTATACATTAATTTATATATAAAGCACTGAAGAAAAAATATGAAGGAGGATAAGTTAAACGCACTAAAGATGGAAAAATATCTGTAATTTGATTAATGAGCTCAGGATGTACTCTAATATTGCATATATTTTTAGTGACTGATTTTAAAGAGCTTTACAAGTTTCCCATCAGAGCAACTGAAAGCACCAGAGACCAAGGATGATGTGGCAGGCTTTTAAGAATTTAGACATTCCTTTCAATGAAAAAACAAAATATGAGTGTTGCATATCCTTAAATGATGGAAATAAATGAGACTGTTTATGATGTCAATAACATAGTGAAGCTTTATTGAATTGTTATAGTTTATAAGATTTTCTTTTTCTAATCAATATTAACCTATTAAAGATAAGAAGCACCATGATTTTTTTTCACAGAAATTGACAAAAATTAGGAAATTAGATGATAAAGCTGAAGATTGATCCAACACCTACCGAGTGCAGTGGGCTTCCTTCCATTTTCTTCAGTGGGTTTTGGATCAAGACCTTAGTAATGAGGACTTAAACAGCAAAATTTGGCTGCCAAGTCAGCATTAATAAAATCTTTATTAAGCAGCACTGTAATTGCTGGGTTCGTAAAATGAACAGGTAGTGAAGAACTATGGTTACAAGAGCAAACAGTCCATCTAGTCAGACAGCAGACCTCCAAGGGTAACCCGTAACAAATCCTTTGGAAGAAGTATTCTTTAACACTTCCAAAATCACAGACACATACATCCACTGATTACACTTTAACTGGGGTACACAGGGTGATAACCTTCTAACTATCTGTTACACAGGCTGATAGTCTTAACTAGGTATCCGTTACAATGAAAAATTTTAAAATTTTGCTTTTATCAAGCTATTCTATTCTACTAGAGCTTTCTTCAGTGTATCCTTGCCAGCAAGAGACAAAGGATTTGAATAAACTAAGTAAAGGAGTCCTTTCTTTTACTTTTTCACAATTGAATTTTATTGGTCATCAGGAAAACAATACTTAAGATAACCAAAACTATCTTTCAACACCCTTCAGTATTTCCTACTGCATCACTTGTTCTCCCACATCATATCTTCCTCTTTTTTTCTGAATAAAACAAAACCTTCATCTCTTTCCTCAGATCAGAATCTTTTCATGTGGAAGACTTTTGATTTTGCTGTCATTCTCTGGTCCTTTCTTCCTTCCTTAATAGCTTTCTGGATAAGAAGTGACCACAGGCAGACACATTATTCATATTGAATATGAAAGTCAACAGTTGCTAAATGTTACACAAAAAATACTAAATAAAGTTTTACATGTCATTTATAATATATATAGCTTTCTTCTGCTATGAACTGAGCAAACACTCTAATTGAGCTTTTCCATAACAGTGGACAAGAGACTTTTGATAGTATCTGTTCTGTTGGAAAGGTATACACGAATGATTCAGAGTGTGTCTTCCAAAGTTTTATCATGCACACTTCTAAAATTACAGATGATACCATATAGCCCTAGTGGTGATCTCTGATAGTCCTTTCAAACTAAGTTTCTCCTTTGGCATTCCAAAAAAGATTTGTGCTGTTTTCAAATAAATTGCATTTACAAACCATTAAAAAATATATTAATATTTAATCGACCCCCAAATCCAACTACCGTCTCATGGCATGTCTGAATGACGCCTTGTTTCCTACATTTAGAATAAGAAATAACCAGAGTACTTCCTCTTTATGGCTTGGTCTCAGTCTTTCTTTGTGTATGCATGTGAGTAAATGCACAGGCATGTCAGTAAACACACATGTAAGCACACGCATAAGCAGGTATATGTATTTGTGCACGTGTACATGTGCATAACTCTCCTCTACTGACAAACTACAAAAATGATCCCTGAGTGTATACATTAAGCTACTAGAGAGAGTCCAAAGGAGGGCCACAAGGATGGTGAAGGGCCTTGAGGGTAAGCCGTATGAGGAGCAGCTGAGGGCACTTTATCTGTTCAGCCTGGAGAAGACAAGACTGAGGGGAGACCTCAGTGCAGTTACAACTTGCTTGTGAGGGGAAGAGGAGGGACAGCTACCGACCTCTTCACTCTCATGACCAGTGACCGGACTCGAGCAAATGGCATGAAGTTGAGTCAGGGGAGGTTTAAGTTGGATATCAGGAAAAAGTTTTTCACTCACAGGGTGTCTGGGCACTGGAACAGGCTCTCCAGGGAAGTGGTCACAGCACCACGCGTGACAGAGTTCAAGAAGTGTTTGGACAATGCCCTCAGGCACATGGAGTAATTCTTGAGGCTGTTCTGTGCAGGGCCAGGAGTTGGACTCGATAAAACTGATGAGTCCCTTCCAACCTACATATTCTATGATTCTATTCTATGATTCTATCAATTCTGTGATAACTAAATACGTATGTATGTGCAGAGAGACTGTGCCAATCAGCAAACCTGATTTTGCATTGGTGTAAGCACACCACCTTCAGCTATGGAACCCCCCAAAGAAACATCTAGTAGAAAATTCACAGGCCTTGTCTCCTTTGTATGAGATATTAAACAAAATAAACTCTGTGTATACCGTATGTGCAGATCTTATTGATAGATTGATACACAAACACACATATCTCCATCGTACGCAGAGCTTGCTGGAAAGGAAATGCCATGTATTTCCAGTTAGGCTATTCTAAAATGAGCAAAGGTAAGATTTCCTGGGCAGGGGGGAGGGAAGTTTTAATGTGGGAGGAGACAGCCAGAAAGCATTAAAGAAAAGTTGAGGATGCAAAATGCCAAGGTGCTATATGGTAACAGCTGTGCTCTGCTGCCATCCTGAAATTCTGTGCACTGAACAGCAACCTGACAGACACAGGGCTAAAATTGTTGCCAGGGATCAGTGCCACACAAAAGCATCCTGGCCAAACACACTCCTGTGCAGACATTGTGGCTCCATCCCAAGGCTTCCATCATACCAACAGATCTTCTTGGTGTAGGAATTATCCCTGAGACTTATGATCTGAGCTCAGAGTCAAATCCAGTAAAGGTGCACTGTCAAATGGATGTAGGCAGGGACAATACACAGGTAGGTCCCTTACACCATTCAGGCACAGCAATTCTCAGTCTGAGGCAACTGGTCTGGGAACCCAGACAGGTCACAGACAGCTAAGCTCACTCCTAACCTCACCAGCAGAAGCCTTTTCCTGCACATAACAATGGATACACACTATGACTTCATTTTCCTTGAAACAGTCTAAGTTTTTGGTTGTGATTGAGTAGAAATTCCTACTGAGACTCCAAGCACACACATTACTAAGTGGAACTTACTAGAGGAACTGAGATATTGAGGTTTTATGTGGCAGTTGCACGAGCTTTTTAAGTGGCAGTCTCGTAAGAGCATTGTGACATTTTGGAAAATTCTAAGGTTTATGCTTTGTCAGAGGAAATTTGATTTGTGTAAATTATCAGGTTTTTCAACTAACAGAAGACATTCTTTCTCTCATGTTCCTGCCACTAATTTATTATTTTATTGAGAAGCACCTCAAGTTACCTCAGCTGAGAGATCACAGTCTCATTTCTCATTTCTCATTGTGTGACTGGAAACAGGCATGAGAACAAAGAGGTGATGGCCCTCACACTGAAGAGTTTAAAGATTCTCTAAAAAAAAAAAAATAGAGCAGTGGCAGTTGGGAACTGCAATAACTTTAAGCATCTGGGTTTCACTAGCGAAGAACAGACACGAGGAAGATAGAAATATATTCCATCTCTGAAAAGATTGTCTGTATATTTTATATGGTTTTTAACCCATTCTGCTAGTCTCCATCTTCTTTTTCTTTTACAATGTTCTATTCATTGTGGAGAGCTGTGAAGGACCAAAGAACAGAAAGCTTTCTGATGCCACTAGCCATCCAATCTCCACGTAGAACTACCCACTGTCTGCCTGATAATTGTATAAACTGGTATAGATTGTATAGATCTTGTCGACACATGAATTAGGTTTCTGTACTTCTTCTCAGAAGCTACACTGAAAATTTCCTAAATTATTCCCAAAAGTAAAAAAAAAAAAATAAAATAGAAATAGTACCTCCTGCATTGGCAAGAATCTCAATGTTTTAATTTTCTCCCTTTCTCCTACTTCATTTCCAATTTAAAAAATCTTTGTAATTGCTGCAGTTGATGCTGCAACCATTGAAGGATTACTGTATGTTTGTGTGCTGTTCTTATAATCATGAAATTTGTAAGAACATGAAGCAGTAAGACTGACACCCTTGGTTCATTTGTTCAGACCTAGTTATTGAGGCATAAATAGTGTGCTGTATAACACCATGAAATGACCTAGGAGTGTCTATAATACACAGGTACAGTGAGACCTAGAAAAACAGAGTACTCAGTGTTAAACCAGAAAACCAGCACTACCTGATTTCCTTGCCCTGGTCTTTCAGAGCTTTGGCAAATATCACAGGATTTTCCCTTTCTGCAGGATGGAATTCCATATGTGACTACCTCAGGGGAATATGCAAAGCTGGAATATTAACATTAAAAACCCACAAGCTTTCATCTTCATTTTTCCCTCCTTCCTCCCCGCCCCTCAAAAGAGCTTTCACCTAACTGTGCATTAATTTTAAGCTGCCACTGGTAGAATTCATTGCTATACTTTATCTGGTTTTGTTTTAAGAGTATGAAAACAATATGAAAGTGCATAAAAAATGACACATGAAATGATCCCCTGAGTCACTGTGGTCCATCACCTCATATTCAACTGCATTAAAAAAAAAAAAAAGCATACACTTGAACTGATAAAGCATAATGGCTGCTTTGGTGCTGCTGTAGACATTCATATAAAGACTTAGAGAAACACATGAATTACTAATCTGACAGGCCATGACAGTAACCTAAAATAGCCATTATGGTCTCTACTGTGGATTCTTCTTATTTCATGGACCCCTGACACAATGGATGGAAACAAGACAGAGGTTTATAATAGAAATGCTGACACAACCTTACCTATAGCTGTGCAAATGGTGTCTCTATAATTAAACTTTACAACTTCAGCACCACTAGATAAGTTGCTAGCTTTTAATCATATTAATCAGAGCTTGGATGCGTCAATTGCCATATATTATCACGCAGTGTGCACTATAAAAATAAAAAGATTCCCAGCCGGTAAAGATCACAGCTGTTATGAAACACAGAAGTATATCCAAATCCTTCTCTGTAAGTGCAAATACACTGAAGGAAAACCTCAGACGGTTATCCTTTTTGTTTGTTTTCTAATACATGGGTTCAACATAATAGCCACAGAAAGTACTCTGAATACATTACAAGAACAGCACCGAATAGTAAAAAAGCTTCATCAAGATCTGCCCTGTATGTTTCAGATTTTTCCTATCAGCAGTAAAACAAGTCTACTGTCTTCAGTGATAATGACAGTCAGAAGCCTGCTCTTTCAGAGGGAGGCACTGAGATTATTCTTCATGCACTGCTGTTTAAAAGCCAGCTCTCCAGTGACAGCAAGGAGTGGGTGGCAAAACTCTCACTGCATTCAGTGGTCTGAGATTTGGAGCCTGAGAATGTTTTATGTAAATGTTTCTCTTCACATTTTCTCTTCATTTGTCCGAGTGATTTACAGCTTTATTTCAGCAATGAAAGTTGAAGCTGCATCTGGTGCAAACTGAACAGATATTGAATAGGAGCTGAAACCCTCTATTTTTACCAAGCAGGTATTGCTAACTACAATGATAAAATTAATCTATAAATAAAACTTGGTTGCTTACTACTCTCTATTATCCTGAATTTGCAAATCCTTGTATGCTGCATGCCACTTTACATGTACCATGTGATACATTCCCACACTGTCAATGCCGACTCTTTTACACCACCAGTTTTATAACATCTTCTGTAGACAAATGCACTTTCCTTTAAGATGGGTGGTACAGGTATGCAGCCTGTGTGTCCCAAGAGGTCTTTTAAGGAATCAATACAAAGAGCATGCCTGTAATTATGTGTGGCGGAACAGAGTATGCCATGGACATGTCTAAAAATTATAAGAGCTGTAGCAATGCATAGGAGTTGCCATAGTGTTATTCTGACCCCTGAAGGATGGAAACAGAGTTAACTTCACATTCTTTTTTTTTCCAATTTACTCAGTATACTCTATGAATGTCAAACTCTAAACTACATTAGCAGGATTTATTAGTGCTTGCCCAGACTTATCCTCCAGAAATATGAAAATAGTCAAGAACTAATGGTGAACCAACTCTAAAATACTGATGTTTCCAGGGAAGCAGAGAAAATTATTTTTCAGGCTAGTTGTAGGGTAAAATTACCATGAGTTTGATAGTGCATTAAATCCAGTAGGTATGTGAAGATCATGTTTATCAAGAGATGTAAAACTCACTCTGCTCTCACCTCTTCTTAACTGAGAAGTATTTTAGTGGCATTTTGTTAGAACGGATTCAAGAGTGAAGTGGGGAAGGACATAGGTCAGTGATGATAAGATCACTCATTTCAGCTGAGTTAAGATTTCATCAGGCTTACATTTTTCAGAAAATGCATCTGTTTGAGGTATGGGGTCTCAACAGTGCCTTTGTGAGCTTATCTGTCTTCAAGGAGTGCTCTTCCTCCTCCTCCCCCTGAACAGATAGGAAAAGTGATTCAGGATTCTAAAACGGGTATTAAGGCATATCTTGATACTACTACTTTGTGAACAATTTGCTAAAAAAGTCCATCAGAGTTAAACAGATAGGGCTCCTGTGACACCTTTGCTCTTCACCTCCTCACTTCTGAGAGGCTTGAGATGTGCTAATGGACCACCTTTCAGTTTCCTGTAAATCTAACAGGTATATGAGGCTGTTGTATCTGACAATACTTTTTTCTAAAGTCAGTCACGCTGTACTCTAACACACTGAAGCAGCACCCTGCCAAAGCTGTGAGGCAGTCACTGCACGCCCGGAGAGAGAGACAACCCTGTCTATGCTGGGCGCACACACCCGGAGCGAAACGGCACCAGTGTACTGGAAGAAGGGTCAGCAGAACGACGTGCTTGGAGGTAGGCGACGGCGAGGGGGGAGGAGGAGAATCAATTTTAATTTCGGCTTTGTTCCTCCTCCGCTCAGCTGTTGCCATGCACCGAAGTTCCAGGTTGCGGTGTGACCTTGCCGAGGAGCGCGCAGCCGGGGCTGCTCAGTGGGACCATTGTGCAGCGTTGCAGGGCTCTTCGGGAGCCCTCTCCCCGGGTGTGGCTGAACCAGCGCCTCGGCAGCCTCCTCCTCCTCCTCCGTGAACTCCCTGTCCCGGGGAAACTCCGCCAGCAGCACGCTGATGCAAAAGGCAGCCTGCAAGAGGCAAACCCCTTGTCAGGAGCTGAGCAAGGATCTCCCCTCCTCTGCCCAGGTCTCCATCCCCCGCTGCCGGGAGCGCCTCAAAGTTCACCCAAGTGATCGATACGCTATAGGAGCATATTATTCCACTATCGGCGACTGATGCCACTGATGTAATCAAGTTACATAATCGCCGTCTTTGCACAAACACATCCATCTTCCTACAGACAGATCTGCATATCTTCTTCCATCCATTATGCATGAACCCACCAGCAGTACATAAGGGTACATATTTTCGCACACACCATGTAACTTTAGCATTGCAGTGCATTGCACTGCACAACGTCATCACTATCGATTCCCTCAACCTTCCCCCATTCCTTCTTATCAGAACTGATTTAGCAGAGAAAGATTACCTATGTGCATTGCTCGGATCCCTTTAAATCTTTAAAGGCTGAAGTGGTTCCCTTGCTCGCTTCTGTTCCTAAGAAGATGATCTTTCCTTTCCTTTTTCTCCCTGTCTCGCTTCACACCACAAGTAACAAGAATGAATTCCCACACAGTCCCTCAGCCAGATGCATGTATGTATGAAATACCGAAGATAGCATCTCTGTTTGCACATCTTCCAACTCCCATACACGTGGTCTGAGGTTTCAGTAGGTAAGTTATTGGGTGAAAAAATATTTTTTAAGAGCAGCTGGATGAGAGATTTTCAGGCTAGTGACATTTACGGTATTTCTCTACTATCAAGCTGAGGGGTTTTTTGTCACTGTCCCTCACTTTATAATTTCCTTGCAGGAACAGTTGTAATCCCAAATTACCAGTAGCATTTAACCCCTTTAGCACCTGTGCAATGTACCACGATCAATAAGGATCACCACCTCAAAGTTTAACAACTTGAAGAGCAGGATTTCTCTACCTCCATTGCAGCTATGAAATGCAGCAGAACACTGCACAGAGTTGGAAACATTTATTTAACCAGTGGATGGGCTCCGAGCTCATATTAATTAGATTCCATCACGGAGAGCTTCTTTACTACCACATATCCTTTTCAGGGAAATACAACAGGGCAAATTAAAAAAAAAAAAATAAAAGGGGACAAAGAAAGACTCCTTGCGTTTACAGTACTCCCCCAAATCCAGAAGGATGCATGAAGAAGGGAGGAGATTTTTAATTAATTTTTTTTTTATTTATCGCAAAAAAAGCACTCACCAGAGGACCTACTGCAGTTATTCCACTTAACTGCCAATAGCGGCTGGAGCCCCCTCGCATCAGGCTAATGCAGCAATCCCGAAAGTGCCCATTTCAGTCACCCGCCACCAAGTTTAGCAATGCCGGGTTTTTGCCTGGATAAAATGACCTTACCCACAGGAGTCTCCCGAAATATCCCTCCGGTGCGATCAGTCAGCGAGGCGAGTGCCGGTCACCACACTGCGCACTCGGCCGGAGAAGCCCCGTGTTTACTCCTGGGGCTGAGCTGGCCGCGAGTGCCGCGGACGCGGCGCCCATCCATCCACCGCTGCCAGCTCCGCCGCGGGCGCAGGTAATTCCATACAGACTTCGGCGGCCCCCCCCGCCCCCCCGAGTCGCCCCTTCCTTCCTAGTTCAGAAAGTGCCCGCGTCGCCGGCGGGAGGTACCATCCAGGTGCGGCTGGGGGGGAAGGGGGGAAGGGGGCGGCCGGCCTGGGGGCCCCCGCGCTGCCCGCGGGCAGCTCCGCGCCCAGCGCGCCGCCGAGGGCCGGATCCCGGCTTCCCGCACAAGTATCCGGCGAGCGACGGTCCGGAGGGGTTTCCTGGTGCTGGGAAAGCGCTGCCGGGGGGGGCCGAAGGTGCTTGCCGGGTCCTAGCACCCGCACCGCAGCGGAAAAAAAAAAAAAAAATAAAAAAAAAAAAAAAAAAAACA
>JAWWES010000001.1:104381867-104392269 GCA_035583135.1 Lophotriccus pileatus | reverse complement strand
CTGCTGGTCCCAGACGTGCAGTGATGTCACTCTGTCCCTCTCCGAGGAAGATTCAAGCAAAACAGCTCCAAAACTGATGCCCGTTCACAGAAGCGGCAGCCCCCCGACAGCAGTCCATCCAGGCACTCCAGCAGCTCCCGCAGCTCCCTGCAGCACCACCCCCACTCTCACCAGTCCCGAACTAGCTCAGATTTCTCTCCACCCCTGTTTCCCTGGAGACAAAGCCAGGCAATTAACGTATCAATACTGCTGGCTAGCCCGTTCTTCTGGGCCATTAATCACTTACAAACAGTCCTAGACCAATTCCCCTCCCCCAATAGAGGCAGGAGAAAGGGAAAATTTCAACTTAGCTGTAAGAATACACAAACCCATGACAAGTACTCATGAAGGAAACTATCAGTATCACTATCAAACTTTCTCAAAAATGTCAGCTTAATGTTAAATAATCTTCAAAAAAACAATCGAACCATGAAGAAGGACTAGGACAAGAAATGAAAAGAAAACTAAAAAGAAATATTATGACACTGTATTAATCCGTAGTGTACTTTGTTCATGAATATGAATATACATATGATTAGGTTGCTTTGTCTCAAAAAAAGTCATAATTAGTAATTAGTATTAAGCAAAGCAATTAGCAAGGGAATAGTCAAATAGAACGTTTGCTTAGAGACGTGGAGGAATACTGAACAGAATAAGCCTATTTGTTTTACAAAAGGTGATACAAAGGGAAAAACATGTGAGATCTCTGAAGTTACAAGTAGTGTAAAGACCAGTGTCTTCAGTACACAGGAATGAGGAGGCAGCTAGTAAATTATGATGTGACATGTTCAAAAGAGATGCATAACAAATAAGTAAATTGTATAATTCATTCATTGCCTCAGGATGTTTTGAAGGCCAAAATACAAATCAGTTATGAAAGATTAAGTACATTCTTGTTGGAGAGGCCTGTCTTTTGTATTAAACAATAATCTGATTATAACTTCCCAGACAGAAAATGCCTAAACTATGTGCAGCCAAGGTGGAAGGACACACAAGAGAAAGATGTCAGTCTGCTTTACTTGCTTCTTTCACCCTTTGCTTTTTTTTTTTCTACTAGTCATTCTTAGAGATGAAACTCTGGGCTAACTGGGTCTTTGTGCTGACTCTCCATGGAATTTGAAAGTTTTGCATTATTGAAAGAGTTAATGCACATTATGCATTATGCACAGGGTTAATGCAACACAGAATGTGAAAAAAAAATGACAAGGAATGTCACTTGCCTGGGTTTAGTGTACAGAAATTTCTTTTTCCATTGGTGTTTATTTGTAGCCAAAAAGGGAGTAAAAAACTACTACCAGGTAAGAATTTCTGAATTTATTCAGTGCTCATTTTTACAGGTGTAAGTAAGCAGGTCTTATGAATGAAACAGAAAGAAAGATGAGAGATGCTGAAAAAATGCATTTGTGTGTGATGGTGGCAGGATCTCTGTGGTATCAGCAGCAAAGTGGTTAAAGTAAGCAGTTTCTAACATGACACTGGGGGTTTCTGTTGCTGTCTGAATCTTTCTTCAAGTCTACACAGAAACATGACAGCCTTGGTGGGAGAGTGTTGTACCCTACTGAAATGCTATAGGACAACTTTTCAGCATACACAAATTTGAGTCTTATACAGGTTAATAAGAGTTTTTTAATCAGCTTTTCCTGATGTCAGTCTATAGACAACTCTGTCAAACTTTTTTTATCCATAGTCTGAAATTCCGATTTTCCCACGTCCAACATTTTCGTTCTTCTCTCCTTATTTCTTACATTAAATATTCCCTTGAAATAAGAGAAAGCAAACATAAATGCTACCATTTTAGCATGATTGTTACAGAATGTCTTTGATAGCATAGAAAGCAAGCTGCAGACCATGAAAAATGAAGGATCAGCAATTACTAAGATTTACAAGAACACTCCTGTATAACCTTGTTCCATGGGCCTGGAAAAAATGTAACTTCCATTTCAATGTGTATTTTTGACTTGTTTTATCTTAAACTGCCATTTTTTTTTTCAAAGGCTAACAGGAGGCAACAAGCTGTTCTTATGAGATCAACAGTGATGGCGTAGCATTTCCTGAAAGAAGAGAGACAACTCTCAATGAAAAGAAGAAAGTTTCATTTTCAGCAGTGAAGATAGATGAATCAGAATAAGAAAAAAGAATGAAGGCAGAGGAGAGTGGCAGGGTCTGAAATGAAGGCAATGTGATCTGAATGCTGATGAAGAGGCACTGACAAGATGAAAGATCTCTCTCTGTCGCGCTCTCGCCCTCTCGTTTCCAGTGTGTAAAATCTGTCCTGTTGACATACTCTTGAGCTCTTTTTATATCACAAAACTGGAACAAACAGGATTCACAATCAGTGATGGTGACCCAGCCCCTGTGAAATATAGTTGCTAAGAGAAGAGCTCAGCACGTGCCTCCCATTCTCCCCCACTTTTTGAGACCCTTCAGTCCATGTAACTGGACTTCAAGATTTGGGAATTCTTCTCTGAGTAATTCATGATGATTACAACTAAAGGAGGTCTATGAGGTACTGAAAATTCACATCCACTCTCCAGGGAAACCTACCATATATTTAAATTTGTAGGTATTTTACTTATAGGTAATTTAAGTGTATCTATAATGTAACATAACATTACATCTGTTGCATGTTGGTTCTCAGAGGAAATCCTGTTTTGGAAAAATAACAAGATGACAAAACCAAGCAGATATGTCCTGTTTGAACATAAAAGTTAGCCAAACTTTAAAAATCAAAAAACACCTTTATAGTAGATACACTGAGAACTCCTGAAGTTCTTGCATTGGGGAAAATTTCACTTTCCAGCCACTGAAGCCATTGGTTTTGATGGCAGTTTCTTTCAAAAAATCAGGGTCTTCAGACAAGCATGGCTGTTGATTAGAACAGTGTGCATTCTGCCAGTAAATATTTTCTCATAGTGTAGGACAAAATATAGTGACATATATGTATACATCATACAATATGAAAACAATGTGTTGTCAAATTGTGAAATATGCAATATGCAGGCTACAACATTGCATGTTGAGATCCAAAAATTAATTTTCTAAAGTTTATGTATTATCGGAGGTAGTACTGGCTTAATTCTCCTTCTGTATAATGACTTTTTAAAAGTAGTGCATAACAGGCCTTTTAGTTTTCCCCCCTCTGTAGTACAGTTGAAAGGAAACTGTGATTTCCCTGGAATCAATCAAGAAAAACTAGGTATAATTTCAAATCCTTCATTCTTTAGTAAAAGGCTTGTTCACTTTTGTGGCTAATTTGCCTGACTAATAAGTAAAGAGTAAAAATATAAATTATATCTTTATCTGCATTATATATTGGAGGTTTAGCTAGTTAATACTTACGCAGCTTTTCATAAAGGTAAAGTACATTTGATTATTTTTGCATATTTAACAACAAGTATTAGGCAGAACAGCTTAGTTAGAATTTTTCAAAGGCATTTGTGGAAGGTTTCCCTTAAATTCTGTAGGTCTTGGATGCAGTCAGATTTACTGAGATGCTCGAATCAAAGCAGATTTGTTACCCTGATATATATCCATGTGTATACTATTATTTCAGCACTAAAAAAAAAGGTTACTTAAATTTGCCCAAGTGCAATTTTAAAAAAAATAAATATGACTTCAGAGGATGCAAAATTGCCACGACATCTTGAACAGAATTGTTAGCTGGTAGGCAGTTGGCTGGAACATCAGACTTCTGGGTACTATAAAAGGGCTTTAACCTTGCCATGTTAGAGCCTCAGAAAGCCAGGTTTGCTGCTAATAGTGACCACGTGGTAATGTGGATTTGTGGAAGTGCACAGAGTCTGGACTCCTCATCTTTTGAGGAATAAAATTCAAAATTAAGTATTCCACTGAGAAGCACAAATTTGCTCTAGCAGAAATGATAACTGCCCAACCTCTCCTCCATCTGCTTTCACACACAAAGATCACTGTGTTACACTACAGTTAGTGCAGCCTCCTATCCAACTCACACCTTAATCTGATCACACCTCCACTGAACAAAAGGCACAAGTTGCAAAAGAAGATGTTAATGTTAATTCAACCCTCAGCTATTAGGATAATTAGGAAACTCCAATCTTTGTTGCTAACCATGTTTTCAAGACAGGGAAAATACAGATTGAAAACAACCAAAGTTGTAAACCAAACCAGGTTTCTTTGGGTTAATTCCTGTTCATATTTTCAATCCTAAACTGAATACCTGTTAGGTGGAAGAATAAATTCAAATATCAGTGTTCAAAAGCAGAATGTCATTAAATTGTCAGCTGTTATGTTTTCTACATCCAGTTAATTTATGAAAGATTAGAATTCCCCCCAGGCTGAAAAACAAAACAAAAAAAAATCACAAAAGGAAAAAACATAATTCTCTTTTATAACTGCATGAACTATTAAGGTTTGGTACTACAAGCAGTTAACAAGCAATGCATTTTCCTAGGGCATAAGGTTTTTGAATTCGCGGGTCGATGAACACTTTATAAATATGCAATAATTTTACTATCTCTGGTCAGTGCTTCACACTATATCACACACATTTTCACACTGTGTAGTAGTGGTGTCTTCTTGCTGATACAGAGAGATACAATAAAGAAATATTTAGAATTAATGATAAATTGAAGGATTATAGATTGAGAGGGTTTTTTTCAGGTAATTTGTCTTCTCTCTCCTGTTTTACTTCCCTGTGATTCTTCCCCACAATGCCCTATCTCTCACATATTTATTTTGTGTTGTTTGACATTACATTAAAAATTCCACTGAAATAAATGACCAATATATTACTGCCAGGTTGTTCTAAATCTGTTACTTAAGTCTGACTGCATATTTGTGAATTTTTAAAATATAATGTATATACATAAGGCAGTTTCTTAAGAGCAAAAGTAAAACATTCTTAAGCTGGTCTTTGATTTTAAATAGAGGCCTTACTATGATTATCGACTATGAAAACATTAATCTTTGTCAGAGGATCACAAATGGAATAGTTACTTACACTGGATTTAAAAGATTTGTCAGACTCAATACTGAGAAAACTTTGCCACGTATTGTAACAAATTAAAACAAATTTTCTACCACTGTAATTTCTGGTGCTAACTCTGGTAATTAGGGCAGAACTAATCTTCCGTAACTTTAGGCTCTTAGAGTGTTGTCATCATCCGGAGTTCATCATCCAGATCACCTTTAGAGACACAGGCAAGAAATAGAAGCTGTTTCAGAATGATTCAGCTCATTCTAGTGTAGACATCTTAAGTGAATTTCACCTTTGAAGGATCTATTTCACTCTCTCAACTAGACAGAAAAGTGGATTAAAAGCTTGGAAATAGAAGGTATATGACAGATTCCTAAGTCTGTGTGAGGTTATTCCTGTCATTAATACATAAAGAGGATATAAAATAATAAGCAGAAGTGAATTTGTATTTAGAAATTTTAAAAAATTTAGGAAGTACAATATTGCACAAGAAAACCACTTTTTTTTAACCTACAAATAGATCCCTTGTTATGCAGTCTGTTTACATCTCACATGATGATCAAAGCCTTATAGGAGAAACCTATTTATTTAATTAAAAAAAGAGAGTCAAGTGAAAATTATTATAAACTTTCTAAGGAGACTCTGTTGAAATGTGCTCCAGCATCTACTGTGCTTTGCCAAAGGGCGTCAGTGAAACTTAGGTAAAGGTTTTCCCTTTTTTTTCAGTGACTATTCTATCTCCAAATGGGAAACAGCTGAAATCACTTTCTTTTCAGGAACAAGCTGTTTGATACAGTTTCCCTGTTTTTTTTAGTTACTTGTGGCTAAGGAATGCCATTCATTCTGCCCTCAGCTCCTGTACTGAGATTCCATTCACAGGAAGTCCCTTAACAGCTTGTTTACGTGGACCATGAATGACAGTTAGGAGAAACCAGCTTAAGATACCTATTTCAAATTATATTTTTGATAAAGGACATAGTGAATGGTTTACATCAGAAAACAGGCATTAAATATTACATACTTCTAGTTTTGCATGGGATTATTCCTTGGAGATTTAAACTAATTTCTGTTAACTTTAAAATTTAAGTTGTTTTAACTTTTATGAATGATTCTAAACACTTATCTAAACTATGTCAGAGAGATAGAAAATAGACCCAGAAATGGAGAAAGACTCACACATCGTTTCCTTATGCCTAAGTCCCAGTACGTAGTTGTATAATCAACAGCTCTTATTTTTCCTCAGGGTTATGTCACTTTTACTCATGTATTTTGATGACACATAAACAGCTGAAAGTTCTTCCTCTTTTTTAAGTGGCAAGAGGCTGAAGTTTTCAGTTTCACAAGAGAGCAAAATTGGAAAGTTTCAACAATAAGCAATATTTTTCAAGTAACTTTTTTCTCTTTTTCAGACTGAAATGGTGTTTGTGCTCAGAACATTTATCTGGCTTCAGAGATGAATACTGCTTGATCTTATCATGCAATATTAAAAGCGTGATGGGCTGATAAGATTCTACACATATAAACAAGGAATGGTACTGAAGATTATACTTCCATATGATATAATACTGGCATCTAATGGCATCTATTGTTTAATAGTGAAAAAATTAGCTATCTTTAAAGCTGTTTTATTACTTGAAATTATTAACTTTAACACTTATAACTGTAATTTTTCCCTGCAGCCATATTTTCAGATGTTCTCACAGGGAATTATAAAGAAAAGCACTCACTTTTTAGGGGGAATGTCACCTTTATCCATAAAAGCCAAGGGGAAAAAAAGCTTAGTTAAAAATCTTTCCCCAAATTTCCCTCCTTGCCAGAAGGACAGCCTGACACAGCATGAATAAATTCTTAACTAAGCTATAGTATGTCAATAAAATTCCAATTTAATGGATACTGAAGCAAAAAAACATCAAAGCTAAGGTTGTAACTCATTTTGCCAAGAAGTGGTTGAAAGAGCTTAAGATATCTTTGAATTGTAATCAATATCCTTTTCTCTTACAACTACACTTTTTTTTTCTTGTGATTACAACTATTTGGTCATTCATCGATTTTTTTAAAGCTTGGTTAATTACAATTTGCTTGTGAAAGTAGGAAGTTTAGGCTAAGGTAAAGAGAGGTTCTTCTATTAAACAGAAGAAAGCAGAGAAAAAATTACTTTTTGAAAAGGAATGTATATTTATCATCAAGAGAAGAGGTCTGGAGAGAGAAAAAGAAATTAAGGAAATTCCTAGTTCACATTTGAAATTTTTATGTCAGGACTTCCTCCTTACTTGTGTTTGGAGTCTGAACAAACACAATCACATACATGCACACACTCTTTCTCTCTCTTTATTAAACTAATCTGATTTTTCCCCCAATTAGTGATGAAAAGTGGTGGAAAGGACACTTTGGAGGAAATCCACTTTTTTTTTTTTTTTTGTGGGAGAAGCTGATAGAAAATAAAAAGTGAAACATGACTATGAGACAGAGGTATTATGAGGGTACAGATCATCTGCTTGCAATGTCTATCAATTATTTCTTAGCTCACCTGGTCAAAAAGAAAATTGACAGAAAACATGGAGAATAAAGTATAAGGCCTTATTTCAAAAAATGGTCTGTAAGACTTTTTTCCAAGTTATTGAAACCTGGAGTGACACGATAACAAAGAAAAAGTGGCAAAAGTTTTGCAGTTTGGTCTTCCACATATTGTAGGTAGAGCAGATATATTTGTGTCCATTTCCTTCTCAGGCTGCTGAACCTTCAAATTTCTCTGATATCTAAATTTCCAGCTGAGAGTGCTGACACTTTCCATTTGCATCCTTAAGGACCCATTGTATGATTTGCACCTATCCTGCCCTAGTATTTTTTCATACTCACTGTGTGCTGTTCAGAAACTCCGAGTGCAGGCAGCATGTGCAGTGCTCCCATACCACCACAGTGAGTACTGAATCTGTTTCTGACAATATTGAATCTATCACAAAGTGCTCAACACTTTTTCAGTCTTCTCCATATTAAAGAATTTAGGACTTCAGTTTTGGAAACAGCAATAAACTCATGAGAGTTTACTAGCTATCCAGGTTTAGGCTAAGTGACCTCTGGGAAAATGGGAAGCCACACTTAAGCCAATGTCACAGAATAAGTGTAAGACTGCTTTTCTGTGAGCATGAGACGTGTGTCAGAAGGTACTCATCAGGGAGTCCAGCATACAGCCTGTGGTGGTGCATCAGCCCCCCTGAGTGGGTGAGCAGAAAGCACACCTCTTAGAAGAGAAGGAAGACAAACAGCGGCTGCTAGCCACTTGGCTCATCCCAGGGTTCAAAAGTGGTTGCTCTGCAGGTGGTGTCCCTGACCCCCTCTTCATCTCAACACGGAGCAGAATATACTAGAGTAACATTGCTTCTTCACCCACAAGAGGAATTACAGGCTCTGCCTGGCCAAATCCATTGGGGACCAAGCAACCTCTTGTCCCTGTTTGTCCTTTTGCAGTTTTCCAAATGACTGTTTGTCACAGAATGAGTTCTGTGCAAGTTCTGCAAGTTTTGTGAAGACACAGGTGTGCAAATGATGCTTTCTACCCAGTGCAAGGCATGGGCCTAGGTATGGACCTAAAGTGGAGTACAGCGTAAATACTTGCTGGATCTGCTGATGGAGTCACAAAGGCTGATGCAGTGTGTATTGCACCAGGAGGGGCTGGATGTGCCTTCAGTGTTTCAGAACTACTCCGAGAACATGTGATGATGATGCAAATGGAAAGGTCCAGACTGAGGCAACTACTACTGTCTTTGAGAATGTTTTCATTCCTTTGTTCAGCTCTCTATATTTAAAATGGGGCTGAAATTTGTTCAGAGACCTCTTATGGTTCACTGCATTTACTTACAACTCCTTTGAGAGTTTCTGAATAGGAAAGGGGCTAGGGGATGACATCAGTATCTTTGTCTGTACTACCAAAAGAATAAGAGAATTTGATGGCTCCAATGTAGAAGTAGGTATTCCGCATGTCAGCTAAACCCTTAGCAGGCAATCTCTGTTTACAAGAAAAGGATTCAGTCAAATCATTATCACTCTTTAGAAAGCACAGTGTAACTCAGGATGTTCTTGGCCCAGTTAAGCAGTCATGCCTGCCCTAGATCAGTGGGAAGGTTGAAGCCAGAATGGGTCTTCTCATCCTTGTAATATTTAAAATGAACAACATTTTGAAAAGAGGTGTTTTAGCATTCGTTAAGAGGCTGTATTCGGACTGCTGAGCAGCAAAGGCCTTTCAATACTTTTTCTCCTCATCTTTCCCTTGGAATTGTTAGCTAAGAACACACAACAAAGAGAAGATATAAAAAAAAATCCTTCAACTTTTTTGTGAAGGAGCAGGGTTGCCAAAAATCTATGCTCAATACACCTCCCAATAATCCTCAGTAGAGCAGTATTATTATCACCGATCCCTGAGGACAATAGAGTTGAGAGTAAGGCAGTTACGTAGAAGCTGTCCCTCCCTCAAGGTGTCTTTAGAAATTTCTCACTTGAGAGAAGTAGGACTGCATGACCAGAGCATCAAGACAAAATACATGGCATCATTTGGCTCCACGCTATGGATCTTCCTAGCCCCAGGATTTGTTCCTCAGCCATTTAAATTAACATAGCATTAAAATATGACAGGATTATGTTCTACGGACTCATTAACACATTCCTCTGGTGCAATGGGAGGCAAGAGATGCTTGAAAATTCAACCACCCGAGGCATGTACTAATGTGACTGACACCCCCTACAGTGTCTCAATATATTAAAATACAACTCCTATTGAATACAACTTTGCAATTTATGTGCAATTTTTCAAATGTGCTATGAAAGTATTTATCTTTTCATTCCACCAAGTAATTCTCAGGTTTGTGATGGGAGAAGAAGCACTTTTCTCTATGAAGCTACTATTAGATTGTAATATTTTCCTCATTCTTATGCCCATCCCTGCTGTCATAATTTTCTTGCCTAACTCCCATGAATTTAGCAAAGCAAACTATGATACTTCAGGATTTTCATTTTTTTTTCCCTTGATGACTTTGCCTGGCTGCTGAACTCAACAGCCTTTCAAAGACAGACTGAGAGGCATTCAAGCTTATTGTTAGAAAGCCAGTGGAAAGCTGATCACTGTTCCTCATTCAGTTTTTGAATACAAACAGCTCTGTAGTCTTGTTGGTAAACACAAACAACTGTAAAAGCAACTGTCCACCTCCGAATCTCTATTAAACCTATAGACAGTAGAGGATGCAAAAACTTGGAACCAAAAGATACCAGCTGTAACCTGCACTTACCTACAAATCATTAGGTGGCACTCTCCCCTCTGGTTTAGCACTAATAATAATGGCCCGTCTTCGCGAACGAAGAGCCGGGAAGGTCCTTACCCGCATATGCAGACAAGGCCTTCGAGCCTGCGCAGTGGATTTT
>JAWWES010000001.1:104356483-104381767 GCA_035583135.1 Lophotriccus pileatus | reverse complement strand
CCCTGACCAGGAATCGAACCTGGGTCTCAACGGTAACAGCGCTGCGTCTTAACCACTAGACCACCGGGGGCTCCCAAGGTTTAGCACTAGAAGAGCACAAAACAAAGTCTGGTTTTGGAGCAGCCATTGTTTTAAAAATTCTAAGATACAAAGCTGAGATGTGTAGTCATTAAAGATGTGCAACCAGTTTGAAAAGAAAAAGTTTGTTGGCCACAGTATCTTGACCACATTCGATTAGAAATGTTCTCTATGCATAGACATACCATTCTGGCCTCAGCTCTTTTGGATTCTACCACAGGTCATCATGTAATAAACAAACACATAATACAGGAAGTGTGAAAAAGCATGGCTATAACTTAAAGCCTAAGTACCTATTGTTCAATATACCTACTATGAGAGTCATGTTCAACCTCTATTGATATAAACAGGCAAAAATGCCTCCACTCTGCCCCCCCCCCCAAAAAAAAAAAGTTTCTTGTAAAGACCCAAAGACATTTGAAAACCAAAAAGGTTGATATCTTTCAGAGGACAATTTAATACAGTTATGCATGCATTTTGCTCTATAGACATATGTAGATACACAGCAAATCAACTACCATGAGTCACAATTTTCCTTCAGTATGTCATATTTTAAAGCCTAAGGAATGCATGAGCCTATCTTCTCTTAGTCCTTAGGAGATAAAATTAATTATCCCCATTTTGTAGAATGTTTAAGCATTCTGCACTGGTCAATCAGATAGTAGCAAGGCCAGGAGCTGAAGCAGAAGCAGTCTGGATGTTCAAATGTCTCCTTTCCTTATCTGTTATTCCTTATGACAAGAAAGCCTGCAGTGCCCTCCTTAAGATGTTATCCAAGTAGAAATTGATATTGCTTGAACTTTAAGTCTATTTTTGAGCCCTTAGGTATCTCCTGGGCTGTTTTATCCAAGACTGAGAAGGAGAGTTCTCTTGCCTTCTTTTGCTGGAAATGCTGAAATGTGGAAAGTCTCTTAAAGTTTAAAATTCAATGGAAGCTTAGGAGTGTTGATTTTGTTGGACTAAATCTTGCACCTTTACCTGTGACTGCAAAAGGCAGAGGAACTTGAGTCTTCTAGTAAATTCTAATCCTGTGTTTCTGTGAAAAAATTTTTAATGGGTTCTTATGACATAATCAGTTTTTGTCCTGCTCTGTAACACAGTCTGCTTGTTACAGAAGACGGCATCATACTTTGGTCTTCCTTTGGGTTCATTTTGACCTTTTTAACCTTGTGGGGCTGTAAATTACACTGGAAGATTCATGGGTTGTCACCTGATGGAAACAAGCTACCTGGAAGCTCTCTTTTCAGCACAGACAGAGAGCTACAAGTTAAGCTTCACAGAAGGAAATTGGATAGGGAAGCAAAAATGAATTGAGGCAATAATATGAGTGAATAAAAAGCAGAAGGACATCCTGATATTTTTGCACTTGGCTTCCCTCATCCTACATTATTGCCTGTGATACAAATACATAAAGAGGAATAAAACTTGTGATAAAGTTAATGTGTCCGTCTGCTTTTGAATTTTTCATTCCACCATAAGTCTGTGCATGAAGTCAAAAAGCTGTGGATTGCTTGCAAGTTTGAGCCAAATGTAGAGTTTAATTTCTAGCCTTCATTACACACTGAAAATTTTTAGCCACATCCCTCTTCATTTCAAAATAATGAAGGTGAGAACCTACTCTTTTGCCATCAACAGGTGCTGATTTTGCAAACAGCTGCTTCAGTTAAAGTCTGTAACACCATCCATATGCCTATCGTCTGCGATGGTAGAAAGACCACATGAGCAGCCTGTAACCTCATTTACATGAATCCAGTCAGCTAAGCTTATATACCAAAAAGCTAATTTGATTGTTTTGCTTGACTTTGCCTGAACCACTCACAAAAGATTTTATGCTATCAGAGGCATAGAAGCACAACAGCCTGCAGCACATGGTATATAAGTAATAGCTTTAATCAGCTCTGTATCTTCAGTAAAATATTTGTTTGCTGAATTGTTTTATCCTTTGTTGTTATTTATCTGACTGCAAATGGGGAAAGCAACAATTTGACTGAAAATTTGGAAGTTTTATTTCAAGGATAATGTATTAAGAAATGTTAAGAAATGTGAATACATTGCTTTAATCCTTAGGACATTGTAAGAGAATGCCTCATGTTTTTATTTTGTTTTTAATGGGGAAATTTTAACAATTTTTAAGCTGCAGTAAATAAACCTTTATGTAACAGTGAAAGTTCAGCATGCTGGATTGTCTACCCATTATGTCAATGGGCTTTTCTTTTATGACACACCTTCCCCCAAGTTTATAGAAATACCTATGATAAAGAAAACTTTTCAAATCAAGCCCATATAGACTTTAATGTTCTTTTAAATGTTTTCTTGCTTCTGGTTTTGCTTTGGTTTTGGTTTTATGGGGTTTTGTTGGACTGTGTGTTTTCTTGTTGTTTTGTTTTTTTTTTCATCAAACATTGGGCCCTTGCAGTTATAGTACATCCAATATCCAAAGGCAAAACCACTCCATTGGTTCTAATGCTTCTTGAAATTAAATGATACAGGCTTACATTAGATAGCTGAAAAGAGTAAAATGAATGCATCTAATGAAATATTAGATGTCTCTTCTTTTTACTTTTTTAGTTTTAGGCCATGAGCTGTTATTCATAAATTCAATGGTTTGTAGTTTTGAAAGTCAGTAACGCTTCTTGTCAGCAACATAAAACAATAAGCAGGAGATACATTTTTCTGACTGGCTAAGTTAATTGGAATTAATCTGATTAAATTGTCTGTTTGGCACTACAGGTATATGCACAGCTTGCACTATGTAATGTTGGGAACTGATGTGTGATCAAACATCATGGCTGTGGTCCTCTTTTGAATTCAGAACCATAAGACCTGGTTATTCTGTGTACAGCTGTGGTTTCAGTAGGGTTCCCTCTGCAAGCAATGTGAGTTCATTTTTGCTAGTAGGAGAAGCAAACAGTATTGAGGAAAAAAATGTTTGTATTTAGGGACAAACCATTAAGTTTGTTCATATGTGGTAAATATTGCACTTTTTTAAAAGAATATAGTTAAAATATATATTTATGGATTTCTGTCCCATCTTTTCATAAAGACACTTGAAGTTATATTCTAAATCAAATTAAGCTTCAGGTACCTTGAATATTCTCTACAATCTGACTGGAGACACTACAGCTGTGGTGTTTAATGCATGAACACAACAGCTTTCCTCCATTCACATTAAGAAGGAAAATCTTTAAAAAATTACAGAAGGTTGTTAGAAATAGTCACAAAGAGAGATTCATTACTAAAAATATTACTACCTAAGCACTAAAGATAAAATAATTGATCTTCTCATAGATATATGCATATAGATACATATATACATATATAAAATATATATACATATATATATACATGTATATAATACATATACATTATGTATATATATGCACATATATACAAATGTTTATGTATATATAAAGAGATAGATATATATGCCTTCAGTTTGTATATATGCACAAGCTTATCCCTTTCTTTTTGTAAGGAAGAAAAGGAAAAAAAATTAAGAAAAGAATGGGGAAAAAGAAAAAAAAATCAAGCAAAAGAAGAGAAAAGAAAAAACAAAAATAATGCCTGCCCGTCCTGTCATTTTTTTTCTCCCCTCGATGTAGCATGATACTTCCTGTATTTGCCATCCATTTCTTAAATATAATAAATAACATTATTATGTGTATAACATTATTATGTGTATGATGTGTATAAGCGAAAAACCTGGATATTAGTTTGTGAATTTAAGAGAAATAGTGTGTAACAGAATGGTAATTAAACCTTGCCCTGAGTGACCTGGCTTTTTAATTAGCAGGTTTAACTATATTTAATAGAAGTGCTATAGCACAAAGTATTAAGACTAGCAATATATCATTTAGACATCCCAGTGCTTTTATTGATTTTAAAACAATGTTTGTTTAATTCTGAAAAAAAAAAAAAAAATGCTTCTCTGGTTCTTTATTCATCATATTGTTTCTACAGGAATGGTGTGACACCCTCATTCTTTCAAAATTTCAATAACATATTTATATTGTTAGTGTTCAAAATAGCCTCTCAAATATGCTTGCTCTAAAAGGCAAGATTTGACTACTTTCAGATGACTGAATATTTACCTTAAAAACATTCCTGTAAATTTGGTGAAATTGTAGAATGACCAACATTATTTTTTGGGAATAAAGATTATAGAGTATAAAAGAGATGTTTCAAATTTTCTTATAAAATATCACAGTGTTCACAAGTTGTTTTTTACATCTTTGTTATTGAACTTGAAAGATGAAAAATATAAAATAATTTTATAGTAATATAGAAAGAACATTTTTATTACTTAATTATACGGGTACAGTGGAAAAAACCCACAAAGACAATTGTGATATATTTTTATTTATTAGAAATGCAGTATTGATTCCTGCCTGATCCTCCACACTCTGGTCCAATAAAGAGCGTTCAGTTTCCAGCTCAGAGTTAATTTTACTGTGTTTTTATTTGTGTCCAGGCATAAAAAAGCAAGAGAAAAGAGGAATATAATTATTTTGTTATATCCTGTTTAACAGAAGAATATGTTCATTCTGTTTTTTCTGAAGATTTTCTTGGAGGAATTTTCAGATCTGTTGTCACATACTATTTCTCATTATGCATAGTTAATCCTCAATACTTCCTATTCCTTTCATGTTTAAAGAATAATATGCCAGAAAGTCTTATTGCACAGCATCGTTTCTTAAAGCAATCACAGTAAACTATGGACTTCTTCAATCTTCCACTAAAGGAAAAAAAATTAGAAAGGAAAGATTATAATTCCTGCCTGGGATCTATCTAAGGCTCCAGCTGTTAGTACAGATGGAAAATTCTTTAAATCTTTGCATGGTAGCCTAAAGAACTGTGAATTTTTAGTCAACTTTTTACATGTCCTTATTCAGTCATCCTTGAAAGAAAAAATGAATAAGGGGAATAAAAGAAAAAAGAGGGATATTTGGCATTGTATTTCCATGCCATTGTGGCAGATGGAAAAGAATATTGAGAATTCCAATAAATCCTTTAAGATGTCTACTGTTCTTTTTGAATTAAAAAAAAATAAAAATATAAGAAAGCTCATTTTGGGCTGTATATAAAGCAAACAGGAATTTGTAAGTTTCGTCATCTTTGAGTCATGTGGATATTTATCTGATAAGAACATATTCCATTAGACAGATTCCTACATCAACAATGTATTTCTAGTAACCATTTCTCCTGAAAAAAACAGAAGAATTAACAGAAACACACCAGGCAAAATAACAGAAAAAAATGAAACAGCTTCTACATTCCAACTCACTGTGAAATGTTAGTTTTTTATCAGTTTGCAAGTCATATTGTATAAACATCCAACAATGCTTAGCATCTAACATCAGCTTCTGTTTATAGTTCTCATTCCATGCCCATTACTCCAAAAGGACTGTTACTGACTTAGTAAAGCTGAAAATGAAAGAAAGAGGATGCATATTGCTGTCGGATAAAATGCAGAAACTCTTGCAGTTAGTGGATTGTGACATGCTAGCAAGGAAACTGCTCTGTTGCTTTTCTGAGTGTGTTTTTATTGGAACAGCATGATTTATGTGTTTTGGGGTTTTTTTCTTGAAAAAAGGAAAAAAAATCATGACTAGAAATTTTTAAATAGATCAAGTACTTAAAATATTGTATCTGTTTAGTATCTAAACATTCTGTTGGTGCACGCTTATGTATGTATGAATGCTTTTTTCTGATCCTTTCACTCAAATATGTTATTGATTAGCCAGTTTCACTGGAAGTCTGCCTTGGACAAAGAAGGTTTGCTTTAAGACCTACCTGTTTTTAGCCTAACCAGTAGATTTTTATGGCCTGAAGTTGTGTTGGGGAAGATTTAGGCTGAATCTTAGAAAAAGGTTCTTCATCCAGTTGCCCTCACAGGGTAACAGACTGATTACTAGTTGTCTAGAATGCTAAATAATTTAATATAAACTATTAAAAACACATAGATAATGTAATCAATAAAGATATGTAGACTGGAATAATAATAAAGAACATGCCAATCCAATAAATACTTCAATAAATTAAACTTTATTCAAGGGTATTCATCTCTGGGGTCTCATTGGGGTGTTATGTGTCATAGATAGCACTTTGCAAAAGTAACCACATTCTACCTAATAGCTTACATAAATCAAGAAGAAAATAATAATAATAGTAGTAATAATAATAATGTTACTGCAATACCATGGTCTATGTCTCCAGAAAGTCTCTACCTTACTGTCAGACTTAGTAGGCTGTAATTCAAATCATACCATATGGAACTAAATTTATTTACAAATATCGAGTCTGAACATGTCACTACTGAAAAATCTTTCTATCTGAAGTAACCTGAAAACCTATAATCCTTATATAATCTTATTTTATTTCAATTTATACTTCCTTGAAGATTTTATGCTGTTGAATAAGTTGCACAAAACATTGTCTTAGGGTGATAAAAGGGGAAGAAAAGAATTAATTTCAAATTAAAGTTTTACAATTTCTTTTCTTTCAGATGTAGTTAATAAATCTTGTCCTTGATTGCAAAATATAAAGCAATCAGTGAGATTTCTGTATTTAATGAATTATTATAGAAAAGAAAAAAAAAATCAGTGCTATAGAAATGCACTGCAGCCTCATCTTAAACAATATGATTGAAGGCCCAGCAATGCTCTGAATTAGGAAACTGCTTCCCCTTGATGTTGGAATGTACCTGTTTTATTCTCTCTACTTTCTTTCTTGTTGTTTGCTGACCAGTGAATACAATAAGCTTTGATAAATGTTGTAGAATATAAAATAGCAGAGCTAAGACTTCTTGTTGAATTCAGTTTTCATAGCCTCTTCCCAACCTGTTTGTCTTCTGTAGAGGAGAAAGAAAGGTGCACTTGTGTCATACTAGGCTTGCTGCAGGATTAGGTTTTTTTCCCTTTCTTGTTATCTCCACTCCTTCTTAGGGTTAACACTTTTCCAGTAGCATGTGCACACTTTGAGGAAACTGTAACTGTGGTGGAAGGATGTAATAATAATTTTCTTTAGTTCTAATAAAATCCCCAGTAAAAAAAATGAAAGTATAGTTTGCTTAATGATGCTTTATTTGATATTTAATAGGCATTGTTCTTGAAGAAAGTTTTCAGGGTATCTCAAAAGTGAGAGATGTGAAAGAAAATAAAGTCTTTATTAGCTATTTCTTAACCCATTAGGGACTGGAAATCTATTTCCAATGATTCCAAACAATCTTACTTTTATATAGAATCTTTTATTGTACAAGAAAAAAGTCCTCAAGAGTGCAGGAAACTGCAAAAGTTAAAGTATTTCTTTAAAGTATCTTTCTTCACATTATGTGGAGGTGACTAAAATTTTTCTAGAGGAAATGAAATGCTGAAGTGTTGTGTTTGGTTTTGTTTTGTTTTGTTTTTTATCATTAAGAAAGAATAATATATTTTTCTACTTAAATGTCTCCATGAAACCACTTGTCATGTTTGAATGTAAGTCTACATAAACCAAGTCTTTTTTATCACAGATCATGAGAAAACTAATACTTATTCTACTTGAATTCGTTTAATATAATTAATCCCTTTAGTGTTAGATATAGTATTTGGAGGGATCTATTGTGTAGGCTGTTTAACATAATTGAAATAGTACAATGTTTGTATTTAAAAAACCCCAAAACATATTAATATCATACCTATTTAATTTCTCTTTGAAACAGTATATTAAAAAATTGTGAAAGTGTCAAGGAGGAGAGGGAAACAATATTTAAAAACAGAGAGAAAAAGCACTGGGAACACAAATTAAGAACAAATCAAGAAATTTCTCTTGTTACTGCTCAATATACCAAACAATCTGAAATACTTGCTTTAACAGGAGAGGCAAATAAGTCTGATGACAATTCTTAAGTCAGAAAGGGACTTGATTACTGTATACATAAAAAGCTATTCTATTGAAAACAAAAAATGGGAAAGAGTGAGAACTGACTGAATGCCAAATAACTCTAATGCTGGAAAAGATTTGTGAACATGTTCAGCAGCTCTGAACAAAGGGCTTTTTGCCCAAGTGGAGCTTTTTTTCTTTAAAATTATTTAAGCTGAACTTATAAAAAACATTACTAACATTTCATTGTTTGGTTTAATGTTTTTCCTTGGCACAGTGTCCGGTTAATAAGGGTGAGGGCACTCTTAAATATTTTCTAGATTACAACCTAATACGTAATCAAAGAGTCAGCACAAAAAGTAGTTTCCAATGCATTTCAAAGAGCCATTTCAAATTCTCTGCAGCAAAACTGCATAGACTAATACAAAGCAGTAAACAGTTGACATAAAATATGCACGCTATTGAATCCTTTAAAGAAATCACTTTTCCCCCAGGTCTGTGACCATTAAAGTAATTAGAAAATTTCTTTGGTTTTTAAGAGTTCAGATTTGGGCAATAATGCTCCACTGCCCAGGGAGATCTCCAATGTGTAAGTCTACTGTGGATAAAGATGTAGGACTGCACAGGGAAAAATTTTATGCAGTTCTCTGTAGCTCTATTCTGCACCTTTAGTACATACTGGTGTACAATAATGCGGACCATTATTTGACTTAGAAAGCACATTCGCTAGGAATGGCTTAGAGAGTGATGTGAAACCGAGTGGAAGTGAGCTGTATAAAGAAATATTCACAAGTAAAGTTAGGAAGCACTGGCTGCTCAATAATTTTGGGAAAATCTTTCCAAAGCTTGTAATTGAAAACATATTGGTAACTTGTGATCATGGTTGGGAAAGATGATAAATGCTTTGCTTAACTCCATGCCATAAAATGCTGTGGCAGGTTGCTGTTACTAACATCAGTGTGTCAGTTGGAATGAGTTATTACCACCATGTATCAGTGCTATGAAAACTGCACACAAAGATTGCAAGCAGTTTGATTGAAACAAATAATTTCAAGTATAAAACATTGATCTAATTGAAATGTTATATCCTCTCAAACTATGTAAAAGATACCTTTGTAGAGCCTGAGACAGCTGTGTCTCTACTGAGCTACGTAGAGAGGCACGTAACAATGCTAACCAAATGTGTTACACACCCACTAGAGAGAGGTATGTGGGCATTCACCATTGTCATTGGCTGACTTCCAGGTTAAAGGCAACTCAAGGGGCCACATATATTCCATTTTGTGTGATTAGTCCTTCAGAACTGAAGTTGTGTTTATCCCATTAGGACAAAGTGTTTAATTTAATAAGGACCATCTCAAAATTCAGGGTTTTTTTTAGGGAATTCTGTCTTTATTTCGTAGCTTCTCTCACACACCTTTGTGTGGCTTAAGCAGCAAAGGATGCTTATGGAAAGATGTAGACATCCAAAGGGAATAACTTGAGATAGGAGACCTGAATTAATAATCCCCAGCATGAAGTGTCTAACTGATGTTGAATCTTCAGACTTCTAACGAAGCCCAAGTTGTCATCTAGAAACAAATACAACAACCAAACCCACAGAGATTTCCTCCTGTAGGTTAAAAACCAAACCAAACCAACAAACCAACTACAAAAAAACCAAAAAAACAAAAAACCACCAAAACACAAAAAAACCCAGGAAAAAAAAAAGAAGAATTTTCATTTCATTTCATGTTCTATGGGGCCAAAAGTCTGTTAAATAATTTTTAATGTAAGTTATATGCAAATAAGCAAACAATCTGTGCCTTGATTTCCTAAACTAAGAAATAATATTAACTGTATCCCTTCTAAATGTCATTAACCTAAGCACCTTTGCAGTATTGAAATATGTTTTTGATGTTTAGCTTTTACACAGCCATACTAAAAGCAGATGATAAATGTATTGCTCCATTCTTCTATTTTCAAAGCCCAGATAATTTATACCTCAACAAGAGCTACTAAAAATTGCAGATGAAGACAAATTTTATCAACAGAGCACCAGATCAGTTAGCAGATCAGTTATCCTGTTCCAAAACCTTCATTCTGTTCCATAAAAAAAAAATCTTGTTCTGGGCAACTCTGGTCTTTCCTTCCCCACCAACTCCCCCCCCATCCCAGAGGTTTTATCTTAATAATCCTATATTTATTGGCTTTTTTAAGGGCTTTCACAGGTTTGTGTTGTAGTCCTCACTAATAGCTCTGGTTTTTATTATAGTCTTATTTACTTGCTTCTTAGGGAAGGTCTGAATCTTAGGACTGTTGCCTTTCCCAGAGTTGTCCCCTGAATCACAAAGCTGCTGCTACACTTGTAGGTTGTCTGTCCTCCTTTTACCACCAGCTTTGCTTAAAAAGTCTGTGACCAGTAGCAACTTCTGCAAATGGCAGTCATAACTGCACATCCCTTTTATTACTTCTGTGCTACAGCCTTTTGTTATCTTGACATTTCCAAGGGAAATTGTAAACCTCTTTGTTGTTTGTTCTCTCTATAGTAGATAAAGTGGATCATTCTGTGCCGACTGAACACATACTTCTCAATCCCTTAATTACTGTGTTTGCATTTACATCTCTGAAAAAGAATTTAAGAAAAATAGGTACCCTGATCATTGTTTGCATGGTATTTCAAAATAGAAGAAAAATAAAAAGCTGCCTTTCAAGAGGATGTTCCAGGTTGTGAACCTGGCAAATACATTTGAGTCAACCTGGATTATGATGATGAAATGCAGCAGAGCATTCACTGGCAAATGAAAGACACAACAACATGATATTTTGAACAATTACTGAAGGCTTTGTGTTAATAAGTCAGTGAAACAGGACCAATTTTATTTTGAGGACGCCTCCTTCCTGAGCCCCAGAAAGGCATCCCTTGTCTGTAGTTTTTTGTAGATAGCAGACATTTTCACTGTAAGAATTGCATTTAGCTGCTAATGTTTTCAAAACATTATTTTTACAATGTTTTCCCCACTCCAATATTTTAAGACAGAAAAGCTTTTAATTGGGATATTGAAAATAATAGTCTTGTTTTCAATTAAACAGAAAACTAAATTCTGAAGCCCTTACAATATCTGTTTTCAAGCAGGTAGTTTCTGTACAGAATTAGGCTTTGTTCCCGTTTGTTGAAATGCTGAACTCATAAACCATGAAACAATTAGTTGGACTACAAATTAAATAAGGATCTTTTTCCATTATTTTAGCTAATTCTTGAATGCCAGTTCAACACGAATGAAATTGGCTGGTAGCACACCTGTTGCAGACAGTGATAAACTATCTTTCAGCCTTTTGCCTAGCACAGTTAAGATTTAAGCAGCTGATTTGGCCAATCCTGTTTAAAGCAATAACATCTTTTTTTGCAGGTAAAACAGTACTTCATTCTGCATTAGCAATGGACTGTTTCACTGATTGTGAGGAGGTGAATACCAATGAGTATTAAAATATATTAGAAATATTTTACTAGTCC
This sequence comes from Lophotriccus pileatus, assembly GCA_035583135.1. Taxonomy (NCBI): domain Eukaryota; kingdom Metazoa; phylum Chordata; class Aves; order Passeriformes; family Tyrannidae; genus Lophotriccus; species Lophotriccus pileatus. The sequence continues at coordinate 104,370,336 of JAWWES010000001.1, read as the reverse complement.
TTAAAATAAGCACTGAACCAAAGATTTGCAATCTGCTTCCTTTCCAGTGTTCATTTGGATAGATGTTAAGAGGCTAATTTTGTATGTAAAATGCAAATTAATGTGAATAGAGTTGATATTTACAGGGTCTTTGTACAATACCTCCCCTCCTAAACATTAATAACTTATGCAACATTTGGCAAGAGCAGGAGCCTGTTCCCTCCATAAAGTGTTAACATTACTGTGTTTTTATAATTAGATAGCAAAATCCAACAATAAATACAACTGTTGGGTGGTCTGATACTTACATGCTAAAATGTGTATTTGTAAATCCAAATTCATTCCCTCCAACCTCCAACCTCCCCAGTATTTTATCCCAAACCACATTACTCACTTCGTATGATTCAGTTTATAAAGTGCAATGGTTCAATTGATTATTAAGCACCTTTCCTCATTGTAAAATAAATTTATACAATATTTGACAGACATAAAGACAAAGAAGACACGTAATATTAGTATCTGAATTACTGTAACCAATTTGTACCTAGGGCCTATGAGGTTGGATGCAGAGGGAAGGGTAGAAATCCTTTTTTTGTGGTAGCTCTTGGAGTCATGTCATTTGTAAATTAAAAGCTTAGGTATGAATTGGATTTGTACCAAAAAGGCAATATTGAGCATGGTTAGTGTACTGGATCTTGGAAATAAATATCAGACCTAATCTAGCTCTCATAAATGTGAGTGGAAAGCTTCCACTTTATTTCAGGAGGAAATGTATCAGGCCCATGCTGCTAATTTTGTTTTTGGGCTGTAGCAATATTGACCTGCACGCTAGCCCTGGGCATTGCAGAGCTCCACTGAGTGGCTGTAGGAACTCAGAGGTTTGGATGCACATATTTTTATCCATTTTGACACAGATAAATCTATGATTAGTCTCATACAGAAAACAGTTTATCTGTAGGCGTTAGAGACCTGAATTCTTTGCTCTTCAGGGTTATATCCCTTGGTAAGGAAATTTACTCCCCTTGTCTTTGGCATTTGTCACCTCTTGGTCACAGTTCTACGTTTTTTTTTTCCTATGATTTAGTGATTTTTAACTCCTCTTCATCTATGTGTCTGACTTTGTCTCAGTCCAGATGTCATTTTTTGTGAATAGGTAATGAAAGCTCAGCTATCAGCTTTTATGACAAGAACAGTGCTCTCTCGTATGTATTCTAGTATCCTGCATCAAAGCAGGCTTTTACTTCAGAATCACAGTAAGATGTGCTTATTTTTGTTCCATCCAAGTCAAGGAAGTATCCTACACACCTTTCTGACAGAAAAAAAAAGGCCCAAACCAAATATACACACCTGTATGCAATGCTTGCTGCTCTTAGGAACTCTAAGATAGGATTCAGAGAGGGTAAATCATGCAAAATCTTTGTTATTGAGCAGTTATTAGCACACCCCATGGGTGCTACATCAAGGGAACTACCTCTTCAAAAATTATGTGATTAAGTGTCCTTTCACTCTCATCTGCACTCTTCTCACTCAGTTAAATCATCTGATTTAACCTGCTATGAACTGGGGAAAAATCAGGTCCATCTGTCAGCCCAAAAAGGTTTTGATCAAGGATTAAAAGTTTTATTCAAATTAAAAAAAGAAAAATTAAAAAAAAACCACAGAAAATAAGTTTCCATCCTCATGCCCATCTAACATCACTAGCAGTTCTGCCATTAGTATCAAATACAAAGTGTTTCCTTTCTCTAACAGAGAGGTGATCAAATGAAGTTAAACTGCTAGGTAAATAGACATATTTTTTGCCTTTTCTCGTGTTGTGAGAAAAACAGGTAGAAGTATCCTCCTGAACTGAGCTCTGAAAGGGCTACAGAGGGAAAACTTAATTTAGCAAACCCAAAATGAATTGAGAATGAATTAGACTGGAACACGTCATCATCTGTGAAGGCTGAATCATGTTTCCAGGCTCGTGCAGAAGTAGAAACTGAAGTGTCTAGAAGATCTGTAGAAAACTTGAATGCATCAGGATGACTGGTCAATCATTCCTCCCTTGTGATACCAAACATCATGTGTCACATGTCATGCTGATGCCCACTGGCGTCAGAGGTGCTGCATTTCCCTTCTCCAGATGCCAAGTATCTGCAAAATCAGCCTAACATGCATTAGCAACTTCAACACTTTTGCAACAGCTTCTACACCATGAGAGCAATGGATTTCTGCTAGCATGGTCTAGCAAATTTGGTCTTTTTGCAAGCAAAAGGAACAGTTTGGTGCAATATATTTCACATTTTGGGTGATTAATTTGCTAATTTGAGTTGCTCAGTAGAGCTTGGATTAAGTCAATTCACCACTTAAAAGGAGAAGGACTCCTCGTCCTCTGCACCCAGGAGTAACTCTGACTGACTGGTACAGAGGAAAGGTTGTAATCTATACTTAGCATACTCCAGTCATGATGTCTAATGCCCCTACTAAAAAAAAAAAAAGAAAAAAAATTCCATATTAGTTTTTGTAGTTGATGATTGGCTTTCTCATTTTTACAAAGCACAGTTAGATCTGATGAAAATCAACCTAAATAAAACTGAGTTGCACAAGATACTGATGCAGTTAGTTTAGTTTTTGTCAAAACTAAACTCAAAAATCTATTCTGGCTGGCTGACTCAACAAATGACAGAAGTACATACTCAGATTTCTAAAATATCCATTGCAGTAGGCAGTGGTTACTACATGCCAACAAAAAGCATTGGAATGTTCAGCTAGGATACAGGAAGCCTAGATTCTCTTTTCATTTTTCCTAAATTATTCATGTGTGTTTTTCTAATGAGCAGGAGTAACCTCAAAACACTGTGTAAAAGACTATGGCACCACAGAGCTCTCGATTGCTATTCTGTTTTGTACAGACTAAAAGTGTTTATTGAAAAGACGCTTTTTGTGTTGTCAGCATGCCTACTATAATGTAATTAAACTGGGAATTCAAGAGGAAGAGAATACCTTATGCTCCACAGTTTCAAAAATCTAATTTCAGTATAATTTTTCAGCTGAGCCTTTTTGGCCCATTGAAGAAAAATTTACTAATAATTGCAAGAAAACATGCTTATTTTTAATAGCAGAAGGCTGGAAATGAGTTAGATGATACATGGATAGATATGTGGTTCTTTTGCTTATAAATGCATGCATTAGTATATGATCCTTGAATAATTCCAGCCAACATGATGCAATTACATAACAAGGATCATGACAAAGCCATGAAAAAAATTGTATTTTTGTTTTATCCCTAATTCTGTTTTCACTTTGCCAAACTTAACTTGACTACCATATCAGGCAGTAAAATCTTTATCCCTGTACCAGAGCCAGAGGCATTGTAAATGTCTATAGCTTCTTTGAAGAGTCATAGGTTCACCCAAGAGAGAATTTATCCCTCCACTGCTCTCATGCACTTTACTAATGGGAACCAAGTACTCTTTCACTGATGCGACAATGAAGAATTGATCCCTAGAAGTCAGAAATGTTAGATTCATGCAAAATGGATGGGGTTTTGTACTGCCTCCTTTTTCTTTCTTTTTATTACTCTTATTTATTCCATTGATCATTTTGGATGGTGCTCAAAGTTATGTTTACTAGTAATGACAGAGCAGCAGCTCCACTGCAGGCTCTGTGTTTTTACAGTTCCTTTTGCTTTTGTCAGCTGAGGTAGTAGTTGAGACTAAAAAACTCTCCTTACTACAGATAGTTGCTTGAAAAACAATCATACATAATGAGTTTCAAAGTTGAAGTGATCTTCAACTATTTTTGACTTCTGACTAAAATTCCAGGAATTTCAAGTGCATTGGGCTATATTTGCTAACACTGAACAACCTTTTGTAGGTGTTGGTTCATTTAAGAATCCCAGAACAGTGCAGCAGCAGTGAGGAAAGGTTCCTTTTAGCAGCTTTTGTTTGAGAGATGCATAACCTCTAAAGAGTGAACTTGGCAGCTTGCAAATAATGTGAACTGATTACATTTAACTATTACACTGAGATTAACTGAAGTCTTTGAAGATTTTTACTTCACATTGAACCAGAGTTGATTCCAACCATGAAATATTGATCCACAGATATCCTGTATTTATTCTTAAAGCAAACATCTAAACCCTACGGCTTGTTGGGTTTCAAAGTAGAGATTTACGAGATGGGGGAGTCATTCACTTCATTAAAAAAAAAAAAAGAAAAAAAGGTATTATTCACTTTGAGTGGTAAATTTACTTCTAAAAAGCTATGCAATGTAAGTATACAAACCAAGAGAAATTGTGCAAGTACCATTTATTAAATTAATAAGCAAAAAAACTTCAGGAGTGCGCTAACTTGTGCATGTGCACATACATACTACTGAAAAATGGATAATTAATCAGTTCAGGCAAATGTTCAGAACATATATATACATAGTTTTTTTCTGCTAACATACCAGTGCAAAAAAAGAATTTACTTCTAGGGCAGGTTAACTTCTAGGCCACAACTTAAAGTAGGTCTCAGTAAGCCCTAGTCAGGTGTTTCCAGAGCTGTCTATGGAGATTTGCGGGTTAAAGCAGCTGAAAACCTGGCCCTTGCGTGGATGAACACTTCAAGTTTATAAAGGTAAGCTTGATACTCTAATGCTAGCAACTGCAAAGGAATATTATATGGGAGGATACTTATCACATAGCTTAATGATGTACTGTCAGCAGTTCCTTATCTCTGGAATTTGGTGGTGGCTTTCACCTGCTCTCCATATTACAGAAGCTTGTAGTGATGCCCTCATTTCTCAAATGATTTCCTTTTACATTAGTAGCTACAGAGGAAAAGAGTATTCAATAGGAGCCAAAAAAAAAAAAAAATCAAAACTAAAGGAATCTCATTTAATTCTCTGTAGAATTAAAATTTGAAGCTTTAAAATACCTTATCTTATGAAAAAGTCCTTTGCCTTTCTATCACACGATAGACATCTTTAATTATTGCCCTTACCTACTCTTAGAGAGTTTTCTTTTACTGGTAGCAATGTGTTCTGCTACTGTCTCAAAAGTAAAATTAAAGGTATGTTTTTTCTCCTCTGCTGGAGAGCATCAAACACATCCATGCACATACAAAATCACTAAACCACATTTTAGGATTTTATTCCCTATAATTCTTTGTCTTAACTAGCAAACATTTCCAAATACACTTGTCTTCACAATCTAGGTCAGTGAGAATCATTTTGGTTTGTTTTCCGTAGTAAAAACATCAGCCTAGTAGGTTGGTAGCTGACAAAAGAAACTGTCATTACATGGGTTTTTTTTTTCTCTAGAGCAAAATTTATTCCATTTTCTTGGCTTCTTTAAATTATCCACAGACAATACTACAAGGATTAACATATTATCAGTAGACAATACTGCAAGGATTAACATAACTTTTTGTTCCAGAAGTACATTAATCTCTGACCTAAATCCTTTCTAAAGTTCGAAGGGGGTGCTCACAATGTGTGTGCCCAGACTGAGAGTATTTAGGAAATGTAACTGATGTCAGACAGAAGGTAAAGTACCTGACTGCATGCAAGACCAGTGACTCTTAAGTTACCAAAGCACTACTATCATACAACTACTTGTCTTTCTCATATTCTTGTATCTTTTTCTGAAAACTTCTCTGGTGGTAGTTTACTGGTGTAGACCGGGAGTAAGTATATGTGCATTTCTATCTCTGTTGCCTAACACAGGCTCCCAAAACACTTCATACTTACAGTGTGCAGAGCAAAACACGCCCTCACCAACAAAATGTGATCATGATGAAGATCAGTGGAGGATCAGAGAAACAATTGACAGGTGGAGGACGTATAGTAGCTTCATCAGTGAAAATTTAATCAGTGAAAGTAACAGAACACTGAATCACCTGTCCCTAAAATTATCAGAGAAGAAGAATAGGACAACTGAACCTGATTTATAACCCAGCAATAAAATTCAGTGAAAGAAATTCTCTTTGCACTACCATGTAAAATAAAGTGAACTCCTGCCTACAGGATACAGGAGGGAAGAACATTTTGGGGTCATGTAAAACCTGTTATGGGATGTCCTAAGGATTGTTTGTGGCAAGTAGCAAGGTAGGTAAGAGACACAAACATGAGAAAGTACAAGGAGACTAAAAGAGACTGATGATGCACAAGCAGGTTACTGGTCAGCACACTTGACTATCTGTGAACTTCAGCATGGTTTATCCTGCCCTCTCACTGAATCCCATTTCCAACTGCTTTAAGTGTGTCTGCATGCTGTGTTATGGGTCTGTGTGCATGAGCACAGATGAACAGTAAGCCAGCTTAGCTGATGTGTGGGAAGTTATGCCGAGTGCCAGTCTAAGAGAGAGGCATGGGACTGAGCGTACCGTGGGACCCAATCAGCAGCTGGAGACACACAACTCTAGGACCAGCAACTGGTTATAGTGCAGGTTGAAGATCATTGTGTCCTCTGTGTGCGTGCATGAAACATTCTTGATTCTATGTGAGGCAGAAAATTTCAAAAACTTCAGCTCCTCTCAGTGTAAGAGTTACATTCAATCATTTGATATCAGATCCAGCAGGCAAGTTTACTCTTAGAGGCTATGAGTGTCTCAAGCAAAATCCATTAGAAGGAACCTTTTTGCTCTGCTACTGTACTGTTTTGAGAATCTTATATGAACAGTCAGATGGGGATGGGAAAAATACCCTCTGTCCTGGAGTCTGCTGGGTCTGGGTACCTCTAGCAGTAACAAGCCTGTGCAATTCCTTCAAGGGTAGTATTGGGGAAAACTGAACATTGCTTTGCCCTCTGGCTTCCAGCTGATACAGCTCAAATGCCACCAGTGTAATTATTCTAATTGAGGCACTGATTCAGCAATGTACTTAAATATACTGCAAAAATTAAGCAAAGGTTAAACTGTGATGTACACCGAGAGAGAATCTGGTTTTGTGAATCACAAAGAAAATATTAATCTTATAATAGTTTGTGCATATATTTGTACTTTGGATGGACATTAAGTTTGTCCCCAGCAAAGCATCATCAGGTGGGATATCTATCCTTTATGCTGGTAAACCTGGGATTTTGTTCACAGAGTAGAGATAGCTGTTCATTATATGACAAAATGGTGAATGATTTTTAGTCAGTACAGTAAACACATCTGAGACCATTCTCAGATGCCAGGTCTATTTTCCTGTCTCACTGCACTTTCGAATCTTGCTGACATTTTGTAACAACCATCTTGGGTTTATACTTTAAAGGGATTTTTTGCAGTTCTTACAACTGAAAAATACTAAAATATAATGAAAGATAAGACTTGAGAAAGCACCCAGGGCTTTCAAATATAAGCCTGATAAGAGTACTTACTTTCATACTGTTTTGGAGTTTTGAATTTAAATGTGCAAGCCAGAGATTCCGATGAAGTCATTGAGACTATGTGTTTGCTTAATGATGTGACATAAATACTTTCCCAAAGGAAATATTCCTTTTCTCTAAGGACCTTTCAGTGAAAGGACTCTCAGTTCAGAGATATATGTTAATACAGAAAGATATTAAATATTGATATTGATGTGATGTGGTTTTTATCCAGTTTTTTGGGGGAAAAAAACCAAACCTATCCAAAATTAGGAATAAGATCTCTGTAATTTTTCAGAGACCAGATACAAAGTATAAGTATTACTCCTCTCCAAAACATAACATACTACCAGGGTGTAGTATGTACCACTGCTAGGGTGGTGTGTCCTTTCCTGAAGGACAGATGCTAATTATGATACTCTCACTCCCCTCCTCTCCCCCTGCATTAACATAAACACATATAGATATATACGCACACACATACAACCACAGTGTCACTTAAAAAAATAAAATCAGACCATTATTAAATGCAGCCGAATAATACCTCTGCTAGTTCTTCTGCAATGCACTCTAAATTTCTAGACTTTATGTAGAGTCTGTCCCTATTCAAGTAGGATGTTCTTTATCTTTACAAAAAGGTAACAAGTAGACACAGCTTGAAGTACATATCAATATAAAGAACAGCTCATACACTGATTACAAGATAAAATATCATCATTAAGAGGTAGGAGACCTGCATAGGAATTGACTTATTAAACAAAAAGACAAAACAGTCCTAAGACATAATTGCTTTCAATTAATTTCCCAAAATGAGCAGAAGTCAGTAGAGGTGGCCATTTAACGGAAACAATTCAGTAACCTAGAGATTAGCCTTAATTAAATGTTTTTATTCAATATTTTGTCCTAGGGGGCAGGAAGAAAAAGATATTACTTCTTACTCAACATCAAATGATTTCCAAGCATCTAATCTGTAGTAACAGAAATTTTCATTTTGTGATTATGATATGGCCTTGGCCTTTTGCAATTGCCTACTTTTTTTCAGACACAATGAATATTTGCCATTCACATGAATACAATATTTCAGAAAAGAAAAACAAAAGTAGAAAAATCAAACTTGCCAGGGTATTTAATAGCATAATCTCTTGATTAAGCAATAAAATCTATTCATGACCATTAGGGCAGATTAGAAACAGTTTACTAGTGCAGTTGCTATGATCAGCACTCAGGACAGTTACCCAAGTCAGTCCTTAGCTGATGGATTGTAAGAGTGCTGGAAGTCTGACAAACACATTACTATCAGAATCCATCTGCAGCAAGGCAGCTCCTAAGAGGCTTATTGTAACAGTTTATGTTGTCACCTTCCACTCTCACTTTTAAAACTGCTCAGGGCAGAGTGGAAACACCCAGACTCCTTTAGCTTAAAAGCAGTGTGATTGCAAGGGCAAATTATTTATTCTCGTGGTCTTTTTAATTTAATACAATGTAACTGTTTATAGAGAAGAAACAGAATAGAGACATAGATGTCCTAGTGTAGAAAAAAGTAAAATAAAAACAAAGGTGATAAGTTTATCTTTTCCTCTGAAACTGTAGAGTAACATATGCATAATGCAATAACAATTTCCAAAGTGAAAACTTTCACACAGTATAGTTTATCTGCTAAACAGAAACGAAACATGAGTTACCTGGGTGTTCTTAAAATGCTGCTCTGTTTTCAACTTGACCTTGCTTAATTTTCTTCACAGGAAAGAAAGGTGACAAGGAATTTTCTTTCTCTAAAGACAGGCTGTGCAGCTAACTCGTTTTCAGAGGGTGAAACAACAGGCTTTGTTACTTACCAACCCACTTCTTCTGATACCTCTTGCCCCTTATTACAATAGTAATACATAGCATTTAAATGAGATTGTTATCTTTAATAATTTCATAGTTATTAATCTGTGACATTAATATTCATTGGTATGTAGTATTGATGTAATGCACTAATGAGGACCTAACAAAGAATTTTGGCTGACAGAATCTGTGACACAAGTTAATGGCGTAGTTCGAATCAGATATTAAGAGATGCTGTAATTCTACATTAGGTATGGCACCAGGTTGTATTTAGATCAAGATATATGCTTCTTGACTTTACTGAAAAATTATCAATTAAAATTATAGATCTAGTCTCTGAAAATACAACTACACATGAGTACTCTTCAATACTTTGGGAATTTTTCTTCTAGTTCCTCATTTTGTTTGAGACAATTTCAACACTGACCGTTACTTTAACAACTTAATTAAATTTTTGGGTTATTTTAAATTAGCTATTTTATTTTTGTTCCCCTAAATCTATGAAAAAGCTGATTTTTTATTTTTTACAATATTCTATTCCTACAAATTAAGCTATACCCTGCAGAATTTATCAGTCCCTTAATATTGTAGAAGATCTTATTCTGTTGGATTTGACTTGTTTCTTGTGTACCAGAGGCCCCAATGACTGTCCCATAACCTGTTATTTGACTGCAATGTTTGAACTGACTCCATTCTATAACTTTTCTCATCATATTTATGGTGCTTAAATTTCTTGTATGCCAAAATATTTCTGACATCATCTTTACCATCTGAATTCTGAGAATGTTGGATGTCTCTAATACCATCCTTTCCATCATTCAGGCCTGTAACTGACCTTGGTTTTACCTGAACTTTGCTTTTGCCCTATATATCTATGTGATCTTTAAGTAATTTTGTTCCATCTGCTTTAAGACTTCCAACATACGAAATTCCTTCTTTATGTAATACCTTTTGCTCTATTAGAACTGTTCTAAGTAAGTGTTTCTGGTATCATATGCACTCTTGACCTTACCTTGTCTTTATGAAGTTTTTTCTTATAAGATATGGAAGCCACTCATCTCCATGAGGCACCTGTTGAACATCCATTTCTCTCTTCTGTCAGCACACATTACTCTGAAACTAGAGTTCCCATGACAGCTCTAGCAGATGTTTCCAGCTTCACTTGGTATTCAGTTGAGATTGAATTTTGCCTGAATTACAGGCAAGCAGGAACTTTTAGTACACTTTTTCCTAACATACTGTGCTCCCGTTACATCCCAAATAGCAGCCCAAAGCTGCAATATTCTTCAGGGCTGATATGTGCCACATCAGTCTTTGCCAAGTGCCTGGAGCATCTGCAGTGTCATTTGCCTTACCTTGCTACAGACCTAACACTAATAATTTGCATCAAAAAAAGAGTCTGAAAAGGCAGGAATGTATTTTTCCATTAGTGACTGCTAGGACCCATGAGATTAAGAAAGCAGAGAAATTGTATCTTGTGTTTTTTTGTTGTGTTTTTTTTCTTCCTATTCTGTTGTGACCTTTAGTTCTGCCTTTCTTCTTTTAGATGAACTCTACTGATAATAAAATAAAATAAAAACCCGAACAAAAAAACTCCCACAAAAAAAAAACCAAAAAAAAACAATGAAAAAGGACCCCCCAAAAAAAAAAAAAAAAAAAAAACCAAACAAAAAAACCGAAACACACACGGACGAAAGACCCCTCACCCAACCAAAAAAAACAAAAACCAAACCAAAAAACCCCAACTGGAAAACCAAAACCAAACAGCAAACACTGTACACTTGTCCTTAGATATAAAGTTAATGATGTAAAAGGCACTTTAGGGGCAGGACTGGAAGATTTACATGTACCCAGATAATATTTTTATGAAAACATCATTGTATTGGTAGCAATGTTTTATTACTTTTATAAAATATTCATCACAAGTTCCTGCTTCTTTGAATCAACTGAAAAACAAATCTTCAGACCTGGAGAAACTGGTTTCCTTCCAAGCAGAAGGTGCTAGACGTGCATAGCACTAGGACTATCTGACAGGAGAGATCCCTTTCTGGCACCTTCACACTTGTTATTGGACACATATTCTCTGCCCTCTGTCTTTTTAGTGAGACACAGATAGTGCAGAGTGGAAATACTGACCACTAGGGCATATGTAAGGGCAAAGAAGGGGTAGGAAATTAACCCCTCCAGCATGTGCACATTCCTATGTCTCAAGAAGTTGGTGGGATAAGTTGAAGCAGAGGCCAGGTACACAGTGTCAGACAGATGATATGCATGACTGGAACAGTGATACAGCTATTTTGAGGAGAAAAGTCAAGTCTTAATGACATACTATAAAATAAGACTAAAGGTATTTTTTGTCCTGAAAGAGAGCAGTCTCTGTTTTATCTAACCAGATAAGGAAGTAATTTGTACCTAGAAACGTGAGCTCCAATCTTTTGTTGTTACTGGATACTGTCGTACTGCTGTTACTGTCTCCAAATCTTCAGTGTGTTTTGCTCCTTAGGTTCTTAAGGAGTTCTTAAAGGTTCAGATGTGTCTTCAAGCCCAGAAATATTTTTGAAAGTGAAGATAATCTTTGAGTTGAAGACAATCTTTGTCTCATAATTCAAAATAGACTTTAAGTGGTCTCTTCCACTATTCCTCAGATTTTCTGTGTATGTTACTGTTAAATGTTGTAGCATGTTTTTTGAACTTAATGCATCAAGTGCTTTCTGATGCTTACTTTGTGAAACACAGAACTCCTAAATTATACTCAACTTTATTTCAAAGCCATTTACATAGTAATTGGCATTGTATAATGCATGAAACACAGTTCACTGAGCTGGAATCTAGTTTTCAGTATGGTTCTGACATATATTTTATTATTAAAATGATTTTCAAATGCCCTTTGTGTATTTGTCTAACAGCTTTTCCACAGAGACAGTATGAGCTTCAGCACTGCAAGGGAAGATATGGCTTTGTAGTATCCTACATGATTTTTTTCCCCTTGACCTCATCTTTCCTCATGTTGGCACTTAATACAGCACAACTGACTCTAAGAAATCCAGAATAATGAACTGCCCAGAGAAGCTTTGATCTTTGAGCAGCAAAGGTATTTATTAAGCGAAGTTGGGAACAAAGGTGGTTCTTACCACAAAGCTTTGTTCGAAGATATTGGTGAGAATTAGGACAATTTATACAACTTAACTTCCATGATTACATCATCTTACATACATATTCATATGATTGCAACATCTAATCATACATATTGATTATAGGTGGAGTCCAGGCGGAGTTTGGGGCGGAGCTACTTTTTGGCTCTCAATTTTAAGGATACTTCTGTCCTTCCTCCATAGTTGGGGGTCTCAAATCTCACCTTCCTCGATTTGACCCTCCTTCTATTCCATTGTTTTTGACCTATTCAGTGAAGCTTGGAGAGAGCCTTGGCTCCCAGTCTCTTTCTTCCATTCAAATGTCTACCTTATCCTTTTATCTCTAATTTATTGCCTCTAGGCCTATTTCATGTTCTCTTACTACTCCCCTTACACGCGCAGGATCACTCTCGAGGAGAAGAGACAGCGAAGGAAGAATCGCGTCTTGATGACATCACCAGGAGAGTCTTTCTGCTGTGCATTTTGTAACCGGTCTTGTCTGTCTCGCATTGGCCTCTTTAGCCACCAGCGCGCTTGTAGCAAGCGTGGTTAGATCCCTTCCCAAATCTTCGTTCGCGAAGCCTTGCCATGATGAGAAAAAAACTACTCCCCTTAATTTTGGTATAGCATGTAGAACAGGGCAGCATGTATCGTCTCAGATGATAATATCTTGTTAGCAGGCCCAAATCTCTGAGTTAACGTTTTTGCGCTTAGTCTCCTATTTCACAACAAAGGAGACACGGTCCAAAATTTTAACACTGCATAGCACAGATTGTTGTTGTCCTTATAGGCCTTTCTTTTCCACTGAAGAACTGAATACACAAGAGCCATATAATGACTGACTTCAAGAAAAATCTTGTAGCTTCTGGACATTGAATGTAGTATATGAATGATTGTTTTTTTTCCTGTATTGGGATTTGAAAGTGTACTTGCATAGGTATAATGCCAAGCTTGTGCAACATTTTTTTTTTTATATTTTAAAATTAGTGAAACTGCTATAAATCAACTGAGTGCCAAATATTTTTATTATCTTCCTTTTCTGCAGTTAAAAGTGTATACTGTAAAGTAAATTAATCTTTATTTTCCCAGGCTTCTGTCTTATGAAAATGAGATGATTTATATCTTTGCTAATAACATGATTGCCATCTTTTCTGGAGAGATATAAGCCAGTAAGGAAAAGGAACCTGACAATTTTGTGTATGTTAATGGAAATAGCCTCTCAGAGTTTTCCTTGTTGCTCAGCCTTCATTGCCTACAAAACACTAAAGAAGATCATATTTGAATATCAGATGATGAGAGGAAAAACCTTTTCTGCACCTTCCCCTGCTATTGCTAGTTTTGCTGGGGGGAAAAGGCAGTTTTCTGAGTATGAAACTCTCTTAAGCAGAGGAGTTGCCTTATTGCCCTTCATTTGGAAAATACTTTGAATTACATTTTTGGCTATCTTGAACTGGCCAGTTCCAGATTCCAGACTCAGGACAAAATTATCTGAAAGCAGCATTTATAAGATTTCCAGTGTTTTATCTATCTATCTATCTATCTATCATCTATCTATCTATCTATCTATCTATCTATCTATCTATCTATCTATCTATCTATCT
>JAWWES010000001.1:104317324-104356383 GCA_035583135.1 Lophotriccus pileatus | reverse complement strand
ACCTATCTATCTATCTATTATCTATCTATCTATCTATCTATCTATCTATCTATCTATCTATCATCTATCTATCCATCTATCTATCTATCCATGCCAAGTTATTCAGGAGTGGGAGTTGAACTGAAAGTTCTCAATCTGGTAAAAGCTGTTGGATTTTTATGAAGCTGTTGTACTGGGTCCTCTAGTAGTGAATCTCAGTATGTTTGTCTAGATCAGTAAATAGTTCTTCTGGTTCCATTCCCAGGTATGAGCTTTATTTTTCTAATCCTTTTATGACAATGAGACTCTAGAGCTAACTCCTCAGACTTTTTTTGGAGCACACCACCTCACTTTCCCCAGCTCAGTGTAGTTAATGCTGTTTATGTAGATTCCATCCATGACGATGTTCTAGATTTACAGTTTAGAAGCTGGCTCAAAACCTAAAATTACTTTCCCAGCTTTAACTCTATGTACAGCTATAACTGACTTTTTTATCCAAATCATTGGTTGGAATTGTATTGCTAAAGAAATACATTGTTCTCTTTTCTGAGCCCAAGTGACATGATGGTACAGGTCCACAGAACATAAAATTCAACTGTAAGTCAGCACCCCACGTGCTGCTCCCTAATGTATAAGTAATTTTTGTTAGTAGTTTTCATTCCAAAATACCTGCAATAATGTGAGGGTAATGTTACAGCTTAGCAGGCTGTTGAAACAAAGAGGAGGGCATGCAGTGTTGTGCTAAGATAGCAGGATGCTTTTAAAATACACTAACTATAGAGCAAAGAGAAGCAAAGCTGGTGCACAGTTGTCCTCTGTGCCTATTGAGAAAGGTATCCCATTCATTCGCCCCTACAGTTGCATGGTCTTGTGTGAGTAATGTCCAGGCACTATGCAGCAGAAATCTAGCTGGCTTCAAACACACTTGTGCTTTGTGTTAGAAATTAGGCTGTAGGGGTGATCAGCCCCACAGCATTCATCATTGGTCCTGTTTTAAATATAACCACTGAGCCTGTCACCTGTCTCAGTGCTGCAGCATCTTTTGATGGCAGCTGGCTCCTCAGGTATCTGTGTGTGTGTCACTGCTCAGACTGGGATCATGGGCTTCCCAGCCCCCCTGACAGCATGTTATGGCCACTGCATGCCTGGAGGAAGAGAGGAGTTCCCTTGTGTAGAAACACAGAGTGTGGAGAGAGAAGTCAAGGTGCTAGACTTTCTCCCTGCTGTGGGAACAGGCACAGATGGGTTATGCCCCTAGAACCAACAACTGAAAACCACATCCAAGCCCAGAAGGGAAGACACTGTCACAGTTAATCAGTGTGAACTTGTGCAGATTTCTTCCTTGCCCAAAGCTTCCCATCTTACTCTCCGAGGCCCTTGGGTTTATGTCCTATCATGTACATTTGTTTCTTTGCTTTGCCCTAGTGCATTTTCTATTGCCATTTTCTTTCCCTGTGGAGAAACCAAGGGAGCAGCAACTCCTAGATTAGGCTGACTCATTACTCCAAGGTGTTTCTACTGAACAATGTTGCATTATTCATTTATTTCTATTCACGCCTGTGACACACGAAAACTGAAAACCCTCAGAGATCTTCTGAGCTGTAGCACCATCTATAAATTTAGTAAATTTCTGTAAGTTGCTTAAAAAGCAACTCCTTCCATTTTCTCAAAAAAAATATAAAGTCAGAACATTGAAACTTTTCACTTTTAAATCCATTCCTGTGCCTGTGTCTCATTTTCTTTCCTGTTTGTTGAAATAATTGTTTTGTTTACTAAAGATGGCATGTGAGCATGGTTCAGTGTCCCTCCCCACCTCTGACACCAGCAACTTGTACACCATTGGCATGTGACTCTGCTCAGGGACTCAGGGACACATCCATGAGGGCAACTTTCCTTGTGATCATATCATTCTTTTTGGATGAATTGTTATCATTGCTTAACTGTGAGTGAATACTTCTTTGGAAAAGAAGGGCTTTCATAAGGTCTTATTCACTAAATTGTTCAACAGTTTGGACCTATCAATTTTTCCTTTATTTCATTCCATCAAAAAGGCAGTTTATTCTCACTGTTCAACTGCTGAAAGGAAATTATAAAAGACTAATATTTTGTCTTTTCTCAGCACAAGGTGTACTGTTGTTGTACTACTCTTGCTCTCAAGACAGTGATTTGTCTTTGCTGCTTTGGGAATTTTTTCACGGGTTGGCTGAGCACAGTCTCTAAGTTTCAGGATGACTCTTGTTCTGTGCTAGCATAACCCCCTGATGTATCTCTCTGAAGACAAAAGTTATAGTCATGCAATACAAGAAAATCCAAAGATATGAAAGAGGTTCTTAGACTGTTTATTGATGACTAGCAAACAACATTTTCTGGGGTGGTGTAGTTTTCTTTCTTTGTGAGATCATATAAGAAAATATTGCCCAGAGATAATTATCGACAAAATGCTCTTTTGTCTACTCTGAAAAAGAAGAGCAGCAGCAACAGCAGCAATAGTATGAAGTTTTGAAAACAATTAGTATAGGATATTTACTGAATTGTATTCTTGGTTGTAGAGTCCCCTTTTTCTTAATATCTTGGAGTCAAGGAAGAGAAAAAAGATATCAAGGTGAGTAGTTTTGAGTATTCTTTATTTTTAATGGATTGTCTCACGCTTCCATGTTAAATTTTGTTGTACATTTAATAAACAAGAAATTATGTTTGACCAGCTATATGTCCAACCAAAACAATTCCCAGTGGCTGATATACTTGCCTGAAAGAGGACAACATTTAGAGGTACATCTGTTTATTTACATTAATCTAGAAAATTGCTAGCTATTCAATTATCTGTGTAAAGAGAGGACCTGAGAGTAGTAACTCTATCCTAATGAGAAATTGAGACTTTGAGAAGTAAACTCTGGGTATTATGGGTACTACTGATAAATCAATTGCCCAGTACTTATATCATTATACCTTTAATGTGTCTGAGAGGTCAGATTAAGTGAGGTAGCGATAGATTGAGCAATTAAGAGAGTAAATATTATTAAAGTTTTCTTTGACTGGAAATTAAATGCCAAGTAAGTGAATGGAAATGTACGATGAAGAGAATTCAGAAGCAAAACTGCATAAACAATTTGGCTATGCCTACACTTGTAATTTCTCAGCATAGTTTTAACAGTACTGGAGGTGTTTGAAAAAATGTCCAAATAAAACAAAAGATCCAGACACACCTGCAGGAAGTTAATGAAGAGAACAGTGAAGAGATGCAAGTGTCTGAGAACTTGAAAGACTTATGCTTAAGGGTTTCATGAGAAGCAATTATTTTTTGTTTTAATTTGGAATATTTGTATATGCAAAAAAATATTTCTGAGCTTGTAGTCTTCTAGGTTTTGGGGAGAAAAAAAGACAGTTGTTAAAGTAATTTGATAAGAAGGTAGCAACTTCCAAAGCTGAAGGATTTTTGTAGTACAAACAGATTATCTGTATTTTAGTCTTCTAATTCCTGTATGCTGGACTATATTCTTAGCTGCCATATTTCAGTTAGACAATGATCTTGGCTTGTAAAGGTCAGAGAATCCAATTTATTGAAAGATAAAGGTGCAAATAATTACAAAAAAAAGCTTATGTTGGCTGCAGGGCATCCCAGGAGCAATACTGAAGCTCATGATTCCAAATAGAACATGTTACAGCATCTGTTGAACAGCAGCTGCTTCAGCATCCATTTGATCTAGGCACCATGAACTTCTCCAGCTCAGAGGCAAGAACATTAGCTTTTCTTTGGTGTGAATTCCTTCATCTTCTGTCAGCAAAGCTGTGGGTGGCAGCCCTGCATAGTAAATACAATGAACTAACATCAACATTTCAGTCAATCCCAAGGCCAGAGGCACTTGTACAACCATTTCTCCACCAGCTGCAGGAGGCTTCAGCATGGTATCTTTGGTTCTCTCCTCTGTTAATTTGATGGCCTGTTATCTGCTTTTTAGTAATGAAATTTTTGTGAGGTAGGCTAATTGCCATAATAGTGTTATAACTGAATATAAATATGAGTTTTATGTGTAAACCTCATCGTTACTCTGTTTTCTGTATTGTTATTATATTAAAATATAATCTAATATTATATTTTACATTGAAGAAGGCATTGCATAGGTCTAAAATTCTATTTGATGCTTCCAAAAAGTCTTCAGATGCTTCCATGCTGTTTCTTCCATCTTACCGTATAATTGTTATTTATTCTCTTTACTCATATTTTCCTCATTGTAAACCATTTATTGTGAGTATTTTTTTTCTTTAGATTTTCAAATCTGAACCATGTTGGGTTCAAAACTCAAAGTAAAGCTCTGGTGTAGAAAAACAGTGTTGAAGAATCCTTTTAGGTATTTTATCTATAAAGTGGAAATATCAGATAATCAGGATTAATGAATTTTTTAAATGCTCAGAAACTTTTCTAGTCTGAATCACACAGGCCTTACTTGAAGCACCAGTCCTGGAAAAAAAAAAAAAAAGGTCTATGTTTATTGGCAGCAGAATTTAAATGTAATTTTCTCTTGTCACATTGAGATAAAATAAATGCTTGCACATTCCCTGGTTACAAAAGGTTTAGCAACATTCTTGCATGGCTTGTTTTTTGATTCTGTGCTAATTCTTTGGCAATGGCAACAGCACCATATCCCATATTTGTACAGTGTGTAAAGCATTTTTCCATCCAACAGAAAATATATCAGGGGTGTTTCATTAGTTATATTATAATTTTCTGTCTTTATCACTATCACTGATCCAAAGTAATTGCATCCAGTTATTCTGGATGTGGCTGGTTCCTTGCTCAATTTAATAAACTCTGTGTAAATCTGAACCTAGCATTTCTAAAATCTGTGTTATTTAAGTCTAATATTTTCAGAAGGAAAATAAATGTTTTTGTGGAAAAAATAATAATAATAATAAAAAAAGTTGGATTTAAAAACTCATATACAAATGTCTTTGGTTTTTCAAGGTTATTTTCCTATCCACTTGTATTTCACATTGTAAATATTTTGGAAAAGGGCCTTGATTTTTCAAGTCAATATTTTCTTGTTAGGGTTTTTTTTCTCCCTTTTACCATCTATTTTACTTCTCACCTTTTATTGCAAGTGAAACAAAGGAAAGAAAAAAGAGTCAACAAAAAAGGCTAAAAACCCACAAGCATTCAAAGTGTGGAAACTCATCTTTTTTTCCCCCGCTTTAATGTTTAAGGAAACACTTTAAAAGAAGTGCAACAACAAAAAAGGGAAAAAGAATGGATCTGTCCTGCTTAATAGTTCTGTCAACAGCCTTGATGGTAGGATAGAGCACACACTTATCAAGCTTGCAGGTGACACCAAATGGGAGGGAGCAGGAGGAAGAGTGGATATATTGAAGGGCAGGGTTGCTGTTCAGAGAAAACTCAAAGTCAGAGGGATAGGTACACAAAGACCTTATGGAATTCAACAAGGACAGACACAAAGTCCTGCCCCAGGGCTGGAAGACCCAGTGGCAGCTACAAACTGGGGACTGAGGGGCTAAGGAGCTGCTTTGTGGAAAAAGCTCTGTCTGGCACCAAGGACACGAGCCAGAGCGTGACCTGGCAGCACCCTGGGCTGCATCAGCAACAGTATCACCCTCAGGCTGAGGGATGGGACCATCCCTCTTCAGACACCACCTGCAGGCCTGCATCCAGTTGAGTCTTGCAGTAGAAATGAGACTTTGACCAATCAAGGGAAGTCCAGGGGAACGCTCAGGATGGTCAATGTGGGAGCAGTGGCCCTGAGAGAAGGTACAGGGGAGCTGGGCTTGCTGCAGGGTCCCAACAGCCACTTGCCTCTCCAGAGGGAGGCTGTTGAGGCCAAGGACTCAGCTTTTCTCAGGAGGATGAAGGACACTGAGCAGGAAACATGGGAAGTCCAAGCTGGTCCAAGCAGTCAAGAAGTGAAAGAGGTTGTCTGGGGAGGTTGGGCAGCCTCCATCCTTGAAGGTCTTTCAAGAAGAAGCAGTGAGCAGCCTGGACTGATCTCATACCTAACAGCACTTTGAAGAAGAGCCTGGACTAGAGATCTCCTGAAGTCTCTTCCCATTTGAGTTATTCTTTAATTTTAGGATACACGGAAAAAAAGGACCACATTAAAAGTGAAAAAGAAAAAAAAAGTGCATTTAAGACACACATATGTGCACATATGTTACCACTTTCTGCTTTAAACTTTAAAAAATCCCAAACAGACATAACTGTATGTTTTAATAAGAGATGGAATGAAATTTCATGTTTATTGCATTTTAAATTAAAACAACTCCTGTAGAAAAAAATATTCCTCTTCAGTTCTAGTTTCTGAGTGGTTACTGAAGCCACTGAAAATCTCATTGGATTCTTGTCTTGCAGTTAGACTAATACACAGGTAACTGATCATGAATAATCTCAGACAGGATCAGACCCTTAAAATTTGGTGTGTCTGCATGTTCTGGCTGTTTATCTTGTTCTTCTTTTCCTAAAACTGTATGTGGCTTCTTTGAGCATTTATACTTCAACACATGCATTTACACCAAATGAAGTCCTGTTTGTCTGAATATTTTTTTGCAAGCAGTTGTATTTGTAAATCTCAATGAGCTAAATATTTTTAGTGAAGTGGAACAAGCCTCAGCTTTACAAAATAAACATACTGAATTTTTGAGTGAAGAGAGGTGGTGTTTCTCTTAATAATTTATTGTTTTCTTCTTTGCTTGAATGATAAATTGAGCTGCCCAGCAGAAATTGGTAATATTAAAATTGCTTCATGGTTTTCTTCACAGCTGGAAAACATAAAAAAAAAATCAAATTAAACAAAGGGTGCAGAAAATGAGTGATATCTTTTGAGTGATAAACCTTGAGCTCATTCCACCATGGAGTACATCAGGCATTGGAAAGTTTGACAGATGGTATTGAAATGATATCTTGATTACTTCTCACAAGTTTTTTAAATACTACAAGTTTGTTGTTTTGATTTTTTTTTTTTAAACAGAGTATGATTTTTATGGAAACCTTCCTAATGAATCATTTGCAAGCAAATATCTCATTCCTACAGCAGAAGTGTGGTGCTTCTAAGACAATTACCTGAATATGTGTTACTGCTCCCAGTTTATGCAAGGATTTCACACAGACTTCTACAGGCGTATGAGCTCCTTCTTCTCTTCTCTCATATGAAAATCTCTTCCAAGCATATCTCCTATTTTATGTCATTTGCAAACAAGACTCTGCTAAAATCACTACACACAGTCAAAACCTAAGAAAATGGAAAAATTAATTTCCCAGTGGAATTCTTTAGATGAATGATTTCATATTGTTACAATTTACCATAAAAAGTCTTAGCATAAAATTTCAGAGGAAAACGTGAAATGGCACTAGATTTCATTTAGTAAAGGCTAACTTAGATTGACTGAAATCTGTCCTGAGATATGTAAACTCATGTATCCTCTTGTGTTACAATTTACACTTTCACTCTGCAGAAATCTGTAACAAAAATATTGAAAGCAAATATCTAATTTTTTTCTGAGCACAGAATTTAAATCCTTTTCCAGCTCTGTCATTTGAATTAGGGAGGAATTTGTCTTAATGCATAAAATAGAATATTGAATTTTATAAAACCACATGCCTTATGTTGTGTCTGTGGGTAAACATGTATCTTTGCCAAAATCTGATGGATTGGTTTTGCCTTTGAAAAGTCATTATCTCCTATGAAAAAACTCTCAAAAATCCTTTAAAGCAAAATTAATATAAAACTATCTAACATATACTTACATCACTTTTTGAGGCTTTTAGAAGGAATAATATGATACAAACGAATATTTGTTCCATTAAGGAAATGTTTTTTAAATCTTCAAATTCCCACAGAATCACAGAATCGTTTCAGTTGGAAAACATCTTTGACATCATTGAGTACAACCTTTGACTGATGAAAATCTTGTCAATTAGACCATGACACAAAGGGCCACATCCAGTTGTTTCAAGAACAGCTCCAGGGATGGTGACTCCACCACATCCCTGGCCAGTCCATTCCAATATTTAATAACCCTTTCAATGAAGAAATTCCTCCTGATGTCCATGCTGAACCTCCCCTGGTGCAGCTTGAGGCTATGCCCTCTTGGCCTGTCACTAGTTACCTGGGAGAAGAGGCTGACCTCCACATGGCTACACCCTCCTTTCAGGTAGTTATAGGGAATGATAAGGTCTCCCCTGAACCTCCTTTTCTTCAGGTCAAACAACCCCAACCCCTTCAGCTTTTTCTCATAGGACTTACCCTCTAGGCCCTTCACCAGCTCTGTTGCTCTTCTCTGGATACCCTCAATGTCTTTCTTGAACTGAGGGGCCCAGCACTGGACACAGAATTTTAAATGTGGCCTCAGCAGTGCCGAGTACAGGGAGAAAATCCCTGTCCTGGCCCTGCTGGCCCTGCTGGCCATGCTATTGCTGATACAAGCCAGGATGCCATTGGCCTTCTTTGGCCACCTGGGCACAATGAGAGCTCATGTTCAGCCACTGTCAACCAAAACACTCAGGTCCTTTTCCTCTGGACAGTTTTCCAGCCACTCTTCCCCCAGCCTATACTTCTGCATGGGAGTGTTGTGGCCAAAGTGTAAGACTCAACACTTCGCCTTTCGAAACTCGTACTGTTGGTCTCGGCCCATCATTCCAGCCTGTCCAGATCCATCTGCAGAGCCTTCCTACCCTCCAGCAGATCAACACTCACACCCACCTTGGCATCATTCACAGATTTACTGAGGGTACACTCTGTCCTCTTGTCTAGATCATCAATAAAGATATCAAACAGGACTGGGCCCAGCACTGACCTCTGGGGGACACCACTAGTGGCTGGCTGCCAACTGGATGCAGCCCCGTTCACCAGCACTCTTTGGGCCTGCCCCCCCCCAACACAGAATGCCCTTGTCCAAGCCATGGGCAGCCAGTTTTTCCAGGAGAATTCTGTGGGAGACCATGTCAAAGGCCTTGCTGAAGTCCAGGTAGACCACATCCACCGCCTTCACCTCATCCACCAGGCGGGTCACCTGATCATAAAAGGAGATCAGGTTGGTCAAGTAGGACCCGCCTTTCCTAAATCCATGCAAGCTGGCTCTCATCTCTGGGTTGTCCTGCTTGTGCCATGTGATCGCACTCAAGATGATATGATCCATAACCTTGCTGGGCCCCAAAGTCAGGCTGAAAAGCCTGTAGGTTCCCCATATCCTCCTGCTAGGCTTTTCAGGTGTTTTTGCAGGTTTTTCTTTGGCCAGTAGAAATCCTTTTAGTGCTTTCTGATAGACACAGGATAAAAATGCTCATTTCACAAAGTCTAAATTAAATCAAATGGTTAAAGCAGTTTATTGATTTCTTAACAACATATAAATAACTGTTAATCAACAAACAATACATTCAGGACTCATATCTAATACAGTAGATAATTTTCAATATTAGACAATTTCCAAATAAATAACAAACAAATAATGATAATAATACTTATGATGAAAATAAAAACAACATTAAAACATTCTTCTATAGCTAGTCCCAAAAATTCATATCACATATGCACACACAGAGTTATGTTCACACCTCCCCCAGGACAGGGCATAACCAGTAATCCCCACCTTCTTGGCCATGAGGGCTGCCCTACCTGCATTCCCCTCCTGTAGAGATGTGGAAGTCCCAGCAATCTGCTAACCCATACACTGATGGGAAAGGATTCCATGAGGTTGCTTACTCACACTTGCATTGGGTCCCACCTGCTGTCTGTACTCCACAGGGAGTAGCTGCTTGCCAGGTCAGGACCCTCACAGCATCAGATTGGGAGGGCACTCCCTCTGGGCTGGGTAGGGCCTGTGATGCCACAGGGCAAGTTCTGGCATTGCCAAATCAAGTTTCATTCCTGTCTTTTCCACTGCAAAATCTTTCCCTCTAGTTATGAATTTCAATGCTTCTTTTATACTATTCCCAGTGACTCTGTATTTGTATCAAATCCTCTTTATAATTCCCCCGTTGCTATTTAATCCATCTGACAATCATTTTCTTCTTGAGCATGATCAGTTTTGGGTGAATATTCTAAAAGGCAGGTTTCTGTATTCAAAATATACATGCAGACACATTCACACACACACACACACACACTGCTCACTGTCTCACATGCTCAGCAGAACAGGTCATTTGCCAAAAGTGAACTGTGCAGGTGCCCTTGCACTGATCACCACAGCAACAGTGTGTGACTTCTCACTCTGTGCTGGGGTTATCAGCATGGACACTTGTGGCATTTGGCATTAAGTAGTCAAGTAGCTAAATTTGTGAATTAGTTATTTAATTTGAAACCAGAATTTTCATCGTTTTTCTTCTTCTCTGGAAAAAAAAAATATTTTTTTACCTCCACCTATTTCTCTTTACCAAATCAATCAAAATTTCAGCAAAAGGGCTAAGAATATATTTTTTCACTTTCAAGAAAATGCATGGAAAAAAATTTCTTGACTAGATCTCCAGTCAGTTTTACCATGAAGCCAGAACAAGAGCTTGCAGGATGAGCAGCAACATCTTGTTGCAATCTGTCCAGTATGAGTTGCACAGGAAGGGAAAACTGGGGCAGCCTCTAGTCCTGAAGGGGCTGCAGAGACCTCTGTGGAGCCTCAGTGCCTCAGCTGTGATTGGAACCTGCACTGGGTTTGTTTTCACCCATAGCAGTTCTGGGCCAGGTGGATTATGGTTATTTAAATAAACAATGTGAAGAATTCAAGATGTATACCTGACTTGCTGCTCTTTTCCAATGTTCAGGACTGACATATTCAGGGCAACTTCACTGCAGAAAAAAGGTCAAATGCAGTTGTGGGATGGAGTATCTTGTACTGCCTGGTGAGCCCTTCAGGTAGCTGGTAGGAAAACCACGTGAATCCGTTCATCTGTCCACAACATTTTGTTTCTGATCCCAGTGGTAGCTCTGGCATCACACAAAAATCACTTCTGAAAATCCTTGTGGTTATCTCCATATCAAGAATTGAGCAGTGAAGCATTTACCACACTTGACTGGAAGGCATAGATTTTAAAAAATCTTCTTCTTCAGGACTTCAAAGTACATTGTAATGACTCACCAATTTCTTTCTAGCACAAATCAAACACTATTTAAAACTGCTTTGCATGTGCATTGCTGAAGTGAGAGGCTTTCCATCACTTTTCTAAGGGAACATTTCACTGTTTTAAAGGTCTTATTGTTAAGAAGATTATTTTCTTCATGTTTAGCTTAAATTGACCACTGCATTTTACCTTTAAATCCTAGTTCTATTTCCTCCATCTAATTTGTTCCAAAAATATAATAGTCCTTTTCCCTCTTTGGTTTTTTAGTGATGCAGGGAGTATAACTTAAGGACTAGCACATTTTCCAGTGAGATTTTCTAATTCAACTAGAATCAGGAGCACTCGTGATCCAGTTTACTTTACTCCAGTTTAACATGTATCATGATGTCTTATATTTGATCTGACAGGGAGTCCATTTTTCTCAAGGTCATCTCTGTTTCATTCTAGAAAACCCCCTGTTAATAATAATGGGTAACCACCTCTAAATTAAAAGCTAGACCTAGTATCACAGAATCATAGAATGGTTCAGGTTGGAACAGACCTTAAAGATCCTTTATTCCAACACCCCTGCTGTGGGCAGGGACACCTTCTGCTAGACCACATTGTTCAAAGCCCCATCCAGCCTGGCCTTGAACATTTCCAGGGATGGGGCATGAAAAACTTCTCTGGACAACCTGTTCTTTTGCCTCACCTCGCTCACAGTAACGAATTTCTTCCTTATACCCACTCTCTTATACCTTTCTTTCTACCCTCTTTTAAGCTAATCTGGTTGTCCCTTGTCCTGTCACTACAGGTCTCAATAAAGAGCTTCTCTGCACCTTTCTTATAAGCCCTCTTTATATACTGAAAGCCACAATAAGGTCTCCCTGAAACCTTCTCCATCCTGAACAACTACAGCTCTCTCAGCCTGTCTCCACAGGAGAGGTCCCAGCCCTCTGATCACCTTCATGGCCATCCTCTGGCCTCCCTCTAATAGATTAATGATGTTCTTGTACTGGGAGCTCCTGAGTGGGACTCAAGACTCTGGATGGGTCTTTGGAGAGCAAAGCTGATAAATCGTCTCTTTCGACCTGCTGGCCACACTTCTTTTCACGCAGTCCAGGATGGGTTGCCAGCACACACTGCTAGTTCATAGCCAGTTTTTCATCTAGCACTATCCCCTAAGTCCCTCTCTGCTGGGCTGCCCTCAACCCGTTTGCTCTCCAATCTGTATACCAGGGATTGACCTGACCCAGAAGCAGGACCTTGAGTTTGGCTTTGTTGACCTTCATGCGATCCACACCTCAAGCCTGTCAAGGTTTGATATAAAGGTTACAGTCTTTCACCTGTTTTGACACTCCTATCTTTCTCATATTTTCCAGGATAGAAGGGAGTTTGACTGAGATACAGGTTGTTTGAGTCTTGGTTCTGTATTTTAATCACCACTGTACATGAAGTATGGAGATTGATATTAAAATGAGGGAAAAACACCAAGAAAGCAGGGCATAAACAGTGGTGTCCATTTTAGAGAGCCTGATTGTACATCTAAATCTGCTTTTATAACTAGTGATTAAAGACAAAGGAGTCAATTAGATAATATGTGCTGATTAAAGTGGAAGATACACAACTACTTACTGTTTTTTTCTTTTCGTAAATAGCTATTCTCTAGAACCACACTTTTCATTAATTCACAGTAGCCAGATTCAAAACATATTTAATTTCCTGAGCCTTAAATCACATAATATTCTGATGTTTATGAAAGTATTACTGAAAGTTGACAAAGTGTCAGAGCCATCATTCTCCACAAGAGTAAAGAACAAATGATTCCACAGTACAAATATCAGTTCTAACGCCTTGCCCCAAAAAGCAAAACACTAATGTACAAATAAGATTTGTCTGGTTCTGCCAAATCTGAAACCACAGGAGACTGGCTGAAATACCAGCTGATGTTTGCTGCACCTGGTAATTGCCATACATACTGTTGAATCTGTGTTGTTTCATCTATAGTATACAGCTTTATTCTCATCAGGGATCAGGATGCTCCTAGATTTTCCTTGAACACAGCTGTATCCCACAACAGACTGTGCCCCCCGCCATACTTTGTTTAGCATCAAACTTCCATTCATTACTTCCATTCAGTATTTCTATAACTTTAACAAACATGCAAACTGCTCTGGACATGCTGTTTTAATTTCTCCATTTCTTTTGGACCTGGGAAATGGGGACAGAGGAGTCAGAATCCAAGGGCTGGGGTGAGAGCTGTATCAGAGTGGCCTTGCAGAGAGTGTCAGAGCTGTAGGGCTCATCTCATGGCTGGGGAGGCCATCAGTCCTGGCAGCGCATCATCAGCAGTAGGCTGAGGAAGGTAATCCTTCGGTGCTCAGGTCTGGTGAGACACATCTGGAGATCTGTACTCAGTGTTGGGCTTCCCAGTATGAGACGTGGATGTACTGGAGTGAATCCAGCAAAGGGCCATAATGAATCAAGGCCTGGAGCATCTGTTGTATGAGCAAAGGCTGAGAGACTTGTGGGTGACCAGTCTGGGGAAGGCAAGGCTCAGGAGTTATCCACATGCCTGAAATGGAGAATAAAGGCAATAGAATCAGACCCTTCTTAGTGGTGCTCAGTGACAGGATGAAAGACAATGGGAATAAATACACAGGAAATTCAACTTAAGCATGAGAAAAATAAATTTTTACTATGATGGTGACCAAACAATGAAAAAGTCTGATGACATGAATTGTGGATTCTCCATCCTTGTAGACATTCAGAGTCTGACTGGGCATGGTCCTGATCAACCTGCTCTCGCTGACCCTGCTCTGAGCAGGGAGTTTGACCAGATGAGCTCCAGAGGAGCCCCCAGGCTTCAGCTGTTCTAGAAGTTTTTAAAACACTCGTTTAAGATACAGGCAAGAACCTCAGCTAATATAAAAGAATATTATTCTGTGGAAGTGAATGCCTCTGTGTCTTTTTATACACAAGGTGCAGTTTGTTAGGAAAACCTCTGGTGAAAGCTTATGTAAGCAAGACTTTGTAATAAATAAACATTGTACCCATTGTTCTGAAGAAATATAAAAACCTTGTCTTTGAATTTCTCCCTCTATATCCCAGTCAAAAAGACACACTGAAAAGAGATAATATTAGTTTTGGGTTTTTTTTTTAAAGCAACAAGTGCTCTTGGGCAGTATACAAGCTAGAAAAAAAAAAAATGAAATGAAAGTTAATACCATGGATTAAATGTTGCAGTAAACATTTGATCACTCAATTAACTGTGTTCAAGAAAAGAACATTCATATGCATGAAAACTTATATACCTTACAGTTATTATTTTTTAAAGATATTTTATGATCCATATATATATCTTTGTATGTTTGCTTTGATTTTCATTTTAGGTAATATCCCAAAAAAAGATAAAGAATGTTATTTTTCCATGTAAAAGAAGTGCAACTATGTCAGTCCCAATTCAATTTATTTTATGCAAAGAAGCAAACTTTCATATCACGCTAGCATGGCCTGATTAGAGCTCTAAATTGGTGGACTATTGCCCAGTCATTAAAACCCTGTTTAGAAACAATAATGTGTTGCACATGCTGTTGTTACATTGCTTCTTTCTTATTCACATTAACTTAATCAAAATGTAGAAGATACTCTGGCTTATTTACTTTCTTTGATAATTACAACAAAGAAAGCTGTGATACAAGTAGTTATGTGATAATAGGGGTTAATCCATTTGACTCGGTTTTACCTTGAAAATAGATGGGGAAAATAAAAAGTGTAATTTATACACATTTTTCAGAGAATAAATTAATAGACGATGTGACATTCAATATACATTACGCAATTAGAATTTCATAGGAAAGTCAGTCAAAAGTGGCTCAGGAGATAGCTGTCCCTACGGCCCATGGACATGTTTCCTGTAGAGAAACAATAGAGGACATTCCATTCCATACATTTCATGTTTCTCATCTACTAATCTCTTCACTGGAAGATTGTAACATCTATCATGGTGACTTGGCTTACAGGGAATGGCTGTTAATCTGTTCTTATGACCAGAACTGGTTAGGAATTTATTTTACCCCAGAGGTGCTTTGATGTTAGCAGCAGATGCCCTCAACTTAATCAAAGACAAATTTTTCTCAGAATGGGTGTGTAGAGGTGATTTAATGAATGTCCTTCAGTGTTACTCTAGATTTTCCATAGTTAGTGTTAGAGGGCTAAATATAGAAGATGAATATATGGGTGCACATGGATTCCCAGGAACTGGCTTGGAGATCACACATTTAGTAACAAAGGCTTGGAAAAGTGAGAGGTATGAGAGTGGAGTCGTGTTATGTCTTGTGCTGAGTCACTAAGACTTAGATGTAAAAGGTGATTCAACAGTGTTGGGGAGTTAGTAGATCCAGGCATACATACACAGGTACCATGAAAATAAATGAATATGGCTTTAACGTCTTCACCCACTCCTTCATTTCCACTACTTTTCCTCTTAGTAAGAGGGAAATAGTTTCTGTGCCATAGGAAAGCACTCAAGGTGACCTACAAAATGTCAGCTCCCTGTGAAGAAATGTTGGCCTTTCTCCTTGTCTCCCTTTCTGCCTCATTTCTTTTGTGTTCACTCTCAGAAGGAATTGTATTGCTACATTGAATATGAAAGAGTAATGTAAAAAGAATGATTCCCCCACATGTAAGATAAAAGATCATAAGACCTAGCATGTGATTCCCATTTCCCTTCCAGAGTGGAAAAAACATAAAGACATCTTCCACCATTTCTTCTTTAAAAAGACACTGACATTCTTGACTGTCAATGCTGATTATATTTATTTAATGTGTTTTACTGTTTTTTTCCAGATTTGATGTATATGTGAATATCTAGACAAACATTGCATGTTTGTCTCTAGTCATTAACACAGGTGAATCACCTTTCTTTTGTGAACTCCACTTTCTATTTAATGGTTTGCTTTTACTGTTTTCTGATTTGATTTCATATAGTGGAAAGATAGAACAGTAAAAAAATGAAAACAAGTAATGTAATGCTGCATTTTCCCCTACTCTTTAGCAACACACTAATACCTTGAAGGTTTAGGGAAAATGAGAAATTATGTATGACAAAAATCTCTTGTGTAAAATGTTCATATTCACTGTGCTCTGTGAATTCACCTCTGATGCTGCAAGCTCCAGTGTTATACACAGAAGGATTCAGCTTCCTGCAGCCAATATCGAGCTCATCACATCTTTTTAAATGAGTCTAGAAAAATTCCCCAGTTACACATATGCCTGCTTTTCTAACCCATACACCAGAGGGTTAGGCTGGCTCCATGTATTCCTTTAGAATTTTCTTCTCTATGTCTCTCTCTTTTTCCTGAAACATCTGCATGTGATTTCTATTTGTCAGCTGGCGAAAGGCAGCTGAAATACCTCTGTGACACCTATTCACAGGCACACAGTTTACATGATCCATCTGTAAAAAGTGCCATGAGCATCTGCTTTTCACCACGGGCTAAGGACCAGAATTGCAAAATTAAGTAGGTATCTAGCTCACACTGTAATCAGCCATTTTTTGGGGTTAAAAGTAACTGCCCCAAATCTCTTCAGTTTATACTTGATCATTATTTAGATTTCTACTGAAACCGCTGTGTAAATATTGCAGGTTGTGGATTTCTTCACATTGAAGAAGAAAACAGAGCAAGAAAGGGGGAAAAATGTATCTGATAAGAAGCGACATTCATGGCAACTAAAACATGTTGATGATCACAGAATATAAGTAGTTCTGAAGTAAATCCATGATTTTTAAGAACAAGGCTCAGATTCTATATTTGTTTTTAACAATGTTAAGGTAAGCAACGTTTTCATAAGGACTGCATTTTCTTGCAAACAAGCTTTGTTACAATTTCTATAACGTGTTCAAAGGATACAGTGAATGTGAAACTTTTTCATGTAGCTCACTACACCATGGGTGCAGACTATAATTGCAAGGAGTGGGATCTTTCCCACATAGGTTTTTTGAATTGCATACTAATCCTTTTTCAAGAGCCTAAACTGGATTCAAAAGTTTTGTGTGATAAATAAGTGTGGATAGTAATTTTAAAAAAGGTAGAAGGAAGAAGAGGGATTGTAGAGTTATCAAACGTGAGAAGTTTGACTGGATTAAGATAAGGAAATTGAGAAAGAGTTGAAGAATGTGTGTATGAAGGTCAGAATAGAGAAGTTAAAGCAATGTGTTGAATGAAAATGTCCTTGAGTTGATGATGATGAAGCTGCTTACCTCAGTGACAAGGCTGCATAGCTGATCATTACTGGATTCTGTTCTGTCTGGTATGTTAGTATAAATCTACAATAAAGGCAATAATATGTTGTCCTAAGGGATGTTATCTCTGTAATAAATATTAAGCTGTCTTCTAACTTAGGTGCAGGTTCATTATTTCACCCAAACAGATTGCACTGAAGTCAATTCTCATGGGACAGAGAAATGATCATGATTTTAATCCTTGACTCATGCTGTGGAAAAAACTTGTGAGTGGCACAAATAACCACAGCACTAAACACAGAACTGAACACTGAGTAAACCTCAGTCAACTCATTTTCCAACTGGATATTTCTGAACTTTTAAAATTACCTAGCTAAAAAGGAAACACTAACAAAAGTGACTATATGCAGTTTAAATTGTATTAATCTGGACTAAGTACTTGACCTTCCGCTGTTAAACATCCTTGATTTTATGTTGGCTGACAATCTAAGTGTATTAAACAGTTGACCCATCTGGTGTTTTAATTTTTTTTGTGTTAGTTTCTTTACTTGAATGGTGATCACAGTAGGTATTTTAGTTGCATCAAAAATATAAAAGAGAAAGGACTGCTTCAGCCAAGACTCTCAGAAGTTAGTATCTACAGTGCAATAAAATTGAAAGTTGCCACATTAAAAAACACTTTCTAAGTATAATTTATTTTCCATGATTCATTAATATATAGTGTCAGAATTTTGATTTATGCACATTCACTTTCAGAATCAGTATGTTGCTCTGATTTATGTATGCTGCATATAAAACTTATTTAAAGATTTTAAACTTTAGAGTACTGATTTAGTATGGGAGTATATAAATCTTTCTGTTAAACTTTCAGTTTAGTTTCCTGATTTATACACACAAAATTTCATGGACCATAATGCTAAAACTCTAATTTAATACTGTAGTTACTGTAGGAAGTATTAGTACAATAAAATATGCAATAGTTGAGATGTTAGAATGAAAGTAATCAATGATTTTTGCAAATTGCACCTCTGGCCCAACTTTAGCCGGTGTAAATCAAAATAACTTCTTCACTTCAGGAACTTTCTCTGCCTCGCAGCATTTATGAATCTTGCTCTTTAGTCATAATATGCAAATATAATTAGAAGCATTACATTTAGAATGGTTTAATGAAAGGGGATGTTATATCATAGAAATAACTTTTCTTATTGATCTCAACTTTCTACAGTCTTCATTTGCTAGTCATCAAGAAAAATATACCTGACAGAGATGTGCTGTTACAGATGTTCTCATGAATGTTTTGGTACATTAGCATAAACTGCATTTCAGAGAAATGAGGTGTTTTGATATTCATCAACTTTTAAAAATAAAATCATAATACAGTTCAAGGTTATTTTTCAATGTTATGTTCAGTTTTCCCATGAGTTCAACTGCTATATTGCTAATCTTTCTTACATAATATATGCAGTGTAATATAATAAACGGTCATATTTTGGTTTAAAAAGACATATGAATTAGTAAAAAAAAAAAACAAACATGAAATCATCCTTCTGCATAAGAAGAGTTATTAAAAGAGTTCAGATCAAAACACTGGTAAGATTTATTCCCAAAAAGCAACTACTTCCTTTTACAAATCCATTTCCCAGCCTGGGGTGTGTGTGATGGGCAGTTGTGGGGTCCTCAGGCTAGAAGGACTCTCCTTTCTCTGACAATAACATGCTCAGACATTCATACAGAAAAAAAATATTTTTTATTTCCAAACAACTACATCTTATATTGAATTAATATGTGTTAAGTTGTTGTGACAAGTTAAGGGAGAGGGGCTACAGGGATGGCTTCTGTGAGAAGCTGCCAGAAGCTTCCCGCATGTCCAACAGAGCCAATGCCAGGTGGCTCCAAGGTGGACCTGAGGCTGGCTAAGGCCAAGCCAATCAGCAATTGGCTGAATCAGTGATGCTGGGACAGTGTATTTAAGAAGGAAAAACCAGTTCCTTTGCAGAAGAAAATTGTGGCCAGAGGTGAGAGAAGTGAGGATAAGTGAGAGCAACAGCTCTGCACATGCCCAGGTCAGTGAAGAAGGAGCCAGAGGAGGTGCTCCAGGCACTGGCATGGACATTCCTCTGCAGCCTGTGATGAAGACCATGGTGAGGCAGCTGTGCCCCTGCAGACTGTGGAGCTCCATGGAGGAGCAAAGATCCAGCTGCAGCTCTTGCAGGTTCCAGTGCCAGAGCAAGTGGGTGCCTGAAGCCCACGTTGGAGCAGTCTCTTGGCAGGACCTGTGGACACATGGAAAGAGGAACCTATGCTGGGACAGGTTGGCTGGCAGGACTTGTGACCCTGTGGGGGACCCACGCTGGAGCAGTCTTTTCCTGAAGGAATGCATCCCATGGGAGGGAACCATGCTGGGACACTGTGTGATGTTCTGCAGTTCATGGGAAGGACCCACATTAAAGAAGTTCATGGTAGACTGTCTTCTGTGGAAGAGACCCCTGGCTGGAGCAGGGGAAGAGTGCGAGAAGTCCTGCCACTTAGGAGGAAGGAGAGAGAGATAACATGTGATGAACTGACCATAACCTCCTTTCTCTGTGGGGAATGCAGGCAGAGAAATAAGGAATATATTTAAACCTGGAAAGAAGGGAGGGAGGAATGGGGGGAAGGTGTTTTTAAGTTTTTTTGTGTTTATTTCTCATTATCCCACTCTGATTTGATTAAGGATAAATTAAATTAATTTCCCCAAGTCGGGTGTTTTGCCCATGACAGTAACCAGTGAGAGAGATCACTCACGTGGGTCCTTATCTCAACCCATGAACCTTTCATTATATTTCTCTTTCCCATCCAGCTGAGATGACAGAGTGGCTTTGCTGGGCATCAGGTGTCTGACCAGGGTCAAGCCACCAAAAAATGGTCAAGGAAACTAAGCTATATTCCTGACCTATAAAGGGTCACAAATTTCAACTTACTCCTTATGTTATTCTGTTTGTTGGGTTTTGTTCTTTTGTATACCATTGAATAGAATCAGAGAATAGTGGGGAACATGTGTTTCAAGAAATTAACATTTCAGAAACGAGCAGAGCTGAAGTTTCCCTGTCTCAATTAATTTCAATTGTCTAATTGAAAGAAAAAAAACTAAAAACCAACCAGCAAAACAAAACTGTGACAACGACACGCTCTTTAACTCCAATTTTACATTATAGTGTATTTTATGCTTAGGATCTTCTTCCTGATCCCATGTAAACTTCTTATTTACTTATGGATTTTATATTTTCTGTAGGAATCTGAATTGCTCTGTGTATTTCTAACCCCTAGAACAGATCATCTGGCAGGAATATCCACATTGTTATGTTCCTTACTGCATAAATAGATGCTTCCACTGTGGGAGTTGAAGGCTTCTCCCAATGACCAAGTGTGACAGTTCCTCTCCTTCTTCATGAGTGGAAGTGGCAGTGACAGAAAATCTTTATCAGCCCTTTTCACCATTGTGGCTGCAGATGCACAACATGCTGCTCAGCTGGAAGAGATGAGCAACAGGAAGTCTTGCCTGTTAGACTAAACCTAAAAGCCTGGAAAAAATATTTTTGAAGACAAAAAGAATTTAGCCTCCCAAATGGGTGTGTTTGTCTCATGCAGTTTTTATTAACAGAAATAATTATAACAGGCTATGATAAGGTGGTGTTTTTTTATGTTAAATCTTTGCTATAAACAGTCCAAGAGTGAGATGGCCATTATTAAGGGTGCACCTGTGAGTAAAAATACAACAGAGGTAGAGGTATTGACACCTTGTGCCAACTTTCTTGCATTTTTCCACTAAGCAGGGGAATGCAGTGAATACCTTCTGCATCAGATTTAGAACCTCATGGGCTCCAAAAAAATAAAAGTGATAGTCATAAGTTGTACAATAATAGTGCTTTGCTATGGTTAGTAACACCTCAGAACAGCTATTTCATGCAGTCTTTTCAGACACTCTCACGCACGATTTCAGGACCAGTAATTTTGCCGTCACCGACAAAACAACCCAGACTATAATAAGTACATGTGTTTAAAACTGTTTCTTTGTAAGCACGGCCTGATGGTGCAAATAATGACTGGGCAGAGAGCACGATTTCTCAGAAATGTTTATCCATAATATAGAAGTAGAGTATTCCAGTAGAGAGTGCCCTGCCAATGTTTCATAAATTTACTCATGCACAAGCGTGTGCACACACACACAAACGCTATCTGAGACCCACGACCAGACTCCAGTGCCTCCTGCAAGGGTTAGGTTTAGAAAGCCAGCCCTGCCTTTTGTGCTAGAGCTCATTTTCAGCAGAAGTCTTTCCTGACTCAGAACTGCAGGTTTCAGGAAAGTGTCAAAGCCTCAGCAACATGACCAGAGATACTTCAATATCTGGAGGTGCTTGAGCCAGGAACCTCCTTTCATATTTGCCCTCAGTCATTCAGAGACAGTACTGGATTGTGTGATTCCAGGCACTGGTTTGGTCTGATCAATATCAGCCATGAGACTTGGAGAGAAAAGTGATAGTCGACTAAAGTGAAGTACCTGGAAGTAGAAGAAAGCACTAAATTTGGCCATAACAAGGATAAACAACAGGAGAGCTTTCAGAAAAGGACAAACTGAAGGATAAGATTGATGCATGAATTGACACCAATGGGCAGGAGAAAGAGAAAGGAAGGGAAGGGAAGGGAAGGGAAGGGAAGGGAAGGGGAGGGAGGGGAGGGGAGGGGAGGGAGGAAATTATTTGGTAATTTTCAAAATGAAAATGGATTCTGTGAAATCTGTAAACACTTTCAGCGCTGCAGAAAATTGAAGATTGAACTTTTGAATAATGTATCAAAGGAATCAGATAATAATTTTCTGTGATTCTTAGCATATTTCAGATCATCACAAAGAAAATTAAGTAAAAACAAATATGTTGAATTTATGATTACTTTGAATTTCTTTCATGTCAGTGAATGAAATGCAGAGTTTCAGAATCACTGTTGGGTTTTCTAATTTTTCCCTATTAAACACATTTAAGCACAAGATCGAACTTCCTCCAAAAAAAAAAAAAAAAGGAATTTATGAATTAGGATTAGAAAAAATATTTTCACCAAATTTGAAAATTTTTTAATTGAATTATTTTGATAAATTCTTTAGAAATCTTTTAATAAAACTGTCAGTCCAAAAGCAACCTGACATTTTTTACTTATCTCTATGCATTTATGTACATATGTACATTTGGGGGGGTAATGTCTGACCCTGTCAGCTGTCAATATCTGAAATAATGATAGTACAAATTTCTCTGATTTCACTTACATATCTTCTATACAAGGTAATTCTAGATACTTAATTCCACTTAACACACTGAGTAAATAACAAGCAGTTTAGTTAAACTGCATAAAATCCCAGTGTGAAAGCTATAATGAAAACTAAACAGGGTTTAATAGAATGAGTTTAAATCTCTTCCAAAGTAAATCAAGCCAAATTGAATTAAGGTCATTACATTTTTCTATGAGGCTGTCCAATCAGGTGTTCAACACATATTAGTCATATAACTTTAATAACTAATTCAGAATGATTTTTCTGAGTGCCTTTCCCTGTACAGAGCAGTCCTTTGACTCATTCAGTGACACCACATAAGGAGCAGTCCTAGGGGGGCTGCCCAAGCAGGCAACCAGTGTGCACTGCCATGAACATCTTCTGCCTTCCAGATCTCCTCCACAGAGGGGGACACCACAGGAGGCAAAGCTGTTCTGACAGCTGAGTAAAGTTCATTTAGAATATTGACAGATTATTTTTGTGAGTGCTGGCATCCCAAACTCACCTAGAGTTAGTTTCAAAGCTGGACATTGCCTGAAAAAAGGGCTTAAAATTAATCTTAGGAAACAGAATTGCATATATAATAGCAGTATTATTTAAAATTCAAGTGTTATGTTAGGAGAACTTTTCTCTAAATGAAAAAAAACCAAACTTTTAAAAGTTCTCTCCCTACTCTAAGAAATAAACATTTCATTAACTATTACTTATTCATTTCATGCTGGTTTATTCCTAATAAACAATGTTTAAAAAAAAAAAAAAGAATTTGCTGCCTTGGGGAAAAAAAATCTAAGTTACTTTTTTTTAATCACTGTCAGTCCATTTGCCTCATATTTATTATAAAATATTAACTGAAGCACTAAAGGTCTTGCACCCAGTGGTTTTGGTGAAGCTGAAATGTAGGCTCTGGACTGCTTTCAGATACTCCAGGGTATATCCAGCTCCAGAACTTATCCAGGGTAATTTGAACAGGATGACTTTACAGTGAATTGTACTCAAGTCTGGTTTGTGTCTATCTTTAGCATGTTTTGTAGATGTATCCATAGAGAGTTATATTTAAATCTATTACAATTTAAATCAGACATCAGTTTCAGAACAAAACTATATTTGATAATTCCTCTTTCTACTGCAATATTGATCATAATCTTGTTTGATTTTTAATGCAGTGGTCCTTATTAAGGTTCAGTTTTCCCTTTGTTATCCTTTATGTTGAGTACAAATGACAGCCTAACTCTGTGCAGTTAACGCTAGATATTTATAAGGAAATATCTGAATACTCTGTAAAGGAAATTGTTTTTTCCTTTAGGGAAATGATATTATTTCTTGAGCTATGGAACCTGCATTAATTTTTTTTTAGTAAAGCATTTTTATATCTAAACATAAATCCCATACTTTTAAATACTGGCCAATTTAATTATTTAGTGAATTAATTAAATTTTATTTCAGTGCAATTATAAAAAAACCCACAAATGCACAGATTACTCAGCATATTCTATGATTCCATGATTCTATTGCCTGAGATATTGTATCTGTCAAAACCCTATACCAGACATACATTTTGGCCTTGAGAATTTACCAGTCTGATTTTAATCGAGTTGAACAATTTGCTTTTGCAAGGAAAAAAAGGTCAGTTCCAGTAATCTCTACTGAATTTGAATAGAATTTCAGTGAAACTTAACTGCTTACTGTATTTGTACTGCTGTTTACTCATACTCTTTACTAGTCATAGAAATCATGTACAGTTTTATTCCAGAAAGCCAGTATCAACTGTGCCTAAGCAAATAATAAATAATGGATAAATGGAATTCTAACAGAAATTCAGAGCAGAATAAAATATGTTATTGTGCTACATTTATTACAATCAATCATCTGCTTTTGCCAGAGCTGGTCACAAGTAACAGTCACCAACATTGCAGATTATTAGAAACCATTTGTTTGGTATCCACACATATCTATAGTGAAATATCTCAAGAGAGAACTCTTATTATACATAACAGCTATGTACTAATCAAAGCTTATGTTATAGAACTGTATCAAGGAATCGTTGAGACATACAGATGGAGTTGGCACTTGCCTAATTTTCTATTAGAAGCTTCTGCAAGAAATTCTGTGGACTGCCTTTAATATTAACTACTCTCTTAGAAACATTTTGTTATGTTATATTCAAATTTTTTCTTGGTTTAAATCTGGCTGCTAATGTTTGTCTTGTTCAGAAGGGCTCATTGCTGGTGGTTGCTTTGCTTTGTCTTTGCGCTTGTTGTTATCATATCCATGTTATATCTTCTCCAGACTAAACTACCACAGTTCCTTTCCTCATAGATTTTATTTTGTTAGATCCTGCAGCAAGTAGAACACAGTGAATGATTAACAGTTTCCCTGCTTTGCAACTGTTTTTAGTGTACAAGACACTTACCCAGCAGTATATCCTAAACAAGAGTCATGTAGAGAGGCAGAGCCATATTTGAATGCAGATGTGCATAATTCAACTATAATTCAGTCTGTATTTTATAGAACCCTAGACATTGTGTTTGTTTGCTTGATATTCTCCAGCATGCTAGTGTTTTGATTTTACTCTAATCCTTATTTTGAGTCGATAACAGTATCACTATGATGGGAGTCCCATCAAACTGACACAAGACACAACTTGACGCCCTATAACACAATTTGACACATTCCTTTTCTTTGACCACTGAATTGGGGGAAAACATCAGGATGTCAAATAACATTGACTAAATAATTAAAATATATATATCTGTTTTTTATTTTTATGCTTCCTATAATGAATGGATGGTATATATGACAAAAGGTACATTCCACTTTTGAAAGAAGTCTCTGTCAATCATTAAAGACAGACAAATAAAAAACTAAGATCTAAATAATGTGTTTGCAAAACAGGCTGTGCTGATCCTGAGTTTTGATTTTGAGCTTTCTATTCCCTAGCAACTGTAAGTCACAATAGTACACCGAAGAGCAAAACAAGAAGTTCTGTATATTCAATGCATGAAGACCTACATGAATGTATCAAAGACATGTTTTGAATTTAATTTTGAAAAGTTTTCCAGTATCTTTTTTTTTTTTCCCAAGGCAACTGCAGAAATAAAGATTAGTATTCTATTTTCATGTTTCAGCATAAAAGAGGTACAAATTAAGTGATGATAATGATATATGCAATCACTGAAGAAATTCTTCAGGAAGTATACGCTTATTTATAACTAGAGGATATTTTTCAGTAACATGCTTCCAAAGTTAATTCACATGTATTCTATTTCGTTTGAACATATTCTATAAAATATAAATAGAAATGGCTGTTATGCATTCAGAAATAATTTTATTGTTATTATTATAATAATCATAATTAATAATGCTGGTTATATTTACTGATTGGCCTCTTTCTTAAATAAGCTCTCAGCTAGATGCCATACAGTGATCAGATTCTGACATCTCTGACCTCTTATCTCCTTATACTGATTTATTCTGCATTGTTAATTTTCCCCGTGTTTCTTTGTGATGTGCACTTCTTCCAAGAGACCTACATTGCATTTACTGTTGCAATTAAATATGGATTATGCTACAACAAGAACTATAAAGGATCCCTGGATGATAGAAAGTAGTTTCCCAAAGCACTTACAGCCGAAGTCCCCAGTTTTCCAGTTAGACCCTGAGAAGCTTTCATGAAACAGGAACAAGCAGTTAAAGAGCCATAGATGAATACAGTTAACACTTCCCTTTCAACTCATTTTGTTCTTCTTTAGCCAAACTAAACTCTAGCTAATGAAGTTATTTTTGTTGATGGATTCATTCACTACTATGTTGTTTAGCAGTTTCTGTGCTTTTTTCCCCAAGTGTGATCAAAAACTACCTCAGAAGGACAATTACACCAGTTTCATTTTTTTTGCAGCAAACATAACACAGAAATAATAATAATAATAATAATAATAATAATAATAATAATAATAATAATAACCAATTGACAGTAATGATGGTGGAACCTAACAGATTAGTATCTTGATTAAGAAGAGATAACACCAAGTATTCAGCAAGATTTATTATTAATTAAGTCCATTTACATTGTTTATGTTTCTTACATACTGCAATTTTATTTCCCTCACCACAGATTTTTCTTCAATAGTAAGAGTCTACATGTTTTACTCAGGACATTTAATCATTATGATAGCATTTCCAGAGATAGAAATGAGTAGATAAATGAAAATTAGATAGCATAAAATTCAGGAGACAAGCACAACACATACAAAACTTTGCTTTTAGTCAACTAAATATCCAATATGTAATATTTAATTAAAAAAACACAAATAACTAAACTTCCAAACCCAAAACTTACTTGCTACCCTTATTTTCTAAGTCAAAATTATGAATTTTAATCTTTCAGCCAACTTTTGATATGACAATTTTTTAATTAAGGTATTTGCTAAGCAAGTTCACACACAGAAACTGGTATCCTTTGCTAATATATTTATAGATAGTTGTCTAAGGTGAGTAGGTTAACTATGTGTTCCTGTTTTTCATCACATAGTAAGGTTTTGCTTTTTGACATTTTGGTGCAGATCAGTAGCAGAAATGTCCAGCCAAGTTGTCACATTCTAAGATTAATGGAAAATTAAACAACGGTGGAATTTTCATCTCTGGGTTCTCCTTTTCAATAAAATATATTCATTTGCATTAAGTTCAAGTATACACTTACAATAAATTAAAGTGTTTTGCAGTGATGATAGAGTGTTAAGAAGGCTAAATGACTTACCAGGCAAAAGTATAACAACAAAGTTCACTAGACATCTGTTTAGTGTTTTTATTCCTGAGTGCTCAAACCCCAAGATTTCTCTCTCTGTACCCTTTAATTTTCAGTGAGTAGCAAGCTCTTGCCTTCTGACCTTTGTTTATACCTCACTCCTTTGATAGGTCATGTTGAAACTTCATTCTATTATTTTTATGCTCTTTCATTCAGGAATAAAAAGTTAAAAATGTTACACAAAGTATACACAAGAGATTGCACACTTGTATTAGTTAGTTGCACATAATTATTACTAATTAATTGCACACTATTGAATTAATTAGAATATGTATAATATATAATTCTAAAAAAATAAATCCCAAATTATAATGGATTTAAATACACTTAACTACATTAATTTGCTGTTATGGGAGACTATTTAATTTTAAACTTCCAAATTTTTACTTAGATCAAACCAATCTGTGAATATAAAACCATCAGTAGTATAGTTCTTAGGGAGCTAACTTAAAAGTATCTGGAATTCTCAGGGTGGAGAGCTCTGCACAGAGAAATCAAGAGATATCAGATAAAAAATGTATTTTTTAAGCTGCAGCAAAGCATTTGGTAGAAATTTATGCCCTGCTAACGTAATCTCTGCAGGATTAGAAACTGAAGCATTTTCATTCTTTTTTGATTTGTCCACGAGAGTAATTTATATGATGTTTAGAGAGCTGGGGAAGAAGTACGAGGAATCATATACAAAATATTTCAGAATACTGAGAGCAAGGTTCACATTTTAGTCTGTATGTCTCAAAACTTAGTTTCAGTTTGTAAACAAAATTTTCAGTATTGATAAAACTTGATACCCTTATCTTGACACAGTAAAGTGCATATTAGAATATCAACTCTTCTACTACACTACATGCATAAAATGCATAACCAGTCAAGCCCTGCATTCTGGCAGTCTATCATAAAAGGTATACTTAAAAAATAAGCTCTGTAGCATCCAGGAATGAAATAATCCGCCAAGAGGTGAAGTTTCATAATCCCTATCACTTAATAGAATTTTTAAGGCTTAAATCCTGTCTAAAATAATAAAATTATTTTATATGAAGTAACAGTGAATGATTATATTATCCACATATGTGTCTAATCTTTCATCAAATCTTGCTAAGCTCTTGGCCTCAATTATATCTCAAGACAATAAGTTTTCAATTTATTACCTTCCATTTACACTTAATTTGTTTTTTTTCATCGTATAATGAAAAAATGTTAAAATAATTATATTAGGATTTACCTCTATTTTCTTCAACTCTATAGATTTAGAGGCATCTCTACATTAACAATTTAGAATAAAGCAATTCCATGGTTTTGAGGAGAATCCCACCCTTATCTCCGTTTTCTGCATTTGGTTTGCAGAGTGTTTGCAGAGCAGCTTTGCTCTAATGCACATATTCCCTTGTGAAGGAGCTAAACAGAAATTTCACCACAAAACCCAAATGTTCTCTCCTGCTCAGTGGAGACATCAGGCTGTGAACTGCGTCATGGTCGCACAGCCACTGGGTACCACGCCACAAGTTTTGTTCATATGCCAAAAACGAGGCTCTTGAGCTACTCTGATGACTAAAAGTGGTTCTTGGTGTGTTTTAAAAGCGGCAAGTGATGCACTCAACATCTTTTCAGCTTTCAGCTCATAAAGCCTAGAACGGTTCTTCCAGTGGCCCTTCCAGAGACCACTTAGTGATGTCATGGCCTGTAAAATCCAGCTGGAGAACATCTTCCTCCTCACCTCCCCTTTGAAGAGAAATGTAGGTTCTGGAAACTGGAAGGGAGGGTGACAAAAGACCAGTTCATGACAGGGGACCTGAACAGCTCCCTTGCTGACAAACATTTCTGCACAAACCCGGACAGTACTTCAACTAAATCACTAGAAAGCCAGATCTAGCAACTACTATTTTACTTTTCAAACTGGAAGTATAACAGAACTGGCAACTCAGTGTTCCATGTTAGTTGCTGCAATCAAAGGATGAACACTCCACCCTGATGCTTTTGTCCGGACACAGAAAATTAGAAGAGGAGAGTTGGATGGGGCAGCAGCCACCAGACACTGTCATTTTGAAATACGAGTTAGCAACAGTAAGACCATGAACAGAACTGAGGTTTTACTTCTATATGGATTATAAAGGTAATGGTGGTGGAAATACACAGATGCAATAACATGCTAGTCATCCATATGAAATAGATGAAATGACACTGTTTCCCCAGCAGATATGAGGAAGTGTGTGTAGCCAAGGAAACAAAATTTTACTGAAAGAGCTTTCATCAGAGGACTTGAAACCATATGCATATAGCCATTTGGCCCAAGTGTCCAGCTTTATCTTATATGAATACCATGAATCACATCCAATAGAAACATAAGGAATGGCAGAGCCATCAACTTTGCCTATTCATCTGCTGCTGTTGAATCAGGAATAACTGATTTCAATGAACAGCTAATACAAACATAGCCTGCATGAGCATCTCTCTCTGTGGTAAAAATGCCTCTCATTTTCTGGCAATCGTCTAGACCTTTATTCATGTCACATGATTCTAAAACATTTTCATTTCACCTACCACTTTTTCTTAAATAGAATGAGAACCAAGCAACCTGTTTCAGACACAGGTGCCTGATAATGGCCAAACTGGTACTATTTTTACTGTTTATATTTCCTTTCACATTTGTCTTATCTATTATGACAGCATTGCCATATTTTTTGCTAGGTATACAGAGTAATTTTACACCAGCTTCTAGAATTCTGCCCAAGACTCTTGTATTTCTCCAGTTTATGTTAACTGACAGCTTACAATCAAGTATTCTTCTCAATAAGAATTTTCTGGCATGTCTAAGCACACACTTATGATGATACTCATTCATTTAATTTGAATGGGCCACTTAGCAGATACTGTGCTGATTATGACTGGGATAGTGTTTTCTGCACAGTGTCTAGTAAGGGGCTATGATTTAGATTTGTGCTGAAAACAATGATGATAATAGATGTTTCTGCTATTGCTCAGCAATGCTTGCACAGCAACAAGGCCTCCTCTGCTTCTCATACCACCCCGCCACTGAGGAGGCTGGGGTTGCACAAGGAGCTGGGGGGTGACACAGCCAGGGCAGCTGATCCTGACTGACCAGAGGCATGTCCCAGACTGTATGATGTCATGCTCACTATGTAAAGTAGGGGAAGGGAGAGGAAGGGGGAACATTCAGAGTGATGGCATTTGTCTTCCCAAGCCCCACAACACATGATGGAATCCAGCTTTCCTGGCCGTGGCTGAACACCTGCTTGCCCACGGGAAGTGGTGAATGAACTCCTTGTTCTGCTTTGCTTGTGAGTGCAGCTTTTCCTTTGCCTGTTAAACTGTCTTTATCTCAACCCACAAATTTTCTCACTTTTATTCTTCCGATTCTCTCCCACATCCCGCTGGTGTGGTAGTTGGCAGTTGGGGTTAAATCACAATGGTTATCCATCCAGTTTGTCTTTTCCTTTTGTTT
The DNA here is from genome assembly GCA_035583135.1 of Lophotriccus pileatus. Taxonomy (NCBI): domain Eukaryota; kingdom Metazoa; phylum Chordata; class Aves; order Passeriformes; family Tyrannidae; genus Lophotriccus; species Lophotriccus pileatus. The sequence continues at coordinate 104,325,580 of JAWWES010000001.1, read as the reverse complement.
CATGGACTGTGTCACTGGTCACCTACTTTTGCAGACTGCTGACAAATGACAAACAACTTTACTGCTACAGAACCAAGGAATATGTTTCATTTTGCAGAGCTAGAATGATTATTTTTCTTTGTTTTCTATCTGCTACAATTGCATCTAATACCTCATATTATACTTCATTGCATTTTATTTCTCTTCATATGCTATTTTGCTTTACATTAAATTGCAGAAAAAATTAAATGAATTGTAATCTTTTCTGAGCACACACAAGTGATTTATCAAACACTACTGCTTCAGAATTTTATTTTAGTTCTGTAAAAGGCTTATTTTTTCCTCCACTGCATTTTTTTTTCTTTTTTGCTCAGTGGATGGCTTCAGTTAAATTCACACCTTTTTACACAAGCTGGACTGACTTGACCTCTGAAGAGCCCTGTCAAGTCCTTTCAGATACAATGACAATGTTTCCCTCAAAATCATTATCAGAAGTCTCAATTATTTTTTGGAAGTGTAAAGAATAATCTTTCTCACAGGCAGAGTGTGTAGTCACGTACAAATCTGGATTCATGTTTTTTTTAGTTTAATGTAAATGTCAAATTAACACATTTTGAAGTATCTATAATAGTGTGATTAAGGAGGTATCTAAGTATTTGTTATACGTCCTTAAACCTTATGTAGTTGTCAAAAGCAATATGTCTTAAATTACAGCATATTTGTGATGGCAATGAGGTCCTCTCTTATGGAACATTATAACGTAAATATAAATTGTAAATGTCTTCCCAAAGCATGATCATCAGTCAAAACTAGGGATGTTAATGTTGCCAGCAAAATTAGAAATAGGCTGTCAAGAAGCAAATACAAAAATCATTATGAAAGAAATTAAATTTATATTTAGCTCTAAAAATTACTTTTCTCCAGCAATAATAATTTTAATAATTGTTAATATTTTTGTTTTCTGTCAGATTTTGGGATAATTTATAATAAAAATTGAATATTTACAAAATAATGGTTAAGGAAGTATTTACTATATAGATCTCTTATTATCCCATGGAAATTTGGTTGAGAAAAGAGGAAGGAAACAAAGGAATGACTAATGGATATCACTTTTCATCAAACTCCTCTGATAATTTTAAAAAGATAATAAGACCATTGTTTTTAGTGGAAAAAAAAAACCAAAACAGGAAAAAAAAAAGAAGATTAAAAACATTGATTCCTTATCTTCTCACACCAACTGTAAAAAATAATTTTTGATTTAAAAGGTCAAATTTTCAAAATTTAGGACAGGGAAGAATTCAGACTGATCCTCTGCTATGAATAAGAAAACAATAGTTTTGGAGACTCAGACTACTGTCTATCAAATTGCCATTGAGAAATGGTTAAACTTTAAATATGAGAAATGTGTGTACACTTTTTTCTTGTTTTAAAATTTTTTTTGTCTACAACTTTATTTCTACCTATACTATAGAATGTCTATAGAACTACAACCAAAAACACATAGAACTAAACTAAGAGCACAACTAAAAGAAAAAAGGAAAATATAAAAGAAAAAAAAAAGGAAGATTGATTATTATACTTCTTATACCTATCACTTGAAAAACAGTTTATGAGGCTTGACATTTTCCATGGCCTTAAATAATTAACTCCAGGCTTAAAAGGCTGAGCAAATATGATTAGTAAATTAATAAACGTTATTGACTTAAAAATATAATAACATTACACAGTGCTAGATCTGTTTTACATGGCATACTTATGTACATTCTAAGTAATCATTACTCCATAAAACTCCTTTCTCTCTTAAAAAATTAAAATAAATCACAGTGATAGTTGCTTAATGAAGCATGTATAAATATTCAGTTTCTTTTTGGGTTGCTAGCTAGCATACTGTGTGCCTACTGGGTCACTGCATCATAATAAAATCAATCTCATTTCTCAAATGTGATATGCAAAGTTATGATTTCTTTTTAAAATTGAGAACATTCTCTGTAGCATTTTAAATAAATATGTATTAAGACCCTGAAATATTTTACAAGCTTGGGCCTATACTTACAATAAGCATTTATTCAGTCTACTAATTTTTTGAAGGCCCGTTAACATCAGCTTTAAAAAGCATTGAAACAAAACCAAAAAACAATTCAAGGAAAAACAGAAGCAAAAGCAGAATGCCCTGTTATCATAGCTGCAGTTTATCTCAGTTGCACTGATGTAACTTTTGAACTCATGTCAGTTTTACATATTGAGAAGGATTAAATGTCTTACCAAAAGTAAAAAGTGCAGTATTTATAAAGTAGTGAACACTGCCAGTGAAAGATGAGAAGAATGATACTATCTGACTTTAGTTATAATGCTATCTTTGTGATAACAGCTCTTTACCAAATATTCAGTAACTGTATGTCTGGTAATCTAAAATGGAGTGGCTATGCAGTGATGTTGCACACTAATAACAGCTCTAGCATGCTTCAGCTAACCAACATCAATTTCCTTCCTGCCCATAAAGCAAAATCCATCCAGCCATATGTTGGAACATCTCCAAGCAGCAGCCCAAGATAATACAAAACCGATGAAAAAACTGCCCAATAACATTCTGTACAGAATCAATCAATCAAATTAGCTAAAAAGATGAAATCAAAGAAGAAACACTCCAATCACATCCTGAAAGATATTTTTTCCATCAGAGTCTTCTTATTTATAATGCCCTTATATATTGATGTCTGGAGTTGCATTTGCATCATCGATACTTATTTTCCTCCAAGTTTTCTAAATGTTAGCTTTTCAAGAAATTTTGGCTGGTTCTAACCTTTTTGACCCACCAACTGCAGTTTAGAAATAATTTAGACTGAGATTCATGAGTTTGGCATATTGTTTCATTTACTTGCACTGTAGGAATGATTTAGGTTCATATACATCATAAACCATCAGTATTTAGTTGAATTTTGGCCTACTTCTTCTGAGCAATTTGTACCCTTCCTGTAGAGTCTAGTCTTACATTCTGTCAACATTCTAGAATACACACAATGTTTACCTTTCTTCTAGAGGACTGAATACAAGTAAGATATATTATTCTGCTGAGCATTTTGGTGTTGAAGTTTTTTCACTTCCATACTACTCCTTCAGCACTTCTTCACCTAATAAACTCTTTGTCGTTTAACCTGATCTACAACCCATGTGTGTGATTGTATTGTGTTTATCTGCAGACTGAGATATTTTTAGTGCACTAATTGCCATCAGGATGGGATGTATCAATAACTATTGTATTTCTATTGGATAATTTTATATTTGCTTTGCTAAACAGATTAAAAAAACTGTTTATACAATTGTTTTTTCATACAGTGAAGTTATTTAAAGGATGTAACCTAATGTTTTAAACACCACTTTCAGATAAAAGCACAATAACTTTGGAAAATAATTACTTTCATGGGATATTGATTACATTTTTAGTGTCTCTTTATGCAACTGTAATTCTTATTTTGTTCTCTAAGTTCTGACATAAATGGACAGTCAGTGAGGTTTGTAATGGTTTGGATTCCACTCTGCCACACAGGGTTATTAGTGTAATTTTGGTCTGCAAACGACATGAAAAAGTGAGATAGGAGAATAACACCTTCACCAGAGTTGTGAAACAAAAGGGACCACTGAAAGTTGATGTAATGAAACAGGCAGTAAAAGGAAGCTGCAAAATTCAGGAACTGTGATTGTTCTATTTGAAAAATAGGGGTTGTGAGTTTTGGCACCTGGGGAAAATGGATTTTTCTTATAGCTCAAGAAATGATCACCTATAACTGAAAGACCGAATAACAGGTAATAGTTATTGGTACAACTCATGAGAAAAAAAGAAGTGGTTCTCTGAAGTGTAACAGCAGTTTAAATCTCACAACCTGCTGTGTAGCCACCTAGCAGCTCCTGATAAACCAGCAGACCATATTTTTTGGTGTGCAGAAATTTTATGGAAAAAAATCTATTTCCACAGCCACTGGTGGCTGCAGGGTATTTCTACATTATTAAATGGAGTAAAAGGAAGGGAAATTACTTTTAAGCATACAGTGGAAGTGAACAAATTGATAGAGCCCTGTCAGTTTTATACAAGGCTCTGGATAGGTCACGAATTTATACAACTCATGGTGGAATCTGTTTTTAGGCAGCAAACAGAAAGGAGCAGTCAAAAACCAGCTGCCCAGTGAATGTGGTCTGACCATAAATACACTGCAACATTATTGGTTTAGGGTGTGTTAATACTGAAGAGGCCAAGTAGTTGCCCAGTATCCCATAAAAGAAGAATTCAGGGGTTGGAGCAGAGATGACACCAATAGTAGTATTAATTGCATTTTAATTCCATGTTAATTCCACACCCTACACCCACCTTCTAAAACCCATCAAATATTTTGGTTTTTGTTACTCAGACATATATCTGTAACACCATTAGTTTCTCAGACCACGGTGCTTCTTGACTTCCTACTGTTATCTATCTATCTATCTATCTATCTATCTATCTATCTATCTATCTATCTATCTATCTATCTATCTATCATCATAATCATCACGGTATTTCCCAGGTTTAAAAGTGTTCAGAATCTGATCATTCATTCTTCTACTTCCAAGCTGCATTCTCTAGGGGAAAAAAACCCCAACCTGTACTCAGACTTTTTCCAAAAGTTTTCAGCTTGCTAAATGAACACACAGTCACTCAATAAAAGGTAGTGAATAAAGAATCCAAAATACACCCACTGAAAAATACTTCAAGCCATAGAGTCCAAGCTAAGACTGAGCATTTGAAGGCCATAGGTCAACTGCTGGAAACCTCAACAATTTAGACAAAATTTCCAGCAATAGTATTAAGTAGGAAAAAAAAAGAAAAGAAGGGCATACAGTGAAACAGAACCTTGTGATGAGTTCAGGTGAAAAAAGAAGCGGGTGAAGAAGAGATTGAACTTTTCTGATAAAAGAAGTTATATCAAGGAGAGGAGATACTCACATGTCATCAAAGTCAAAGCCATGCCAAAAATCACTGAACAACATTTAACAAAATATCACCAGCAGAAAAAACGCAAAGATTCAAGCAGAGCTGCTCTGGCCATGAAGTCATGGTATGAAACAGAGCATGAGGACAACAAGGGAAAGACATCAATAGTACGGTGCACTTATTAGATCAGATGCACAATGAGCCCACTGGAAGGTTAGCACAGAGTTAAAGGAAATGCCAGATAAAAAGTGAATATATTCACTCTGCTCATTACAGAACAACACTGTAAACTTTGCATAAGGCTAAAAGAATAAAAAATGGAATGAACTAGACATGGAGCAACAGGGGAAAGGAGAGAAGCTGGGGAAAAAAGGGAGGGAAACAAAAGACAGAAATGGGAAAAGGGAGGAAGGGATTTTTCCTAATGCAAAAAATAATGACAATAAGTTCAGTTTGGTAACTTTAGAATTATTTCACATGGCAACAGAATTTGTATTTTGACTAACATTGGTATTTATCCCAGGAGCTAGGCAAATTCTTCCTGAACAGGACAGTGCTTTTGACCTAAAGATGTCATTTATTTCTCATCCTTTCTTTTCTCTAGGTTGACTTTTCTGGCTGACTCAGGAAAAAAAAAAGGACATAGCCAGATGTTTACAGGTGAGAGAAACTAGTGTGTTTACAGTGATATATCATGGTAAAATCTCATTCTTCTAATAATCTGTGCAATGATTGTAAAAAAAAATCAATTTATGTTCAGATGTGGAGAAAATGATAGAAAGAAACAATGTGACAATGAAGAACTAAAAGAAAGTTGGCTGGAGAAGCAGAAAAGGGGAAGAAACAAGAGAATAAATAGAAACAGAAGTGAGAAAAGGGGGACAATTTTGAAGTACTCTACGTGGTCTAAAGGAGGTTTTTTAATCAAACATAAGACATTTTCACAAATATCCTGTAGGAGTATGTTTTCTATGCTTGCAGTGGGGACATTAAAACGGGACAAGAAGATATAATGTGCAATATGACATCTTCAATAGCCAGTCCAGGAATCTTGCTGATTGTATCCATCAGCCAGCAGCAGCATTTCCATGAGGGCAGCAGAAGCACTCCATCTGTACTTCTAGTGGGAACATTCCATTATTTAAGGACCATGAATTGAATTCAGGCCATTTCTAATTAATGAAAAAACATGTGGTAGTTCATGGTATCAGTTAGATGATTTGTCTTGAGATTCTTATATCGTGCTATTGACAACAGGAAGAGTAAAGACAAACCTTCTAATAAGTATCTTCTATAAATGCTATGCTTCTAGGGAAATAATCTGGACACCAAACTCCACAAATGTTATATTAGCATACTTCTGCACAGCCATTAACATAATGCCAGTGTTTGTCTGCTACCAGCTAGATTATTGTAAGGAAGAAACAATAGAAAGTAAAAAGAATATATGAGAAAGGGAGAGAAACAAGTTTTTTGAAGTTCTTCAAATAAATAGCATAAAAGTGTAACAAAAAACTAAATAGTGGAAAAAAGGAAGAACTAGAGAGTGTGACATGAAAAAAAAAAATAGAATAGGCAAAGCAGTAAGAGGTGAAAACTATAACCTGAAGCGTGATGTCAATAATTCATATAAAGAAATTACTATTTATAAGTGCAAACCTTATCTCAACTTTTTGGAGATATAGTCAGTATACAGGTGTGATGGGAATCTGTGATCTGCCAGTAATCAATCAGGTTTTTTATATTAAAAAAAAAGAGCTTGGATAATATATACTGAAATTCATTGTGCCTGTAAGAGGTGAATATAACACCTGAAAACAGCTGGGCCAATGAACCCATGACTAATAAGGGAGGTGCAGAAGAGAGTTACGTCAATCTAACTCATAAAAGTGGCTGTCTATAGCAGAGGAACACATATGTCTGTGACTGTACCTGATTATGAGAAGATGGAAATAAATTTCCATGTCTACCCTGGACTGAGCCTGAGGGTTATCAAAAGAAATGCTGACAGTGTGCCCTATCTGTATGGGGATATATTACCAGTTATGAATCCAGACTCTCTCTAAACTCTCAAAGTAGGACCAGTATCTTCACTTAACCTTTCCCTTCTCATCAGGTAAGGCAGTATCCTGTTCAGAGAGAAGCAAAGAGGGATATTGTTTTCAGAAAGGTAATGGTGTAACTATTTGTCATTCTCTACTGAAGCTAAGAGAATACTGGCAGGTTATTGGTAGATGCAGAGTAAATCTAAAACGTTACCTACAGTCTAAAAAAGATATTCTCATTTATCCTATACTTGGAAAATACATTGCTACTCAGACAGCTGCTTTTGTGTAATTTCCCTGGGAAAAAAGAAACAAACAAAAAAAAGATAAACCTTTCCTGCCAAAGGTTCCCAGAGCAGATATATCTCAGTCAGCTGAATATGAAGAGAGCTATCGTCACACTGACACTGGGGCTGTGATGAGAGGACAGAAAGACACAGCACTTAATGATGAAGGATTAGAATAGCTGTATAGTGTAATATTTTACCTCTGTGAGAACGTGCATAAAGCTTAAAACCACTTAAATTTGAGCAACAGGGACAAAATTATAATGATCAAGTATTTCCAGATGTTAGGCTTGCCTAGACAAACAACACAGAAGTAAAACCACTTGCTTAGGAAGTAGATGTCATATTGTTTTCTCAATCATAATTTCTATTTCTGCCAAGTTAGGTGTGCATTTAAGTATCTTTCTAAATATGAAAAACCCAATAAATTAAGTCTACATGTGTACTGAGTTTGTCCATCTTCATTTGATTGTGAAAAATCAAGCCTGGGAAAAACACACTGTATAGTTGTCACGTTTCACCTACGAGAAGGATAGAGCAATTCAAGATTCCCAAATCCCCTCGGTGCAAATTAGGGTGAGGTAAACTAAAAGTCCTTATGTAAATAACCACTTTAATTGCACAAATACTCATAAATGTTAACCCACTCACAACTACCATCTACGCAGAAATACCAACTTTACTGGGGCAAGTATTCCGAAACATCAACTCTCTCACAATCACATCCACCTAACTGTGTGGCTTTGTGAGAAGTCCAGGCAGAGTTTTGTGTTAGGAAAAGGAAAAAAAGAGAGGGGAGGAAGGAAGGCAACAGAGAGAGAAAGAGGGACAGAGACAAGGGGAGTCCACACCACCACCTTCATGATTTCCTTTGTCCCACTGTCGCAGGACAAATTTTGGAATTGAATGAACAATTCATGGTTTTGGATTTTATGCTGTGTAAATGTTGCTTTATGTCTCATGCAGTTTTCTAGGTGTGGTAATT
>JAWWES010000001.1:104236329-104317224 GCA_035583135.1 Lophotriccus pileatus | reverse complement strand
ACATAAAGCAACATTTACACAGCATAAAATCCAAAACCATGAATTGTTCATTCAATTCCAAAATTTGTCCTGCGACATCCCACCTCTGGGACTCTCCTTTGGTGTGTTGTCCAGACTCAGTGCAATCACTTGGGCCTCATAATTTACTATAATTCTTTTAATTTTTATGGCTATAAATATCTTTCACACACCTGAGATAGCTGTAAAGAAGCAAAGTGTGATCATTATCAATACCAGTATTAGCATTTGTTGTTGTCCTTTACCTAATTAAAGAACAGGTTTTAATGATTTGATTTAGCTCAATATTGATATTGTTCTGAAGTGGCAACTGGGAGATGGAGTCTTAGAGAAACCATTATGTTGACACATTAAGTACATTTAATATTCTATTACACATATCCCTGAGAAAATATTTCTAATTTCTTTCCGGTTTTGGTGTTATATTAACAATACCACAATGCATCTTTGAGCAGCGATTTTGTAGGTGTCTAGGTTTTTTCCTGTCCATTCTTCTGGTTATCACATGGGAAACAAATGAAAAGCACCACGAAATTTGGTACTGGGATGTTTGTGCAATGCTCATCTTACCTGTCCCTTATTAATGCCCCCATTCCCCACCAAGCTAAGCAAAATATAAAAACATTCAATTTGCCAAATATTAAAGTATGCGACAAAAGTCTTCAAAAGTGAACCCTTTGAAAAGGATGTGTTCTACCAGCTTTTATAACTTTACTGCATGAGAGTAGTAATGACTATCTCCTAACTCTCCAAACCAAATTCTGAATTCAGAAGTAGTAAGATTTTGCTTTGAATCCACTATCATATTTCAAGCTAACCATTGCTCTCAAACCATCTAATCACAACAGACACTTGGTCTAATTTCTTCCATGCTGAAGCAGAATTTTAAATTTTATTTGGTATTTAAGTTTATCATAGCATAAATCTACTTCCATCAGTGCACCAAGGACTGTCAACGCTAGCCTGCTAGATCGAGTTTTAACACCTACTGAGGCCTGCTTGTTTCCCCGAGACTTAACAATTAAATGAAGTAAAACAGGTGAACAGCATGATGCAGTTGATTCATAAACACATGAATTATAGTTTCTGGGTTGTTTTTCTTGGGTTTGTTTCTTTGTTTGTTTATGGGATTTTTATGTTCTCCATAACTGCCTGCATCATTCCCTGAGATCAGGTTTGTCAGCCACTTGCAGAAGAATTATGTCAGTATACATATTTGGGGAAAGTCATACTGGCATTTTGAAAGGGGCTGATTTTTTTTTTCCATCAAGGAAGGTGTGTTGAAAATAACTCTTTATAGGTCAATATTTATCCCCTAAATCGTTAGAAAGACCAGCTTCTTTTTCTAAAGTGCAAGACACAGAACATCTACAGAATATATCTACATTTTTTTACGTATCATCAAGAAGAATATAGTCAGAAATTTTTTTAATTTAAAAATTATGGATTTGGTGACAGTTTGTGTAAATCACAGTTGCAATTTTAAAATACTCAACGTGTTATTTATTAAAACTCATACCAAAAAACATTCTGAATCAGCTGAGATGGGACATCATTATCCAAAACTAGTCACTCTGCTAGTATAGTGGAAGAAATAAAATTTGCTTTCTGACAATTTATGACTGACTAGAGAAACTATGGATATATATTAGGAAATAAGCTCCACTTATCAGTGTTATTTATCATCTTTTGAATGATTTTCTTGCTTTTCCTGAGCTGTAACATCTTCTTGTGAAGTAATGTGTCCTAGAAATATACACAAAACTAAACTTGATTAAACTTCCATATAAGGAAACTTGTGGTTGCTCAGACACTGATGACACAATGTCTAATGTCTTAACCTGATCTACGTTTTCTTTTCATATACTGTTTTCATTGAAATATTATTATTTTTCTTCTATTAGTATTCATATCCCTGCAAATGCTTCCTGCTGTATTTATTTCTTTCACTTCCTATCCCGTTGCCCCAAAATGTAGCTACACAGTTTGAGTTTAAAAATGAAATACATTTATAATAGTCCAAAGACTTTAATTTAAATCATCATACACAGCTATAATCAAAGCTGTGTAACCATTATTCTAAGTTAAGTCCTTTATAACCAGCTCTCAGGGCAGTACCAGTAGCTAGGACTGATGGATTCTTATTTGATCATTATCATAAAAATTAAAATACACTTATCTATAAAGGAATTTGAATTTTTTCTCCTTTTAATTTTTGTGTATTACTTATTTTCTTCACTACACCAATGGAAATTTTTTTTTAGAAGCTTCACTTCTAAGACTGTGACTGATTCTACTGACTTCACAGTTAACCATGTGCAGAAGTGCTAAGCAAGATGTAGAAACTTCAGTTCCTCTAAAAGCAGGAAATAACTTTCCTTGTTTCTACAATATATATAGTGTTTTACCTTTTTTCCATGCACGTTTTAAGCCCGAATTGAAGGTTACAAAAATATGAAACCTTGAAAAACAGCAGTCCATCCATTATCAGAATTTATTTAATTCATAATAAAATCCTGCAGCACCACAGTTGCTATCGAGATGAACTAAAACCTGGAAAAAAACAAATTGCCTTGTCACATGACTATTTTTTGTCAGTCAGAACACTACAACTCATTTAGAGCTCAGGCTAACTCTTACATTCCTAATATTTCCCTTCTTTTGAGGAGATACATTTTTTTGGGGGGGGACCAAGAATACTGCTCAATTCTTGTGGGCCTTAGCTAGTCATTGTATGCTAACTTCAGGCACTAACATGGAATGGTTTGGAAACCAAGATGTGGGAAAAACTGTATTTTATTGGTGATCCCTTGAGTCATCGAAATGCCACTTTTCCAAGATAATAAATCCACTGGAGAATTATCTAAACCCACCCAATTTTCATTAGGATTTTTTAATTCATTTTTGTCTGCTGCACTGATATTAACAGAACATTAAATATTAAAAAAAATATTCAAAACATCCTATGGGACAATATATTTAACATAATATCTGAAGCTTATCTTTTTGACTGTCAAGTTTAATATTAATAAATAACATTCAAGCATTCAAGCTCAATTATCAGTTGATAACATATTGCAGCACATTATTGATTTCTGACATTGACTATTAGGGGTGATAACAGTCCAGCAGTAAGTAACATCAAAATGAAAAAGGGTTTGTGTCTGTTCTCTGGTTTGCACACATTTAGGAACTGACAAGAAAATTTATGGCCTGTAGACTCAACTTCCTAGGTACAGGACATATAGAATTCCCATTGAAGTCACTAGGACTCTTGCTAATGAGTACATACTAGATCAGTCCCATGATATCACTTCAACAGTACTCAAAAAACTTGAAAAATATAGAACCAAACATATTTCTGTAGTTCTGGGAATTCATATCTTCCTATGTTTCTGATTGCCTATTAGACAGCAGTAGTCTTAATTTCCATTTAATTTTCATTCATGTAATTTAAAAATGCCATTTCTTTTAATGTAAGATGTTTGCTGGTAACTGAGTTCTAATTGCTTAAAAAACAGGTTCCAGTGCAATTATTAAAGAAATCTTTGATTGCCTGAGGTAGATAGATATAATTTCCTAGACTGTAAAAATTAGTTATCATGGATCTGCTTGACATTCCATGCCTATCTCTATATATGTGCATACATATGTAATATATATATATATGAGATATAGATAGATATATATATATAACTTTAAATCTTTTTTAACAGCTGAGGGTTGTTAGAATAATTTCTGATCATGATAATTTGTAACACACATTGGTATGTTTTCTTAGTAGAAACTGACACTGATTAATAGATAAACTAAGAACTTGCTATTATAAATGTGCTATACAAGCAGCAGATTCCTTATTAAAGGTAAAATAAAGTTGTGGAATTCAAGATCCTGAAACAGAAACAGACTGGACAACTGAGTCTTGTTTCCTGCTTCCCAACAGTATTTCTTTGGAAATGCCTTTAGCTTTTGTTGTTATTTATGGTAACATGTTGGCATAAAAACACCTGTGGTGAGTTGACCTTGGCTGGATGCCAGCTGCCCACCCAGCCACTCTATTGCTCCTCTTCTCAGACAGACAGTAGGGAGAGAGAATAACATGGAAAACGACACATAGGTGTTTTTTTTTTTTAACTAAAGCAAAAGGGAAAGTTTACATGCACACGAGCAAAGAGGAAAATAGCAAGGTTTATTCTCTACTTCCCATTAGGAAGCCATGTCTGGCCACATCCCAGGAAGCAGGGCTTCAGCAACATGGAGAGGTTTCTCCAGAAGGCAAACCTTGTAAATAGTGACTGCTCCCCACTTCCTTCTCATTAGCTTTTATATGTGACCTGACATCATATGGTATGGAATATCCCTTTGGTTAGTTTGGGTCAGCTGGCTTACTTGTGTCCCCTCCCGGGATCTTGCCTGCCTGACCCCGCCACCCCTTTGATGGGGGCAGCAGAGGGGAAGGAATGCTGAGAAATAGTGCTGATGCTGTGCCAGTACTATTCAGCAGTAGCCAAAACACTGGTCTATTACCAACATCATCTGTGGGGAAATGAGCTCCACCTCATCCAGACCCCACATAACACCAGATTATTCTGTGCTGTATGTGAATTTTCTAATTGCCTTCAGAGTGAGAGCTTCCAGCATCTGCACCTTATTTATCTTTCTAGACAATTATTAACTATTTGATGCTATCACCCATACTGACTTGTGATGTTTGTCTACTGAATGGGTGACACAAGTAAAATGTTACATTGCACATACATGAAGTTCATGTGACATAACCTTTGAGTAACATATCTCTCCCATTAACATACTATTAAGAATATGTCCCATATTGCATTATCACTGATTCCTAAAACTTCATAAACACCCTGTTTTGGTTTGTGTTTTCATATTTAGCATTGCTTGATTCCAGTGGGAAATAAATTGCATGCTGTTTTGACCACCGCTAAGATATTGAGCTATTAGAGAGTGTCCAAAGAAGGGCAACAAAGATGGTGAATGGCCTTGAGAGGATGGTCCTGTGCAGGCCTTAGCGTTGGACTCAATGATCCTTGTGTGTCCCATCCAACTCATCATATTCTGTGATTCTGTGAAATTAAGTACCTAAAATAGCTCAAATGTTCTCCAGGCTGAAACACTTCTGGGTGTATGCAGGGGTAAAAGGAAAGAATTTTAATATTCATGTGTGCTTTATGAATGCTAAATTCTTCTGTCTTTGGCCATCAAGTAAGCAGAATTTTTTTAGCATTTAAGGTTTTCATGTTTAAGTTCTACCCATAGCCTTGCATGGATTGGGTCTGAGTAAATTTGGTAAGGTCTCAGAAGGAAATCTAATGTATCTGGAATTCTTACCACCCAACCACAGAAAGGCTCTGTTTTTTCTTACTTCAGCTGAGCTAGTTGTTTTTATAAACTCTGCTCTGAATTTGCCAGTTAAGGCTATTTGCAATGGTGAATCTGTGGGACCTATCTGCTGATCACAGTGATAAAACATTTTTCTTTAAAACTCTCCAACAATCATCAAAATACTAAAAGCTTTTAGATGCTCTCAGTGTACTGTAGAATCAATGCAAATGGTTTCCAGTCTGTTGAGAAAGTGACATTTCAGAATTCTAGTCTTATTTAATGTTCACTTGGAAGGCAGTAAAAGCGTTTCCCATTAGTTTTTGTCTAACGTCTTGTGGTAGCTGGTGTTTTTTACAAGGTGTCCAATTTGTCTCTGTTCTGTATACCACATGTAATGATCTGAAAAAGTCTTCTGAAGAATTTCTGATACTGCTTGAGTTACACACATGGGTGCTGGATAAGCTTTGTAAATTCTTTTTTTCTCAGTGACAGTCTGGAACATAAACAAATGCATTTGAATGTTTCAGCTGCTGAGTTTCCTAGCTCATTTATTGCTCTCTATATTAAAAAAGAAAAGCCTTAAGAGATTTTCAGAGTCAATGATACTATATTTTTCTAAGCTTGATTTCATGCAAGCTTTTAAATTGCATTCTATATACAGATAATGATGTGCAGTCTTATTTGATATGTACTGTAATCAAATCTCAGTCTGACTATAACCTTATGGTTGTACTTTCTTTTTTTTTATTTTTAGATTTATTAAACAAGTTATTCTGTTTATCTCTCCGACTTTGTTTGCTCTGATGAGATGTTGTGGAGGCCTTTTTGCCCTTCTTAATACTTCATGTTTCTTAGGCTGTCACACACACAATTTTGGGTAAAAAAAGTGTTGTCTTTACCAGCACTTCTGATGACAGTGTAATCTTTCTTGTCTTGAGTCAAGTTATTTAAACAATTTATGTTGAGACATTTACTAGGTGGTTTATTATAGAGTATTAATTTATTTTTCAATGAAAAATAATTCAAAGATGAGGTGAAAGTTTTATGTCTACTCTCTATCATTAATATAACCACTGTAAATTCACTTTGTTTGAAAAAAATGTACAGATTTTATCCCCTATTTATTCTGGGCTCAAATCCAACCATTTTGCCTTTTCTTTGGGGGGGAGGGAGAACAAAACAAACTAAATCTATGTGAGACAAATTCCTAACTGAGATAAACTGACCTATTTCCATGCACTCAGGCTACTTAAATGAAAATGAAGTATTTGCGGTATTCCAAGAAGGGGCCCTAACTTCTTTAGAAATGAAAATTAAGTTTCATTGACAATCTGAGTTACACATTGAGCAATTAAATAACATTTAACAATGTGTTTACTTCTATTAAGCTGTCAGTCATATAGTGTTAGTGTTAATTTGTAGTAGCATTGTCATTAGCATAAGCTCTATGACTTTCCTCTGCATTATTTATTTCTTTCCTGTTTTGTTTCCTCTTTCATTTTCTACTGGCATTGTATTTTGTAGTAGGTAAAGCACGAACACTCATTTTCACTTGCAAAACCAACCATTTACCTACTTGGAATGTAAAGACGTTCACTACATTTACCACTGAGTTTTTCATGTAGAAGACATAAAGTACAATGTGATTACAGAGAAAAGATGTGGGCTATGCACTTAACACTTAATGTCTTGAACTTTTTTAATGGAAATATATATATATATAAAATAAATATATAAATTAAGAAAAACGTAGTTGAATATCACAATGTGGACCTGTCCTCTCTGTTTTTCATGACTATAGTGTTGCAGAATAGCCATAAAGTTGTTGTCTCTAACCCTTTGAGAATGTTTTTGACTGATGAAATCTCTAATTGCAGATTATCAACATATCATATTCAAGTTTTGAATCACTACTGGGAGAAAAGTGTCAAAATAAGACTTCCGTTTTTGCTTTTGTATACTCAAATATATTCTTCCTTAGATAGTAATTTGGGATAGCTGTTAACTGGAGGTTCTTGTGAACTTTGTAAGATTGAAAATATTTATTTTTATCATTGTAAGTATTCTTATATGCATTTTCTATTTATTTTCCACACTGAAGCTGGTCCAGCCACAGTACATATACACAACTTTACTAAGGTCAATTCCAGTAAGGGACTGTTAGGGTCATGATTTTGTCAAGAATCTTTTGCTCCACAGGTGCTCTTGAAAACTCTGAACCAAAAAGGCCTTTAGATAGGCCTTAAACATGGCCATCAGTAGTATTCACACAACCAACCCAGTGAAATTCAGACTGATAACTGGGTGTAAAACTGGCTAAACTCTCAGGCTGAAAGTGGTCCAATGTCCAACTGGCAGCCACCAACTGGCTGTTTATTAATAACATGGATGGTGCAGTGGTGTGCATCATCAGCCAGCTCACAACTGATATTAAAATGGAGGGAGTGGTGCATTATTTCCTAAAGTGACTTCTACAATAATAATAAAAAAGAAATTAAAAGGTGTCTCCTGCAAACAAAGCAGAAGGCAAAGCTCAATACCTATGACAAATAACCTCATTCACCTCAGTACAAGCTGAGGCAGACTGACTAAGAAACAGTTTTGCAAAGAAAACCAGGTAAACATCAAAGCTGAGCATGAGCTGATACTGTGATTCTGTACCAAAGAGGGCCAACCATATTGTTGGCTGGTTTAACCCCAGCAGGCAAACCACACAGCCACTCAATCACTCCCTAAAAACTCATAGGTTGAGATAAGAGCAGTTTAATAGTTGACATAAAGTATAATAATAATGATAATAAAAATAATTATAATTGTAGTAAAAAGGACAAAGAGAGAGGAATAAATCCCAAGAAAAACAAGTGATGCACAATAAAATTGCTCACCACCGCCTGACTGACGCTCAGCCAGTCCCCATGCAGCAATCACCCCTCCTGGCCAATTTCACCCAGCAGATACACTGGTCATGGTGTTCGATAGTGTGGAATATCCCTTTGACCTGTTCAGGTCAGTTGTCCTGCCCATGCTCCTCCCCCTCAGCTGCTTGTGCAACTCCTCATTGGCAGAGCATGAGACACTAAAGGTCCTTGACTTAGGGTTGTCACTAAGCAACTATTAAATCATCGATAGCTCTTGAATATCTCCAGTGAGGTAATCTTGCGGGCCTGTCTGGCATAGATCTGTGCAAGCTAATTTATTCTGCTACTCAATGCCTTCTCATAAGGTGTTTACATGTAGGTGCATAAATGTTTTAGACACATGAGTTTAAGAACTGTGATCATGAAAATAGCTATTCTCAGTTTTGCATTATGCAGTCATGGGTTACCACGTCCATGGGGTTACAAGAACAGAGTAAGAATCTAACACAATCTTTGGCTTTCACCTATATCCATCTGTAAGTGTCAAGAGCATGAAACTAGAGGGTATTTGAGCTCCATTTGAAACAATGTGATTCACTAATTTCTCTCTGTATATTGATTATGTAAAGCTTTGGATGTACAGGATGCCAAAACAGAGATTTTTAAAGGCTTTGTTAGATTCCTGCCCATCAACTGACCATCCTTTCTTACATACACCTTTTTTACAGTTCTGTGTTTTAGGTGGTGTCTTTATTTCATGGGACTCTTTTGTGTGCTTTTTTACTTAAAGTTTCAAAGCACTTTGAATGTGAATAAATGGTAAATAAGCTTAGGCCTGTGTATGTAGCCACTTTCATTATATAAACTCCTGTCTTAAGAGATTTCTAAGTATCTCCATAAATAGAAAACAATTTGCTTCTAAGAAAAAAACATTTCGTGTTAGTCCCTGGAATGCTGTAGTTGAATGTTACTTGTTATCTTAATTGTCTGCTTGTATATCTAGATTTCACTTCTCAATAATTCAAAATGAGATTAGTTATATGAGCTAGAGCTAATAAACTTTAGAGATGTCTCCTTGCTCCCAGAAAGAAATAGACATATGTGCATCAGAAGTTCTAAACAACTGGACAGAGAAAATACTTGTCAAAACCCACTAGGAGTCATTCTATTGTAAGAACTGATAGTTTTGAATATAGTACGTTTTTATCCATGAAAACTTTTATCCATAAAAACCACATGTTGTGCTTTAACCTCCGCCAGCAGCCAAGCACCATGCAGCCACTTGCTCACTCCCCTGTCAGTGGGACTGGTGAGAGAATCAGGAAAGTTATTGTGGTTTAGGAATGGTATTCCCAAATTTAGTGCTCCCACTGAGACTCTCCAAACCATGCACTGCTTCTTCACTTCCCCCTCCCCTTCTCCCTTCCTCTGGAGAGGAGAATTGGAGGCACAGAAGGTAAAAAACACAAGCTGAGATTAGAAAAATTAACTGAAAAAAGCTCAGTTAGGGGCCGGGGCAGCCCTGATCCCATGCAGAAGATGTCTGCGGCTGAGACAGAAAACAAACAGCCACAGCTGAGGCAGGGCGGTCCCCAGGAAGGGGCTCCAAAGGCAAGCGGTGCTCCAGCGAGTGAAAACCCAGGTACCACGGGAAAGAGTTCAGTGCGTGTCTGCTTTACTCTTCTGTCTCCCGAGTTCCTGGGATGCTTCACTTCGGGGACCCACCTTTCTGTCAGGTTCTGAGACGCTGGGGAGAGTCTTTCCACAATCCAGCTCGGACAGGGGGTGGAGGGGCTCCAAATTACCTGGTGGTATGAAACAATTAGTTAAAAATCTTTCCCATTTAAATAAAACTACAACAATGTAAAAACCATTTAGAGAAAGCGGCATGTCTATTTATAGAAAATTAAATTTACTAGCTTTTCCAAATGTAAACTCATGTTCACATAACAAATTATCAGATAAAAACTGAAGAACTTCTAAGACACATCACACTTCCAAATTCAAGGAAAATAGTGAAAAATCTACTCTGATTATCCCCATGCAGAGGATATTACTGTTAAAAATTTATCGTACTTATTTCTTGACTTTTTAGAGGCCCTGAAGCAAACCTAACAAGATACTGGCCTATTTTTCACCTTCACTATTCAGAATGGTCTTTTCAATCTTCTAAAATTTAATAATATTACATTACAGATGGAAAAAACGTTTAGAAAAGAACTTAATTCAAGAAAGAGCTTTTGTAACTAAAAGTTTCTAGTTCTCTTAGGGCAACTGTACATCTTGTCTTGGCTAAGAAAATACCTTAGAATGAACAATATTTTCCTTCTCTGTATGAGGATTCTGTCACACTTTAGAAAAAGAAAATAAAAGACACACTGGATAACTGTATTGCTATTTTCGATAACGTCTTCTTAAAAGACAGTCCTGGTATGAAATTTGAGTGATGGTACTCCTTCTTATAAACAGTCACTGGAATCAATCAGCTGATAAACTGAAGGTCAGTGATGGAATTAATTTGCTAATTGTTCAGAGTGTTGTTTTATATGCCGTTACCATAAAAATGTCTGTATTTTACCGATGTGTTTAACTTGCAGATTTGTCCAGCACAGTACAGATTGTGGAGGTATTGTATGTTAGTGATCTGAGTTTCATCCTGATGTCCCTAAGCTACTCACTGCTGAGGTTAGAGTTACCCAAAGCAGCTTCATTTGCTGATATTATCATCTTCTCAGCATCTCAAGAGCTGTATTGGCTGTATACTATGAACAACTTATTGATTATTTTAGTACCAAAAAGATTCTCATTACTATTGGAGAAGTTTGCATTTTCTTGTCTTCTAACTCTCACTCCCACAAGTATGCATATTTTCTGAAAGTAAACTTTATATGTAAACTTTCCTGTAACAATGTCTATCCCTAGATAGCGATGGAGCAAGGGTTTGGATTTAGCACTTTTATCATCTTCTGAATCATTCCCATCTGCAGTGCAAAGTCCCTCACCATCTGTACCATGCCTGATAACTTATGCAGGCAATACAAATACTTGTCTCTTATTTCCATCAAGGGCATTTTCTTAAACATGAGACATTTCTCTTGTAGGCCCTAATTCAGCAAAACACTGAATCTATGCATAGCAATCAACTATTCTTCATCAAACTGAATGATTGATGAAGAGTTCTCTCAATTTCTTTAGGGGAAGGTTTCTCTCTAGGAATGAGACTCACTGGGTCTCTCACACTCTGCAGCAGTTGCCCACAGTGCACAGCCCTTCTGAGTTCTGGTACTAACTATGACTGCTTTCACTCAGAAATTCCCACAGCCTTTTGCACACATGTAGAGAGACACTCACCCAGGAATATGGTCAGAAATAGAGTTTAATGAGAGGAAGTTACAGACTGCTCTCCTCAGGCACAAGGCATGACCATTCAAGCACTGTAACCAGCACCTGCTTACACACAATAATCTCTTTCAGTCGCTTGTCCTTCTATTTGCCCCACTTGTTCCTTCTCCAACCAAATCCCCTTCTCCAGCTCTAAATCTCA
The DNA here is from genome assembly GCA_035583135.1 of Lophotriccus pileatus. Lineage (NCBI taxonomy): Eukaryota > Metazoa > Chordata > Aves > Passeriformes > Tyrannidae > Lophotriccus > Lophotriccus pileatus. The sequence continues at coordinate 104,305,458 of JAWWES010000001.1, read as the reverse complement.
AAGATACCTGCACCTATGGTGATAGGTGTCCACCATGGACATGGAGCTGATCACCTCCTGTGGCTGAGGCAGGATTCTCCCCTGCTCTCAAACCTCTGGCCTCTGTGTGCATGGCAATGAACTCTTTATCCCTGAACAGTGCTATCCATGGTAATTTAGGGTAAATCAAAGCCTTTGAGAAGACAAAAATATCTTCTGAAGCACAGGGGAGACAGAAGTTTTACAAGCTTAGAGGGTGCCAGAGCACAGAAGGAAGCAATGAGATGAGTTGTGCCTGGATTTTTCCAGCTGGTGATCTTCACAGATCATGTCTGTGCTGCTTATGAAGAGACAACCTTCCAACGTAGACTACAGCAAAACTGTTATCTTTTAATCCAAACAGTAGTTTTATTCTTATATTTTGTATTGGGTTTGTGTAGCAGGGTTTTGGTACCAGTACAGGGTCTACAGGTCTACAGGCTTCTGTGAGAAGCTAGTGGAAGCTTTCTACATATCTTACAGAGCCAATGCCAGATGACTTCAAGATGGACCTGCTGCTGGGCAAGGCTGAGCCAATCAGAAGGGTAGTAAAACCTCTGTGATAACATATTTAATAAGGAAAAAAAAGTTATCGTGCAGAAGTAATTGTGGCCGGAGAAAAGAAGAGTGAGAATATGTGAGAAAATCAACTCTGCAGACCCCAAGGTCAGTGCAGAAGGATGGGCAGGAGGTATTCCAGGCACCAGAGGGGAGATCCCCCTGCAGCCCATGCAGGTCCACAGTGGACCAGAGATCCACCTCCAGCCCATGGAGGAGCCTCCCACCAGAGCACACGGATGCCTGAAAGAAGGCTGTGATCCTGTGAGAAGCCCATGCTGGAGCAGATTTACTGGTAGGTCTTGTGACCTCGTGGAAGTGGCCCATGCTGGAGCAATCTGTTCTTGAAGGAGTGCACCCCATGGAAGGGACACAAGCTGGAGCAGTTTGTGAAGAACTATAATCTGAGGGAATGACTCATGCTGGAGAAATTCGTGGAGGAATATCTCCCATGGGAGGGATCCCAAGGTGGAGCAGGGCAAGGACTCCTCTGCCTGAAGATGAAGGAGAAGTGGCAGAAATTACCTGTGATGAACTGATTGTAACCCCTACCTCTCTGGGCTGCCAGGGAAGGGAGGTAGAGCCCAGGAAAGAGGGGAAATTGGGGGGAAAGTGATATTAGATTAGTTTTATTTCTTATTATCCTGCTCTGATTTTGATTGTTAATAAATTCAGTTAAATTCCCCAAGTCGAGTCTGTTTTGCCTGTGAAACTGAGTGATCTATCCCCATGCTAATTTCAACACATGAGCCTTTTCTCTTCCCTGTCCAGTTGAGGGGGGAGTAACAAAGTGGCTTTGGTGGGTACCCGGTACCCGGCCAGAGTCAAGCCACTACACATTGAAAAAGGAAGTAATATGTCCAAGAGGTGGGAAGAAAGATTCAATTTTCTATCCCAGAACATTGATTCACCATGTTTCTTGGACAGCAGATAACATTTCAAAAGTAAATGTCATTTATTGCACATAAGAAATATAAAAATAAGAAAATAACTAGATATGCTACAGACAAAGGTATTGCTGATGATGAACTGAAGACATCTCACTGCTGGGCTGCATCATATATATCACAGAACCACAGAATATGCTGAGTTGGAAGGGGCTAACAAGGATCATCAAGTCCAACTTCTGGCCCTCCCTGCACAGGACCATCATCAAGATGTCCAAGTGCCCAAGAGTATCATCAAAACACCTCTTGAACTCTGTCAGGATTGGTGCTGTGACCAGTTTCCTGGGGAGCCTATTCCAGTGCCCAATCACTCTCTGGGGGAGAACCTTTTTCTAATATCCAGCTTAAACCTCTCCTGACAACTTCAGGCCATTCCCTCGAATCCTATCACTGGTCACCAGAGAGAAGAGATCAGTGCTTGCCCCTCCTCTTCCCCTCAAGAGGAAGTTGTAACTGCAATGTGGCCTCCCCTCAGTCTCCTCTTCTCCAGGAAGAATAGACCAAGTGCCCTCAACCATTCCTCATACAGCTTCCCCTCAAGGCCCTTCACCATCTTCGTTGTACTCCTTCGGACTCTCTCTAATAACTTAATCTTTCTCATATTGCAGTAGCTAAAATGTATATATACTGGAGAGATTTATTAAAAAATAAAATAAATAAAATTTTGCAAACTTAAGTTATTGTAACTAACAGATACTCCAATAACTTATGTCTGTAAAGACAATTGCTGTCTCTGAGAAGATATTTTCAATCTTTATTTCCAATACCGATTAATGTAATTCTAATGTCCAGATATTTCTGTGCATTTGTCAGCAAGGCTGAAATTTTTTTCTTACTATTAGACATAATTTTCACAGAGATTAATATATGTGAATAATTAGATATTAACTCAAGTGTCTGAATAGATTAATTTTCTTAAATGTGATATCCCAAAATTTATTTTCCTAACCTTTCAATCATTATTTTAAATATTTTCTGGTTGTTTCATGTAATTTTCATATAATTTAACAAATTACACATAATTGTGCAATCTTCAGTTTAAAAAATTAACAACAAAACTATGCAACATATCTGTAATAATGCCACTATTAACATTGTATCTGTTACATTTTTTAGTTACTGATATTTTTGAGATGGTAACATCCAAGGCAATAACTACTGGACATGTGTCTCTGACACCTGCATATGGCAGGTTTTAAAAGATCTTTGAGATACCTCATCAGATTATATCAAAAGTCGTCTAACAAGAAGTTACAAAATCACCCCAAAATTATAAATCAGTTTCTTTATGAAGAATGGCCCTCTGTGAAATAAGGTTTTTAAAAGTCCACAAATTGTCATTGGTTTTCAAAATTAAGTACTTTATTGTTTAGTCTATGTTTAAATTGGAACTAACTCCCATTATATTAAATATCTTAAATAATGGTAATATTAAGTCTTTACATTAAAAAAGAATTGTAACAAATTTTGGAACAATATGGGCACAACTGGGACAGAGCCCATTTTTAAATCTGAATGGAGGATAGATGTTTAATAGTTTCCTAAGTGGAATTTCCATTTTTTGTACTCTGAGCTTCTTATTTATTCATAATGTCATCCACAATGGATGTGTCCTCACATTTCCATCCAAGTACAAAGCAGAATATAATGAAAGATTTTTTTCTTTGCTGCTTTTATTTTTACAATCTTCAATTTTCTAATTATCTAACAAGGCCAAACCTCCATTTGATTTCATTCCCTCTAAAAATGCTTTCTTGTTTTCTTTAACTCCATTAAGTATTGGTTTTCTAGCACTTTTTTTTCTTCTGTCTCAGGATTTTTTATCTTATTTTTATTGATTTTTTTTTGCATCTGCTGAAAAGTGCTGAAATATTTTCAACTTTTGATTTTTTCTTTAAATTTCATGTCCCCATTTGTTTATGCCAACAGTTTCTTTAAACTTTATTAGAATTGTCTGTTTAAAGTTCAAAAAATATATATTCAATGAGTGTATATTCAATGTTGGCCAAAGTACAGATAGAAAATTACAGGAACTAAGATTAAAATATAGATTAGACCTCTTTCCAAAAATTTATACTTCATATGTTGTATTGTGTTTACTAGTAAATAAAAATAAATTGTGCAGATAGTAAATACATGGAAATTCACATTCTCATCTAGTTAGACTCCTGAAAACTCTGTGCCCTTCTACTGCACCCTTGTTTATTATTTGGCTAATATGACTTGCAAGTAACCTTTTAAATGTAGATGTCTATGTAAAATCTAGTTTCTCCTTGTCTAGAAAGATCATATGTATACTGTAGACTACTAGTATTATTTGCAATAGTCAGTAAAGGACAGAGTTATAAAGTAGAGCAAATATAGCCTATCCTTGAATAGGGTTTGTTATTTATTATTTCCAATCATGAAAATTTTCTTTTGGCACTTTTTAAACACTGAAAATAATACACAGTGACTACTGGAAATGTTAAGGCAATGGCAATCAAAGTCTCTATTCTGCTCTGGTAAGGCCCCAGCTGGAGTACAGCATTTAGCTCTGGAATCCCCACTGTAAGAATGACCTGGACTTATTGAACCTATTCCAGAAAAAGGTCATGAAGATGATCTGAGGGCTGGAGCACCTCTTCTATGAAGACAGGCTGAGAGAGTTGGAGCTGTTCAGCCTGGAGGAGAGAAGGCTCCAGGGAGACCTTTTAGCAGCCTTACAGTAAGTTAAGTGAGCTTCCAAGAAGGCTGAAGAGAGATTTTTTGTGGTGGTATGTGATAGGACAAGGGAGCATGGCTTTAAAATGAAAGAGGACAGATATAGATTAGATATTAGGAAGAAATTCTTTATTTATGAGAGTGATGAGGCACTGGAATAGGCTGCCCAGAGAAGCTGTGGATGCCGCATCCCTGGAAGTGTTGAAGACCAGGTTCGATGGGGCTTTGAGCAACTGGTCTAGTGGAAGATGTCCCTGTCCATGTCAGGGGAGGTTGGAACTAAGCAATCTTTTAAGGTGCCTTCTGGCCCAAGCCATTCTAAGATTCTGTGATTCTATGATTATTCAATCACACAACTTGAATTGAGTTGCTTTTCTGCAAGTCTTTGTGAGAATGTATGAAATGCTGTAATTTCTCAGATCAAGATGCATTGTTTGTTCATACATTACACTTACCCTTACAAACATATAACATTTTAAATAGTCATATACCCTTTTATCAAGTTTTGGAAATACTGCTTGAAGAAATACTGAATGTTTGATGTCTTTTCAACACTATTTGGAATCTCATGAGTTTTAATTGTTTGGAAAAGTCAATTTCAGTCTCTGACAGCTTCAAGAATTCATGTAGGAAGTGTCAAGATGTTTATCAAACCAATGAATAAATAGCATATAAAAATGACACTGGCATTTTATCTTAAATAAAGCTTTGATTTAATTTCAATTGTTTGTTCCAGAATAGTTTGTTCATCCAGAATTTACAGTTTTCAAATGTTTCATCAGTTCTGATTTTGCCAGGTCTAACTTTCCTGTGTCATTTAAAAAAAAAAAAAACCAACTATATAGAATAGGCATGTTACCCTGAGTAGCCAGATATACCCATGTTTTTTTAAACCAGATATCAGCTTCTTTTTACCTCTCTCCTATACAGTGCATCGGTTTCCTTTTTACCGGAAATACTTTGTGAAGAAACATTTGATCATTAATCTGTGTACACCCAAAAAAAGGAAGGCTCAGTCCTGTATTAGCAACCTCATTTCCAAAGAGGATTACTCTCATATACAAAGATCAATGAAAGTATTATTAAATCTCCCAGCCCTTTTGCCTTCCTGTGCAAAGCTCATATTGCCAATTATTTTAAATATGTCTGACTCTAATTTTAGTGGAATATTTTTGTCATGAAGTGGAGAGATGTTGAATATTTTATATCAGCCTGATCTCAGAAGGAATTCTAAACTATTTAATACCTTATAAGATTGTGCAAAAAGGGATCACTTTAATAACAATTCATCACACTATCAAATTTGTCAACTATATGGACATTTAATTTTTTTTCCTAACGAATGTTTCACTCCCTTTGTCTCTGATAAAACAATGAATCAATTGACCCTGGGTTACTAAAATTTCCATACTTATTCTAATTCTGGAGAATATGAACGCTCTAATTTATCTCAACTCAGAAAGTGCCTTAGACTATTTTCCTCTACTGTGTAAAAAGAAGTACTTGTGTCTAGTATGCTTGAGCAAAAACTTCAAAATACTTATGGCAGAAGAAAGTATTTGGCTTACTTTGTACTGCAGAACCATGACCATGATAACAATAATGTTACTTTACTTACTGAAAACTTGTAATTTCCAAATGACTAATTTCATTAATCGGTCTCTCTGGTTTTAGTAAAAACATCCAAAATGGGAAACTGAATTTGGACTCCAATATATTACACAAATATGTACTTTCAAAACACTAATTATTTCACCTTGACAGCAAAGGTGCATAACTTGGTTCTAATAAAGGACTGACAAGTTTCAGGAAAATGAGTTACCCTAAGCTAGAGACACATAGCAAACCAACAGACAACATAGGTCAGATTCATTTATCCAGACTTTGACTTCTACGTAACAGCAATTAATTTGATTGATTTTACTTATCATAGAATCTTTGAGGGGCTGATTAATCTATGTTGTTTGTCCATCTTAGACTAATATCTACTGTACTGTGAGCACAATTATTTCTCTCTCATTAACTATAAAGGAAGGCAAGACAATAATCTTAAATGCGCATTAAACTGAAGTGAAACAAATCTAAAATTATCATTCCTAAATATGCACTTCTACATAGCTTGTAGAAATATCTGAACCACCTCTCTTTGCATACTGGAAAATAGTAAAGGAGCTTTTATCTCAGAACGCTTTTGTTTCTTTCTTCTTTTTCTTTTTTTCTTAGTAGTAACTACTTTCTACAGTTTTCAAGAGAATCCCACATATTTCCAAATCATGGGAGTCACTGAGCAGGCTGTTAGACACCAGATTAGTTATTGCTGGGTCAGAACCAACTTATGGGAAGTGTGTGTGTGTGTGCGCACGTGTGTGGAGGGGGAAGGGATGAGTCGAATCTCACAGAGGTGGGATGGTGCTGTGTCCCTCATGGCAGCCTCTGGAGCCCACATGGGGAAGCCCCAGAGTATCCGCCAGCCCCAAACAAGGAGATTGTTATAGGAAAACTGTAACACCCCACAGCTCCTGCAGCCCCTCACCCAGCCTCAGATTGACAGAGACAGTGAGGACACTGGTTCTCACGCTGACCTGGAACCCCCCAAGTGGCTGATAGGTCAGCGACCCACCTGGAGGGGTTTGCCATAGGGATCAGAGCAAATAAAAACTAGGGCAAGTGTTTGCCTTGTGTCGTGGCCCTGCCATTGATGTGAGAGCTGGTCTACAAGGCTTTGGTGGTAGCTACATAACCTGCCTCTCCCTCTTTCTCCTTCTCTCTTCTTGATCCCTCTGCTTCTCCTTCTCTGCTCCCTTCTTGATGCTTAGGGTGATTTGGAGCTGGAGGGATTGGATCTTGCTTTGTTGTGGAATTGTTTTACTGCATTTTGACTTGAGTGTTGTGGATTAACAGTATGTGTTGAACCAGTACTGTAGTGGAACATTTTTGTCTACCTTGTGTGGTGTCTTTTTGAACTCTGGCCAAGTCCCTTTATCTACTCCCCTAAATTAATACAAATTCCTTGGGAACAAGCCCATGGCTTGTTCTCTTAACAGTATCTTGAGGTATTAAAAAACCCTATATCCATATATCAAAGTAAAATTCATAGCCAATCTCATGAGCAGGCAGCTCCTGGGTCTGGAGGACCATTTTTTACACAGGCCAAAATTTTAAATGATTGTGTCATCTGTGACATACCCTGAAAAAAGTTATGCTATAAAAATAATTTTACAGAGTCAGTGAAATATAATAAAAAATGACACTTGAATGCAATAAACTAAGAACAGTAGCTTTAATGAAATATGTTCAAAATATACAGTAGAGCATAAAAACACAGTTTTAAATTCATACTTCATAGATATACTTCACAAATGTTAGAGGAGGGCAGGAAATAAACAAGGAAGCAAACATTAAGCCATCTTGGTCAGATGAATGAAAACAAAAACCAAAACAAACCCTATGGATTTTGACAATAATACTTTCATCGTATTTCTCTGATTATATGCTACTGTATTGCCTTTCCACTTATTTAACTTGGCATGTCCTCCCTTGAAAAATGCATCAGAGTGTCTGTAGAAATGGTAATAATTTCCCACAGGACAGTTAACATTTTCACCATTTCAGGACTGCATTTTAAATTAACATTTCCCAGGGGCTGTATGTACTGAGATAACTGTCCAGATGCATAACTGCAGACAATGTCTGTGGTGTGCAGCTTGAGTTGATGTGTCCTCAATCAAGTTTTAGAATAGTTCTAGTTTATTAGAGGAAACAAGACCAGCTTTGCCAACTGAAAATGGGTGCAGTGGTGTGCTAGTGACACCTATCTTGATTTACAGCACATACCTTACAAAAGAAGTTTCTGTGGCATGGTACCCACTCTATTCACCTTTTGTTAGCTGGAAATTTATATTAGGAGAAACTGCTGGAGGAGAAACAACAAATTAACGGATCATCTGAGAATCACAAAATAAACAGAACAAAACAGAATTGCATTCCATTCTACATTTTGTTATTAATCTATAAGCACAAATTTAGAATACAGTGTAATTCTAAATTCTTGAGTACTTTGGGTTGCATATTTTCATTATTACGTGCAGCATAGTGATTCTTTTTTAACTAAAGAAGAAAATAATGTTAAAATAATAATCTAATCATGCTTATAGTCATTTTAGTTATTATCTTTCTCAGAATCACAGAATATGCTGTGTTGGAAGGGACCCAAAAGGATCACTGAGTCCAACTCTTAAGTGAATGACCTCTACCGAGATCAAGCCCACAAACCTGGGCATTATTGACATTGTGCTCTAAATTTCTCCTTTAAGATACGCTATTCTTTCAAATGTAGCAAGTTTGGCATCCTGAGCTGTATCATAAACAGTGTTTCCAGCAGGACTTGGGAAACGATTTGTCCCCTGCACTGAGCATGGATGAGACCACACCTTACGTCCTGTGTCCTTCTGGGCCCCTCAGTTCAGGAAGGACATCGAGGTGCTGAAGTGAGTCCAGAGAAGGACAACAAAGCCAGTGAAGGGTCTGAAGTGCAAGTCTTATCAGGAGTTGAGGAAGCTGGGATTGTTTAACCTGGAGAAAGGAAGGCTCAAGGCTTATTGCTCTCTACAACTACCTGAAAGGAAGTTGTGGCGAGGTGGGGGTTGGTCCCTTATCCCAAGCAACCAGCCACAGGATGAGAGGATATAGTCTTAAGCTGCACAATGGGAGGTTTAGGTTGGACATTAGTAAGAAATTCATCACAGAAAGGGTGATTAGATACTGAAATGGACTGCCCAGGGAGGTGATGGAGTCACCATCCCTGGAGGTGTTTAAGGAAAGACTGGACATGGCACTGAGTGCCGTGAAGTGTTTGACATGGTGGTGTTCAGTCATAGGTTAGATTTGATGATATCAGAGGTCTTTTGCAATGTACTTGATTATGTGATTCTGTGTGAAATTACCTTAATTAATACTTAATCCTTGTTATCAGGAAGGAACCTTTCAATTCCATTGACCTACACTATCTAGAAGCCCTTCTTACAGCAATAAAATATTTAAATAAAGAGCTGCAGACTAGGAGGAAATAACTTTCCCTAGGAAGCATACAACAAGTCTTTAAAATGTGTTTCTCTTTCAAGAGAAGGAGTTTAATTTTTTTTTCTTTTTAATAAAGAAAAGATCAGTTCTTTTAGTCTTGAGATGAAAAATGATACTCAGGAGAAAGGTCATGAAGGTAACATCCTTGCCTGACAAAAACAATACATACTTTCAAGGTATATGAAGATGAAAGCAATAAAACATGCAGAGAAATGTGTTCTCTTGGATCTGAATATTTTTGTGCCATTTAATTTCTAGACTAATTTAGCTTGGAACAATTTATAAGCTGTAATTTATTTCCTTTATTATGTGTTGCTAAAGAGATTATTACAAAATGGTATGAAAAATAAAAGAGTACTATAGTACCTAATAATGTATTTATAGCAGAACCTAGATTCTAGCCTAGTTTTACTGTATGGCTTCAGATTTAGGAAGGTTTTAACACATAGGCAAAATATCCTCTGCAGGTTTCTTAGAGAGTGAGTGCTGTACCTAGACTATAGTCATTCTTTGAGTAGTGAGCATCTTGCAAAAGAATGTTACCTAAATGGTATTAATATAAAAAATAGGGAGTTGTTGAAGATTATTCAGCTTTGTAGGTTTTTCTAAATCTAATTGACATTCTGGGTTCATGTCTAATAAAAACACATGCAAAATATAAGCTAACCTGTGGATTAGCTGAAATATTAGTGACCTGGAACTGTGAATAATGATTAAGATATCTGGTGGAATGAATAGTAAAATATTGTTTTCCTGTGATAGCCTACATTAAGAGTAATTTGTAATTGAAAGCTTCTAAGCCAGTGTCTGGAATGATTCTATTCACTTGAACTCATGCATGTGGCATTTGGAAAAAGTATTCAGTGTTTATCACAAGTCTGCCATAAATCTGTAAGCTTAGTAAGAGCTGTGGTCATTAGAAGTTACTACAAGGCAAAACTAGTGGCATACCTTTAACTGTACAATAACATCAGGTTTTCTTTGACACTTCCTAGAGGATTAGGTAAAGGGAAATTTTTAGTCATTAAAAGTAAGGAATTTTTTTGCAGAAGACCAATTCATACTCTGAAAAAGCATCATGTTTGTGTTCAACATGATTATCTACATCAAGAATAGATGCATAGTACTTACAGCTCAATGATGGTGAGGCCTAAAAGCTAATTTTCAGCTGCACAGTGTTCCCTTGGCCATCCAAATCAAAGCTCACGCTGAAAGCTAACTAGTCTTGTGCTTAGCAAATGGTCCTCCACAGGACAATACCTTTGAACATAGGCTTCAAAAATTAAAAAAAAAAAAACAACAAACAAACACCAAAATCACTGAATTTCAAACTTCTCCCTAAATACAACAATCCCCAAAATAACAAATCAAAAGGCTACTTTTAGCAATTCTAATGGTATCAAAAGGACTGATGAAAAAAGGGTGAGGGAGAATATTTTTCCTTATCAGGGAAAAACAAAATTTAAACAGGGATTTAGCTACTTGGTACTAAAGTTTTGGTCTGCTTCATGGATCTTGGACAGGTCTTTTTAATTCTCCCTGCTTTAGTTCCTGCCAGGTGCTCCCCTCTGCCTACTTTTGGTTGGTTTATCTAGACTATGAAATCCAGGAGACAGGAAGAGATTATTTCAAATATAAAACATGTATGTAGCTCTTGTACCTCATTGCATGGAGTTCTTCAGAGCACTCTCAATTATTTATGGAGTTTACAGATTATCTAGAAGCAGAGCTAGTGCTTATGTAAAGTCTCCACATTTCTCTTATGAATGCATACTTCAGTCTGTTTAGCATTCCGTGCTCTGCCGTGTCCTACCTCATTAGTCCAAGAGGAATGTTGGCAGAATAAACAGGAAAGACTTCAGGAACTTTCTGTGTTGCAAAGCCACTTCTTCTGCATATAGTGCAGGATGTATCCAAATATCTTAAGTGCAGCTTCATGGATTCGTATAAGCCAAGATTAATGTTTTTTCCTGACTGGGGAGCTGAAATTAAGTCAGTACTTTATTTTGGTTGCCTTTTGGATTTATGCTCACTTCTTTCTCTCTTAAGTAGCTAAACAGCAAAATATAATTCAAAAGCAGTGGAATTGTGTCTGCTATTTAGTTCATAGTATGGAGCCCTCCTACTCAACAGCAGAATTTTCTGTATATTAGACTGTTCCACTTACAGACTCAATAAAAAACACTTCTCATCTACTTCTTGCAGGAAAGGACTATACAAAGATCTTCACAACAGATTTTTTTTTAAAAAGGCCTTAAATATTGCCATATAAATCTATAATTTGAGATATAAAATTCAATTTTTTTCTCTTACACTTTCATGGCATTCTCTCAAACATGCCTGCAATTCTTATCCATTAAATTGTTAATTACTATTAATTAATATACCGATTTTGTTAGTAAATTGATGGGAAATGAACATCTCAGATTAACATAAAAACATAGACAGGTCCATAATATTGTTCAGGTTTATATCTTGAGCTCAGACTGTGCAGACTATGCAGACACAATCTATGTCTATGGCCATAGTTCTGATCAGATTGAAGAATTCCCTAATTAGCCAGTAATTATTTAAATTTTTTTAATAAGCATATAAGTTATTATGTGATGATTTAAAGGTAGTTGTTTTCCTCACTGCTAATAATTTTATTCTTTGCAGCTTGCATATTACAGATTCAGACAACTTATACCTTTGATATACAATTTAGCATTAGGTGGTCGGAGCGCTATCTTTGAATTCATCAGATGAGTTGCTTGAATTTACTTTGGGCAGAATGGCACCTATTGAGGAAAATTATTTTCATTGAGGCAATGAGCTGTTAACAGTAATGTTTGGAATAAATACATTTTATCTGCATTTACAAAGGCACCCTACTAGGTAGCAAGAAAAAAGTACATTTCATGGGACAATCTAATTTCCTTGTCCTAAAAATATCTTCTTTTTTTCTCTTTCAGATTCGAGAATTTTTAAAATCTTTTGAAGGGATACTGTTGCATATGTTTTGCTCCCAAGTACAGTTGTAATGCTTTAAAGGGATGACATTTTGCAAACAAATATGTTTGTCCATCTTAGAGAAACAAATGTATAAAGCAGTTCACTTTGTGAAAATGTGTATTTGGCAATGTATATTTTGGAACATATAGATTTTGATGGTTTAGGAAATATGATTTTATATATCTGTAGGTGTTTAGAAAGAAGGAAAAACAAGATATTGTAAGGTACTACAAACTGTAAACACTTACAAACAGTTTCAGAAGACATTTGAACTCTGAAGCGTCACAAAGGAGATTTTTGCTTGCCTCTTAGGTGGTGAAAAGTCTGACAAAGATATGGCCTTGGAAACATCAATAGAAAGAAAGCTCAGAAGACTGAAGACTTAAGATAGGAGTTCAAATGTCATATTGCACTATTTAAATTATGACATTTAAAAATACCTTGATATGAAAGTGTTAGTAAATCTGACTGCCACAAAGATTGAGGAGATAAAGACAAGTCAGCATCAGCTCTGGGATGAACTACTAGTGACTTGCATTTTGTAGTTTTTGTTTACCAATAATCCAAATATTTCTGTGAGCAAGTACATGACACAGGATAATTAAATATTTTGTCCTACAACCCAGACTCCAGCACAATCATGTAATTCAAATAAATAAATATTGTGAAAAAGTATAATTAAAAAAAAAGGAATACAGAAGCAAAAACTGTTTCAATTCATTTTTTATTAACACTTGATGATATAGTCTTATTAAATGGTTGAAGATTTTTAAATGGCAAAGTACCAATGTAAATGACAGTTAAATCCTGTAAAACTCATGTTCTTTAGCTTGAATTTTTAAAATGCCAAATTACTTGATAGGATGCAATCACCATAGATGTTATATTCACAGAGGTCTGCAATACATTGCATTTTTTATATTTTATATTTATATTTTATATATATTATATAATTTGTTTTATATATATAAATAGGAACTAGGGCACAAAGGTAACATGAAGCTTTCAACCTCAGTTCAGCAGTCTTTAGATATAAATATGTGAATACTTAACCTTATAACTATATTATGTTTGAATTTGATAGTTTATTTTGTTGAAATGAAAATATTATTTCACATTTTCTCCAAATTTTGTGTGTCTAATGCCTGTTATTGGCATTCTCTTCTCAGAAAATGTGGCGTATAGCCTTGAGAAAAAGAAACAGCTATCTGCCTATAACTTATTATTTTTGTGAGAACCTTTACTGATTGCTGTTTGTTCCTGGTCTATGTTTCAATTACTGTACTGGATTTCTTGAATTACTAGTAAGACTAGGATACTATTCACATGAATGATTTATTTCAATATTTACAAGAAAAACGGACAGCTCATATTTTTCAAAGAACATAATTAACATGTAAATGAAGCTATCACACTGACTGTATATAAATGAATATTAGAAAATATGTATAATGTTGTTACAAGGATCAAGGCAGATGCACAATGGCAATGAGAGTAAGTATAGATATTTTAATGATCAGCAACTGAGCTGTGCCTAAAAATTTGTGAACATAGCATACAGTCAAATTACTATTGTTTTGAAGCCTTACACAAAAGTGTCTTACGTATTTTTGCTTAAAATCCTCCATTATATCTCATGCAATGGTGTGCATCTCATAGTTGTAGTGATTTAAATGACAGAATGACTGCTCCATTAATTTGGACCTAACTTATTGTTGCTACAAACTGAAAGGTAAGATTATGTGAAAGAAAGTTGAAAAATGCAGACCTTATACACAATTTATTTCATTTATATATATGTAAACTTCCCTAAAGATGATGTTGAGTGACCGTTGTCTCTGACAGATCCCTTGGAAGTTCCTGTGAGTCAATGGAAAGGAGTATCTCTAAAAGGAGGAATAAATAATATTTTTGGAATAAATATAACTTTTTGTGAAAATATATACTTTATCTAAATCACAATAAAGCTATGTTGCTGAAGCCTAAGATAAAAATAATACAACTCCCTAAAACTATTTTGATAGACTTAAGTTAAAGACAAGATAAAACCTAACAAGTATGCAAGAATTAAAAGAACTAAGTGGTACATGGTGGAAAAGTGAAGTCAGCACCCTCTGCCTTCAAGGAAAATGACTTAGAGGTAAATAAAACTCTGGGAGGCAACAGCAAAAAATAATGAAAGTTCAATACAAACGTGACATACAAAAGTAGCCAACCAGACAAGAGCAGCTACAAATATTTGAACAAATGCAATAAGAAAATGTGGTGAATGGCAAAACAGAAAGCAGTGCCTTTTTTCAACCAGAGGAGAGAGAGGAGCTGTGGTGGGTAAGCACTGGTATCATAGAATCATAGAACAGCAGGTCAAAAGGGGAGCCCAAAGATAATTATTCCAGATTATTCCAGTAGTTGATTGTTCTTGTGAAAAATTTTCCTCTTGACTCCATATGGAAACTCCTCAGGAGTAACTTGCACCCATTACCACTTGTCTTTTTCTTGGGACTCCTTGTAACCCGAGTTTCCATCTTCTTTTCAGACACCCTAGAAATACTGGATCATGGTAAAAAGGTGTCTCTTAAGCCTTCTTTTCCCAAACCCAATTCTTCCAGCCTCTCCTCATATGGCAGGCTTCCCAGTCCTTTGATCATCTTTGTGGCCCTTCTCTGAACCCTCTGCAGCCTGTCCACATCTTTTTGGTGTAGTGGGGACCAAAACTAACCACAGCATTCCAGGTGTGGCCTAACAAGCACTAAGCAGGGGGAAATGATGAGACACAGCATCCTGAGTGGTCTGGCAGTATCATGTGTATGCAGTTTATCTCTTTCTATGTTTGCTTCTTGTGTGTGTGCTTGTCTTTTCCAGAGCTGTATGTTCTTTGTTTTCTTTATGTTTGTTTTAGTTTTGCTTTGTTTTTACTGAATCAATACTCAGGGTTTACTTTTTTTTTTTTTAATTTTTCATATCCCTTGAAATAAATCCACCCTAGTTCTCGAGGCTGAAGTCTGTTAGTGACCAGGTATTGATCATTTGTGATTTGTGTTGATAGCCTTGAGGTCTGCTATGTCCCAGTACTTTCAAAGCCTCTGATAACAACCTATGTTTATACTCCTAGAGGCCCCTGCTGCAGTATTCAGTGGGTAAAAATGGTGCAGGAAGATTGATGGAAATTTGAAAAATAATGCAGGAACATTGATTGAAATTTGGACTCAAATACTAGCTAGACTAACTAGACAAAACAGTGACCCAGTCTGTGGCATATTATTAAAAGTCAGAAAAGCTTTGAGAAAAGAAAACTTTCAGAAAACTTCAGTTGTTCTCATGAAGATTCATGTCAGAATGGCCATTGTGCACAAAAAACATTCTAAAGGCATTTCTTCTTGAATTATTTCAGTTTAAAACAATAATGGGAAAATGTAAAGAGAGGAGGTAGTCTCAATCAAAGTAAAAGACCTGGATCAAGACATAGTTAGCAAAAAGCTAACCTGAAAAATTACTATCACATATTCACCATATGTGTATGACTAAAGGAGTAAAAGGTAGGAAAAAAATGAAATATATGAACACGTCTAAAATGGCATGCTTGTAAAGCTGAAGAAAATAAAACAAGCAGCCAGAAGGATGAAAATATAGTGAAATAAAATTTTTATATTGAAAATATAAGAATGTAAGAACTCTATTATATAAGTGTAGTTCTTATGCAAAAAATAACCCAAAAAACAGCAAAAAAGAATCTTTAATAAATTATGCCAAAAAGCTGTCATGGCTAAATACAAATTGAGAAAGACCATTAGAAATTATAAATTATTATTTAAAAAAAGGAAACTGTATACAAATACTGAAACTGTAACTTAACTAAAATGTATTGTACTAAACCAGGGAAAACAAGACTTAGAGAAACATTTTGTCCTAGGAAAATATTTAATCCCCATAATAATGTATTAAAACAAATACTAAAGCCAGAACAAAGAAGCCTTCTAAGATTCTGTATGGCCGAAGGTTTATATAAGGGATGTCTGAATAAAATAAAAACATTGGACAAACCCAAAATGAATTAACTACCTCACTCTGTAAAAGTTTAGAAGTGTCACAAATTAAACTTTTTTTGTAACAGAATTCACTGCCCAGGAACTGTTTCAGATGAAATGTTAATGAAAGAGTTTTCAAATAAATTAATAAAATGAATACCAGCAAACTTCCAGAAACAGATGGTATTCACATGGAATTCTAAGGAAAATGAAAGTGCTGAGCTGTTAACTGTAGTGTGCAATTTATCACTTAAAAATGTCTTTGTACCGGGGGAGTTTAAAATGGCAAATGTGATACAAATTTTTTAAAAGGGCTTTGAAGAACTATAAAATGGAAACTATAAAATCTGCACTAAAGCAAACTGTTGAACCTATAATAAAATATAAATGAGTAAATATGATGTAGTAGAACATCAACACTGGTTATGTTGTGATGTTGCACAAATGTAGTGCAAATCTCTGTAAGAAGGTGATAAAGTAGATAGAGATACTAATTGATATATCTACTTTGTTTTCAAAAATAATTTTGAAAAAGTACTGTAAAAGAAGATGCCATGGTACAAGGCATAAAATCTTCCTGTAATCATCAATCAGTCATTAAAGATGAATAAAAGTTTTTGGAAAAGATGGTTACTTTTACCGTTATGGAGTGATCCATGGAAATCAATGCTATTGAACATGTTCCTGAGTGATCTGGAAGAAAGCATGGGGGCTACCAATTTAATTGACCTGGTGTTTTTTAAGGAAGCAGGAACTATAATTCAGTATGAAAACTTATGAAAGATGTTGTAGTAAGGATTGACTGAGGGATCAAATGCCTAAAGAAATTAAAAGCAAAGTAATATCAAATAGGGTAGAGGATCTACACTAGCTATTGGCATCAGGAAAGATTTGAGCAGTAGTGCTTAGATTTGTAAGATAACAGATGTTCAAAATTAGTAGGAAAGGAAGAAACAAAAGCCATTATGGTATGTCTCATGGTATAAATCAATACATCATGTTCCTTTTGCAATTCTTCTCCAGGCATTTATCATTATTTTCTATCAGAAGGATATAGTACAGATAGACACAGTACAGAAAAGAGAAACAAGTATGAAATGGATTTGGAATGAGAAGAGACGAAAAAGAAAACAGCTCTCCAATATACAAAATAAATGACTATCACAGGATAGAGATGTATATAAAATCATGAAAACCAGAAAAAAAGTGGTCAGGATGTAATACGCAGCAATATAGCAAGGACAGTGACATTTCCATACTGTTTTTCTAAACCCTTACTTCTCCTTGGTGTAGCCTTAAATGAAATTTCTGCCCAGTTTACTGTGGCAGCTTTTGTGCTGTGATATAAAGATCTGACAAGATGAAGGTGTTGTTTGATTTCAGACTGCTTTACAGTTTCTAAAAGATTTCCTGGTGTTAATTCTGTATCCTTCTGAGCTTTCCCAGTTTAGTGTGTCTGACCTGAAGAGCCATATCTTTCAGTACAGTGATATGTGCACGTACACAGCATCTTCTCCGAAGGTAATCAATATAATACCCTCAGTGCAGAGATGTTTTTTTTTTACACAAAGGCCATTAATTCCAGATAAGACTTTTTTTTTTTTTTTTTTTTTAATTTGGAGATTATTAAGCAACATGGAGGGAAGAAAAGTAACAGAACTTTAAATGCAAACCCCATATGAACTTTCCATCCAGACAACAAACAGATGGAATTATTAATCAAAAGAGATGTCAGATAACAGGAATTAGCTTATTTGCTTAGTTTTAACACATACAGGTTAAGAAGATACAAACCTGTTAAAAAATGTAAGAAGACCTCATTTTTTTCCAGTTTGGAAAAAGGATGTAGGGTTGGTGATCAACAGCTGGCTCAAAAGAGGGCATCATTCCACATTCAGTGTTGGTGTGGCCTCACCTTGATTACTGAGTGCAGTTCTGGGCCCCACCACTTAAGGGGCTTCAAATGAATCCAGGTAGGGCAACAAACCTGGTGAAAGGCCTAGGGGGAAAGAATTATGAGAAATGGCCAAGAACTTTGGAGTTGCTTTGTTTGGAGAAAAGGAGGCTGAGAGGTGACTTCACTGGTCCCTCCAGATTCCTGAGGAGGGGAAGAGGAAAGGGAGATGCTTCTCTCTTCTCCCTGAATTCCACTGATGGGATACATAGGAACGGCTCAAAGCTGCATCATCAGAGTAAACTGGACATTAGGAAGCATTTCTTTACCAAGAAGAAGGTGCTCAAAGAGTGGAATGGGCTCCCTGGAGAGATGGTTGACAGCCCATGGTTCTGTGATTAAGAGACATTTGGACATGCCCTTATCAACATTTGTTAACTTTTGGTCAGCCCTGAAGTGTTCAGGCAGTTGGAATAGAAGTTTCACCCTTCTAGGTGAGCTATTCTATTCTGTTCTGTTCTATTCTATTCTAATTGTAGGGGTTTACTAAGTTTCTAAGTAATACCAAGGGAAGAAAGCTTTCTAAATTTTCAGCATGTTATGAAATCCTACCGTTTGTCTGTGTTGTTCAAGGCACTGCAAATGAGAAAAAGCACGAAAGATATTACAGAGGAAATGCTGATTTGGTTAGAGAAATACGATGTAATTTCTGATGTTCCTCATTCAGTCTTTATTTTATATCTGAAAAAACTTTCTAATTATTCCATTGAAAGTAAATACCAAATGTAAGAAGATGAATTTCTGGTGTTCTGTCTTCTACAACTGAATGAACAGCTTTTTACTTTCCTAGACACATCTAGTGTTTAAACTGAAGATTTCCTAGGTGAATATCAGCATGTTGGCATCCTACCATTACTGAGAAATAAATTATTCACTTGGATATCTCAGCATATGAACCACTTTGCAGTCCCATTTCAAATAGAATTGAAAGCTTTTGTACAATAGCTATTGACATTAATGTGGTAGTTTCTCAGCACTCTGTGAACCTTTACATTCACAACCATATTACTATCTTTCTTGGAATAGCTTCTGTTCATAAATATGGAATAGGAAGGAAAAAAGGAAGGAGGATGATAGATTAAAAATTAAGTGTTTTGTTATTTTTGCAATATATGTTGTAGTGCGTTTTGGATATAAAATATTAAAAAAACCCCACACTATAAAAAGGAGAAGTGTAATGGAAAAGATAAACCCCAAATATTTCCACATACAGATAATCTAGGAAAAGGGTTATTTTTAATGACTGAAGGATGGGAAAAAAAGTCCACTTTGAATCTATGAACTTGGTATTAGCTTCCAATTCAAATTTGGGAGCTGGATGGAAGAAGCCTTGTAAGATTTAACCCCTTTTAGAAGCAGCTGTTCACAACTTACATAAATGTAGCCAATAGTGAGGGCCTAAAAAGAGATTTAAAAAAAAACAACTCAAAAGAGAAACCTCACTGTGAACCAAGAAAAGGAGGAATCCTTCTTTCTCCAGAACACAATGAATAACAACTTTGAACAATAGGTTTAATAGTGTGTGAATGCAATGGAAATCAGTTAAGAACTATTCTGAGGTAACAACACAGTGAAATATCCCAGATGTAACTCTTACCTTTAGATATTCTCTTTTAACACACATGCTTTGTTCTCCATGAATTTACCAAGTTCCATCTCAAAAAATATTTAATGCCTTGCTCTCACCATTGTGATTAGAAGATTATGCCAATACTTGAGTGATTAAAATCCCCTTATCTGATGCTGAAATAGTTTTATATCTCCTTGATAAAAGGAGGCAAATTCATCTCCCTTCTAGACTTGTTTGGCCAGGCTTAACTGAGGCAGTAACAATGAAAAATGTAATTAAGATTCTCTGCCTTTTTTGAGAACAGGTGTGTTTTAATGAACACCAGAAATGCAGCCATACTATTTAAATAAATAATCAAGATTTTAAAAATGCATTACTAGATAAAATTAGTCGTAATATACGAAATTAATAGTATTTATAAGACGTGTGAAGCAAAACAGTATGAAAATATTGCGTGCAACATGGATTCTTCTCAGGAGGGAAAGAACATTCAGATGTTAAACACAGCAAAATGCAGACAATGCTTGTACCAATCAGACAGAACAACTGCATTAATGTCAGGTATTAAGGAAAAAGCCTGTTGCACTTCATTAAGAGAGGAGTTGTGTAAAAAAAAGTAGCTACATTCCAAATTAGATCAAAAAAAAACCATTTCCAAAGCTTGGGGAAAATGACCTGGTTATATCATCTGCTAAGATCTCATATTCTGTCTGGTCATGCTAGCATTTCTTCCCTCTGATTGCCTAAAAGCAATTGAGATTACTTCTGAAAATTTTTCCTGGATAGCTAATCATCTAAAATTACACACTAGGGAGTAAATGGACCTCACACTCCATTCCACACATCACTCAGCTAGCAGGCAGGACAAAATGAAATGGCTAAAGAAAACGATATTCACAAATCTCACGGGAACCTTTAGGAGATTAGGGACTTGTTTTTTTCTCTCACACTATGAACGTACAAGTTAATACCTGTAGAATTATCCTTGACTTGCCTAAGGAAGACAGAAATCAGGCCTTCAACCTTGTCAAAATTTGTAGCGTTCTCTTCAGAAATGGAATTAATTTAAAACTAAACTTTCATTTCCAAATAAATTCAGAATCAGATTTTTATTTTTTTTCTCCAGTGAAAGTTTTGATAGATACTTCAGAGAAATGGGATAAAAGCATGGAGCAGTGAAAAGTACAAGTTTTTTGTTTTAATTTGAAAACAGAATTTGTTTGCCTGTTTCCACTTATCATTTCATTATCCTATGTTCTCCCCTGAACTGACTATAAAACGTGTTTTCTCTAAATTACACTTTTTTGTCAATATAATAAGCAACATCACAAGAAAAATAAAAACATATTTTGAAAGTCTTGTCTCACAAGAAAAATTTACCCTCTGTGCTGGCAACTGGGACAAATTAACTCATTGAGAGCTAATTTGCCATCGGTTTGGGAGACAGTTTGCAGTTTAATATGCCTCAGGGAATAGGGTTGGTAGTGTGACTATTACCTAGAATGTTCTGGAATATTTTTTATGGTCTTGGAACTTACAAGAAAAATTTTTGTATAGTTTTCAACTTAGAAAAAATCTCAAACCTTACTTCTTGACTTTTTGGATGTCCAAGAATATTAATGTATAAGAGGACGTATGTATAATTTTCAAATATTTGGTTTTTAAAAGCATGAATTGAATTAATGAGAAAAAACATGTAAGAGCTACAGCAGCAAGAGCTAGTCTAGATATTTAACTGGATGGACAATTTTCCAGTACTTTACCAGGGTAAATCTCAAAACTAACTTCTTCTATTAGTTGGAAGACCTTAAATGTTAATGGAAGGCATAAAATGGAGACGCGAGAACATGTAACCATTATTTGAGAGAAGGACCAAGGAGTTATCTTTGGTATCTTTGTTACCTTTTAACACCTACTATGAGTATTTCTCTATGTTATTACTGGCACAAGGCACTCAAATGCAAAACATGAGTATGTTTTGCAACCCTAATATTTACAGAGTCTATTTGCAGAATGTCCAAATGGAATCAATTACTTAAGTTCTGCTTTGACTGGTAGTCATCTTGAACAGGTCAGAGTTATTTAGATGAAATCAAACTGTGTCTTAGCAGCTGCCTATTGTGTTCACATATAGTCCTGAAAGCAGCATAATGTGGACACACAATGCAAAACTTATTGAAATACTGTAAAGAAATGAAAGTAGACTGTATTTCCTAGAAAAAGAAAACAGAATTCGTCTGGAAGGCAAATACTGAAAGAATCTAAGCTTCATTATCCATGCTCTCCCTCTGTTCACTGCACTTTTAGACCTGTTCACATTTTAAGAATCATTTGGTGTACTTTTGTTTTGTTACTTAAGGTTTTCTCTTAGCAAAGTAATCCCTAAACCTGACATAAACACTTGGTGAAAATATAGGAACATCTGTGCCTTTATCTTCAAAATGCATTGTGCATTAAATCTAAAAAGGCACTCCTCACTAAATCACGCAAACACCGCATTTTTTTATTATCCAATATTTTCAGTCAACCAACAGAAAAAAAAAATATTTAATTTTCCCACTCCTCTTAGAACTGCAGGAACAAAACAAGTTTCACAGAATAATCAAGAACAACCTCTGTCTGACTCATTTGCCAGCAGCAGAATTATTAAACCACACAAACAATGGCCTTGACTTAGTTGTCTGCATTGCAGCCAAGGGCAGGATTTGGAAAGGTTACACACAGAGTCATAGGGTAGTGTAAGCATTAAAATTGTCTTTCTTATCATATTGAATAATGTAGAAGGATATAATGAGACTTTCATTTCCAAAGCAAAAATGAAGGCAACAGAATCACCAACAGAAGTTGATTGTATTCAGATCACAAAAGTCACTGAGAATTCAATAGTGAAAATTTTCTGTTACTGTTTTTTCTAAAAACTAAAAAAAGTCAATCAGCTTCAATGAACTGTAATCAAGGGCAATATTTTGTAACTATGTTCTAAACCTTTGAACTTTCATTATCTGTAAGTTGTTGGTTTAGAACTCCCTTTCATTTTACAAAGGAACAGCAAGTAACTGCTGTAACCAGTACAAAGAAATGTAAACCACAAGAACAGGGATGAAAATAAATTCTTCTTTATTTGCGTAACATATGAATCTCAAACCAAGGCAAAGCAAAATAAAACCCTTTGTGTCAAGGATTTCTGAGCCACTTTCTTGAGCCATGTCATTTCTTTCTGGGCTCATTTTCTACTGCTTATCAGCTGCAACAATGCATATCATTGAAAATTTTGGCAGAAATAATATTATATTAGCCATAAATAATTCAGACAAACTAAGATAGGAAAAGGAAGCATCAAATGAGCATTATAACTTTTTGCTTATCTACAAGGCTTTGTGAATGTTGACAAAGTGGCAAAACAGCTGAGGCCAGAGGACATGTAAAATTCTTCAAGGTTCAAACATGAAAAGAACTGAGTGTCTTTTAGTTGAACTTTTTCAGAGGTGTCACAGGCCTCTTTTGCTCAAGATCGCAGACCTAGAAAGCCTCACTTCCCCATGGGGAAAATAAGAGAAGACAACTACATTTCTCCCGTTTTATCTGGGTTATGTTTCAATGGTCATATTCCAGCTTTTGCGTGAGGCCAGACAGAGGGATAAGCAATGGTTTTACTAATAACAGCCATATTCCCCCTGCTGCTCTGAACTGAGACTTGCCTCTATCTCAGACAAGTACCTGATGTAGATGAGGCATTCATTCTGGGTGTTCACTGGGTATAAGTAGGTTTTTGCCTGGTCCTCCCTTTCTTTTTCCACTTATCAGTAAGTGGTTTCTTTCTCTCTCCCTTTAGTCTGGGATGCAGCTAGCAAGTGAGATAAAAATATGATGTCTTCCATCTCTTAGCTCTCTAAACAGGTACATTTAGAGGACTAAACTATCACCTTCAGACTGAGAATTCAATCTAATAGTTCTATGCATTTATGTACTGCTTAGTCCCAGGAGACAGGACCTCAATAGCATCTTCAAAGTACACTGTATAATGAAAAAGAAATCAAGAGGCTAATTATCAAGGGACTTTTATCCATTAGAAAATCACATCTCTGATTATTGATTCATTTTGTCAGATGAGTTCTATTTCCCATTTTTTCAGAACTATTTCTTGTTTGGTTTCTTTTGCTAGTTTGTTTTGGCGTTAAAACTTAACACTGAAATATAACTCATAATTTATTAAAATGTTTTATTTACATTGCTTTAGTTGTGGACAATTGGGAGATTGGAGGCAATGATAAAATTATTCTCATTTTGTCTGAGTCATGTCTCAGAATCATACAATATTCTCCTTGGTCCTCCTTCCCTGAAGACTTTTACTTTAAAAGTAACAAAAGGAGAAAGTCAGGAAAGTTAATCAAAACTTCGTAAGTTATTATAAAAAAAAACCCAGTTAGTAGTCTTTGTTCACCATCTATGAAAATACAATGCTGAGCAATAAAAGACAAAGCATGAAGATTGGGCTGGTTCCAGATTCCTGACAATATTTTTGATGGATGGGCACCTTTAAGAAGTCTTTTCTTTATACAGATTTAACTGATAAATAATATTTCATTTAGATTTAATTCTATTGTTTGCCCTTCTGTACGTCTTTCATTACAATGAAATATTAAAACAAACAAACAACCAAACAGACTTTCACACAGACACAAAAACCCCAAAGACACAAACCTAATACCTAGATGTCATTCTAATTTTATAATCAGGTATGATCACGCTTTAACTTGCTTCCACATATCCTCTACACATCATTCTTATATAAACCTTATTAACCTCCTATCTAAAATTCTTTTCCGACCATTAGCTTTTGTTTTCCCCTAAACCCCTCCTAAATGTACGCGCCAAGTCAAGAGGAATACAAAAAATAATGATTCAAAGTAAAACTCATACTGCAAAGTTAAATGCAAAGTTATCAGGTATATTTGGTATGATCAAGTGAGAATTGTGTTAATAATGTCAGTTGGAAAA
The DNA here is from genome assembly GCA_035583135.1 of Lophotriccus pileatus. Classification (NCBI taxonomy): domain Eukaryota; kingdom Metazoa; phylum Chordata; class Aves; order Passeriformes; family Tyrannidae; genus Lophotriccus; species Lophotriccus pileatus. The sequence goes on along the minus strand of JAWWES010000001.1, from coordinate 104,280,612 downwards.
GATATAGAACCTTGTACATATATTTCAATATGTAGTTAATTAATTATAAAAATGCAAGGACATTGAGTTCAACTGAGTGATACGAGTAAGTGACTTAAAAAATATATAGAAAGAGGTAAAATCATTCCCTTGTGAAAAATTACAGTCAAATGCCAAAGAGTCCCTATGTGCCTGCAGAGATCTGGTTCAGTCAAGTCTGTAAAATAGGTGGACCTAAAATATGCAGTGAAACAAAGTAACACCATTTTCATGATGTTAGTTTGTGCCACTAAACAATGTGTGCATCTGCAGAGGTTCCCTATTCTGTTGATGTTCTGGCTATCAAATAAAAGATGATTTGCCAATTATTTGCATTTTTGGAGTTTGCAGTTTAGTGATGAATACAGTTCCTAAAGAAAGCTTTCCAACAGAAACATCAGTGAAAAGAAAACTAACATTTTTCAATAATAAAATGTTAATTTCAGAAAAAAATAAAATCAAAATGCCTTCCCATACAAAACAATAAAACACATATTTCCTAAAACTTTCACATTAAGGGGCATGGACAAGACTATTTTGAATGGACCAAAGACTAGATAAAACTAAAATAGATACATTTACATGGGAGTGTGTAGTTGGATTGTTTCTTTTAATTCTAATAGAATATAAGTTTTTGTTGGACATTTCTCAGTGGGTATAATCACTGTTGCCATCAAAAGAACAAAATAATTAGAGTAGTACAGATCACCTGAGGCTCATCCTTTGAGCCCTCATTATTCAAAATGCACAGATAAAGAGCTTATTTCTGAGCATTGAGAAAAAAATGGCTGGAGAGGGACAAAAGTAGCAGAAGAATGAAGTAGATAAGGAGGACAAGTGAAGTTTTGGATGGAGTAATTTTTTCTGTTACCTGAGTTTATATAATATGTGAAGAAGAGCCAAAAGCTATGCAAAATGTAAGCATATATCCATATGCATAGATATTCTTATCTACTTACAAACTATTTGTGTATGCACATATAAACATATGTGTACATACTCATACACATATATTTATCTATGTCTGTATAAAAACAAAAAAACAAACAAACTAGAGAATGATGAAGAATGAATTCATACCCTGCTGGGAAGAAAATAGTAAGTTTTCCTATTTGAGAGTGAATAGGTAATTTGGGTGGGGAACTAGAACCAATACAAATCCGAAGAGGATACTAAAATGTCCTGAATGAGTTGTAGAAACCAAACACAAGGTCCTTTTGGGGCTGAAGTATGCATCTGGGTAGTCCAGGTCAGCTGCCTTATCCTCATCTGACTGTACCATGGAGGCTGTGTTTACAAATACTGATGTATTTCCTGCTTTGCAGCCACCACGGAATTTACAGAGATGGCAAAACTGACAGGTGCTGTCTTTTAAGGAACTTCCAATTCCTAGCAGGTCCAACAAATGCATAATTGCTGAGAAAAGCTAGAAGAGTAAATTACATGTGTGTCAGAATAAATCATTAATTTTCCAGCTATTTTTTCTGCTTTGACACAGCTTATTTTTTTTTTAAATGGTGACATATCAAAATGTGAAGGAAAAGCCATAAAAGATTTTTTTAATTTAAAAAGATATTCCATAGATAGAAAAATGACAAGCTGTGCAATAAAATGCTATTCTAACAAAATATCAGACTGATTAAAAATACCTACCAGGGGAACATAACATTGTTTCATAAGGTCCTCTTTTCCATGTGGATCGTTAGTGTGGGAGAAAATCCTTGTAATTCTTTGCACTGCTCCCACACATACGCCTACACATATCATCACTTGACTTTCAAACTAACAATAGAAGTGTTAGTGGAGCTATCACCATCTGCAGAATGAACTGTGCATTTTTAAGGCTGCAACAGCCTCAGACATTAGCAGTAGTAGTCATATAGAGGGTAAGTAATACCCTCTTTCCATAAGAAGAACCGTGCAGGGGTCAGTTGGTTGATAAGTTGCCCCATAAGATCATGAAAATAAGTACCTCCATGTTAATAAATTGATAAGTTGGAAGCTCTTTTGCAGTTTCTGTGGTTTAATATGAAATAAAGAGCATCCATCTAGTAATGGTGGGAGCAATGAGAATCTCCACTACAAAGCTCTCTATACTCACACATGTAAATTATTTTACTCAGTGTTTTAATGAGTTTGGAGAAAACCCCACCATGATCAACTACTGAGTATTGCAAATAAAAGTGTATGGGGACTGGAAGTGCAAATCAGTAAAGGATTCCTGTGTGGTTTTTATATTTTCTTTTCCTTTTTTTTTTTTTTTTTACTAATTAAGAATTCTGACAAGAATTAGAATGCTGCCTCCAAAAATGATTTCTGTGGTCCTCATTCTTTTCTTAAAGTCTCCGTGTCCTCTGATTATTATGAAGAAAAACCTAGGGCTTTACATATTTAAGTTTTCTAACCATGTACAATTCTTATTGCAGGAGGATGAAAGCCTTATGGTGCAGATTGCAAGACTACTGGTGTGGTAACACAGGCTGCTTTTTTTCCTTGCTATATTGAAACCACCAAGAAATCCTCAGAGGAAATAAATATTGTCAAAATATTGGAGTTGTGCAGGGAAGGATTCCTCAGAAGTTTGCGAAGATGATTACATGGGGAAAAAGAAAATCAGGAAGCAGAGGAACAAAGCTAAAGATCAGGTGACAGAATAACAGAGCTGGAACATAAACTCAATTACAGAGTGCTAAAGCTGTCCAAAAGAGCATCAAGACTGAAGAGCAGGATAACTGAGACCTACAGTGAAGAGGATGGACAGACTTGGACCTACATCTTCTTTTTCCTCTGCCAACTACTGCTTGTGTTACTCAAGGTGCATCCATTAAAAACCAGCTGCACAGTTTCTTTTCAGTGACCTGAAATTTCAGTCTATTTAAAATATTTCTGGAAGAAAAAGGAATCTGAGACAGCCTTTGATAACAGTATAAAGGCTAAAACATTACCCAGCATCCTCAATGTGGATTAATAGTAAATCTGGTGGAAATTTGAAGTGTTTCACTTATGTGTCTTTCAGCTTCATGATTAATCTTTGGAGGTGTCACAGCTTGCTCCTATTTGTTTTTGCTTTTCTGTAATATGAAATGTAAGAGTTCTCTTATGCTGGGAATGTGTACTATTAGGGACATTTGTGTATAAGAATTATCCTAGTTGTTTCCATATTGAAGAGATGCAAAGATCTGAGTTTGCTCTGCCCAGATCCAAACCGGATTTGATTTGAAAATTTTGAAGCAGGAAACAGCAGGGTGTAGTTATTTGAGCAGTACACACTAATGTAGGCATATGATTTCTGACCCAGAACAAGGTACGCCTATCTACCACTGGAACTGCAGCACAAAGTGCTCCCATGTACTTCATTTGCAGAATAACACTGCAGGATGATAAATGTGCCTGTCAGGATTACCTGAATTTAACTGAATGAATAAAAAGTTTGAAATCCACCAATTTTTAATCAAGCTTCCCTGAACATCCTTAAGGATGTTTTTGTTAGTTATAATTTATCAAATCTGAAGTTCTGTCATAGTAACACAAAAGCAAATTTTTTTGTATTTGGAGAGTATTGAGATGAAAAAAAAATGTGTCTTTCAGGACCACCTGAGCTGGGAGGCAGGTGAGAAGGCATTTTCAAGACATTCGGTCTGGACTTTCTGTCCATTTCCTGCAACATCTAAATTTAAGCACTGTCCTGTCCTGTCCTGTCCTGTCCTCTCCTTTCCTCTCCTGTCCTCTTTTCCCTTTCTTGACAGTATTTCTTTATTATCTGTAATCAAGGAATGAAAACACTTTACTATGTCCTTGGGCATCTTTAGTGAGAACAAAAATTCTGTAATATATGTGAAGAGCTTAGCGACCACACTGTTTTGAGACATGTGTGTATGGAAACTTACACTGCCTTGAAAGGTCTTGCTTACAGCTGGCATTGCTTTGAAATATTGTGTTTCATTTGGCTGCTACAATGTGGTGTACTTGATAAAGCAGGCATACAATGCTAACAAGGTTATCTTGAGTTCAGCAATCTGCCATTCTCTTTTGGTTGACCTCCCTCTTCACTGCAACACAGTCCTTCCTCTAGACCCATTTTTGTTTAGGTTTCTGGAAGAAGTCAGGCAATTAATGATGTGTTGGGTGAGTATTACGATAATGAAATACATACATAAATTCATATATTTATATATGGGAGTAGATTTTATAAAATTAGGGTATGAAATCTTTCAGAGTCTTAAAGTTGAGTAGCTGTAACACAAAATAAAACACCACTTTTCTCCTTTACCGCTTATTCTCACCTGTATTTACACCAAGTTTTGTCGTGAGTACTACTATACTATTTGAATAATTTTTTTTTTTCCCAATATAGGAAAAGTATTATTCACCTAATAAAGCCATTTTGAAAATTACCTACTTTGTGGAGGAAATTCATAGCTTTCAAAAAAAGTAACAGATATACTTTAAAATATGTCTCATGTCCTCATCTCTTCTGTGGACACTGGAAAAAGATTTTAGTCAAAAATGAAGTTTTGATGATGCAATACCTCTCTATCTTGGAGTTGATCTGAACTGAATAATTTTTCAGTTTGCTTAATGAACAAAAAAATTGTGCTTGCTGTTCTTCTAGTATCTCAGGAAAGTACCTGAGCTAATATAAAACAAAAGAAAAGAAACTATTTCATTTGAAACATTTTGCCTGCATTAGTCATGACAGGTCAGTTTGTCTTTATAAATGAGAAGATCTGGAGTTTTTACTAGTGGCTTTACATGTTCCAGAAACCAAAAGAGTGAAAAAACAGAAACCAGTCACCAAAAGAAAGTGGCAAAAATATCTACATAGTTATCAGTTTCTTCTTCAGTCTTAACTTCTGAAAGTTAAGAAGGAGAGCAATAAATGTTATGTTGAGCAAGCCCAAAGGAAAACATACTCTGAGGAGCTATATGGACAACTCAATTGGAGAGAGATGCTGACATACTGAGTTTGGGAAGATTAACATTAGGAGGGATTGTGATATTGTACCTTGTCATATTTTATTGCCAACAGTGATTATTCCAATAATATTTTCTCTTATAATCTGATTGACTTTCTCCATGGGGGGTCTTGGGGCAACATTACATCAAGGGACCTCAGACTCAAGCTATCCAGAACACAGCTTGCCTACTAAGACAGTGACTCCAGTTACCAGGCATCTGTGAATTCCCAGTGGCAATTTAACTTCTGAGATCCATAACTACCAGAGTAATAAGAGTGAGGTCTATCTGCTCCAGTCAGTTTTAAGGGGACTTTTCTATTGATAGCCTTTTAGAATAGGCCTCATCAAATGCTCTTTTTGCTGCCATTCTGTGCCTCTCAGTCTTAATTGCAGCAGTCTTTCCCTCTATACTTACATTTCTTTTTACTATAATATAATAGACTTTTGCCAGTTGAATATTGTGTGGTAAGCCAAGACCTTCTGCTTCTTGCACAAGCTGATAGAAAGGAAGTTGGAGCCAAAGGAGGTTCAGGTTGAATATTACGAAAAATTTCTTTACTGGAAGAGTGGTTAAGCACTGGAACAGACTGCCCAGGGAAGTGATGGAGTCACCATTCCTGAAGTGTTGAAAGGACATTTGCATATGGAACCTTGGGGCATGATTTAGTGGTGAACATGGCAGGGTTTCTCCAAATCTTAATGATTCATACTTATACTGACTCATTCCCCAAGGGAGATCCTTGGGAAGAAAGGGACTGGCAGAGAACCTGATGAAAGGGAGTTGCTCAAATGGAAGTTTTTCTCATCAGTCTAGGATGCTTAAAACAGAGACAAATAAACTCGGACAGACCTCCTGGATGTGGCAAGAGATGGATGCACCCAGCAATGACAGTGTCAGATCAATCACTTCTTGCACTGGTTTTGAATGAATTCTGTGTTTGAGAAGGACTATAAAAAAAATTTCCTGGATATAGAATCACAGAATCACAGAACGATTTGGGTTGGAACGGACCTTAAAGGTCAACTAGTTCCAAACACCTGCCAGGGACAGGGACACCTTTCACTAGACCAGATTCTCAAAGCCCTGTCCAACCCAGTCTTGAACACTTCCAGGGATAGGGCATCCACATTTTCTCTGGGCAACCTGTTCTGGTGCCTCACCACCCTCATGGTAAATGATTTCTTCTTAACATCTAGTCTAAGCCTACTCTCAGACCTATGTCAGATAGAGCTGTGTGAAGCAGTAGCAGAGGAACCTACTGCCTTATGCATTTATTTTAGAACTATAATTGGATGGAAGTACAGACTAGTGCCTCAAGTTTGAAACAGCAATTTATGGCTTTGTAAAACCAGCATGAGTTTTCTATAAATATATACATTATGTTCTATTATATTGTACATAAATTACATACATAAGTTAGATAGTTTAATCTTGCAGTCACATTTTTGTCTGAGGAAAAATGTAAATAGAAAGAAAGATACAGTATAATTCTTTTTTTAATAAACTACATTTCACATATGGTTTTTAATTCAAAATATTAAAACATATTTGAGTGTCTCAAGTGGGATCAACTTTCATAATTACCTAAATCCACTCAACATGTCTAGAGATCAGAATTTACATAACTGAGATAGTTTTGTTTTTACTTTTCCTTTCATATCCATGATCAACACAGAAGGCAATAGGATATTATCAAAATGCTTGCTAATGTGTCTGAACAGTTTACTAAAAAAGGAGAAAAACTTGTAATTTAAACGAAAGACACAAGTGGCATTTAAGATTTAAAATATTTCCCTTATGCCTGTGAATTTGGAATTTAGATTTAGTCTTGTAAGAAAATGTTCAGATAGGTTTGCAAACACCATTATCTCCAGTAGAAATATAAATTGTGGAGAAGTAGTTTACAGAGAAGCTTTATGTTAATAATCTGTTGACCTGGAACCCAAATTACAGCACAGAGAGCTTTGTAACACAAATTTAATATTCTTATTTAGAAACTAAGCTCTCATCTGCACAGGAGGGTAGAAGAAAAGTTGATGTATTCAACCAAGTATAATCAACCTACTCTTTATTGTATCTGAATCTCTGTCAGTGGTGAAGCAGAAAAGATAATCACTTCAGTCAGGCACCAAAACCGATCTTTCGGGCTGAAAGAATTCCCTGAAGATTCTGGTCATCAGAGAAAAGTATGTCACCAGGGAAAAGCAATTTATCAATTCCTCTGCAGCTATATTAGAATATAAATATGTAATATATGCTAGAAAAGAATGGAAACATAGAATAATGATTTTCATAAGGTAGATGTGAAATGAAATAAAATAGAATTAAAACCTGAAACAATGGATACTCTGAATGCACAAAACAAAAGCAAACAAACAAATAAACCCCTTGAAAACAACAAAAATAATTATATTGCTTGGAAAATATATTTTAAGAAAATCCTTGATTATTCGTATAACTATTCATAAATATAGAAGAAAACTCCTCTGTAATAGTTTTATGAAATGATTAAAACAAAAGTTTTTCCTTTCCCTCATACACATATCAAATGAAGAGTCAGATTAATATAAATTACACATATAATCTCTTCTAATATTCCAGGATTGTATATATAGAAGTACAACATTTACATGAAGGGAAATTTTTTTCCTAGAGAGAAGTATTCAAGCTTTAAAATAGTTTCTGAGGAGATTTTATAACAGTCTGGCTTTGCGTTCATACTGAAGATTTTCTTTAAAGAGAGTAAAGTAAAAATTTACTTATTCCGTGTCAGCATCAAAAAAATCAGCAACAGATATTTTCTTTGATTGCAGCCTTACCAATTTTCTTTCCATTTCTTAATAATAATAAAAAATATTTTAAGATTGATTATAAGATATTAATAAGATGATTAATATATTGAAGATGTGTCAATTTCCCTTAAAATCCTTACACTTGTTCTGTTTACTTAAATTACTTTTAACAATTAGCATCCATATATCTTTATGTCTAGGTCTTCATTTTTCTAGAGAAAACAGAAAGTACCAAAGTAATAGATGCATTTGCATGATAAAAACATTCACTAGAACTTGCTCTAAAATGCTAAAAAAAGATTATTTCTAAATTTCTCATATATTGAATAAGCATCTGAGGGGAACAAATAGTAACTACACAGTTTATCCATTAATATGTAAATTTATAGTTCTAAATTACTTGATTAAAAAATATCAGCCCAAAGTGTGTGTTAGATAATAGTCACTTGCCAAAATAGAGTTTAGATTGCTTAAAATCACATTGAAAGTTTATTGCAGTCAAAGTAAAGAAATTATGTAAATGTAAATCAATTTAATTGACTCATTTGAATGAAAACTACCTATGGAAAAGAACTACCTAGACTATAAAGGTAAGTACTATCAGTTATTAAATCATAAAAGGAAATTCATATTTCTTACTGGAAAAAAGATCATTGACTATGAGAGAGATGAAATATAATGCTTGTGATCAGTGTTCACAAGCTCAAATACTTTCAATTTGCTTAACAATGAATAGTACACTGAGAACTGTTTTGAGTAATTTGCTTTGTATTGAGCAAAATTAGTGTGTAATAATATGCTCTAAATACATGTAATAAATGAAATTTTGTCTTAAATTGCTTCTGCAAGGTCTAACGGGTACGAATGCCACTGAAAACTGAAGTATCATCCTTGTGAACATCATCAGCAGACATAGTCATGAGGAAACTTTGTGGATCATCAGGTACTCCTATGAGGAAGAGTTTATCTGGGTACAGACTTCTTTCATGTTTGGCTTTCTCCCTCATAAGTGGAAAGCTGAATTTAGGTATCAACAATGTAGGTGTCTACAACTGGGTGCAGTCTTTACACCTCTGTTGCTGTCAGTGAAAGAGGTGCTCAGTTTGTCCAAAGAGCATTTGGTTAGTAGTTATTCAGGTATTCACATGTATGTAGCTGAATGTTTTTTCCCTGGGATCTATTGACAACCATGATCAGATCTCCATGTGGAGTAAGGAAAGGCAGGTGTACAGGAACATAATGGACACTTGCATACAGAAACCTAAATTCAAGGTGCAGAATCTCAGTAAAACTGACTGAGAATAAAATTGTTGTACTTCTCTCAATCCTAATTATGCCATGTTCATTTAAAAAAAATGTAAAAGCCAAAACCCAAACAAAACAAAAAACCCCACCAAATATGTAATACCTCTTTATGTCAAAAAAATGCAGCTTTATCCAATGTCAGAGTAGATAATCTAAGAATAAATTCACTATCCTACACTACCTTGTTCAGTCCAAGTAATTGTGTAACCATGAGTTTGCTGATTTCTCATCATCAAATTACAGATACAAAAGAGGCAGCTTTAAACAAATGTGTTCTCTCAACCAGAATACTCAACAATTTTAACAAAATAATAGCTGGATAGCAATCTCTCAGTTTGAAAAATGCAAAATCACAGCCATAGAAGATGGAGATGGTGACCTTAATAATGGAAAGTAAGTTTGAAGAGAAGAGCTTTAATATCTTTAAGGATCTGGAGATAAAAGTCACTATTGAAGTAATTTAATATTGAATACAATATGTCCATTGTAACTATCTAGGAGGTTTATTTGCAGATTAAATGACCATTAGTGAATAAATCTCATCTGGAAAATGTGATTGTTTTATTAATTAAACAACATTGTTTTTTTCAGTGACTGCAAAATTGACCAGACATAAATAGATAAACTTTTTATGAAATTAAAGGAATAGAGATCTGATGTTTTCCATAGGATTTTCATAAAAAATGTTCCCTTGGATTTCTTTTTTTTCATTTAATTTATTCTTATTTTTTCATTTAATTTTTTTCACCATAAATTTTGTTTGATTGTCAGTCTATTCACAATTTCACATACTGAGCTACAAGAGGAACTGCTGTCAGCATTTTCTTTTAATGTGGCATATTTAAACAGGCTTGTTTTTGAGTCCTTGTCTGAGTGAATATAAATCTCAGTTGCTTAGAGAACACACAATCTTGTATGGAAATTGTGTATTTATTAGCAGACAGATATAAATCTGTGTATACTGGATCTTAATTTTTAAATGCTGTTGTTTTAACCATGATCAAACTGAAATAGATTAGACCAATAATGCAGAGCTAGTTTCAACAAAGTCATCCTAACAGCTGATTATTTGTCTCATGGCTAATTAAGAATACAAAAAAAAAAAAAAAGTAGTAAATCCTTTCAAAATTTCTTTGCTGTCATTAATAAGTCACATGTAAATGGCCTAACACTGAGTTATTTTGCTCTGAGTTATAAAGAAAAGGATCTTTTCTTCAAATTCTGTACTATATCAAAAGTGATTAAGTTAAGCAATTTATACTATGAAATATTTGTTATTGCAATTTATGAAGTAAAGGAGGAGATAGGAAAATTCTACTATTTTTATCTCAGGTCTTGGAAATACTAAAATTTTATTTTTCTAAAGCTGGATATTGCTGTAAATGAAACAATTTGCTTTCAAATTATCTTTGTTAAACATTTGGAAACTGTGATACTCAAACTCTCTAGCTCTTATTGAAAATTAATTCTGACACATGCAAATACCTAGTTTCTTGAGATCCAATGACAAACCAGGGTGAGAAATTTGTCATAACGAAGCCCTGCTTCCATAATTTGCCTGCAACTACATATAGATTTTCCTTTAGAAGTGAACATGTGAGTGCAATAAGAATTGCAGGCAGTGTGGTGTGAGTAGATATAGAGTGGTTTGATGGCTGCAAATGGCTGGTAACTGTGACAGTCTATGATCCTTCTACTGTATTGAAGTGCAGAGAAACAATTTTGGCTTTTTTTCCAGGCTTAGTTTCTAAATGGTAAAATGTACCCTTTGCCTGATAATTACATTAATAAGGGAATAGAGCATCTTTGAAGACACACAAAACCACCACAAAAACCCAAACAACTTTAAAACACAAGTAAAGTGGGTTCTTGAGAGTTGTTTTTGACAATTCAGTTACATTCTGACACCAATCTGAGAAATATACTTATGATAGAATGTATTTTTTTCTTTTAGAAAACACTGTGGAAAATACTAGGAAAAAGAATTCCATTCTTTTCTTTTTTCAGGTAGGATACAAGGAGAAGGTAAAAAAAATGTCCCCAACAGCCAATTTTGAAAAGCAAAACTCCTGTAGAGTGTTCTGATTTTTCTCCTGTTTCTGTTTTCCTACTGCTCCTTCTCTGACATTTACAGGTGAGTCTTCCAACTCATCCCATCCTTAAGCCAATTTATAAATTAGCAGCTATGAAGTAAGAAATTCATGTTTAATTCAATTTAACGGAATTGAATTCAATTTAAATAAGGCAGCAGGAATGCAGGGTATATGCAAAATACTTTCCATGCTTGCTCATGCCTTTCTGTAAGATAGCCAAAAGTTACTGGGGCATTTGGCACTGTGAGATTTACTGACACAAAATAATTCCCTCTGTCCCAGTTTGTGGTCACATATCAGTATGAAGGGATTCCTAATTACCCCTAAAAGTCTCAGTCTAAAAATGTTTTGAATCTTCTGATGAGTGTGTGTCCCATTTGTATAATTTAATTTTTACTTCTCAAGTGTGTGTATTCTGCATATTGACATAACTTATACTACTTTAATAACACAGCTCAAGGCATCCTGGAGATTAGTTTTGAAACAGAAATTGATGGAAGAATAGCTTCTTATGAGAAAGTGGTATAATTCCAGCTGGCACAGGTATTAGAGCTTCCTGTGCATTATATATTTTCAGTTTGTTTTCAATCACCCTTTGGGATATAGGATGGGATCTCACAACTGGTAAAAAAATCAAAACCAGCCCTAGTACTAAAAGATATGGCTAGTGCAAAGAACAAAGACTTTGACCACAAAACTCTGTGTATTTTAAAGAACAACCTTTCTAGTAATGCAATGAAAAGCAGTTCAACTTCCTTTCTTTGACAAATCAGATTTGGTTGATCTACTGTAATTTTTAGGAGTCCCATTTCCTTCTCTGCTGCTTCTCATTCTGCATACTGCATTGTGGAAGACATAGTCATCTTAAAATTTCTCTTAAATATTTGAATAAGCAGTCTTTTTGACTGTCCACTTACTGATGAAATGTAATTCTCCACAGGGGGAAATAGAAAGGGAGAAAAAGCTGCTCCTTCAGATCATTTACTCACATCTTCTGGAAGGCAAAACTCACAGGCCCAATTGGTAAATTTTTCCCCCCTTTGTCCTCCTTTTCTTCTTTCTACTGATAAAGAAACAGCAAATATTTCCTCCAGTTATACTTTGTTTCTCATTTTTTTGTGAAGACCTATTTTTCCACTGAAGTATTCCAAAGGTACTTTATCAATGTGGTTTTTGTTTGTTTGTTTGTTTGTTTTAAACTCTATTGAAGAACACTTAAAATAAAGAGAAGTAAATTGGAGTGAAGCAGATCAACTTTGCTAGAAGAGACCAGAAGTGTCCAAATAAATGATGAAATAACAGGAAGTACTCAAGAAGTTCATTTAACTTGTTCAGGAATCTATAATTATGGGCAAGTAGGTCACAGGGGTGGTGACTCCACCACTGCTCCTTGTGCAGCCCATTCCAATGCTTAACCACACTTTTAGGGAAGAATTTTTTTCCAGATATCCAACCTGAACCTCCTTTCCCTTGTCCTGTCTCTGGTTGCCTGGGAGAAGAAGCTAATACCCACCTCTCCACAACCTCCTTTCAGGTAGTTGAGGGGAGCAGTAAGATCTCCCCTGAGCCTCCTTTTTTCCAGTCTAAATGCCCTCAGCTCCCTCAGCCACTCCTCATAGGACTTATGCTCCAGACCCTTCAACAGCTCCTCTGCCCTTCAGTGGACACACTGCAGCAGCAAAATGTCTTCTAGTAAGGTGCCCACAACTGGACACAGTGCTCTTAACTCATACCTTCCTGCTAAATTTAGGCACTCAAATTCCAGTCTGTCCAAACTTGGTTTCCATTATTTTGTTGTCTGGTATTATCTATCTCTATTTTGTTTCTAATGCCTGTCTCTGTGGCCCACTAAATTTGGTTATTTCAGTTGCTGTTCTCATCAGCCGGTGTCACTTACCTTCTCAGTCCAAAGTGAATTTTGCATGAAACCTTGTTCTCTGAGAGGGGTCTGGTCATTATTCTGCTCATGCTTAACTGTTAGGAATGATAATTATTTATAATTAACAGCAAAAAGAGTGAAATATATACATATAAATATATATATGTGTGTGTGTGTTGTGTATAACTGCCAATTTCCTAGTGTTGTGGGGACCAGTAAGGTGTGGTTAACTAACCAACACAAATGGACATGATTATAAAGCCGATACATTTCCTCATTTATAGCTGCTTTTATTCTATTAATTTCTATTCTTCCAATTTCTGTCGTTGTGCCTTTTGAAGAAGGAGAAATATTGCCTTGTGTACTGCTACAAAAACAAATCTAGTAGAATCTCCATTTTTGTGTCAGTCCCTGGAAGCAACAAAGACAATAACAAATAAATAGAGATGTCACTTGGTGGGGGGAGGAGTTCAGCATTTACATATGTTAATTTGGGAAAGGGAAGGCTTCAACAATAGTAGCACTTAAGTTAATTTGCCAGGAAGGAATGTATCAAAGAGCTGGTGTAGAAGTAGCTATCATAATTTTCCCCCCCCAAAAATTTAACTGTTTTATAATGTGTATTGTGGTTTTGCAGGTGACTTGGCAATAAAGGAAATTTAATTTTCTCCAATGAACTGTGTTTTATGTAGTTGTCTGTTGTTGCATCTGTTGAAAGATAATCATATTTAGTTTTATTTACTCTGACCATTTTCGTTATAGTGATTTATTAGCAAATGATGCATTTTTCCCTTCTTTAAAAGAAAAGCAATAACTATATCAATCTTAGAGTTAAATCTTTTGAGTTACTGTTGTAATATCAATATTAAAGGTCTACTACACAGATGAAATCATCACAGTGCAATTTTCGTTAATCTTATGCCTATTTATTTCTGAAATCCTGAAAGGGAGAGGAAATTTACCCATCACTAAATTTTGTGGTTTGAGTCTGTTACTGAGCTTTGCTCTGATGTAGTGATTTTGGACTGCTCTAGGCTCTGGTTTTCTCTTAAAACATTTTTTATGCAAAGGTTCGCTCATTTTAGACAACAGAATGAAAAATTATAGCAATCCGGACTGATCTAATGATTTAATCCTTATACAGAAATGTCATCCACGGATCAAAGAGCATCACTAAATAAACTGTATATTAGAACTGGCCATGGAATGAAAATTGTGTTTCCTTTCACTGTTTCAAGAAAGTGTTGGTTTTAAGCTTTTTTTTTGCTTTTTGCTTGTTTGTTTAAAAAAAAAAAAACAAACCACCAGCACTGGAATGTTTTCGTAAAATGGAATGTATTTGGAGTGTACACCTCCAGATCAAAAAAAATAAAAAATATCAACAACAGTCTTTTTACTCACTTCTCTCTGGAGAAGTGACACAAGAATTTTGCTGTGGGCCTCAGACCCTTTCTCTCTGAAAACTTGCTGAGTATCATGAGCTTTCAAAACTCAGTAACATATCCTCAGCATATTTTCATGACAAGGCATTTCTTCAAAAATTCTCCTGTGTTAGTAATTTGCTATTACTTCACTTCTACTGAGAAGAAAATCTCATTCTCTGAGAGATGATAAAACCTGAGAAAGATTTCTTCATGTTTCTTTCTTGGCTTATACAAACACAAAAAGGATTGTGGTTGGATTAAATAGAGCCTCCAAAAATGTCCAGATTACTGCAAGGTGTCAAGTGGGGCAAATGACCCTTACAATCATCTTTCTATCAAACACTCCAAATTCTGTAGGTTCTGTATGAATAGCGTTTGATTACTGAAAAAAAAAAAGACCTCCAGTTCTTGTAAATAATAACAAAATAGGTATTATGGAAAAGCTGATTTCTTAAGGATAACAAACTGTCACAGGTGTCATTCTAGAAAAGGAGTAAATGTGAGAAGGTTAAGTTTAGCACTAAAAGGTATAAGGTTAGCCAAGCTTTGTTTGAAACAGTGTGAATGATGAAAGCTTTAGGCAAAAGGATGGAATCATTTGTGCCCAGCAGTATAAAGGACTTAGCACTAGTACTTTTTAAAAATAAGGACATGCCAGTTT
Organism: Lophotriccus pileatus; assembly: GCA_035583135.1. Classification (NCBI taxonomy): domain Eukaryota; kingdom Metazoa; phylum Chordata; class Aves; order Passeriformes; family Tyrannidae; genus Lophotriccus; species Lophotriccus pileatus. The sequence goes on along the minus strand of JAWWES010000001.1, from coordinate 104,265,481 downwards.
TTGGCAGTGACTAGTGGCTCGGGGTATATTTTCATAAAAACATAGAGAACTAAATATGTATGGAGCTATCAGAATAAGGGTCAGAAAAATAAAAAATTAAAAAAGCTGCAACCAAACCAAACAAACAAAAAACAACAACCAAACAGAAAAAAGAAATGCCCCTATACACAATGAGTATGGAACACTTCAGGAACCTGGTCGATATACAAACATGTTTGAATAATGAATACAGAAGCTAGAATAATTTCTTTCAGCAATAATAACAACAACACTGTTCTCTTTTCTTTTTCTCCTGAGAAATAGTGTTACTTTGTTATATGATTGGTGGTTAGTCCACTAGAGTGAGCCTGGGGAGTGACTCAAAGCACTCTGATTATTTAAATATACAAATTTCTCATGAAGGGAAAGAATAGATGTGACTAGCATTATCCCAGTGCAATAATGCCACAGCTAAAACTTTGACTGTTAAAAACTTATATGCTAAAACTTACATATAAAATAAAAAATTATTCTTCTCTTGAAATTAGGCTGCTACATTAAGAAATTGTGTGCCTGCTTTACCTCTAACCTGGCAGTGAGAAAAATTAGTGCCAACCAAAAAAAGCTATATCTGTAGAACAAAACAGTCTTAGTGACTCAACATTCAGGTTATCAGAATTTTGCAGAGTTTTTACTACTTCTGTCTCCAGCCTGGTTTTGATGAATATGAGTAGACGAATTGCTGTAGGCATGCTGCTGGAGAATATCTGATTTACTTGTGTGCAAGGGAAATCCAGATAGTGGATTCTGAGACTACTCTGTGATGTGCACTGACATATAAGGAGGGGGAAAACCAGTGGATTTGCTTCAAATAGTACATATGATACATGATAAAATACTAAAGTAAATGAACCTATGTTATTTACAACATTTCCAGCTCCTATTACAAACATCCAGTATTCAGTAATGTTGACTAAGCTGGTGGAAATAGCTTTTAAAAACAACACCCATAAACAAACCAATTTGTTGTAGCCATAGTTACATGATAGGTGTAAAAATACGCCATTCTCAGTCTTCTTCCAGGGTAGAATCAACATTAAAGGGAATGAAATCTGTAATTATCCCTAACTATATCATGTAATAACACATCCTATGGTTTCACTCACATCTCCAGCCATTTTTGAATTCATGCTCTAATTAAACAAGTATCAACTACAGAAATAAAATCTCAAAGTTTTGCTTAGCCCTTACTCAGGAAACTCTAAAAGATAAAACATCAGAGAAAGTGTTTGTTGCTCTTTCATGCTAATTCCACTACTTGGTTTTGCTTTCTTCACCTTTTTTGTTTTTGCAAATGCAATAATTTTTTCATAGTTTTTATGCAGATTTCCAAGATATGTTTCCATCACTGAGATAGAAAATGTGTGGAATTTTTGTCTCTTAAAAAAAAAAAAAGGGACTGATAAAAATCACAGCATTATTTAGTTCAAAGAAGGCAGAAATCACAGCTACTACAACTGTTCTCCATCAGTGTGCTAGCTGAAGTATCTCAGTGTAAAGTCCGCATGTGAAAGCTAAAAGAATTATGGGAAAGAAAAACAAATAAACCTGTTTAACTCAGACCAACAATGTGCAGCATAAAAATGTTAATTCTGCAGTGAACAGTCTTTCATGATACCTAGTTATAGCAGGGTGGATCAATAGCACATATAAAGTTGCTTCACTGCAATTAAAACATGCTGAATTACCTCAGATAACATTCTGTTCCAAGTGATTAAGAGTTAAATTTCAGCTCTGGGAGAGTGAAGTGGCTAAAATTCCATGCACAACACACTGTCATTAACTTCCTATGTAACTACAGAGTTTAAGAAAACTTGCCCAGAGAGGACATGCAGAGTAACAACCTTACTCATCATACCTAGAATATAAGATTATTCACAGACTCAGCAGGGAATAGATTAGTTAAGCCCCTGAACGAAATGTCGAGTCATCTTACAGATTTATGTCAAATTCTAGCCAGATCATTTCAGTTCCAAGGTACCTTCTGTTCAACAGGGACATTAATGAGAACATGACTTTTTTTTTTCATTGATTCAGTGGTTTGACATGATATTATTGAATCAAAAATGAACCTCCTGGTTCTTCAGTTGCTGTGTTGTTACTGTCATTGACAGCCCTTGGATTTATTTCTGTGGACTAACAAGGGTGAAGCAAAACAACAGGAGTTAAATAATTGAAAGAATAGTATTTTAAACAAGTGCTAGTACTATGCAAGACAAGAAATGTAGTTTATGCATGAATAATACGATACTGCTTGTGTACTGTTATGGATGCAGGATCAGGTAGATATTGTGAGACAATATGTTCCACACTATTCTCTATATCTACTAGGGGAAAAATTCTTCAGAAAAGAAAGCCAGATCTTGATCACTCATTCCCTATAGTTGTGTGTGATCATTCTTGGTTGGGGAAAGGTGCACAAAGCTAATTGATATTTGAAAACAAGACTGTCTTTCCTTAACATTGTGTTGGCTTGCCAAAAGAGAAACTGCTCACACAAACATCTAATTGACACTTCTTATAGGCTTTTCTTTGCTGAAATAGGATTTCTGGTCAAATCTGTGGACAGGGTTAACACCCAATCAGAGAAACCAAGACACCTTCCCAGGAAACATCCCTGCGCAATAGCCATCTTGCAGGGGGGTTTGGGGCAAAGGAAAACAGAGACTGTGTCTAGTACAAAAAGCCATCCTTGTAAACATGTATAAACAACATTAAAACCTTCTGTTTCTATACAGGATTTTTCCACCCTGTGTGTGGTGGACTGACCTGGTTTGGGGTTTTAGGGTCACTTGAGTCCACCAGGAAACCCCTCGGTACTCCTCCGAGGAGCAGGCCCTGCCCGTGGCGGGGGCAGGGGCTGCAGTCTGATGACAGATTGAGGAGACACATAGGGTTGTTGGAACAATGGCGAACTAGTTTATTCAAGAAGGGTACAGCATTTTATAGGGGTCTCTAAGGAAAAATCTAGACTAAGGTGTGGTTATTTAAAACTCCTTTAGGGGATAGGATATTCACAGAATTAGGGTTAGTACTACTGATATGTAAAGATAATTCTATTGGATTATAGGGGTCAGTAAATCTGCCAAGATGTCTTGTCTGTTTGCCTGTTATCTGTCAGCTGCTTCAGGGAGTCACAGAGGCCTAAATTCCGGTCTCTTGGGCTGCAATGCCATCTCTCCACAGCTCAAACGCAGCTCCCGGCTCTGACCTATCCCCAACAGTGGACTCATTGCCACAGACAGGAATCCAAGACACCAACCACTTAAAATGTTTAGAGCATTCCCTTATGAGAGCAAAATTCAAGCCCTTGCTCTTTTTGGTTCACAGGATTGATTTATCTTCACTAAATGTGTCTTCTCCCTGCTGTCATTGTTTGATTTTGCATCACCCCAGATTCACAGTCTTTGTGGTCAACAGGTACAGGTATATCAGGAGACATTCCAGCATCTTTCATGACTTGATATTTCAAAACTCTCAAGCATTGATACTCTCTTTGGCCACCTGCTTCTCTGAGAAGCCTCAGCTCATAACAAAATCAACACTAGTCATACTGTTTTGAGACATGCTACCACTTGTTGGAACAAATGGTTCTCATAAAAACTCAGTTACTGAAATGCACAGACTTTTAAAAAAGGTTTTCCCTCATCCTAACCCAGCTGCTGATCCAGACAGTTTTTTCACGCTCTCTCAAATGCAATTTTTGTTCAGTCTGTGGCTATTATACCAAGCTAGGTTTCCTGTCATCAAATTTTGGATAGAAGAGTAGCATTTTGTGTTGGGACTTGTCATCACATTTCTTATCACGAGAACACATCTTAGAGGAGAACACAGAAAAATTATTTGCACGAGTCAGTGTTCTACTGAAGTTTGAAGCTATAAGCTGTCATGCACACAGAACATAGAAGACAATCAAACTTATCATTCAGTTACTATGAGAAATCTTGTTTACTCACATCCACTGCAAGACATTTTACTTGTGGTATGCTGCATACTTCATATATGGTTCAATTCCTTTTTTACCCAGAATTTTGTTGAAGGGAGTGGGGAGGAGGTGTGTACAGAACAAGCAGTAGATACATTTGCAAGTTAATATAGCAGGAAACTGAACATATTTTCAAGTTTTGTACACAGGATGATTGAAGATCCATTAAACAAGCAATCAACCTCCTGGCCTCCAAATACCAGGAAGGAATATGCTGAGTGAATCACACTACTCTTTTGCACAGTGAGGTATCAAAAACTGTTAGAATATGTTTTAAAATGTTTTATTTTAAAAAATAGATTTCAGTATGAAAAAATCAATCCATAAATTCTAGTGTTTGGAGACAAAATTGGCATCTACATTTTCAAATAACAGGTTTGTATACTATGTGCTAGAACTTCCTAAGGTTGTATCTTTGGTCATGAAAGCAAAAACCACTAATTAAAGTGCTGAAATGAAGATCAGTGATGTACTTATATAGAGGCATAACTAAATGTGTAAAACTCGGCTGATGTGAGCAGCCATAAAATTGGCCTGGTTAGAAGGGAAGATTTACTAAAACTAAAACTGTCTACTGAAAAATAATGACAGAGAAGTTGCGTGCCAGCCTGAAAGTTGTGAGCCCAGGACTAAACATGGGAACAAGAAACAGCCTTGAAAAGTATAACTGGCCTCTCTGAAGTACAGCTGGGGTACCTAGAAACCAGAGATATCCTCAGATACAATCAATAAGTGCAAAATCAGGAACTCTAATGACAATTTGTTTTCTGAAAAGGTGGAAATAGTCTGGGAAAATTAAATAGGTCTGAAAGGACAGAAACCTGAACCATTACAGATGCAAAATCAACATTAACAGCATTTACTGCCTGTTAGAAGTGATGATGTTCCTATGCCTTGTATTGTGATGGTTGATTGGATGGGGAGGGGGGAACTCCATTCCCAGGGGTTTCTCAGCCCCAGGGCTTGGAGGGGATCGGCGCTCCACCCTCCCCCCCTCCACGTGGTCCCATGGCCGCCGCAAGAGACAGCACACACAGGGACGTGTAGGGAGAAGGCAAGAGAGCCTTTATTATTGAGGGGTTGACATATATAGCTTCCAGGAGGATTCACAGAGTAACCAATGAGAAGTTCAGGGGTACAGGGACACCAATAGCAAGAAGGGATTAACAACCAATAGGAAACTTCCTGATATCTTCTCAGGACATTTCTGAGATAGAGATAACAGTTGCCATGGGGGGTACTGGGAAGAAGAAAGTGAGTTAGCAAAAAGACTACAAAAAGTCATCTTGAAACATGTTTAAACAACAGTTTTTCATATACTGCAGACCTAACTGCTACACTGTATCTCAGTGATTTGAAAAGGACTAAATTTTTACCCAAAGCTGAGCCTCTCTCTCTCTCTGGGAACTTCCCTTGTTGCACTTTTTCTTTCCTACACGTGTTGAACACATGAACTTTCTATGAGATCTTGGACTCTCACTGGACATGCCCAACTGACTCCAAGCTCACCGCTGAAGTGAGACTCTGCCTGCTGAACTACTGGTCCTACTTTGAATGCACTTTGGGGTCTCTTTGGTTTCTCCTCCCACCTCTGGCATGGGTTCGTTGTTCCCTCAGGGATGGTTTGTCCCCTTCTGAATTCTGTCTGATTCACTTGATACCGGTACTTTACATCCATAATCTACCGTAAGAATATGGTGCTGTTATACTGGTGATAGTCTTGCTTCACTAATGATATTTTGTAGCAACCTGTAATATACACCTTATGGGTTTTGCTGCTCTAGTTAAGTATGTAACTCCTTAGTTTTGCTGTTATTCTTTACTGTGTAACATTGATTGATAATATATTTTTGATTGCAGATAGTAATTTGTAATGATCAATATAATCATAGATATACTTGCTAGTGGTGATTTTGTGGTAGCCTACTCGCTAGAGCATGATATGTATGTATATATATACACATACATTCTGTTTTATAATCTTCCTGTTGTTGATATTACAAGAATTGGAGAGCTAAGAGATCACAAACATGGAATCCAGGTCTTCTGAGGTTTTACTACAAACCTAAAACTTATGTAAACTAAATAAAAATTAGGAGGTCTTTGAACTGCTCAGTAAAGTAGTGCAATTTTAGGGAGACAGATGAGATGCAAGTGACAATCAGATCATAAAATAAAAATTAAAGAAAAAAGATAATGTTTTTAAGGTTTCATAATATCCTAAATTGAATCTCAATCTGTAACAAAGGAGACACTTGACACGAAGGTGTGGAACAAAACTAGGGAAAAATAATTCCTGTTAATATTTAGAAATTTAAACTGTTAGCTTTTATGTGTAAGAAGAACATGTACACCAGTTACAACTTGGTAGATGGATTTTCATGAAGGCTGGAAGCTGACCTATCCTTTATGGAAATCACTGGTTTATATAATGGATTTTAGATTTCACTGTGTGGCAACATGAACTCCTGTGGAAATAACTTGTGAAATATTAGCCTTTTGCAAATAGCATTTAAAAAATGCTATTATTCATACTGGTGATCTGTAACACCATTATATTACTTGGTGCCATTTTGATCTCTCAGAGGTCTCTCTTGATTAGGACCAACCCAAAATGGAAACAGATTTTTCTTCTCTCTAGTTTTTTAGATATATGGATGAATTATCAATTTTGGAATCTCTAAAGGCATAAATAAGTGTCTTGCATTCTGGCTTTAGCCATATGGTAGCCCTAGGCAGGAAAATGGAACTTTCAGACTTTGGCTCAAACACAACCACTTTAAGTGCAACATCCTACATGAGCAAGTTAATTGATGTTTAATCAAATTCTACAATTAGTTTCATACTAAAATTGGTAGAGACAACACAGTATTAGTAATAATTTATCTCAGTTGTTTTGACATTACAAGCAGACTTTATAAGGACAAATGAGAATAGTTCCAGCAGTGGGAGACTGTAATTCATCAGGCAATATGCTAATATTTTATGTGATTATCAAATATTTATTGTGATGGAAAAGGAGAGGAAGTGACAGAGAGGGGGCATGACATTTGTTTTCAAAATATGCAAATCTTTTTGTAAAATGTCACTTTGAAATAGAAATAGAAAATAAACCACAATATAACCTATTATGTGATCCATACTAAGAGACAAAATGTTTCAAATTCACTGAGTAATTGTTCTGTGACAGTACCAAAACTGATCTAAATGACCATGAAATTCTAAACCTTTCAGCCTGAATTCTTTAGTAATCGAAGTTTGTGTTTGCTGGTTTGCTATTTGTCCTTCTGTTCTTGATTTTTAATTGATCACTTTTATGGTTCTTTATCCCATAAAAGTGATCACTAGAAAAGAATACTACAGCTTTCACAAGTGAGGTCATTGGCTCAATCACCCAGAAGGAGATGTAGAGATGTGCTAGTTTTCATAAAGCATAACAGCATTTAAAAGCCTGGGAAAGCAATAAAACATAATAAGTTGATATAAGGTTGAAAATGTGTTTATTTTTAGTAAAATAAATTTGTTTTATCATTTTCTGGTGTTTTGGGGTTTTTTTTCAAAGTGAATAAATAAGCAGTATTAAATGGTTCTACCAGGCATTTAGAAAAAAATGTATGCAAGTGACTTGTATTGGACAAATATTAAACCTTTAAATACAAACTCTGCATTTCATCTTTCTTCTCCAACTTCCTCTTTTTCTTCTCATCTGAGGAAGAAATATATCTTCTGCTTCTAATGGTCTGCCTTCCCCTGACAATACATGGCAGGACTAAAGACAACATAAACTGTCAGAGACGAAGAGAGTGTTAAAATGTTGCAAAAAAGCAAACAAACAAACATGTCTTTCAATAAGGTATGCCATATGTCATTGGTTAAGCATGTAGGGCTTTCATTTTTTGAAAGCACTGCTTCAAAATGCTGCTAAGAATAACCATCTTATTTTTGCTGAGGTCAGCATTCAGAATTAAAAACATAGTAGCAGATGGAAGTCTCCATTCAGACTATCCTGGAAATCAATTTTGATTAATACCAGAACTCCTTCTGGGCCTCCGTGAAAAGGGGAAAGCAGAATTAGCCTGAACTCTCCCCTTAAACCTGGTTGGCATTTTTATTTGACTAATTTTAAGCCTTTTCTATTTGATGATTTTTTTTTTAAAGAATATTTGTCAAGAACCTGAAGCCTAAAAATGTTTACTTTTTCAGCTTTTATTTTAAGGAAAAGAATGGCTACCAATTTTTTATAAAATATTTTGTTCAAAATACTTTTTATAAGAAAATTATTACTTTATGGAAGATTTTCTTGATTTTCAAGGTTTTCTATGGAATTCTTAAATGGTATCTCTTAACATACATGAGACAGTGAGATAATATGGCAGGTAGTGCCACAGAGATTCCTGTAGAGATATGAAGCAATGGGGGACAGAAGAAGAATAGAAAGGAATAGTCAAATAGGGGAAGAAAAAGGTTTATATATTTATGTACAAAAGCATAAAGGTTTTCTGAATTAAAAATAGTTACTGTGATCACATCACAGGCAGGAATTGATGGAGGGAGGAGCATATTATTTCATTATTTGGTAATTCTGTAGCTATAACACTAGTAGTGTTTCCATATATGTAAGGACAATATAGTCTGTTATTTTACGGGGGATAATTGTCCTCATAGGAGGCCCAGGTCTATCATAGAATGAGGAAAGGTTTTAGCATACAGAAATTTTCAGAGAAATCTTCAGATTCCCTTCTGCCATGTCAAATAAACAGAATTACTTGATTTTATGTGTGTGGTGTTCTGATCTATCTTGTTATTTGAATAGATTACCACAATTTCAATGAATGTGTGGCTTTTCCTTTTTTTGCCATTTAAGATCTTGTAGACAGAGCCACAGGATTTTGCAATGATTTAGTGAAGATTTACTGTGCTTCAGAGGTAACAAAAGAGAGGTTAGGAAAACATTTCCATAATTTCCCATACGTGGTACCTTATGGAAATAGAAGCCTCAGTCATACAAGAGCTTTCAGGGAGAGACTTTTTGGCTCTTGACTACACATGGCTACATCTTCCAGTTCCTGAAGGCATGCACAAACTGTGCTCCAGAGCTCATCACAACAGCAAGTACTGGCACACACTGCAGTTCTATTGCAGTCTGAAATAGGAAAGATATTGGAACAGGCAGAAAAACGGGTTTTCTCTATCCAAGTCGTAAAGCCATAGCTGTATATTCTACACGAGAACAACTGGAGAAATGTGTCATAGGATAACAATTCCTGACTATTTCTAAGTGGGCAATCAACAATAACAGCTAATTGTTTAACATAAGCACTGCAAAACCAAAATAACCTGCTGTGCTCTCTTCTGTTTTATCTCAAATAGGACACCACAGAAGGTAATCATTCTAAAATAATGGGGTTGTTTGTACACTACTGGCTCTACTCACATTTTTTAACTATATGAAACTTAACATAAAACTCTAACACAAATTAACACATGTTCTTGTCTTTATAACCAGGGAAAGAAAGAGCTAATGGCTCTTATGTCAAATGATGTGCCTCTCTCATAAGGTATAAAGGCTCAAAGGGAGTACATGAATGTTGTGTGGATAGTCTAAGTTTCAGGTAGTTAGACTCTATCAGAGGTTTTACTCACTGTCATTTCTGTCAGCTTTACAGAACCACTGCATGTAAATTCAACACCTTTTGTTTTCCCTGAATCTATTGATTTAGTATTATTTTTGATTAGCATGTCACCTAAACATATTAGTCTGTGCCATTTTTTCCATGGAATCTGTCATTAAGAATGAATTCTGATTAGTTTCCTCATTTGTGGATATTTCTCATTCTTTTCATTAATGGGGATTTCCTTTTTGTCAATTCCTTTTATTAAAACAGACTTCTGATAATAATAGTGTCTCCCGCCATTCCTTAAAAAAAAGCTGCAGTTCTCCGTCATGCACTGGAGCTTCTGTTTAGTTTCTCAGCCTTTCTTACTGTTACTTATAGTGAATTTTGTTCACATCACCTCTTGCTCATCTCATATGAGGATTTGAAGCCCAACTTAACAGTTTACTGTTATAAACAGTTCTTAGTACAGAAAACATAAAATAGCAGATTTGCACAAATTTGTAGAACAGAACCTCCCCAGACTGACTCCAATTCTGTTTTCTGGTAAGCATAGTGGATCCTGCATCATATGCTTTCTCCTGAAAACTTTTGATTGAGGAAAACTTCATCCCCTTCAAAGGTTTCTGGACATGTAAAAAAAAAAAAAAAAAAAGTTATGATGAATAAAACCACAAGAGCATTTGTTTAAATATTGATTTGCATATTTATAGGCTTTATTTACAGATAATACCTTTGACTTCCACAGATGTCATAGTGCTTTTTTTTTTTTTTTCTTAAAATTGTCCCTCACATCTTACATTTCAAAGATAACTAAATGTGACTTGCCCAGAAAATTTTGATGTCACCAAGTTGCTATGGAAGGAATACATCAAATGAAATTGATTTCTGCTAAACAGGTCTTATATATGACTCTTTAAAATTTTGAAATATAGAAATATTCACTAAACTGTTTTGGAGAAAGGCAAGATACCACAGCAAGGTGCTTGCATTGTTAGCAGGGAATTTCTGAAAAGGAATTAGAACAAGAGGAAAGAGTGAAGCTAGGATGATGAATAATAAAGTGAAGGTAAGTGGATAAGTACCTGGGAGCACTGAGACATTTGGGATATGTCAGATGATGGATGTTAATTCCTACTGAGTTTGCAATGTGCTGAAGGACAGAAAGAAAAGTATGTGGGACTGAAAGGGCTGCAGAAGTGACTGTGGCTAATTCATTCTAGTGCCAATTACCCAGTTGTTGCAGAAACATGGAACAACAGATTTTTAGACTAAGAATTGATGAAAAATCCTATAACTTCAGAAAATCCTCTATTCCCTGGACTACAAAACATATAAAATATTAAAACCTTTAGCTTTAACATTAAAGAAAAAAAGAAAAGAGAAGAAAAAGACAGTAAGGCCAGACACTCAAAAAGTTTCCCCTCTAGTATTGGTGTTAAATGTTTTCTCATCAGGGCTAGTTTAGTCCTTTCAGTACATTCCCAGAAAAGATGTAACACTCTAAAGGTAGAAGAAGCTACCTGGCTTTTACATTACCTTTTCTGTCCTTAAAACTGATGATCATCACAATGGCTTCTTGATTCAGGCTTGTCCATTACAGCTTACTTATTTATCCATTCAGTTTGTCTTCTTAAGGAAAACATTTGAGACAGTATCAGGGAAAAAAAGTTGGGACTGAGGGCACTGATCTCCAAATCAAAGCTAATGATGCATCTCACTTGTAAAAACTTTCTATGAACATACAGGGCCATAGAAAGTCTGAGTTTGAAAGGCATCTCTGGACATCATCTTGTCCAACTACACAGCTCAAACAAGGGTACCTAAGAGAAGGTTGCCTGGATGGCTTTTGAATATCTCCAAAGATGCTCAAAACTCTACAACCTTCACAGTCTTCCTGGGCATCCTGTGCCAGGGCTCAGTCATCCTCACAGTCAAAAAGTGTTTCCTGATGTTGGGGTAGAACATCCTGTGTTTTAGTTTGTGACTATTTCCTCTCATCCTGTCACTGGGCTCCACTGAACCTGGCTCCATTCTCTTTTCATCCTCCCTTCAGGTAAACATTGAAGAGATCCCTCTGAGCCTTCTCTTCTCTAGGCTGAATAATCCTACCGTTTCTCATAGAAGAGATGCTACAGTACCTTCACCATCTTTGGGATCCTCCACTGAGCTCAAGTATTTCCATGTCTCTCTTGTACTGGAGAGCCCAGAACTGGGCCCGGCACTGCAGGTGTCGCCTCACCAGTGAGGCATAGAATCATCTCCCTTGACCTGTTGGTGGGAGACTGAGGCCTCCTTGCTCCAGGCTTTCTTCCCAGTCTCCAGGGACTGCGAATTCTGAAGGCTTGTCTTACTACTGAAGACTGAAGTACTGAAGTAATTCAGTACCTCAGCCTTTTCCATGCCCTGTGCCACTGAGAGCGCTGTCCCATTCAGCAGTGGAGACAAAATTTTCCTAATCTAATTTTTGGCATTTATGTACTTACAAGAGCCCTTCCAGGTTTTTAGACATCTCTTGCCCTATTCAAGTCCAAATGGGCTTCAGCTTTCCTAAATACGTTTCTTTTCATACTTGGACAGTCTCTCTGTATTCCTCCCATTCTATCTGTCCCTGCTTGCACCTTCTGTAGACTTCCTTTTTATGTTTGTGTTGCTGATAGGTGGCAGAAAATTCCACTATTTGAGTTGGAATTGTAACAATAAGGGTCACAAATGGATGTCTTGCTTGATTTTGTAACAGAATCATAGAATCATAGAATCATAGAATCAGCCGGGTTGGAAAGGACCTCTGAGATCATCAAGTCCAACTCGTGATCCACTACCACCATGGTTACCAGACCATGGCACTCAGTGCCACATCCAGTCTCATCTCAAAAACCTCCAGGGACCGAGAATCCACCACTTTCCTGGACAGCCCATTCCAATGCCTGATTATCCTCTCTGTAAAGAAATTCTTCCTAATATCCAATCTAAATCTCTCCTGGCAGAGCTGAAGACTGTGCCCTCTTGTCTCACTGATAGTTGCCTGGGATACTTAAATAAAAACAGATAAACACAAACAAGCAACAAAATCTAAACCCGAAAGAGAAACCTTTACATAGTCTGAAAACCTGAAGAACTGTGCTTTTATGGGAAAAGGTTATCAGGTTACATAAAGGTAGACATGGTAAGGCAATTAATCTCAGACAGACATTTTCCAAAGAGCTGTAACTCTCTCCAAAGAGTTGCTTTAAGAATAAGCTTAATTAAAATCAGAATTTATACTAAGCCCTTACTTCTTTCTTCTGAATATAAGTTTCAAGGTCTAGCTTGACCACATTATGCTACGATGACTTATAAAGATGACAAGCCAGTCAGCTATGGGGTTTCATACCCTTTCAGTTTAGCAAGGGTGTGAAACCCCATAGCTTGAAAGACTGAGTGAGAAAAAAGAAAAAAAAAGTGAAGAAAAAATTATAATATTTTGAAACCAATGGAATTCAGAATTTTTTTCTACATTTGGGCTATAAAGAGAGGTGGCTTTGCTTCTGTGGATTCTATTAAAGTTTGCTAAATGAAAAAAAAAAAAAGAAAAAGAAAAATAGAGAAATTAAAAAAAAAAAAAAGAGAGACAACTAGTCAGCTGCTAGGATTAAAAGTCCACAGATTGAAATGTATCTATTTGGGTGGTCCACACTTATTAGACTGAGAGCCACCCTATATTTCCTCTTAAAGACCTGAAGTGACATATTTCACTTGAGATATTTCTCTTGCTGAGAGCTTCCACCACTTTTTCTTAGTAACAAATGGGAATGGAAAAAAGAATCTCCTAACTTTGAAAATAGTGGTTGATTCAGGCAGAAGACCTCAGTAACATTTGTATGTAGTAATTCTGCTCTACTGTCTGAATACTATTGCTAGGTTAGGAATGTATCAAATCATTAACTGCAAAATTAATAAATAGCATATTAAGATTTTATATCAAACTCCCTTCCTTATAAAACTCAAATTGATGATACTGTTTAATGTATTAATGCTGTTTGAAGTATTCTAGGACAATTAAATTAAAATAGCTGTATGAATTTAAATGTTAGAAAAATGTTACCAAGATTATTGATTTTAAACAAACACTTTGTCCATGCAGCTTTTGTTGAGTTAGTTCTATACTAATGCCACAGATATTAAGTGAAAATTTATGCTGTTAGTCTAAAGGACATTCCTGTCAAGAAATTAATTTAAGAACTTACAATTAACATATATGAAATTATCAAAATGTTCTACATGGGAAATTAAATACCTTCATAGGAAAAGCTGCAGAAAGGTAAAAGCTTAATACTTAAAAGAGGTCTATAAAAATTCTATTGACTCAGCTTAGGCAGCATGGTGGAAAATGTACATTTACTTCAACACCGGAAGGATAAAATTAAACCTTTTTATAAGAGTAATAAATATGGTTAAATGAGTCAAAAGAAGATATTAAAAAATACATAATCTATTAAACTACAGGATCTTCCATTTTGGAACATTCAAATAAAAAGTTGGTAAGTACTTCCTATTTTCAGTACATTCAAATATTTTTAGCAGATCATGCTATTACTTTAGAAGATCTTTTTGCTGGAACCAATTTTACTTCTGCTGATACATATAATGTCTGTTACAATTATTATAGAAGAAAATATATTAAACCTCATGTTAACTACATATGTACAGAGATAAAAATACTAAAACTAACATGACAAAGAAAGAAAACATTTCCAGACTTTATCACACTTCAAAACAAATCAGCAACAAACACGCATAAAAAGTATACAAATACATAAACCCAAGTTCTAAATAAACGATGAATGTCATATTGCAATTAACTCTGCCAGAATATGGGAAACACCTCTATAAAAAGAATACATTTTTTTTCAAAAATAAGATATGTATGGCATCTGGTAGTACAAAGGACTGAAGAAGTATATAGAACAGGCTGTTCAGTTATTGTGACAGTGTGGGCAAGTGAAATTTCTTATTCATAGCTTGTGAAACTGCCAGCTTTTAGCAAACTTCACTACCTAATATCACAGATTATGACATTAAGAAATCTCTCGATTTTTCCCATGTGATCCCCAAAACAGCAATGTTTACACTATAAGAGGCTTTCCCACTGCCTTAGCTGAGCTCAAAGACTTACTTTACAAAATCTTCATTTATGTCTTTGACTCTGACATGCAGCGCTTTAAAATGGGCCCCATATAACAGTGTCCTTGAAAAACCTTATCAAGGATGAGAAAATATGAAGATGGAAAAAAGGAGCTCTAGAGAAGAAAACAAACCTGGCAAAAAGCAGCTTCTTGTTCATTTTTTGCCTTGCTCCTCTCCTACCAACTGTGATTAGTATTGCCATAATAAAAAGCAGTACTTTGCTATTCTTCAGCTTTTGGTAGTGTCTTTGCCAACTTTCTGGCTGCTGCTGACACTCAGCTTAGGCCTGATACATCTTTACAATTCAGGTCATGCATCAAAGCCTCTATTTGCTTTTGACCAAGGTGAGATGAGCAACGGCCTACAACTAATTTCAGGATATGGAAAGACACATAAAGTCAGGTTTCAGAGGTAGAACTGGTTCAGGACGCGCAGTGTTTCTCTTACCTTACTGCAGCCTTGGAAAGTGAAAACAGTGCCTGCTGAAAGCCAGATTCACTAGACATTTACAGGTTTGAAAAACAATGGTTTAGCCTCAGGTAATGTACTTTAGATCCACCAATACATTATAAACAGAAGCAGGACTGTAATTTTGTTGTTGTTGTTGTTTAAATGATTTTATAAACTGCACTTACTGAGCTTCAGTATTTTGTCAGTCAGCAGATGCCATTTGTTCTTTCCAGTACTGGCTAAAATGTCTTTGGGAATAACAGCATTTTCAAAGATACAGTGTTTATGTTTGAGGTCAATATTTTACAAAATTTTATTGAAATCAAAGATTAAAAGGTGTCTAATTATTTGCATTATTGGTGACAGTGCTTTATCCTATCCCCTGCTGTATTCAGCCTTACTATCCCCACAAGTAGTTCATATGAATCCTCAGATGCTGAAATTGAATTAATAATTGGTAATATAAAAGTCAGCTGCAGATTCTCAGTGTTAGGAACTACTAGATCTGGCAGCCTGGCCAAGGTGAGATTGCTGAGGACCATAATCCCACGTCACTGGGCTTACCCAGCTTCCCATGTGCCTCTGTGTGTACACTAATCAGACTTTTATCACATAACATAAAACCTAGGCGCCTGTTTTCTTATCAACATAAATGCACATAACCAGTAGAATCACTGCATAAAGCTGTGCCATTCACAAGCTGTGCAAGAAAGGACCCCTGAGCAGTCCCAAACCAAAGTTGCTGGCAGTGTTACTGTGATGCCTATGAAGGGACAACTCTGTCTGACACCATCCCCATACACATTGTGAAGTCCATGTCACTGTGAAGTCCATGTCACTTTTCCCACTTTTGTCTTCATTTCATTCCTCAGGTCTCCATGAACACCCCCTCACAAAGCATCTTTCCCCTTCAAAACACTTTTCTTCATCTCTTACTTCTTCTTTCCAGATAGAGGGACTTCTCTCCATCATATTGATGGAAATCTCCCTGCAACAGTGTCTGGGTCATTCAGTTTTAGAAAAATTTCCTTGTATCTTGGGTACAGCTCCTTTACAGAGATCTTCATTGAAAAAATACACTTGGCTTTGCAAATTTCTCCAACCATCTTCACACTCAGACAAAGTGCTTATTCCACATACTGCAGGTTCAGTTTTTGGCCTAGGTGACAAATAGAAGAGCCAAACCACTGCCTAGTGCTCTGGGTGACAATAAAATGATTATCTGGTCCTTATGTTTTACACAACGTTTCCCCTTTATGCTTCCTACTTCTATTAATTTCTGGATTTTTGGTATGAGTGACCGGCTGGCTCAGCCCAGCACCTCAGTAACATGATTTCAGGTTTTGTAAATGAGCAAGTATGGAAAGGAGATAAGGTAACTCTGTAGTGTGTGGGGGCGGGGAGGGAAAAATCCCCGTATATTGCCCTCAGCTATCCTATGGAGCTCCACAAAAGTCAGCGCTCTCTTTCCGGATCCAGCATTATGAGGTCAATAGCTCTGCTGAGTTTGACCGGGCAAATATTTTTGGACCCCTTTCAGTCAGAACTTCAATTCCTCACCAAACTGCCACGGAGACAGTCTGTACACTTATCTCCTGTAAGTTTACCCAGGGCACACGGGGCTTTCAACATCCCAGGCCATACAGTTAATGAAGGACAAGAGAGAATATATGCTGATAGACTCTGACATTTCAGGTAATGTATAGAAAATCCCTCATTCAGCCTATATGTGAGAGCTATGGTGGGTATTCCCTGCTGGTGATACTGGTGGGAGAGCTCCCAAATCAAGGAAGAAGTATGGATGGTTTGTTCTTGAGGCACTGGACACTTGTAGCAGAAAGACAGATAGAAAGCGCTGATAAGAACTCTTCTATCTATAGTTAAGAAACTGGTGTCCATGTTGGAAAGATTTAAACTAATTTCAGAAATTATTACTATTTTATTTTTTTATTATATATGGAAGATATATTTTACATAGAAAAGGAGTTCTCACCTAAGCCAGTTCTTGATTGACAGAGCCTTGTTTAAAAAAAACAAAGACTCTTGCAGTCTTTAAATATAGATATAACTGATTTAAACAATTGTGATTTATCATGCAAATAAGAGAATGGGATTTTTTATCACCCAAGTCACAGGACAACCCTGCAATATTTAGATGACATGAAGTTGGAGGAAGTGGTCCAGAAATACTGTGAATGCCTTTGCATCCATATCTGCTAGTGTTTGGAGAAAGTTGACACTCTTGAAATTTCTTAGGCCTCAAAAGAAGATCTGCAAGTTAAAAATATGACTAATAAAGGCCTTGATTGGCCTAGAATTTCTGTTAGTCTAATTAAAAAATATGCTGATAGATGTTTTAGACTGAAAGGCATATGTGATTCACAGCACAAAACTCTTCAACCATGAAACAAGATGACAACCAACAAGTGTTGGGTTCAGTTCACTTTCAGTGTTTGTCAGTCCACAGATTTGTAGCCTGGATTAGCCTTGGCACAAGTTGTCTCCTGCTGAGTGTCATGGTTGTGGATGGAAAGGGAACAAGCAGAGAAGCAAAGAACACAAGTTCGTATTAAACAAGTTCACAGGAAAAAAAAAGATTTCATTAGTCTACTGAATATCAAGCAATTAGTTTCAAATGAAAAATTACATAAAAATTTAGGGGAGACAAAGTGACTTTGAACAAAGTCTCAAAACACTTGAAAAACATGAGGAACACACTCAAACAAATTATTGTGTATATTTATATGATTTTCAAGAAAAAACTTTTCCTTCTTCCAACAAGCATTAAGAGTGCCAGATGGGTGACTGAGAGAACATACTCTCTGCCTTCCAAACCAGCTCAAATGAGGAGATCGGCTTAAGTGGATAATGCATATAAACCCAGCAACGCGAAGGTCGCTTGAGCAATTAAAAAGATAAGTGAATGGTAGAGACATTTTGAGCAGTACTGAAATGATTTTGTATACATGCAATCAATGAGCAACAAGTCAAAGATGTCAGCCTATAGCAGAATAGTATAGCTTTGGTTTTGTTTAGTGGAAGGGAAATATGCCCACTTGCCAGTTTCATTTTCACCTTCCTAAAAGAGCTTTACTCAAGGGTATTAGAACTATACATGGTATCTACATACTAAATATGGGGGGTTGTTTTGGGTTTTTTGTTTGTTTGTTTGTGGGTGGGGGTTTTTTGTTTGGTTTTGGTTTTTTTTTTTCTCCTTGGAGTGCTACACTGAAGTGAATAATATCTGAAAGGGACTGAAGGAATTTTAGGCTCAAGCATTTTGTAAAAAAGTACAGATTTAGACACGTACCCACTAGCCACTGTCAAAGTCAATTCAACGAATTAAAAGTAAACAGTGTGGAAATTACTTAAAAAAACCAAACCAAAACAAAACAAAATCCTCTCTGAGGAGTCAGGTATACATTTCTTAGCTCTGTTAAACTACACACTAATACCAGCAAAACAAGGCTAGTAATTTAAAATTTTTTCTAACTGAAGGTGCGATGGTTTGTAACAGTACCTGCAAAGACATCAGGGTTTTGAAGGGGTCCCATAAAGTCAAATCCCATGAATGGGATCTCCTATCCTATCATAAGTAGGACTCATTGGGTGGTATCTAGTTCCCTAAATACACATATCAAGTGGTATTTTGAAACCTATAGAATATCTGGAACATGTGCATGTAGCCACTGTTTGTGACACAGGAGACCTACAAAATACTTGATTTTTTCTAAATAGTAAATGAAGGTCAGGTGGGATTCCACAGGACATTTAAAATGGCACCAGGTGCTTTTAGTTGGGAAGCTGAATCCAACCCCATGTCTCTAACAGAAATTGATAGCACAAAACACAGAGAGCCAGCTGTTCTTGCTGTATGATGAAGGGAATTTGTTGTCACTCTAGACAGACACAATGAGTGACACAATAGCTAGACTGAGGGAAAGGGGGAAAAGAATACACTGTCTTTTCCCTTTTACAGTAAAATATCTCAGTTCTGGGACAAAAATCCTAGATTAGATTAAAAAAATAGAAGAGGATTCCTGTGTCTAGGAAACCATAAATTATGCCAAGCCTTGAAAAACATTTTCCTATGCTGAATTAGTGTAGATGTGTTACAATTTTGAGATTGCAGTTACACAAAAGTTGTTAAGTGCAAAGCATAACTGAAGAGGGAGATTGTGATAAAATTTCTTGGAAGCAGCAGTTATCAAAAACTCAGCTTTTGAAAACTGGAAACTTGGGGGAGGTTGCATACAGAGGCAGTGAAGGTATTTCAGTGAAGGTTTGTCTGTGGGTCTACACTGAGTTCTGGAATAACTGGCACAGTTTCCCTCGGTTCTTCACAATGCAACCACTAGAGTGGTTGAGGGTATTTGAACACTGACACATGTCCTCAGAAATCCTAGAGCCCAGCCTGGATAATTACAGCAATGCTATAGTTCTGACTATGCAGGAATGAATCATAAAGAAGGATCTGAATGAGGATTCTGCAGACAAACTTGGCAATCAGGTACTACATCTACAAGTGCTATCCTAAGGATACAGCCTACATTGATGAAGATTTACTTAGAAAATGTAGGGACAAGGTTCAAAGAGTGGCAGATCTCTTATTTGGGTCAAAGAAAAAGAGATATAGGAATGTTCCCTGTCTGTGTCCTGTCTTCATCCAGGTACCCCTAAGCAGCAAACTTCTCTAGACCACAGGTCAGGTTAACAGATGGGTTCCTCCATGCCTTGCAGCAGGGTCGCCCACTGCGATTACTTGCCGCTTACCCATATACCACACTGGAAAGCACATCTAGCTCTTCCTCAGCTTTGAGGTACCTGTACTGTAGTGACAAGCCACTTACTTTTGTTGCTTCTTCTATTTTATTGTTCTAAGTTGCAGAGATATGATTAAAGTGTTATCTGAGTAGTGTAACTTCTCGCTGTGTCATATTATTATGCACTGGTGTGCACTGATTGACAGATGAAGAAAGTTCCTTTTATTGGTTTGTGCTCCTGGCCATTGGTGTGCCTGGTGGCAGGCAG
The DNA here is from genome assembly GCA_035583135.1 of Lophotriccus pileatus. Taxonomy (NCBI): domain Eukaryota; kingdom Metazoa; phylum Chordata; class Aves; order Passeriformes; family Tyrannidae; genus Lophotriccus; species Lophotriccus pileatus. The sequence continues at coordinate 104,245,195 of JAWWES010000001.1, read as the reverse complement.
AATTACTAGTCTCATTTTCTGTGCTTGCATCCATAGTGCATAGATCGACAACACACCTTTCTAAATAAGGACTACTTAAAATGTAAGTATGATTGGAATGTGGGGAATTTTGGAAAATGTTTCAGGAATGGTAAAATACTTGAAAATTCTTCAGCGTGACTGAATGTTCAGGTTTTGATGAAAGCTCCTATTCCAGCCAATGACCTGTGAGTGTATGACAAAATACAGTGTGCAAGCATTGGTTAGTAAAAAAACGGTTTGGTAGTTCAGTGGATGTACTTATTTGTGGTTTGTAGCTACAACTTTTGATTACCAAATAAATTGGCCAGAAGTACTGTAGCTTGTAGCTAAGCTGAAGCATCAGTGAGGGATTGCTCCAAAGCATGTCTTTGGTTTGAGACTCAAAAGAAGAGAATACAACAGTGCTTTCAGTTTCCACATGAATACCTTGTTTTCCTGTTTCTGAGGGTTTTAACATTCCTTACTGCTATATGTAAACTTGCTCTATGTCACTTCCACATCATCCACTAAATTCGTTTCTTACCTTGTGTATTTCAAGGTTGTTGATCATCAGGGACATAAATAAAACCATCTCTACACTCAGTTTGCATTTATTTCCCTACATAGCATGCTTTCCCCACATCTTTTACTTTTTCTAATTCTGTAATTCTCAGAAGTTTTTCCTGATTTTCAACTCTCAGATTCAGGCCTTACGCTTTGATTAAACTTTTGCTTCTATTCTTGTAACAGTCTCCTTTGTCATAAAGAAATACTTTCGCAAATAATTTTTCTTCACACACATGAATAGTTATACAATATGTTCTCTCCTTTTGATGTGTCCTTTCTGCCTTAGATTAGGGTGCTAAAGCTTCAATCCATGTATCATAGAAATTTATGACATGTTTAATAAATCAATCCTAAAAATAATCATCTTAGTACTTTCTAAACTTCAGAATATTATATGCAATAAATCAATTTAAGTGAATAATTTGCCGTATTTGCAATAAGTGTGAAATGTGTTACAAAAATATAGATCTGCTGCTTTCCTAAAGTTTATAAAGGTTGAAAGAAGTTTCTGTCTTTCATAGTAATGTAGTACATATATCACATATCTAAAAAGATTAAAAAATAGGTATTCATGCTATTTCTAGAAAAATAGAAACATTTGGTATTATTTGTTTGTTTGCTTGTGTTCAGGCCTTCAGTGGTAGTTATGAAAAAATATATAAAGATAAATTTAACAAAATTTTTGTCTGTTTACTGCTGCTATTCAGTCCTTTTACAGAACAATTTTTTTCTGTATGACAAGAGTGCTAGTTTTGGCTGAGGTAGAGATAATTTTCCTCACAGTGGCTACTGTGGGGCTGTGTTTTGGATTTGTGTTGATAATACACACAATACATAGTGTTGATAATATAGAGAAGGTTTTGTTATTGCTGAGCAGGGCTTACACAGAGCCAAAGTCTTCTCTGCTTCTTCTACCATCATGCTGGTGAGGAAGTTGGGACTGCATGGGAGGCTGGGAGGAGACACAGCTGGGACAAGTGACCCAAACTGACCAAAGGGATATTGCATACCATATGGCATCATGCTCATTATATAAACTGGGGGAGAGAAGGGGGAAGGTGGGGACATTTGGAGTGATGGCATTTGTCTTCCCAAGTAACCATTCCGTGGGATGGGGCCCTGCACCCTGGAGATGGGTGAAATCCTGCCTGCCCATGAGAAGTAGTCAATTAATTCCTTGTTTTGCTTTCTTGTGTGGGGCTTTTGCTTTCCGTATTAAACTTGCTCTATCTCAACCCACAAGTTTTCTAGCTTTTACTCTTCCAATACTCTCCCTGATCCTGCTGCTGGGGGAGTGAGCAAGTGGCTGCGTGGTATTTGGTGGCTGACTGGGGTTAGACCATGACAACAAGTGAGAAATAGAATTCACATTAAAGTCCCTGCTAAACCAAAATGTGTTGAAAAGGTTAGATTTGTACTCCTGCATCTGAGTCAACAAGTGTAGTTTTGCATCAAGTGCAGTATCTGAAGCAAGAAAGACTTATTTTGTATATCTGTATCAGTCCTGGATGTAGAGTGGAAAATAGATAAAGTACATCTAGAATACTGTTTTTCTTATGATAACTAAAACTACATTAAATATCATCTGAGGAAAACCTTGTGAAAGGAATTGATATGAAAGATTTACATTATTACAGTAAATGTATTTTGCAGTGAGTTCTATCCTCAGTACTTTACAATTTAATTATACATTCTATCAGACTTAACACAAAGAAATCACTACTCTAAACCATATTTACCGTATTTTTCTTGCTATCTTTCAGTAATATGTCATAAGTTACGTTAAAAGAAGACATCCATATTCCAAAACATTCCTAATATTTTAAATTGCATTTGCAGGTTTCAGAACATCCACTGAAATGTCCATGTTTGACAAAACAATTTTGTTCTTTTTTATGATATAAATCACAAGATAATGCTTCTGACCAAACTTTTATTTATGAAAAGCAATTTCTTTCTGATATTTCTCTTTGGTATCCTAGTATCTAATTTTCTGCCTTAAGTCAGATTTCATGGTAGAGTGGAAACACTTCTTTACATATCTCAGAGGCTTGTCTACTCTACCATTGCTCATTTTGCCCTGACATTTATGCAGCAATATCTGCTCAGAATTAATATAGTTAGGTAAGTCTGGGCAATATTCCAAAAGGAACCATTTTGCTTTACAATGAAGCAATCCCCACTCAACACAATTCCAGGAATATCCATCCTTGGCTGAATGGCGTATTTATGATTCTTCCATGTTATTCCATTTTTGTGAGTTACACCAGTGTTTGTAATAGCAGTTGTAACTTATTTATTACCATCAACAGCATCAAGTATATGTGAGGCCCTCTCTGCTCACAGACTTCATGAAATAAATCAATACAAACAAAGCATTTTTTTTTCCAGAATGTCCTTCTTTACTGGACACTGAAAGAAGTCTCTTCCAAACCAAATAAGCATTTACCCAAGGAAACTATATCTTTCTTCTGTGTACTTTTGTAAATTTGGCATTCCCAGAGTTTAATAAAAAGCTATGAAAGCTCTTTCCCTTTGGCCACAATCACATCCAACACCCATCAGCTACTAAAGAATAACAAACCTTTAGAGATTTATTGTTTCTTGGGACAGAAATGAAGATTGTGTTTATAGAACTAAGTCCTAGACTACAACAAAAGGAAAATGTTGTATCTCTGTGATAGTACTGTCATTCAGGGATATTACAGTTGTATCTTAATCCGGGATGATATTTGGATATAGAATACTGCATGTCAATCAGCCGCTATGCACAGAGACATGCTCTCAGTTATAAATGGGTAAAAAAAGAAATCAAAACCAACAACATCAATGAGGGCAAACGTTACTGAAGCATGAACAAAGCCAAGGGACTTTATTTGTACTCTCATCAGCTCCTATACTGATTCTTTTGGGGTGGCCCATGTCAAGTCACTGTATTTCATCAACATCGTTCCTTTAGGCATAAAAGACAGTAGTCATGCTTAACTACCTGTGTCATAAGATTCATGAAGATTCACTAGTTTTTACATGTAGCATTGGAATTTTAAGTAAATATTTTCTTATTAAATAACCAACAGACTAATTTTATCGTAATTCTAATAAGCTAACTAAGAGAACTATCTATGCCTTCAGTCCTCTACAAAAATGTCTGTTTTAAACTGATAAGCATGCTTCTGAGTTCTATAGCAGGAACACACTATGTTAATAGTGTGCCCTATACTCCAAGCAGTATCTGGGTACAAATTCTCCTCAAATGTAGGCAGATTAAACCACATTTCAACTTCTGGTTATAAACTCCTGTTCCCTAATTAGTTAGCATAGTAGTCTTGGGTGTTTACTGACACCTGTCCAACATGTTTCTCTGCGTTTCACATGCCACCCTTTTGGGGGATTTTATTAAAATCCTCACATTTTCAGGGGTTTAAAAATCATGTGCACATTTTGATTTTCAATAGACTTATTTGAATATTCTTAGAAGTTATGAAATCACAGCCTTCATTTAAAGTATCATTATTAGTAGATCTGTACATATTAAGTAGTTTACATTGATAACAGAACGCTAAAAAGGTGCTCATTGCTGTTTACACTAATGGCCTACATTTTGAAGGATAAATAAGTGTGCATAATAACTACTCCATTCAGTTTTAAGGACTAGCAAAAGTGATTATTATCTTCATTTGTTAGCAGTCATTATGCACTTGATACACGTATTACATACCCACTACAGTCGCACTGAGAAAATGACTAACTGAATTTCTCCAACACCACCACAAATTTTGTGCACTAAAATTGTATACAGTACACAGTATGCTCACTGCAAGAACCCACTTCTGCTAAGTGGGTGTTAGGTGAGTACTTGATGCTTACTTTAAAGTGGATCTGTCTTAATATAGATGAGAATATATAATAGATAGGTAGCTCTAGATATGATATCTTGCAAATATTGTTGATTGGGTACTTTGGGGTGTTAATACATGTATGAACTTTGTTCCACAGATGTTTTAAAATAATACAGGCAGTTAAAAATCATATTTATTCAGATGGTTTGAAAATCCTTGACAATTAAGACTCATCAGAACATCAGATATAGTTCTGTAAAAATGACTATGTCTGAGTTCACAAACAATGAAACAATCATTAGAAATATCCTCGAGATCATCATCTTGACCCATCTTGCATTTAGGGATTCTAAAATAATTGGAATAAGATGGAGGAGTCCTGAAAACAAAGAGAATATTTTTCTAATAATGAAAAGTAGAAATTAAACATAAAAGCAGAAAATATTTATGTTTTTATATATTCACTTTCTACGACTCATTACTAAGTAAACATTTTGCTTTGGGAGTTGGCTGGTTAACATCCTCTGTATAATGCTTCCAAAAGGAAAATCAAAAAACTCTGACAGTTCAAAGAGAGTTAAAAATATAGCATCTGAAAGTCAGTGTACTTGGACCCAGATCCACAAGCTGACTTCTCTGATTGTCTTTGGTCTGGTGTCATTCTACTGGAGTTGCCTGAGAGTTTTGACTCAAAGTTGCATGTGGTTGTCATCATGAAACCGCTCTTCTTCCCTCACAGGGGTACTTTGAACCTGAGAGGTTGCTGCCTGATATCTTGCTTGGCACCTATCTTCCCTTCTCATGTGGGGCAGCCAACCTTTGCTGCTTCCTGACATGGTGTGTTTAACCAAGGTTTCACTGAAAAAAGCTTCGTGTTCCACTGTTCAGAAAATAAAATATCCCAATACAAAAAGATTATGTGGGTTGAGACAGGGTAAATAGATACTTAACTGATCTTACATTAATAAAACCAGCAATTTTCAATTTCAGTCAAGGTGATAAATGTCATCTTAAACATCAACATCCACACATGAATCCCAGTCTCAGAGCCAAAAAGTGTACAAACGTATTAAGTCATACTACATAATTTTTCATTCTTGGCTGAAGTCACTTCTTCAGGTATAATTATAAAAACATTTAGTTCTAGGGATGAAAAATTTCTCAACAGTCCAAAAATAGTCAACACAATAAAAAAGAAACCAAGAGAAAATTCATGTATTCATGGTGTTTTTCAATTATAAGAAAAAGCAAATTAATTATTTCTCAGCAACATATATTTTATTAAATCATATTGACAGCATACATGAGTGGTATTTCAGAATTTTATACTGTTTGTTGGTTCAATCATTGATGTTCTCAGTAAATATTAGTTAATGCAGGAAGCATGATGACACACCTAATTTGATATCCAAACTAAAAATCATTCTTAAGGATACCTTACATTTTCTGTTCTTTCCTTCTGAGATCTGGGATTCTGTTCCTTTAGGGTTAGTCTAATGTCATTTTTTAGCAGCTATAATTGCCTGTTTAGCTGATCCAATGCAAGGACAAAGCTTCTCTCAATATTCACTATTAATTTTCCTGTTAGTGTAAAATATAATAATTTGGAAATTCTTACACTGTATTCCCAGAACCATCATGAAAACATTTCCATGTTTTGTCTTTTTGATTATGTAAGGGCTAAAAATTCCTTTAGGTGCTTAATGACATCAAATTTATATGCAATTAATTTGAGCACATGGTCCTTAATGCTTATATATCAATACACTGACTTGTTCACATAACTCTTTCATATTTAAGCTATACATAACCATTATAACTCTCACTTTGTTATTTTAAATATCTGTGAGTGCTAATGGGGATAAAACATCTGTTTTTCCATTGCAGTCACATTACTCAGCGCTAGAGCTAAACTGAGGAAGGTCAAAAGAAGTAAAGCAAGTTGCTTGAAGTCACAAAATGAATCATCCCAGTGAATGTTAGATAAAGGACTAGCATCCCAAAGGCAAAATATCAGACTAAACACCTTTCTATTGTCTTATTTCAAAAGGTAGCTTCATTCATTTTTATTCCTCCTTATAAATAAATCAAGGAATTGTTGCATGTTCAACTGTGTTGTTGGTCTGTTTCTTTTAATATATGAATTGTGATTTATTGTTCTTGAATCTGAAAGAAATACCCTGATTATTAAGACAATACAATAACCTCCCAAAGGCCTGAATATAATTCAAAATCTGTGTACTTGCAGGCCCATTTACCTCATATTAATTTCCTATGCATATCTGATGTATGATAATGTAATTTGAAATATCACCTCAGTTCAAATTAAAATACAAGCACCTCTTTATTTATAATTCTTCATTAGCTTGAGGTTTAAAAAATCTTTACTAAATATTGTATCACCAAGTTGATTTTTGTTTTTAAAATGCTACGAAATTTAATCTAAATGTGTATGTTGTAGTAAAACACATCTGTTTTCTCATATATCTATTTGGATGGTAAAGAACAGCTGCAATTTGTTTTCTAGTCACAGACCTCAGAACAGTATGAAGATGATTATTGAAGAATGGTGTCTGTAGAGCTTGATTCACACTCAATAAATTTTCATACTGTGTGGCTGTAAATGGACAGAACAATATAAATTACTTTAAGAGAAAACAGAATTCAGTGTGGGAGAGGAGTCACCAAAATAGTGGAGAAACCATTCAAGGCAAAGCATTGTAACATATTACTAGGAGAAATGTCTCAAGGGCTTCGCGCCTGAGTACTGTAGACACTCCTCAGTGAAAACCCTGCTTTGCAAACCAAATCTGAGGCCAATCACCTGAGTGTTCTTGATCTAAAACATATTACAAAAGCGGAAAACATACTGGGTAGGTTTCTCTCTCCATCTTTTTTCACTGATTCGTGTATCTAACGTATCATTTATAGAGTTAGACACTTCACCACAAATAACTATTTACATGATCATTGACATTGTAGCGTTTGTTTGAAGAAACTTCCAAAGACTCTTACTGAGCCCAGTCAAAACAAATCAAAAGCCAGATTCTTTCAACAATGGTTTTATATACTTGAGCATCTTTTTTATACTCTAGTATTCATATATCCTAAGAGTTTCAATTTATGCATACCTCAGAAGAAGAAAAAATACTTGAAGAAAGTATTGGATTCTATTGACTAATATTTTTTATTCTACTGAGCAATCAAACCAATGAAAGCAAGAAATTTTGATAGAATACTTTTGTCTAGACACTGTTGACATAATTTATTAATGTGTTAATATCTGGTCTATTTCTCAAAATCTTATGTTATACCACAATTCTTATTGGAAATTCAACAGTTGTTAACAAAACAAACTGATTTTCTTTATGTTTGTTTTTGAAGAATAGCTGTTGCAGGCACCTTAAACACATAAAACCAGTAGAATTTCAACTAGAACTAAAGACAATCCATAGAGCAAAGAGCATATGAGACAGACATAGCATTCTGTGTCCAGGGACTGCTGAACACAGTTACTTTGAATCAAGCTTAATCAAGTGTTTGATTAGTCACGTTGCTCTAGAGCCATTCACTGAGTAAACAGTGGTAATTTTTGAAGTTGCATAGTTTAATTTGTGATCTATTTAAGGTTCTGAAATAAGTCAGCTGGGAAATGTGAAGATGGAATGAAAAATAGAGGCTGAAGAGATATATAAAAGAATGAAAATCAGTTTATTACCACTAGTAGAAAATGGATGCAAAAAGATGACACCTTAGGAGTATTTACTTCCCTTGCAAGATTAGACAGACCAACTTGAAGGATGACCTACTTGAATTTGAGTGAGAGACTACAATGTGAGAGATTTTTTCATAATTAATGAAAATTGAGGTAATTTTTTTCCCGCAGCTTAATTAATTAATGAGTGTTTACCAAATGTTAATTCAATTATATGTCCAAATACAGAAATATATTTAAAACTAATCCACTAAAAAAAACCAAAACAAAACACAATAAAAATAAACCTACAAAAATCAAACCAATAAAAAAATCCCAAAAGACATAGATATGAAATTCAAAATTAAAATTAAAATTAGATAAACTTCCATTATGAGTCACAAAAGCTGATGGAAGCTACTCTCCAAAACTTTATTTATCTATATTTTCTATAAATCATTTAATTCTTAGAGAAATCCCACCTTGTGTCCAGGGTTACACCAGGTTTCTGCAGCCCTGGTTCTAATTTATGCTGTCAGTGATGACATTACAATAATACTCATACACAAAAAAAAGATAACTGATGGTATTTATAAACATACCTAAGAAGAAATGTGTTTCTACATGTTTTTCCGCCCGGGAATTTGATGCCAGTGCTAAAATTTAAATTCAACTAGTACGGTATAATATCATCATCATCATCATCATCATCATCATGGCTAGGCTTCGCGAACGAAGATTTGGGAAGGGCTCTACCCACGCTTGC
>JAWWES010000001.1:104212265-104223069 GCA_035583135.1 Lophotriccus pileatus | reverse complement strand
AATTCAAACTACAGGTTACATGCAAAGCAGGATTATTTCTAACAACATTGTTACTAACTTGATTAAACATAACACTTTTACAATATAAAAATCAGTCTCTGAGGTAGAAAGCTGTCTGCATCCAGTGCAGCTGCATTCCAAAGCTGTTATCTTCAGCTCTTTCTTTCCTCAGCAGTCTTCCTCCACCAGGCATAGGCCTCTTGTGCAGTACTCCCAACACATATTGGCATATTCACTCCTAATACAACTCTGCTTCTATCTCCTCCTATGTTTTTCTGTCAGAAAAACAGTGACTGCTAACACTGCATATTTGGTTTTTTAAGTCTTTGCATCTACTTCTCTATCACAAAAACTCTCTAGATCTCCATTTCAGTTCAACCAAAAACCACAAACATTTTTGTTGCTAAATATTGTTACAAATGTTACTTCCTTTCTTTCAGCTTAATCTCCTTAGCTGTATGTACATTTCTCTATTTTAATTGCTTAACTGTTACCTATTGTTTTCATCATAAATTTTCTAGGATGACTGTTGTCAAAGCTAATCAGAACTGAAGAACATTCACACCTCCAAACCAAAATTCAGGATAAAAAAATATTTCAAAAAATGTTTTTTCCACATCCCTTTGATTTCTAAGAGCATTTTTATACATTAATAAATGAAGACCGTTCAGGTTAATAAAAATTGTTTCCTGATGTCATAACTAAGACACACCTCTGAGTAGTTTGAATCTTTCCAAGGGAAATAAAACCTTAGTCTTTTCTTTTTACTGATAAAGCCTCTTAATAAAGATGTAATTACATCTGCATACATTTAGCATATAATTACATTGATCTAATTTGAATAAATGGGGCTAAGACCTACAAGAAACTCCTCAGATTCCCTTTATAAGCAGTGGAAAGACGTAAGGCAAGATTATTTTAATCTGAAACAGACATTTAAATTATTCCACGTGTTTTGTGCTGTAAAAGCCCTGTGCCTCTCCATTGACTATAAAAAGATGAATAAGACAGCTGAGGTGTCTGGCTCAAAACTGAGCATCTCTCTGTAGACATTCATAATTAGATTAATTACTTTCCATCTGTCATATTTCAAAAAGAGAGAAAAGAGGAAGAAGATAAAGCTTCCTTTTCAGTCCCAATAAAAACAGTATTTATATTATCATCTCACTATCCTTTAAAAACCTTCCATAGATCATAGAATCCTAGAATCCCAGTGCAAACCCCCTTCAATAGACATCCCTGCATCTTCCACAAAGTTGCTCAGAGCCCCGTCCAGCTTGACCTTGAATGTTTTCTGGGACAGGGCATCCACCACCTCTCTGGCCAACCTGTTCCAGTGTTTTACTATCCTCAAAACTTCTTCCTTGTATCTGATCTAAACCTCCCCTATTTCAGTTCAAAGCCATTCTCCTTTCCTCTCTTACCACTAGTGCACTTGTAAGAAGTGCCTCTTCAACTCACTTGTGGACCCCCTTTAGGTCTTAAAAGGCTGCTATAACATCCCCCTGGAGCCTTTTTTTCTCCAGGCTGAACAGCCTCAACTCTCTTGAGATTTCCTTATAAGAGAGGTGTTGCATCCCTCTAACCATCTTTGTAGCCCTTCTCTGGACCTGCAACAGGTCCATATCCTTCTTATGTTCACAACTTTCTGCATAAGGAATGCATACATTGGTAAGGCTTTGGCCAGAGGAAAAGCAATCAAATTTCTTATTACTTCAGGAACACTAGATGACAATAAACTGATGTCTGTTTTATTCTGAATATGAAGAATTCCCCTAAAAAAATGTCTGTATTTGACATCTTTCTTTGTTATAGCCTAGCATAATTGATGTTTAACTTCTGTTATTTTTTCTTAGATGCCTGGGAATGAACTCAGAGCTCACTCTTTCCACTCATTCGATCTCTGTTTTAAACTTTCAATGACTAATCTACAACACATTTTGTGAATCTATATAAGAAAATCTCTCAAGTCCATGTATCTTCGGGGAATTGTGTTGGAGTAAGAAGAATGGGATCACTGCTTCATTATTTTTAAAAATTTAATATTGTACTTTCAAGAACTGTGCCATTTACTTCTAAAGACACTGACTACAACTGCCTACATCTGATATTCTGTCCTTTTTTTTCCTATTCCCAAAGCTTCTTTTTTATGCAGAACATAAAACATGGAACAATGTTTTTATATTTCTTATCTGCCTCTCTACCTTTGAAAATTACCCCTGTAAGAATCTCCCTTCTTCCTTGCAATTTCACTCCCAATTAATATTAATTTATATTCAATTAATATTCAATTTATATGTAATTAATATAAATAATTAATATTCACTTTCAATTAATATTATTTAGATTGACAATTGCATTAATGTATTGCACAACCTATCTTGAACCATGGTATAAATGAAAGATGTTGTATAAAACAAAAATTTTCTTAAGTGTTATGACCAACTACAACTTCAGTTCTCTGCTTTCCTGTGTATATTAGTAAGAGTAACTGTTTAGACAGTTAAGCCTTTTGGCAGAAAAAAATTATGTGGAGACAGAAATAAAAAATACTATTATTCGCAAAATACAACCCAATCTTGACAGTAAAAAAAGTGGACTCTATTGCTCCTTCTCAGAAAGTTAAAACCTTCCCTTTTTTTGAGAGCATGTATTGAACTAAAAATGCCTTCAATTTCTATTCTTACATGACTTATACTGTCTTGTATTCTAATTTTTATTCATTTAATTTCTGGTCTTTTGTTGCTGCTGTTGTTGGTTTTGTTAGGCTATTTCTGAGATGAGTGATTTTATTAAATAGCTCCTTTGTCTGATATAAAAGCACAATGTTCTTCTAGATTCTCAAACAAACTTAAATCGGATGAAAAGCATACAGTGTTCTAGATTTAAAACTGTGTAATTGAAATCAAATGTGGCTTGATTCTTGCTCTTTCCTTTAGTAAGTGTTGTGGAGTTATCCCCAAAGGACTATCTGGAGGTGTTGCAGGTCTGTGAAAAGGGAATAACTTCTGCTCAAAATAGCATGGACTGGAGGATGTACCAAGAACTAATCATATAGTTCATGATGGTTTCTGGTGCAGTTGTTTCCATCTTATTTGACTGTTTAATTCAGTTGAATCAATACTCACCCAAAAAGAAAACCTTTTCTAGCTGTTTTGACTCTTGAATACAGTGGAGAGTTGACATTGCAGACATAAAATCCCCAAGTCCAGAGAATGTTTCCCTAACCTGTTGTTTTATACACATATACTAAAAAAGTAAATTACAAATTAGGGTTTTCAGAAATCTGTGTAAGCCATAGTAGGACAGCAGGGCCAGTCCTGTCTCAAGTCACCACATAATGGTACCCTAAGGCTTGATTTCCACACATCATGCTCACAAAGTGACTGAGAAGGAATACTGCTCACTAAGAGGAAGACGAAATACTTCTCATTAAGAAGTGTGTGTTGCTCTTGTCTTGATTTTCACAAGCTTATCCCGAATTGTTACTTGCCCATATCAGCTACTTTTCAAGGATCCTCCGTTTATCTCAAGAAGCCTGCTGGTGTAAGTGATAGAGATACCAATGTTGAAAATATATATGCTCGTAAGTCCTCTTTTAAGAGTCAGGTGTTTGTAAAAAAATAAGACAATCTAACATTCTCATGTGGGGTTTGTTGGATTTCTTCTTCAGAAAGTCTGGGGCTGTTCACTCTTGATCCAAGAGTCTTCCTGTGCTATTGCTTTAATTACCTTGTTACATCTCCACTTCTGCAAAGTTTAGAATACCCAGTGATTTTCACTATATCACATATGTGAATTTGTATTTAATGTATCCAAATACTCTGATATGACCTTTTTAATGTGAAACTCTGCTTTGATGAGTCTTTAGAAACCCAGCTTCCTACTGTATAATAAGCTGACAGAACTTCATTTTCTGTTATAACATTGATTAAATCTTGAGTATCTTTCATCTACAAAAACATATGGAGTAAGTAAAACATGCACAGATTGAAACATTTCTGAGGAAAAATTGGTTAACTCTCATTTTTTTGAGCATCAGTAAGATTTAAATTTGGATTCAAATAATTAAATCTGATATAAATTTTCAAAATATAAAAATATCTTAGGTACTTTTTGATAAGACCATGAAACTTTTTTCCAACCTCAGTTTTCTTTACTGTAGAAATTGGCATATTTTAATATTTAATTTATTTATTTTTAAAGCTATTGCACAGGAGAATACTTGTATCAATATCAGATCTAAAACACCATCCTAGATGGCTTCAGGTGTCTCAGATGTTCTCAAATGTATTAGGGACATGGAACATGTTCTTGGATGTGCTTTCATAAACTTATTCTGACCTCTGACCAAATGCAAAGGCCTATGATAAATATCTGTTCCGTGAATATCAAGGAAACTATAAATTGTGGTCATGAAAGGTTCTTAGAGGCAAAATGGTGAGGTCTCTTTAATCATATCACATAAATATATACCTCTGTGTCTGTGTTTGCATGCATTAGCACATCTACTTGTCCTGAAGTTTTGTTACACAACAAAAAATACAAATAAGTGCCTCACTTATATATTGAGGGAACACTTTTTATATATTGAGGGAACACTTTTATTTGTCTCTGAGAATGTAAATTTTTTCTCACAGATATGTGTTGTTCCTTATAAAAGTCAGAGCTCTTTTCAAGCAATGTTAAATAGCAGCAATTCCAAGGCCTACTAGTGCAAGGTTAGAGAAGATGAGCTCAGTGATGAGTGTTTTAATCTTTACCCTGACTTCAGATTTTGCAACTCAATGACAATTTTTTTTTTCCCTTTAGTATTGGAATTAAATGAGAATTTACTGTGTGGAAGATGTAATCACTTTGGCTTATTTCAGCGAAGTATTTAGATGATGATTTAGAGAACCAATTTAATCAATGTCTGACTGATGTGTCAAAATATTTATTCAAGTGAATGCATCCTGTTAAAAAGGTGAATGTTTACAGGCTTGTAAAAGTAGATATATTTAAAATACATATTTCCTAATCAAAACTAAAACTAAAGAGTTTCTAAAGTTTTCCCTCACCTCCCTCTTTTTTCCCTAATTTTTACAGTAATAATTCAGTTTTAACTAAGAGACTCAAGAAAACAAAATACTTCTTAACTGTTAAAATATGACACATTATATAGATACAACAGCTGTTCAAGGTTAAAATATTCCTTATTTTCCAATATAAATTGCTTTATAGGGATACAAATCACATCTGGTCTAAAATTCAATATTTAGAGATTTCTTCAGCTTGCCTGTATTCACTAAATCCCTCAACAAACATTTATTGCCATAATTTTCCATTACTTAAGAAATGGTTTGTTTGTTTATTAATTTATTTATTATTATTATTATTATTATTATTATTATTATTATTATTATTATTATTATCATTATTTCTGTAATAAACTGTTTGCCAGAGTCTTGATCTCTTGAGTGCTAAGTCTTTCATAAATGGTGTGGTATAACAGAAGAAGTAATGCCAATGTTTTACAAACACAAGTTAAAATGGAGAATATGAGTTTGAGATTAAAACAGTTACAGAATCATAAAAGGCAGTTTTAACAATGCAAAGCAGTCTCCCATGTAAACATTATTAACACTCTAAAGCAGTATTACTGCACAATTTCAATAAGAAAATATAGCAAATATCTAATAAGTAATTTGGAAAAAAAAAGAAAAAGAAGAAAATAGGCCAACAGATTACCAAACATATTCAGTTTTATGGGACAAAATAATTACACTGAGTGGTTGTGACAATGTTCTGTGACAATAGAGACAATTGGAACATTTGTGTTGAGTAAGCATTTGGCATCTTCAACCCCCTTATGCTCTGAACTTGCAAACACTTACCCATTGAGCAGAAGGTCCATTTGGATCTGTGTCACATCCTCCTGCTAAGATTCTCTGTCATTCCTGGTGTTCATTCTTTCCTTTCATATCCCTAGACCTTCTTGGGAATTCATGCAGAGGGAGAGATGGGCCATTTGTAACTCCATTTTTTCCTTTTATTTGGCAGAAGTTTTGGACAAACAGAGATCTGGAGATTGGCTTCTTTTTGTCTACCAATTGCTTGGCATCTGGTAACAGAGATAGTAGACTGCTTCAAGCTCCAGTCTAGAGCAAACCACAGTTTCTTTGACAAGCAAAAGTGATATGGGTCTCTGTGCAGCAGAATTTACTGGGTTACTTGATGGATTTGGAGCAGGATGAATGAGAATAACAGTGAGGACATTTACTTTTCCTCTCTGGAATTGATGAATTTTCATTCTTTCATTAATTTTAGCTAGCTATTGAATATCAGCCTAAGCACGTCTCAAATATTCTTAATCTGTCACTAATGATATCTAAAATTTATTAAATTTGGATAGACTTAATTATCAATTCTTGAAATGGCTTTATGATGGGAAATTGCTTCAAGTAGCAGCAGCAGATAGTCCACAGACAAAAAAAACCCAAAACCAAACAAACCAAGGATGAGCCTAACAGGGTTTTTCTAAGTATTCTACAAAAAGTACCAATCTTTTTTTTTTTTTAAATTTACATGTTAATAATAAGCAATTAAATTTATATTCAGGAGTAGAATTCAAGAACATGCAGAATTCAAGAGCATGCAGAATTCAAGAGCATGCAAATTTATCCTGTTTACTGCTTTAATCTGCAGATAATATCTGTAGAAACATGCAGGAAAACCTACTTGGAAAATAGAAAATCAGGTATCAGATCCACAAGCTGAAGAATTTATTATAGGTTCTCACTCACCTGTTCTTGAGTAACCACTTCAGTGTAGTCCTATTGCTGTGTTTTACCAGAAATCTCTCTGGCCTCATATGAATCACTGTGACATTCTGACACAAGGCAGGGAAACTAATCCTATGTTTCCGACAGCATTTGACTCACTTCAAGCTTTATATTTCCCACACATTTTGATAAATTGTTTTCAACAGTTGTCAACTACCACGTGTTGTGTATTTCCTTCACAAATACTTGTTTTGGCCACTAGTAAAATATAAAAAACATTTATCACTCCTCATACTTGTGAAAATAGAAAGCCTTTAAAAGTTAAATCTGTAAAGCACTTCCTCACTCCTTAGTCACGTTTCTAAAAGTTTTGAGTTTCCTTTATTTATATTTTTTTTATAAAAATAAAGACTGTTATACTTTGCCTTTATTTACAAGTGAGAGGCAGAAATGCTGTAAAACTTTTCAGGTAAATGAGTTGGGAAAATTAAATCTCTCATAAAGCTCATTGCAAATTAATATCACTGGCTGAAATAGGCTTTGGTGGATAGTCCTGTGAAAGCATCTTTGATAGCTAAGGAAGAGGTTTTAAATGCAACTTAAACTCAGCTTTTGTTACTGTTCATACTGTACTGACTGTTCCCTCAGAATTGCATAAAATAAAACATTAAATTAAATAAATTGGTTACCATGTAAGTGAAATAATCCCTGTGCAGCCAATCAGCTCAATTTACCTTTATCTGAGGTGACAGAGGTCAAAATCTAGGTGAGATGAACTCCAATTTTAATCAAATTAATATTAAAGAGCTTCCACAAGACTTTATAATTTGACTGTCTTTTGTGTGATTAAGCTTTCATCTATACCAACTGTTATTTCAAAGATTGTATCAGCAGAAAGTGGGAAAATGTAATCTTTTTGCTCAGCAGTCACTTAAAAAAAAAAGCTCCCCCCAAAGCAACCAAAATACAGAATGAACATGGAATTTCTGAATAGTACATATGAGATTCCTTAGAACTCTGACATGAAAAGCATTACAGATACTAGCGTTACATCAGTCTTTCCTAACTGTCTTAAAAAATATGTGCCATGTTACAAAGAAAACAGTTCACCAGCTGTTTATGTAAAAATTATTTGAAGAAAAACAAGCATGGCCATATGGCACTCTAGCAATACAGTGGGAGCACAAAGAATATTTTCTGTAGATTGTAGTAGATAATGGTCATGCTAAGTAGGGTGTCAAATATTGATGACACATTACATTAATAGTTAATCTCTCCCTTTTGTCCTCTAAATGCCTACATTTCTTAGCAGCTTGTATGTTGGAAACAAATTAATAACTTATTATGATGAAGAATTCAATTTTATAGAATGACAAAATATTTAATGCACTGAAGAAGTCCCAAACATTCTGCAGTTACAGGATATTTAAAAACATTATGCAGTCGAGTGGCATCGTGCCATTTCATCGTAAAGAAAAGACTACCCTTAGAGGTACCAAATATTTTTCGTTTGTGTTTTGTTTGTTTTGGCCTTTTTTTTCAGCATATATGTAACTCTGCATCTGTATTTGGAACATAAAAGTTTATTTCCAGGGGAAAATATATTCCCTTTACTCTTGGAAAAAGAGCCTCAATGTGAAAATATAAGTTGTCAATCTGCAAAGATTCTTCAAACATAAATGCATGTATCAAATATATTTACAAAGTTAAATCCTAGGCAAGTCCAGAGCTACCAGATGAAGGATTAAAACGGAGAAGTAAAAGGGAAGCTTGGCAAGAGTCAGTGTTAAGTTGCCAGGCTGGAGAGTGCAGCACAATGGGGAATGGTGGGGGAATCGAGACAAGCAAATTAATAAGGAACACTTTTTAACAGCGTATGTGTATATATCCTTAAGCACATGTGAGCACTTGCTTTCCTTTATTTCACTATTGTGAGCTTCTAAATATTGATTCAGATGGTACTCTGTCTCTCTTTCACTCTCTGCTGGGAAGAGACACTGACTCAGATTCACCTGACATAGACCTATAGGTGTTTATGTGCATTTACCCTACAGCCAAGGGGTGAGAATTATTGCCAGGTGCCTTTATTCTGTTATGATAAACTCTCTCATGTTTCCACCCTGGTTCTTAAGCTGTTTCCTCTGTTTTCACAGAATCAAACCCATAGCAACGTAAGGATTTTTTTTTTCTTCCAGTTGGAAAGAGATACAATATATTCACTTTCCATGCACTGCATAATATGTTGGAGTTTCTTTTTGTTTGTTTGTTTATTTTTTTACTGCCATGAAGCACATTTACAATTGGAATAGACCAGTTGTGCACAGATAGAAATAATAAATTTCCCACAGTGGTATATAATCCCATAATAACAGTTAGTCTTAAAAGAGTATGATGGAATGGTCAAACTTTAGAAAATGGCCTGAAGTTAAATAATCTCAAGTGGATACTGGATTCCTGAATCAACAGTCTTCCTCTGAGACACTGAATAATTGAGGATAGACTAATTGGCTCACAGACTAGGACATTCTGCTTTCTCCATGGAGTAAATCCTATTATGGTTACTATATCCATCTGTTAAAGGTTGTATTTTTGTCTGCTGAACAAAATAATGTTTTGAATTGTATTCAGAGAATAGTTTCTGTTTTTCTTCAGCAAAGGACTACAGAGGTAAAAGTGTTCTACTGAGAATATCACAAACTGTACTTCTCACTGCATCAATCCAAACACTGAGCTTCCTGTTCTGGTCTGTGAATAATACAATAGACATGTTTGAAAAAAACCATAAGTAATACAGTACCATGAACTGTTCTGAGTTTGATGTATAGCTGCTTGCTATTACAGAGAATTAACCTCAATATTCCAGAGGTCCTTCTGGCCTCTGTTTGCTTCTCTAATCCTGTACTGAACTACATATGTGATGTGGTTGAAAGCATATGCCTCATATTTGACGTTTGGTCATGTCACCCACATATGAATCCAAACCACTTATTTTTGAGATTACTCATTACATTTCCTTTTTACATTTCATTATTTTTCTAAAGCAATGCATTATAATTTTGCTAAGTCCTAGTCCAGCAAGAGTGCCCCATAGCACTTATCAAATGGATTTGTCTCATGCTCCTATCTATGCTTTTAGAAATAGAACTGAGTTCAGTTACCTGTACCTTAACACAGCTGTTAGGGAGTACTAGCATGGCAATCTATCCCAACCACTTCTTCCCTACTGCATCGCATTACCCTTACTGGCAATAAATTTGACTCAAATGTTTTTTTCAGCTAACTGCTGATATCTTGAAATCTTTGGCCACCTGTACTAAAACATTGCTAGAAACCAACGTGTCTATTTGCAAGCTGGTAGCAGTGAGTCCATGACACATCATGACCTTTCCTTGAACTTTCATATCGATTTACATATGGCTCTCCAGAGTAGCTTCAACTGTTGGCAACCTCTACTTCTGTCAGGAGAAGTAAATACCTCATGCCCATCATGCATCCAGATATTTAGTTTACTTCGTGGGCAACTGTACAAGTAACCTGTGAATATCAAATGTATCTTCATTTTAGATCAAATCTAGAGGCATAATATTGAGTTTAAGGATTAGTTCCTTAGCTCCCTGACCTACTTTCATTACATTTATTTATTTATTCACAGAATTGTTGAGGCTTGAAGGTATTTTTTGAGGTCATCTAGTCCAATCTTCTGCTCGAGCAGGTCAGCTAGTTCTTGATGACAATGACTGTCTTGACACAATAGTTTTTATTAAACAGATGCAGAAGATTAAAACATTTCATTTTGCAGCATAAACCAAGGTCTTAGAAAAGGTAACTGACAATTACTACTCTCCATAAATACACAACTGTCTCTATATTTTGTATAGTTTTATAAATAACTCTGAAGAAACAGTGCATTTGTTGCTTCCAAACTACAGCTATGTATTGACTTGTTTCCATTATGCTTCTAAGATATTTAGAAAATTAGTCTTATTTAAATTGAGGGTTGCATTTGTAACATTCTGTCTAGTATCTCCTCAGTTTTATGA
>JAWWES010000001.1:104185633-104212165 GCA_035583135.1 Lophotriccus pileatus | reverse complement strand
ATATTTAGAAAATTAGTCTTATTTAAATTGAGGGTTGCATTTGTAACATTCTGTCTAGTATCTCCTCAGTTTTATGACTTTCTACTTTTACCATATCAGTGCCTGAAATTTACTTTTGTTAAAACATGATTCATGCCACAAATAATGACGGTGGTGGAGGGTTCCACCTTTTTGATCATATTATCCTTCCCTCACATTCTGTTGTTATCCTCAGGGCTCTTAATGATGTTAAAAGGAAAGAATTGGAGGCATTGTTACACTCAAGAAACTGCATTTCAGTTCTCAGTGTGGCTGATTGTGTCAAGCTTTTGTCATCTCTAATTAGAAGTGAACTTCCAGAGTTCAGTAAACCAGGTAAAAGTGTCACACTTTATAGAGGTTGCCCATTTGGGAGGAAACAGGGCTTGGTTGAGTTGTCAGACAGTGCCAAACCATTATGTGGTATTAGCAAGAATCTTCTGGCCTGCAGCATGACTAGAGTCTCTTGAGGTCACTATTAATATGTCTGTGTGGGATTCAAATGTAGGGCAAGAAGTAAAGCAAATGTAAAGGTTTCACCTTGGAAATATAAATTGCTGGGAACAGTGACGATCTGCAATATTTTTTTGTGCCTCAATCAACTGCCAACTTATAACATGATTCTTTTGTTAGTTAAAAAAATAAATCTCCAAGCAAGCGGGTACTTCTATATTGCCTTAGTATTTCTTCAGTCCTTTCCCTCAAAACATTTTACATAAAAAGTAATGACAGAACTTGTTCTCTAAACCTGTTATGAATCATTTGGCAGAGAATTACCATTTAAAAGTCATAATAAATATAGGGAAATATGTAAAAGCTGAAAGATGCCAGATTAACTAATTAAATTCCCTGAAATGTGTTTGACTGATAGAACAAAAAAAATTTTTTTTCCCTTCTTTTTTTTTTTTTTTTTTTTTTTGGTGACTTGCTGAACTATTTTTTTCAGCTCATTGTTTTCTCTTTCTCAGATTTTGAACAGTGGAGAAATTTATTTGTACATAATAAAACTTTCAACCAAAAAACAGGTTGATTTAAGCTTGGGTGAAAAAAAAAAGAGAAAAAAAAAAGTGTTCCCGATAAATAGGTTTTCCACAAAACCACATTACCTTGTCTACCTCCATCTGCTTTTGTTAGCACAAGAGAGAACAAACTCAGGAATAGGGGTGCCACAGTACTGGATGAAATTTTTCTATATGTTAATTGTAGTGAAAAGAGATTCCATCTCTTTCAAGCATCATCAAGTGATAAAAAACTGGTGATTTAAAAAGTGGACTGCTACATTATAAGCTTATTGAAATGGTAATAATCCAGATAGAGGAAGTGAATTTGTGGTGGGCCATAGTTTGCTACCTGATAAATACTCCATTGCAGGAAAATTCCTGTGCCTACACTACAGATAGGAAACCAAATGTCAGAAAAATCATACTTAGAAGATGAAAGCAAATTGTAGACTATGAGTCTCCTGGATTCTCTCCCCTTCCCCCTCTAACAATTGCATTTCTAGTTATATCAGACTTGAAAAGTTATAAACTGTTGAGACACTGAGGTTTCTCAGTCTGATATCCATATTTAAAACAAGAGAAAACAAATGCAATTCAGAGTATCTTGGTGTTCATATACTCACTATGTCATGTACTGCGGGACCTATCTCATTAAATGGGTCTGTTCTGTCAATCTCTACCATTATTCCTGTGAAAAGGCAGCTAAGATTTAGCTAAAGTGAAAAAAAGTAATAGAGAGCAAAGAACATCAAGGAGAACAAACTGCAGACATGAAAGAAACATTTTGAATCCCTTTAATTTAATACAATTTAAGTCAACGTTATCCGTCACTGCAGAGTTAGGTAACTAATGGTCAACAACTGTCATTTAGTTGAAAGGATCACTATTACTCATTCTGTTTAGCTGCTTGTTAATAGCTTTGCTTTCATAGTCATGTTTTCTTAGTTCTGTTGTCCAAAGCCATTGAAGTCAGAGGAAACCAATACATGAAACACTTGCACTGTAGAATAAACTCATGTTTCACACCATTCTGCCAGCTATTACCCCTAAACACATTGTGAAAAAGCTTGATACATTTCTTTGAAGAATCTACTCACCTTCTGCAAGATAATCTGTTCTGATTATTTCTAAGCCTCTTCAAGAAACCAAGAAAAGGCAAAGTCTTTGTAACATAGCTGTTACTCATACTAAAGCACCCTGAGTATCAGTAGTGCTTGACAGTCATTGACATCAAAGTTACTTGGTAGATCACATTACATTTTAACTTATGTCTGATGTTTATTTTGAGGAAAATAAACAGTGAAGAGTTTCTTGGTCAACCTAGACAGACAAAAGTCAAGGAGATTAGAATATTTCCAAAAGACAGATTGTCTTTTTTATTAGCAGTCTTACTCAGAAACAGAAACCTTTCCCAGATGTCAACCCCGTCAGGCAGTAAATTGGTCAGAATATTCAGGTTAAGTTATTAAGTTCAGATGCACTCCAGCTAGCAGGTTTCCTCAGCACATTACGAGCAGCACATCCACATGATAGTGCCTTTACATAAATGGTCCTGTTACTTACTCAGTGATCTTTCCCCCCCCCAAAAAAAAGGATTAGGGACCAGACAAAACAGGCCATCTAAGACATCTGAGTAGCATTAACCAGTAAGGTCTCTCCTTTGAAAACAGCTTTAATAAATCATTTTAATATCTGCAACATGTACAGGCGTTTCCACACTTCCAAATAGATTAATAATTTTATTGGGAACCATTAATGCAGTCATCTAGTACTGAAAGTGAGGAATGAAATTTCAAATATGGTAGCAGAAGAACAGTAGCAATATGTTTAAAGCAGTGTTATGCAAAACAAAACATAAAAAAAATGCATTAAGAAGTAACTGAAGAAATTTGTAGTTCCCATAACCATCTAAAGTCTTGGAAGGAATTATATTCATGGATTCATCTTTAGGAAACTAATATTTTTACTGTTACCCGACAAATTTATTTCTGTATATTCTCATAAACCTTGGATTTCAAGTTGTCTAGGCAATACATTAAAAGTTCAGCATATACGTAAAAACGAATGTGTTATATGACAGATGTTTCCTCTTCATTGTATAAGATGAAATCAACACTGTACTTCTCTGAAAAGAAAATTTAAACACAGACTCCTGAACAGAACATCTGTGTTGTTTTGGCACTTTCCTATATGAAATGAGAAATAATTTCACACTCCTGGTACAAGCAGGTTTCTTCAATATACAAAGCAGGATGAAGTTGTCAGAAGCAACTTTGGCTTTCTTAAAAATATGCATGTTAAAAATCCCAGCTCATAGTATACTTTTTTCTGTGTTCTTTAATGAGGAATTGGAATGTGGGTCCAGCAGAGGAAAGCACAACCAACTCCAGTAAAATTATTTTTGTATTTTGTTCTGATCTACTCCAATGTCAAGTGAGATTAATTTTGTTAATCCCACCCTAGAAATTAGAATTGTGTGGAATAAAAAATCATCTGCCAGCAAGCTCTAAGAAAGGTGAAAATGTATACTATATGAAATAATATATTAAGCACAATTTTTACTTGTAATAACCACTCCATATTGCACTGATAGAGAAATTATACATTTAAATCATATCTGGATCACTTATTAGGAGAGGAAGCAGGAATATCAATAGCTATTGTTTGAAATATGAGCTGTGTGAGGCATTGTAGAGGATAATGACAATAATTACTTCTTTGCAAATGTGCTGTTTCTTAGTGAGACGAGTTGCAATCAGGAATAGAAAGTTTTGCATGTTGAGCTCCACTGACTTGCACCTTTAGTGGGCCTTTTGTCTCATTCAAATGAATAGAAAGGTACAGGGAATGGCGTGAGCAGTAGAAAATAGATACAATAGAGTGGGATCATGAAGGGGATCTCTAAGAAGAAACTTTAAACTGTATTTAGTATTTTAGTTATTTAAGATGAAGGCAAACTTTAGGAAATGGTACAATTTACATTCTTCAGAGTACACACCAGCATCATGTTCTACACCTTATGGACAGAAATTCAAACAAAACAAGATTTCAGAGCAAGATATAATGTGCACCTCCCACAAAATCATTTTGGCCCAATGTAATGATAAGGGGAAAGGATTATAGCACATAAACATCCTGCATAACAATCTGGGGTTCTATTACATAAACTAAATAGAGGGTGATCGCTTTATGTTGCTCAATGCCATACTAAAAACTGGATAGTGTAAAGCAAACAGTGGTGTTTGTGAATGATGAATTCTAAAATGCATTCCTTTCCATAATAAATAAATGAAAATAAATAATTTTGGAATGCAAGAGTAGATAAAAAATTGATAAAAATCATATTTGCCTTTGTTGCTGTACATGTGATGGCTAAGAAGGAGCTAATTTTCTTCAACAGTAGCTGATAAGGGGCTATGTTTTGGGACTGTGATCTTTTAGTTATTGCTGATCAATGCTTATAGTGGGTCAAGACCTTTTCTGCTTCTCACCCACACCACCAGCAAGAAGGCTGAGGGTGCACAAGAAGATGAGAGAGGACACAGCTGAGTCAGCCGACCCCAAAAGACTAAAGGGACATCTTACACCGTGTGGCCTCAAGCTCAATAATAAAAGCTGGGGGAAGAAGGAGGAAAGGGGGAGGTTCAGAGTTACAGTGTTTTGTCTTCCCAAGTCACCCTTGAATGTGATGGATCCTGACTTTCCTGGAGATGGCTGAACACCTGTCTGTCCATGGGAAGGAGTGAACGAATCCCCGTTTTGTTTTGCTTGTGCATGCAGCGTTTGCTTTTTGTATTAAACTGTCTTTATCTCAACCCACAAGTTTTCTCACATTTGCCCTTCCGATACTTTCCTCAGTCTCAGTGTCAGGAAGTGAGAATGTGACTGTGTGGGGCTGAGCTGCCTACCAAAGTAAAATCCCAGGGAGATGGTATTGGCAGCAGAGAAATTAAGTGAACTGCAGCAAAAATTTAAACTTTAATTCATTTAAAGTTTAATTTCATTTAATAACACTTAATATTAGTGTAACAATTCAAAGAATCTCTTAAATAATTAAGATTTGCCATTAATTTAACATTCTATAAAGTTCAGGGTTTGATTACTTTATGTATATTTATCTAGTCTGGAGTAAGTTTTCACTGTTACATTAATATGAAATATGTTTCAAGCAAAACTGCTCAATAAAAGAAAGTAGCTCTGACAGTTGATTTTTCTCATCTATTTAATTACAAAAAGACATTATTAGTATGGTAAAACAAGGTAAGGATTTTGTGCTTTTGGGAAAAGACATTTTAAAAGAGGAAGTCTGTAGGCACTGTAGAAATTAGCAATGGAAGTGATGTTAAGAAAATTTTCAACTTTGGGAGCACAATTTTTTTCACCTGGCAAGCCACATTTTTTTTAAACACAAATAAAAATGAATCTTTATTGAAGGAGTCATTAGTATTAGACAATATGAGATGGAAATTAAGGGAAGAATAGAATTAATAATCATCTACTAAAGCCAGTCATATACAAATAACAGATCATGTAGTAGGTTTAGTTCTTTTAATATTATTTGGAATTTGCAATTATTTTACACTATTTGGACTATGATAAACACAGATTCAGAAATTTTCAAAGCTTCCCTTTCCTTTAAAAAACCCCACAGCTTCTGCAATGTCAATTTAACAAGTTTATATGTGATGACTTAAAATCTGACAAATATTTCATTAAAAAATTGTAGTCAGGGAAATTAAAGCACTATTCATTTTCAGCTGTCTTGATCATTAGATTTCAAAATGTGCTGCTACTCTTTGACATTTGATTTTTTCCCACCACTCTCAATGTAATAAAAAACCCCTTTGTTCTCATTGAAAAAGCAACAAGCTGTAGAGGAAGACTCTATATTTGATAGTTAATAATTGTATAGTTTTTATTATACAACTTATATTAACTATCAAAT
Source organism: Lophotriccus pileatus (assembly GCA_035583135.1). Classification (NCBI taxonomy): domain Eukaryota; kingdom Metazoa; phylum Chordata; class Aves; order Passeriformes; family Tyrannidae; genus Lophotriccus; species Lophotriccus pileatus. Next base: position 104,206,201 of record JAWWES010000001.1, on the reverse strand, counting down.
ACAGAGTCTTCCTCTACAGCTTGTTCCGTTGGGCAGGGCACGTCTCCAGGATGAAGGACCACCGACTCCCCAAGATTGTGCTCTATGGTGAACTTGCCACTGGCTGCCGCAAGACAGGAGTCCCAAAGAGCAGATACAAGGACTCCCTGAAGCAATCCCTCAGCCTTGGCCATATCGTTCATCACCATTCGTCTACTCTGGCCTCCAATCAGGAGGCCTGGAGACACACTGTCTATAACGTTGCTGCTTCTTTTGAGAACAAGTGCAGGATCACTCTTGACGAGAAAAAACAGCGCGGAAAGAATCGAGTCTTGTCGATGTCACCAGGGAGTCTTTCTGCTGTGCCTTTTGTAACCAGACTTGTCTGTCTCGCATTGGCCTTTTTAGCCATCAGCGCGCTTGTAGCAAGCATGGGTAGAGCCCTTCCCAAATCTTCATTTGCAAAGCGTAGCCATGATGATGATGAATAAAAACTATTAAATAAATATTAATACTTCCTAGTGTGCCATTGGCTTCTTATACACATTTAGGACAAAAAATAATTACCTAATAAACATTCTCCTAGCATTGTATCTGTGTGTTTTGGATTAGGTTTTTTTTTTTTCATTTTTTTGGATGGATTTGTTTTTTGCTGCTTTAATAGATATTTATATGCTTTGAGTTGTAGTAGTTGTATTTCTTTATTTGCAAGATATCTTTTTAAGTCTTGAAACTTATGGAACATTTTTTGATGTTTCACTTTAAGTCTTCCTCTCTTTACTTCATGACATTTATTTCCTAATGCTTTCCTGCAGGAGCTATGCTTCAGTATAGTTATAGGAAGCAAAGCTTGATAACTGACAGAAGAATTGGTGATGTCACTCAGAGAACACTTAGAATCCCATTGTTAATCCACCTTTATTTTGGCCACAATTAACAAATGCCAGGTTCCCTTAAAGACTTGTGGAAAACTGGAGAAGCTGAGCAGTCACCTTTTCCAACCATTTATTGCTGAATAAAACAATTTCGTTTTCTTTGGTCTATCGTTGCAACCAAAGAAGACTAATGGAACTGCTAAAGGATCTGGAGAAGTCCTGTGAGGGGCCACTGAGGGAGCTGAGGTTGTTTAGGAAAGGAGGCTCAGGGGGATCTCTGTCCTCTAAAACTACTTGAAATGAGGTTATTGAGAGGTGCATGCTGGGCTCTTCTACCAAGCAGCAATTGATAGGATGAGTGAAAACATCCTCAAGTTGCACCAGGGGAGGTTAAGACTGATATCAGGAAAACTTTATTCACCAGAAGCTTTAATAAGCAGTGGAACAGGCTGCCCAGAGCAATGAGGGAGTCATCATCTCTGGAGGTATTTAAAAGGTGTGTAGATGTGGCACTTAGGGACACAGTTTAGTGCTGAACTTGCTAGTGTTCGGTTAATGGTTGGATCTTAAGAGTCTTTTCCAGCTTAAATTATTCTATGATTCTATAATCTCCTATAAACCTTCAAGTTTTGCACAGAAATTTAGGGGTTTGTTTGTTTGTTGGTTTGGTTTTTTGTTTGGTTTTGTGGGTTTGGTTTGTTTTGGGTTGGGTTTTTTATTTAACCCGGGTTGATCCTAACGTAGGAAATATAAGCCATTTGCTGTTTATCCAAACTTGTTTGTGTCATTTCAGGTCCATGATAAAAGTGTTAAGAGCCAAGGCATGATGAATTTAAGTCTACTGCTTCATTTTATTAAAAATACAGTACTTCTAATAAGGTTGATGGAAGATCTGATATAGTTAGTAGGAACAAACTATTGAAGTATTATCATTTCTGAGAGGATTTATACCCTTTATGGGACTGACTATATGTTATTCTACTCAAATTAATATTTTCAATGATATCTCGAGAAGCAGAGCACATCAGCTCTATGAATGTCATGCTAAAACGACAGAGAAATTTGGAGAGGTGTGACAGTCTTGTTGACCTCTCTGCCTTTGTGCCTTTTGTTTAGTTTTGATGAAAATGATTAAGGATTTTTCAGAGAAAATTACATTGGGAACTTTCTGTACAAGAAAGCATTTGAGATTGATAAAGGAATGAGTACATATTAGAAAGACTTTAGGGCAATTTTCAGTTGCACTCCGGGCAATTAGACACCCACCTTTAATTAAAAGTCAGTGGAGCTGAGTGACTAAGTACCACTCATGAGTTTCAAAGTAACATTTAACTGATTGAGGAATGAATTTAAAAAAATGGAGGGGGAGATTACATTTTAGTTGAAAGAAGTAGATTTCTGGGAGTCTGAAATATTTGGACTGAAAAAAATGTCATTAAAATATTTCTGTAAGGCAGATCAAGAGAAGAGCACGGTAGTGCAGAAAAAAATAGAAAAGAAATTGAACAGTTGAAGTTTCTGGTTGATTAATCTGTCACTGAACTGCAAACTGTGCTAGGACTTTTATGTGAACGGTAAGATAATGGAGGTAAAGCTGCTTCTTCCCTCCCACTTCTCTGTGCTGCATAAAAAAAGACTGATGACATGGCATTTTGGGTGTTGGGGAGAAGATGCTGCAGGTTCAGACAATGCCAGGAGCAATGGGAGGCCCTGCATGGGGTACAGGGCTCCAGAGATGAAGGGAGGCTGAGGGCTGAGGCTCAAGCAGCACTTGCTGGGAATAACGTGGTGTCAGTGAGCCACTTGCCTCCACCCTTGTGCCTGAGTCCACCTCACCACACACACCTTACCTTCAGGGTAAGTCCAAGCTCCTTTGCTACCACAGGGTAGAAAAGTTACAGGAGGGGTAAATTGTCATTCTTTTATAGTGCACCCTCCCCATACTTGAAAGACAAAGGGAAGACTAAATGTATAGAGAATAATATATTCAGCGCCAACAACTGCTGCTAAGCACATGAGCATATGCGCATATACAAAAAATCTGTTCTTCAAATTCTTTTGCTGCAGTTCCAAGAAAATAAAATCTGAGTTAATAGTAAAGACTTTGGAAAGGATCTTGGAAATGGTTGATGTGGGTCATTCCACTTCCTCAAATATACTTACTGTTGTAAGAAACAAGGTTGCTGAAGGTGCTAGGAATCACCGAAAATCTGACTGGAAGGAACCTCAAGGGATCATCTCATCCTAACTGCTGCCCTAAAGGCAAGATAAATTCTACCTAAACCATTCCTGACAGGTTTGTCAAAGATGTTCTTAAAAACCTTCAGTGATAGAGACACCGCAGTATCGATGGGCAACCTGGTGATCTAAGTGGTGCTTAACTGTCCATAATGTTGGATATATTTTGTAATAGAATATCAGCCTATCTACAGGGAGAATATTATGCTATGTAAAATATAAGTAAAGCTATTAATAAATAACTTTATGATATTTTCCCTCAATGTTGATTTTTTCCCATTTGAACAAATAAAATGCATAAGATTTTTATCACTTAATAAAATAAAATAAATTTCTTTTGCTGTATATAGCCTGGTCCATTCATTAAATTCTATTTAGATTCTAGAATATTGATAAAATACATATAAAGTTATTCTGTGGTTATTGATTCAGTTTTGAGGGCTAATAAACTTGATATAAAATAAATAACAGGGGCAAATTTATCTGTTTAATAGTGGTTCTTTATTTTAGGGAAAAATCTTTTGTATTATTTTTTAATCAAATATTGAATCCTTTTCTGTAGAAGCATTTCTTTCAAACATTAGGAATTGCTTACAGCAGTGCATAAAAATGTTCATACAAGCAATTTATGAACCGATATTGCTAAGACTATATACCTGAGGATGAGTAGATGAAACCCATGAAAGAAATTAATATTTACCTTAGAGAATTCAACCCTGCTTATATCTATACCGATGAAAGCAGGAAATTACTTATGCAATGTAAATTCCTTTGGTGTTTTTCTTCCAAAATACTGAAACACACTCTAGGCTTTAAAGTTATTGTTGAAGAAGGAGTTCATTCATATAGCCATACAAATTTGTCTTTTGATTCTCTATTTGCTATATTGACATTTTAGAGAGACATGTTTGTATCAGTTGAATGCTCTCAGTTTTAGCCTCTGATAGTATCTCTTATTGATAACCTTGGTGTGAAGGAATAGGACACAAGAGGATTTGCAGGCTTGTTTGGTTTGGATTTTTGTTTAGATCTGTTAAAAATATAAAAATACTTAAAAAATAAAGATTTCAAATAAACAAAAATTCAGAGCATCATTTTCTCGGGTAGTGCTGAGATATTCATAAAATATCCAGGGCAAAAATGAGAAGGTAGGTATATGCTGTCATTATTTCATAATGGTTTTCCTTAGGTTATGTTTACCTGGGTGGAACTTTTGCATCGGAGTTGAAAGGAGAAATGTAGATGCATAACAGTTATAAAAGAAGTCTTAATAGCTAAGTCAAGTTTCATTTTTCGTTGCCTAAGGTAATCATATTTCTGTCCCAAGATATACTAAAGCAAAAGCAGAAGCCCTGATGTGAACTAGAACAGATCATAAAATTTCAGAGTGCATTCAATATAAGCAGAAATATTTCTATGGTTATCCATTATGGCTTAATTTTTGAGGATGTCCACCACTCTTAGTCCAAGTTAAAACACAGGAAAACAATAGGTGTATTTTAATAGTTTTGAAGTGTCTCAAGATTTTTAGGGTGGAAAATTGAAACTACATAACTGAGCTTTTTTGACCCCGGCTTAAAGTATTTCGGGTTAGGTTCTGTCAGAAGTCTGTGGAATTCTATGTGATTATTTGTGAAAACAAATCTCGATTTCCAAGCATAGGTGTAAGTGCCAGAACTCACATGCTGCAATACTCACTAAATACTTATTGGCATATATATGCTAAAAGTAAGTAACGAGAAAATATTTTTAAAAGCAGAAAGGCATACAGAAGTCAAACAACAGAAATTCAATATTATAAAGAGAAACTCAACGCAGTAAAATGCTGCCTGATTTGAATAAAGTGAAAGATTTACTTAGTTATAATCAACTTAGTTGCTATCAAGGTATTATTAAGGTCAAAGTGTTTACAAAAAATGTGAGATACTTTCATGCTAAATTAGATTGGATGAAAACATATAAGTTATATTCTTTTGCTTTGAACCTTGAACAAAAAGGTGTCTGCTTGTGCTTAGGAATTATTTTCACTTTAGTAAAAAAATAAAAACAGGAAAAAAACCCACTTTCATTGGAGGGTGTGTGACTGATAAATTTTGTATAGCAGAACAATAACAAAGATAAGGATAATGTGAGGATAGAAAAGGTTTTGCTTAATTGTGCAGAAGATATATTCTAATTGTTCATATTTTTTCAGTTCTTCTGTAATTTATTTTTATTTTTATCCTATTCATTGCATTTATGTACAAAGACAATTTACTTTGCCTGTTTTATTTGTCTTTTTAAGCATACACAGAATACTGAGGCTCAGGTTTACTAGGTCTCTTGAATTATTATAATTTAGGGAACAAAAGAGAGTGTCTTTGAATATAACTCACATAGGCTTTTTGAGTATGTACTCATATACTGGTTTTAAGTTGAGTTCAGTGTTGTATGGAGAAAAGACATGGCAAAATTTAACTTTGTGAGATAAAATTCTAAAGGGGAATTTAAAACAGCAGTAGATAATAAATGGAAAGTAACAATTCAAATTAAAATTTGTTAGTGAAACAAGGTGATTTAACTTCTTGGACTTAGAACACTAGCTAATTAAATATGTATATAGAGAAAATTAAGTTGGAACAAAATTCCATACCCTTAAACAAAAATAAGATAGGAAGCAAGGGGAAGGAAGAATAATTAGAGGGTTTTCATCCAATCTGATACCTTTTAAATAAGCAGAAACGTTTTCTAAGTGAAACTAATGGATCCTCAAACACACTGACGTCAGGCTAAAAAACCCTCACAACACAACAAAAGCAGTGAAACAGCAGAGGGAGAATCTGAATAACTGTCTGAAAATTCTCAAATAATAAAGAAACCAGTGAATAATATCAGAAGCAAGATAATAGGAGGAAAACATGGATTTTGGAGAATGTAAAATACGCAATAAATTTTCACAGGCATCCTTGATTCACATTTGTATTGATGAGGGTGTTGAATATGCACACAACAACACATTGATGATTTCTTTTAGATAACACTGAAATCAACAGAGTACTGCTAAATTACAATATATTCAGTCAAATTCATTTGCATTTAGTGATTTATGTTCTTATGGCAGTTCTTTATATATTGCTCACTGAATGCAAGAAACATACTTAAATTTTAGGAACTCTTTGCCCCTTATCATTTGATTTCAGTTCTGACTTTAAATACAGTTGTGATTTGATGTTAGCTAACACTGAAGGATTTTTTGAGTAAAAAAGTTTGGGAAACATTAAAACCCTTTTTTTGCATGTTATTTTAATAATAAGAACAAGTTATTGTTGGGTGCTTTGGTCCAAAGAAATAATGAAATTGATTTCTAAGCTCTGCTACCATGGCCAGCCTTATAATTTATGCACTTATGCACCCTGTGCACTGACTATGTGTGTGTACATGGTGTGCTGATGGACTTACTTAGCACTTCTGGTCTTGCAAATGGAAAGGTAAAGAATGATACTGTCACGGGGATACTGCCAAGGAATGTGCCTCAGATCTGAACGTGTAATGCTTCACACAGAGCTGTGGACAAGGAGCAAACAAGCGAGTTAGCAGTTTTTTGAAGGACCTCCCGAGGTTTTCACTTAGCCTGGAAACTCGGAATTAGTAACAGTGAGAACGCTTCTGGCTTTATTAAGCAGAGCACTGCCTAAGCCCCAATCTTCAGACAGTAAAACTTACTTTAGCAGAAGACTTACACAGGATTCTCTATAATCATTTTCCTAGGATTGGTGTTGAATGTGCAATTAAGTCTAGAAAAAAAACTTGACAGAATGGCATATCACAAAATTATATGCTAGTCAGAGAAAGCTATGAAGACTTCTGGAGGATTTAATGGTAATCAAATGAGAATGGGTTAGTAGTCAATTCACTAGAGGCAAAACCACAGCAGCATACATAACAAGAGATGATGTCAAACAATTCTACACACTGACCATGTTAAATTAACTGAATCAACTAGGGGAAATTATCAAGTCCGTACTACTGTCAGGGTAAACAAGTAACTACCAGCTATTAAGAAAGAACCTATGTTAGACTGTAAGAAAAAATGAAGCCAACAGCCACAGCTTTCTAACAATGGATATAATTGTAAGAATACATTTACATTGCAGTGGATGAGATCAAAAGTTTGATAATAAATGTTAGAAATATAAAGGGTATCAAAGGACTCTAAAACTGATTTACACAATTTACAATGCAAGTATATATTATCAAAATAGATTATAAAATGTTTCTTTTTCATTTTGCAGTTCTGAAACAAGCAGAGACCCAAGGAAAAAGAAGCAGACAATTAAAGGTTATGAAAATAAATATAACTTTACATGATTTTTAACTCAATGTGGTATTAAAGCCAGCAGCTTACAAGAAGTTCCAACAGGACATGGATAGGCTGATAACTATTTAGGTAGATAAAATATTTGAGAATCGTTAAATATTATGATCAGGAGAATAAATTTTATGCAATTTAGGTGAAGCTTCATTTGTAAGTAAGCTTTCCCATTTATGTTCTCCCTCTATTTAAAGCACCTTGTGCTGACTACTTTAAGGATGAGATAAGAAGAAAGTTATCCAGCAGAATCTGGTTTGGAAAGATCCCTACAGGAAATGAAGAGGAAATATGATATCGCTTCTTTGGATAACATCTTGAAATGTCATCTACTTCTAGTATTTCCTTTTTCTAATTTCCAAAGAGATATCCAGCCTCCTCTAGCTTTTACAGCAACATATAAATCAGAGTTGTCAGTGCTGAACTGCCTAATCATCTTTGCCTGTCTACTTTTAGCCACATTTGCTAATAGCATACTCATTGCAGAATCGTGCTGTTTTCCAAATTTAAAAAGCCAAGAATACTACTTAAATAACAGTAAAGAACACTACTGTCTCTTTCTCCTCCTTCACTGAATGACAGACATTTGTTTTATAAATAACAGGAAACACCCTCTGCAGGTGTTTTTGCAGGATCTTAGGAGCAGCTGTTATCTCCTCTAGAAAAAAAGAAAATTAATAATTTGTATATGGCAATAGTTTGTTTGGAGACTACAGAAGATATGTTTGTCTTTAAACATTAAATCAGATGAGATTAAATATCTGTTTTTGAAAATCGGCAGAAAGGTGGAAGGCTATTTTAAGTGGGACCCATTAAATGAAACGCATTTAGAAGAAAAAGTATCAGCATACATCCACTTTATTGTAAACAATGCAACTGCAGTGCTTCCAACTAAATGAGATCAACCAAAATTTACATAAGTGAGGAATGCCTATCAAGTCATGCGTTATCCCAATGCTATGAAAGGGATTGCGATTTGCCCATGTTTCTGGGGGCGGTTGTGTTTATGTGATATACGAGCAAAAAGAACCCGTCAAGTGCCATGTTGCATTTCATTACAGAAAAGGTAATTTTTAAAAAGATTCTCAGATGTAGTGTGTCAGGTTACAGGTTTACCAGCAAAGTGTACTGGGAAATGTAGTCTCGGTACCCTTCTGAGCATCGCAGTGTGTTACCTGGCCATGATTGGTCTAGGAAGTCACGTTATGATGTGTTACCATTTGAAGCCACTATTTAGACCCTTGTTGTTGCTCAATAAACTCTCTTGCCTTTACACCACGTTGATGTCTTCATCATTCTTACTTACACACCATATTGGTGTTTGCTCTGGTCCACTAGGACCACATTATATATGCATTTATTATAATAATAATATTGCCATATCTGGCGCCCAAACAGGGACTTCCTTAAATTAAGGATAATTACGGAATGTGTCAGGAACCAGCCCAAATTAGTGTTGATGGACACTTGACGGAGAAAAAATAGATGTCAGGTACCAGAGAATTAAAATCTCTGAAGGATGTCGGCGGAAAATCCGTGAATGACCTCGGAGTGCACATGGGAGACAGATCGGGACCGGTCGGTAGAAATAGAGCCTACATTTGGAGAGAAGAAGCTCTTTAGAATACAGAATATGAAAGCTGCAGCGAAATCCCAGCTGTCAAATGGGGAATATTACTTCACGTGAATTAAAGAAAAATGCAAAAGTCTTAAGCTTAATGTTAAACGGACTTTGGAAACAAGATAAGAAGGATCAAGTAATTGGACTTATAAAATGGACCTTAAAAATTAAATTCCTGGAGAAAAAGTTGGAGAAACGGAAGGAAAACAGGATAGAAAAAAAGTGGACGTTTTAAAAACCTAGCAAAAGAACTCAAAAAAGTCCATGAGAAAAGAACTTTAAATTCCCTCAAAAGATACACTTTGTTAGTTATATGATTTACATATTACTATTCCTGTTACAATGGAAAAATATTAACGATAATAGCTTGCTTTCTGAACGAGCAAAGTAGGAACTATGCTGACAGCAGCAACACCCAGCAAATGCAACCTTATGTTGATTGCCATGAATACTCTACATATTAATCCACAAAACTTAATTATTCTTTTGCCTTATGCTGGCTGAGCAGGGTATGCCGGTAAGATTATGCTCACATGACTAAAATGTTAATAATGCCATATAATTATTGCCACACTTTTAATAACTCTTCTTTGTTCCTCATGGATATATGGCAAGAATAGAATACTATTTCCACTCTATTCCTTTCAGTATTGTTTCTGATATAAGATTTTGTCTAATCCCACACAGCTATTCTAGTGCAATTATGTGATGTAATTGTACTTATTAGACATTCTGCTTGTACAGCCATTAGATAACCAAGACACAGGCTTCATATTAGCTTACTGTACTTGCTACCTTCTAACAACTGGCGATAAATTTCAAATCTTGCAATCCATCTTTTTTTAATGTGGGACTACTTTTATTTGAAAGCAGTCTTCAAAGCATACACTTTGATGACTTTGCATAGGCCCTATTTAGAAAGAGACTTGACATATTTGTGAAAAGATATGAGTCAATATATAAAACTCAAAGCCAAGTGAGCACTAAAGCTGAACAAATTCGTGGAGGAGATACTTTGTTTTGAATTAAATCTGTTGAATCTGAAACCCTGGGTCTGTTTCTGACTGCACTAGAGTTAACTTTCATAGCAGCTTGCATGATGTTTTTGGATTTGTGGCTAAAACAGTGTTGGTAACACATCAGTGTTTTGATGCTTGCTGAGTCGTGCTTACATAGTGTCAAGGCTTTCTTTTTTTCCTGCTCTGCTCCCTGCCTATCAAGTCAGGTAGCAGTGAGTAAAAGGTTAGCAGAGGACATAGCTGAGACAGTGAACCCATAATGGCCAAAGGGACATTTCCTATCACACGATGTCATGCTCACAAACATAGAGTTAGAGAAAGAAGGGTGGGTGGTTTTGGCTTTCAAGGTGGCCATTGCTTGGAGACTGACTAGATGTTGGTTTGCTCGTAGAGGGTGGTGAGTGATTTCTTTTGTTTCACTTATATATCTGTTTGGTGTTCTTACCCTCCGCTCTCCCACTGATCTACCTTTATCTCAAACCATAAACTTCCTCAATTTTGTGCTTCCTGTTTTCTTCCCCTAATCCCACCAAGGACAGGGCAGCAAGCAAGTGGCTGTGTAGAAACTTTGCTGCTTGGTATCAACCCTTCACAACGCTATTGAATCCTACACCATTTGTAATGTATATTATGCTGTGATTGTGGTGACTAAGTAATTTCTTTCTAAACTAAAATAAATTCTCATCTGTATGGCCTGAGAAATTAGAAAAAAATAGTTAATAGAAATAAAGATGAGGGAACAGATATTAACCTCTAACTGCTGAGAATGCATAGAGCACTAGATAAAATGTATAAAAATACTGATAAACTGTATCTGATTAAATTAAAATTAATTATCAGCATACAATGACGAATATATCATAGCTAAGGAATAATAACAAAGAAGCGCAATTTGTAAGTGATTTTAAAACTTTTTCTAAAACTTTTTAAAAATATTTTCTATTTTGGATATGCTAGTAAAGTCACAGTGTTATATTTGAAATCAGAGAGTGATTTCATGAAATAAGTAGAACATTTGAACAACAACAACAACAAAAAAGTGATTTGGGTTCTTGTGCAGTGATGCTATTCTTGCTTTAGTTTAGTCAAGTTTATATTTACCAGGTAATTAAAATATGTAAATTTATTATAATTACACTTCATCTTTCCCCTTTACAATATAAAAAAGTTCCACATTCGAATTATTACTGATTAACTGAAGATAGCTTTACACTATCTTGCTTTAAATCTTTGCTTGCCTCCTAACTTGTGTTTACTACTCATTTATTAGTATTATCTTGTCATGTCATCTTTTTTCCTTATATAAATTAACTTGTTTGTCATAAGAATTTTGCCTTAATTCATGTGACATCAAGATCCAAGTATTCTTATAATATTTTTCTTTAATTTTCTCTGTTGTGCCCTTAGCTTCCTCCTCTCTATGTGACTCTAAGTTCTTGATCCTGTCTTTCATTTGCTCTAAATTTTTGAAGTGAAGTCAAAAACAATTAGAATGTCTCTTCAAGGAGTGGTGATATCTAACCTGACTTTATTACATGAATACTCACAGTACACTCTTCCATCATTCTCAAACTAGGGCAGGAAAATTGCCCCAGATTTCTGAAAGAAGTTGTCCCTCATGCTGGGCTTTTTTGCTGCTTCCTTCCCGAGAAGCAGTGAGGCTTTGTGGTTGAACTTAGGTGTTGGAAAGTACCAATGGTACAATTTAGCTGATAAATTGCATGGAGGAAATAATAAATAGCCCCATACTCAGCTGACCTGTAGTATACTGGAAGAGGCAGAATAGTCTGAACTGGCACTGATATCGCAGTAAAACCTCCATCTGCTTCTTCCCAGGGGAATACAGTGGAATGAGTCTCCTCCAATTAATCTCTCTCCATGGAATATCACGGAACTATAAAATTTACTGTGAAAAACCTCTGAGGGGATATTGTAAAGTGGACAGAAAGAAATTAAGGTTTCTGAGAAATAAATTGAACTGACTAATACAGTTCTTCTTGAGGTCTGTAAGGGCAGTGTGCATGTGTGAGAAACACAGTAGTGCCACTATCTCTGTGGGTTTTATACAATCCTCATAGTTTACAGATAAGCACATATACCACAGACATAACTGATTAATTTATTCTGAGCTTCTTAATGCCTGTTTGCCCTTGGAATCTTCTTATAGATACTAATATAGAAGCAGTGAAAAGACTGCTGGTGGTGTCCATGGTCATTGTCTCCCTCTGCATTTCATGCACAGTAGATCACACACACCCAAACTGGCATCCTGAGTGGATCTGTATGAGCAGGCTGTGCTTCTGTGAGGTGCAGACCCCTTGGGGGACACACAGTGTGAGAAAGGCAAAAACCCCACACAGGGATGTACAGTCCTGAGCCACTGATTCTCCCATCTGCCCTCAGTGCCAAAAATGAGACAAGGCCACGTGTCTGTTGTTGCTGCAGACACCAATCATCCCACAAAACTCTGCAGAGATCTCTTTCCCCAGCCATCCTCTGCTCTTAAGCTCTTTGACTCTCTTAAACTTCTTCCTTGTCCTGTATCAAAACATCAACAAACTAAATACCACTAATGAACCCCCTCAGCTTTTGCTTTCTTTATGGCCTGTTCTACTGTGTTCCATTAACACATTTATTTGTTCCTGTTCCTTTCCTTCTTCTTCAGTCACCTGTGTGCCTGGTGTACATACAAATTTAATAGTGTTCTACTCTTGCCTATAAAGGCAAGCTCTGGCTTAAATAATCATAAAGGTTTACCATAAGAGTGTATCTCAGTGCTCCTAGTTTTGTCATATTCTGATACATAGAGTATACTGATAAGCAGACCAACTTCTCAACTGGAAATGCCATAGAGCTAGACAGCCACCTCTTAATTCCATCTCCCATCTCAGTAGATGTGCCTGTGTGACTGAACATCTGTTTTAAAAATCAGTGTGGTGCTTAATACTTCCCAAGTGAAGTCCAAGTCACAGATAAGGTCACTTGCACCTCAGCAACTTCTGAACAATGGATACAAGTGCCTCCTCAGAATGCCACATCAGTGGAGACATGTTCAGCATAAAGAGCCAAAGCTAAAAGGGATGACAGCACAAAGAAAAACAGCAGTGATCCTGACAAGGATATTAAACAGGAGGATCAATGGTAGAAAATAGCTGGAAAAAGTCAAAAGAAATCACGCATAAAGGAACAGTGGGATAGACTTATCTTGTCCTTTAGAACAAAGGACAATGAATTAAAAACCAGATGAAATATTTTATGATAACTGCACATTCTATCAGAGCTGTGGAGAAAAAAAAAAAAAGGATATTGAAAAGAGATAGTCAAGTTTTACTTAAAATTTGAAAATGCCCCATTTTCTTCTGGACTTGCCTGGAAATGGCCATTTTTTATATATATATAAAAAATATATATTATACATATATTTTATATATGTTTTATTTTTTTATATTTTGTGGTTTAACCCCAGTGGGCAACTCACCCCCACAGAATGCTGCTCCATCCTGGGCCTCCCACGGGGTCACAGCCTCCTTCATGCATCCTCGTACTCCAGCATGGGCTGCTCCCTGGGCTGCAGGGGGGTCTCTCACCCCGATGGTCCCCCATGGGCTGCAGGGGCACAGCTGCTCCACCATGGGCTGCCCCACGGGCTGCAGGGCCTCAGCTCCGGCTCCTGGAGCACCTCCTGCCCCTCCTTCTGCACTGACCTTGGTGTCTACATTGTTGTTCCATGTTCCCACTCTGCTCTTCCCTGGCTGGAATTCTTTCTGCACAACAACCTTCTGTTTTTAAATACGTTATCACAGAGGTATTGCTGATCAGCTTGGCCTTGGCCACGGTAGGAAGTCCGTCCTAGAGCCGGCTGGCATTGACTCCACGGGACAGGGGAAATTTCTAACAGCTTATAACAGAAGCCATCTCTGCAACCCTCCCCCTCTACCAAAACCCAGCCACAGAAAACCACTACAATATTAAAAAGCAGAAAAGGCCTTGGCCCTATGCAAGTACTGCTGAGCAGAACCTCAAGAATTCCCATGTTGCCAACACCCACCCTTTTTGTCAAAAATTAAAAATAATTCACTATTTTGAAGAAATTAGTTTTATCACCACTAAAAACAATATACACATATAAAACATCTGTTCCTATTCTGATTCTGATTGTTTGCACAGAGCATCACATACGAATTCTACAACCTGAGGAGTGTCCGAAAATCTCAAGGATGGCAATGATGGGACACTTTAAAAATGAACAAGGATGTTTTTATTTAAATTGTTCCTTATTTGAAAATCACTCAATATACCTCATGGAAAGACTGTAAATAAGTCTTGCTTGTCTCAGTGGAGTAAGGAAAACAGTAGGAAAAATAAAAGGAAAGCATAAATATTTCCTTCAAAATTAAACATGCCTACTTTACATCTGATCCCTCAAATCCTGAACATCCTTCATATTCACATAGATTTCAGCAGCAACTGAGTATGCAGAGTCCCTAAAGGATGAAGTCCATCCTTTCTGCACCACTTTTCGGCTTATCTCTCTTTTTTTTTCTTTTAAGAAATTTAAAAGAGTGCAAATTTTTGTGTTGATACAAAATCATAAATTGAATATTATCAGTTACAGTTTTGAAAATATTCCTATTTGAGCAGGCTGACAGAAATGTTTCAAGTATTTTTACATATTCACAAATCTTTTCTTGTTATTTCTAATTATCATCTCATAAAACAGACAAACATAAATGGTTAGATGAAAAGAAAATAACTCAAACTATAGATTCATGTCATAATCACAAATTATTCTCAGCATTATAAAGGGAATAAAAATGAGAAAGAGAAGAAATAGCAAACAACAGACTAAATAAACTACTTTATTTCTGAATCATTTGTGGACAGTAAAAAACCTCTAAAACATACATTATATATTGCACATTAGTTTATCTTGTAAAGATAAAATAAGATTAATATTTTAGAAAGTAATCTAATTTACAGACGTGAGAATTTTATTCAAATGCTTTCACTGCTTTTTCAACATGAAAATTATGCATACCCTGATCTCCGATTTGAAATAAAATCATGGTAGGAAAAAAAAGGCACTTTATCTGGAAAATTGTTGAATTACAGCTAAGTCAGAAAATAAGTAAACAGTCATGCTCTTTTGCTCCATGATTCCGACAGCAACAGATAGTGGCAATGGGAAGTTTCAAATTAAAATCATGGAATCATAGAAAATAGTCCTTCAGTACTTGTTTTCAGCTTGCTTTTTCCATTTGGCTAATTCAGCTTCTTAAAAAAATTTAATTAAATTTTTAATCTGTTGTAGGAATGTTAATTGCTGTTCTCTCATGAGGTCTGAATGGATATAGAAGCATCTGCAGGGTGAGTAAACAACAATTACTAAATAATCATTATCATATTTGGATTTCATTTAAAGGTTTTGTTTGTTTGTTTTCCTTCTGTGTCTATAGGGTAAAGAAGTAACACCTGCCTAGGAAGAAGCATTCAGAGGTAATTTCTCTCAATTACTTACTTAAAAATTCTCTACTTCATTCTCAAAACATCGTTATGGGGCATTGTTATTGCAGGATATTTCAGAGCTGTAAACTGGGAGGTGATCACACCTCAAAATTTAACTTCGCTTCCAGTCTTCATTCTCTTAATAGAAAATACCTCTATTATTTATGCACAAATAATTACTAAAATTAAGATAGCAAATTTTGCATCTCTACTGTGTGTGTCTCAGATGGAGTAAATATTCCCCATAGCACACCTCACAATGCTGTGCTTTGCATTGGTAGATACAAAGGTGTTGATAACACACCAGTGTTTTGGTTAGTGCTCAGTAGGACTCACACAGCACCAAGACTGGCTCTCCAACACTCCCCTCTCACCAGTAGTATGAGAGTGGGAAAGATCTTGGGAGAGGACACACCCAGGGCAGCTGACCCAATCTGACCAAAAGAATATTCCATACCATAAAATATCTGTTCAGATATAAATCCTAAGAAAAAAAAAGAGGAGAGTGGGGGCAAATTTGCTGTTATGACGTTTGTCTTCTGTAGCACCCACCAGGAGGTGGCTGAGCATCACCTGCTGATGGGAGGTAGAGAAAAAAATGTTTTGTTTTCCCTTTCTTCCTTGCATGGCCTCCATTTTTGCTTTTTAAAACTGCCTTTATCTTGACCCACAAAGTTGGTTTTTTTCATCTTATTTTCTCCTCCCATTCTTCTTATGAGGAGTAGAGTGATAGAGCAGCTTGGTGGGCACCTGTCGTCAGGCCAACATCAGCCCACTGCCATCAAACGCTTTCTCTCCTTGATTATTTCTCAATTACCATGTTTATAAAAATGTAAGATTAAATTTTAAAAGTCATGTTTTATCACAAGAGATTATTTTATGAAGATATATTACTGAATTTGCCATTGTGTGTCATGGTTCTACTCCAGTTAAATCACTGGTAGTTGAAACTCTCTTCATAGTATCTAACTTATTTCCTATTTTGGACATATATCCTATTTCAGAAAAATGTCCTAAATTTGGGTGTTTGTATTGCTAATGTACTTAAGTAACCTGTCCCAGACCAATCATTAACATTTGTGTGATATTAATGATGGCTTAATTTGCTTTTTTATTATCAAGTCATTAAAAAGAAACACCCAGACATAAAAAAAAAAATACCAAACACAGAACAAAATACCAAACTAACAAACCCTAAAGAAAATGTAGCCAAGTCCAGTACTACCATACATCCCTATTCCCAACCCACTCTTAGTCACATCTGAAAAGTTGCTTAAGGTGATAGACAGACATCACCTCATTGACTAAGAAAATTTCAAGCTTCAGCAAACCTATGGAGAACTCAGTCAGGAGCTGATAATGCTATCTGAGAATGTCCTTTTCCTAAACCTGAAGTACCCACAATTAATGCACATTTGATCCTGGCTTACAGTTATTTAAAAAAAAGCACCTCTATTTTTTGAAAGATTGCCTAAAATCTTAGGATACTTAGTCCTTAACACATTAACACACAGATAATTCCCTCTGATAGTGATTCCTTGCTTGATATTTATATGAGTCAATGTTAGACTTAATGATTTATCAACAGTTCTCAATGTTTCCAATATTTTTGTGCAAAGATATCTAAAAGCAAGCTGAGAAAGCTGTGTTCCCTACAGCAATTTCTTAGCAGCCTTGTAAGCGAAATGCGTAGCAGATGACTTGCAGTAGGGAACGAGCTGACTGCACGTGGGGAATATGGAAACTACAGAGACTACAAGGAGATCTGCAAAGCAGTTCAACACCAAAAAAAAAAAAAATTGACCACTGGAATTATCAGATCTTGAAGAATGAAGATGTCCTGCTCTGTCTGAAGCACAGACACACTTAGCCCTTTAAGAAAAAAGTATATAGAGAAGAATAACAAGGTTATCAGGAAATACTTCAGTGCTGAAAGAATCACCAAGTGACTGATTACACTTAAAGTGCAATGGCTTGAAGAATATGGGAGAGACTCAATAACATTGTTTGTACAGTTTCTCAAAAAACTGCTAGTCTAATTATATGTAGGACAGCATGAGCTAATACACTTTTATACACTTACCAACGAAAATTAAGCATTCAAATGTTAACTGCATCTAACACTGCATTTAGATTGTCCTTTAAAATACATTTTCTACAGCATTGATTTTACAACTAATAATTAATTTTCCTCTGTGTTACCAGCTTACCATAATTAGAGGCAATAGAAATAAAAGTAGAAGGAAACTGTAAAGGGTGCAGTGGTGCTTTGCTGCCAACACTCATACTAAGAAGGCCAATTTACTAGCAGTTACCCTGACAAATAATTATTTATGCATAATCAAACAATGTCTTAGGATGCTGCATTGGATAACAAATATTCTCAACTAGTTTCTTGAGCATTTCCCTTCAATGTCTGAAAAACATAAGACAATCTCAGGCATACCTTGCAATGTGGGGGGAGAAAAAAGCCTAGCAGCAGATTTTCCTATCTCAACAGAGCCTTTATAGAGATCATTTTAGAATCTACAAAAATACATCATGCATGTGTACTGTCCTCTTAGCATTAAGGTATCCCATAATCAGTTGCCCTAGAAAGGTACTTCAATGCTGGTTTTGTGCAGTAGACATCTGCAGTGACTCCCTGTGGCCTTAGTCTCAGCAAAGCAACATTCCTGATCAGGCAGTAATTTTTAACTAAAAGCTGTTGTCTGATTTTGACTAGAATTGAGTTAATTTTCTTCACAGTAGCTTATATGGGGCTATGATTTGGATTTGTGACCTAAACACTGTTGATAACACAGACATGTTTTAATTATTGCTGAGCAGTGCTTACAGAGTCAAGGCCTTTACTGGTCCTCACCCACACACCAGTGAGCAGGTTGGGGGTGCACAACAAGTTGGGAGGCAACACAGCTGTGAAAGCTGACCCCAAGGACCAAAGGGACATCTTCTACCATATGACCTCATATTCAGCAATAAAAGCTGGGGGAAGAAAGAGGAATTGGGGCCATTTAGAGATATAATGTTTTGTCCTCCCAAATTTTCACTAGGCATGATGGATCCCAACTTTTCTGGAGATGACTGAACATCTGTCATGGGAAGTGGTCAATGAACTCCTGGTATGCTTTTCTTGTGTATGCAGCTCTTGCTTTACCTACTAAATTATCTTTAATTCAACACACCCGTTTTCTCACTCTTCTGATTCTCTTTCCCATTCTAGCTGGAGGGAGTGACCAAATGGCTGTGTGGGGCTTACTTAGTGTCTAATCCTCAACAATTGTATTTCCAAAGTTTGGGGAACAAACAGTATTTAAATCCAGAAAAAAAAAAAAAAAAGGAGAGAAATAACAAAAAATAAAGGCATGTGCACATTTTCAGTACAAACTCTTATGTTCTTATGGAGAAAAATGTCATCAAAGAGCAATGTAAAACATGACTCAATTTTAACCAACTTCTTCATTCTTTCAGAATGCACACCCAGCTCTTGCCGCACTTATGATGCAAAATGTGGAAAGAAACATATAAAAGATAGAATGCTAACAATAACATCACATGTTAAACTCTGACCCTTTGCATTGTTGCATATACTTTGATTGGCTTGACAGATCTCAGCATGAAAGCAGGAAAGAAAGAACAAGGGTGATTTTTTTGGTATGTACAGGGCTAATAACATGCTGTCAAATGTTTAACAGTTTTAAGGATGTGAAGATGTTACATGCCCGTGTTTTAAAGATCCATTAGAAGCTGTTCTCTGATAGACAGAATCCGAATGTGTTTATCCATTTTGTGTTAAAGGTGTTGACCTAGTGAAAGGCATTTTTATTACCTTTCTTTCTGTTAGATGAGGAGTTTATAGTATGCTTGCAGCCTCAGTGGACAAGTTCCCCATTGAATTTATTTTGTGATTACTACTGGAGCAAACAGAAGGGGTTTTTTCTGTTCTTCCTAGCAGAAAATTAAACAATGTCACAATTTGGAATGGGTATGAACTGACATTTTCCCAGTGGCTTTTACCGGACTGTAGTCATTTAGGTAAAAAAAAAAAAAAAAATTGCTAACATTTTTCATAAAATTTACTAAAATAAAGATACACTGAAAACTTGGAACTGGATTCCATATATCAGTAAATCCACATCTAGGGAGGAAAACAATGCAAAAATAAGTTTATGTTCTTCTACCCATATCCCTATTCACTGTAAAGACCAATGACAGAAAACATGATCGTATTTACTTAAATGTAATTTTGAAATATTTCTAAAACCAAGAAGATCAACTTGTCCACATCACACAGATACTTATTAACACCTGAACTGACCAAGATGGTAATGCTTTAAACAGAATTTAACATGCCAGGCAAAGAATCAGACCATGAAAGACACAAAATCAAGCTGGTGGACATTCAGATGGGCAAACCTGAATTCCAAGAGCGACAGGATATATGTATTGATAACACATATGATCAGAAATGACAGTCTGAAACTTTATTTGGGAAATTCAGAAGTTTGGAAGAAGAAACTGCAAGAGAGAAACAATCTCGTAGGATGGTAAAAGAACCCCAACCAACCAATTAATCAGCCAAACACCCACAAATATTATAAAAGGATTCCCAATGAAATTGTGGTCAGAAGGTTATAAAATTAAGATCTAATTAATCCTTTATTATACCTGATCTAAGTGGAAGAGACACTAGACAACAGAGTCTGTCATTCTAATAGTACCATGCCAATCCTACACCCATCTAGCTGGCTTCACTGTTTTGTTCGGTATTGTAACCTTCTAACATACTCTTTATTATATAAAATTTAACTTTTCTTTTAGGTTAGAAATATTAAAGTACAAGATCTTACTGAAACAACTGCTGTTATCCTAACATCCTGTTACCGTTATCCTGTCGTGACGGTCGAGAAATAAAAGTTAATCAGAAGGCTTGATTTAGGGTAACATAACATCTTCTTCTTTATTGTACTCAGTTCCTTCTTA
>JAWWES010000001.1:104156531-104185609 GCA_035583135.1 Lophotriccus pileatus | reverse complement strand
TTTTTCTTCCCCAATTAAGCTGTGCATATTTCTCATTCAACATCAGGGAAACACACAAAAACCCATCAGGTCCACCTGTTCTTTTTCTGAGGGCCTAACAGGCCTCTGTTAACCCATACAACATCCCAAAGCATTTCCACTGCTCTTTCTTATGTGTGGAACACCTGTGTGCCTTTGAGTATTTAAATTCATGAGGAGACCTGTTATATACAGTTGGTTTTGTACAAGCCAGTTCCTTCAAGTTCCTTAACCGCTGACCACAGAATCATAGAATAATTTCGGTTGGATGGGACCTTAAAGATCATCCAGTTCCAACCCCTCTGCCATGGGCAAAGACATTTTCCACTAGGTCAGGTTACTCAAAGCCCCCTCCAATCTGGCCTTGAACACTTCCAGGAATCCACCACTTGCTAAAGTCTCTTTGCAAGATATGGAAATTTTTTCCTTCCTGAGTGGATAGTGCATAAAAAGTAAGGTGTGTCAAGACACTCTGTGTTGTCCTTCTGGCACCTAGGTTGTCCTGTTTTGCACGGAGAGTTGCCTATATTTATATTTTTTGGTTTCTCAGATAAAATTTTGGGACATCAGTATATGTGCAGAATCTAGGACTAGAAGAATGGTTCTAAAGAAATTGACATTTGCTTATTTCTTTATTTGAAGAGAGAAATATCTAATTTAATTGGATGTTTACCTTAAAGAAGTTTTTTAAACCAACTTATGTAGAGGAAAGGAAAATGTGTTTTACATTTGGTATGTAAGCTGGGACAGCACATTGGCAAAAATTTTCTCTAAAAGTTTGACTACTTTTGACTGCATGAAGAAATTTGGAGACAAGGGAATCCCCACAGAGAAAGACAAAAGAGTTTAATAATTGCAAGACAAGTTCAGCAAAACAGAGAGAGTATTCAGAGGGACCCACATTCATCTTGTGCTTGGTTGGATATGAACCAAAGGGAGAGAGAAAAAGATATGGAGGGAAAGAGGAAGAGAGGAGGAAGAGAGAGAGAGAAGTGACAAACTTGAAAAGTCTTGGAAACTGCAGCATATTTCATTCAAAAAAGTCAAAAGAGCACCAGGATCATTATGTAGAGTCCAAAACGGGGTCAACACAGAGTGTATCCAGCAGAGGGAGATTTACCACATATGTGACACTTTCACCTGTAATTCAACCTACAGGATTAGTTACTAAATATGTTCCTTTTTTTGTAAAAAAAATATGTTTGTGTGTTTGCATATGTTAGGATGCCCTTGAATTCACTCAGCTGTGAAGGCTTGTCAAGATCTATCCAGCTGTGAATGCCAAAAAGGCAAATTTTTTTTCCAGTTTATAGTGCAAACTCTCCTTTGGACTTGTACCTATCCTCGATTTAGAATGACACCACATAGTATAACATAAGGCTTTTTGCTGCAATCCATGTCAGATTTTATTACACAAAGAGAAAAATTAAACTGTGATGACTAAACTGTGATTAAGAAAATGTTACTCATGAAAAATAGGAAACATAAACCTTATTATAATTAAAAAGAGGTAATTTTTGTTGATTTTAAGAGAAAACCTTCCTCTGTCTGGGAAAAGATTGTTTTAACTGGAAGAATGAAATATTTTTCTGTATTCAAAGAAAAATGTGAAAATTGGTGATGCTCTACAGAAATCGAGGCTTCATGCCAAACACCTGCTCTTTGGAATGGGTGATAAATTGATCTGAAAGAAACTACAAACTTTACCCTTTTTTCTTTCCTATAATTTCCTTGCTCTACTGTTGTTACACAAGTACCTTAATGGGAATGGCTGACAATATGAAAACAATTGATATGCACTGAACTATATTTGAATAAACATATTAAATAATTAAAAGCTGAAGAAGAAATATAAATATTTTGGTTAGATTAATTTCTTTTAAATGAGAAATATTCAAATGAAAAAAATATTGTTCTTGGGATGAATGTGTGTACAGCCTTGAAGAACTCATTATTTAAAGGCAAATCTTTTATCATGTAACTCAACTCAGAATAATGATTTTAAGTTAGTTGTTCTGAGGTAGAGTTTCTTTATATGAAGCCTTAATAAGATGGAAAGATGTGGTTTCATGCAAGTGACTCAGAGCTTCCTTTGAAATACAAGAAAAAAAAAAAAGCCCTGAGTTAAGTAATAGCATCAAGGGACACCTTTCTTTGCTTTAGAGAATAATTTATTCAAGATTAATAGTAGCAACTCAGCAGAATATAGGTGACTTGGCTTCTTGATAGGACTATATAAAAATCCTTTTTTTCTTAACACAGCAACAACCGCTCTGCTTCACCTAAGAAATTATCCCAGCACAAGATACTTGTGTTCTCTACCGTGGAGGCACCCTCTGTGCCAACGGAAGCATTTTTGTCTGTCACCTCTTCAACCACTTCCTTCAAACCACTCCTCAGATAGATCTTTCAATAGCAGCCTCATTTGAAAAAGTGGGCTTTTTCAAAAGAGACTCTTTTTCTTCTGTTTTTTTAGCCTATGTACATAGGAAATTTAGAAACACAGTGACCCGTTAAAAGTCACAATTAAACAGCTTAAGGCAGTATTTCAGCTTAAAGCCTTTTTATGACCTACTGCTCTAAAAAGTTAGAGAGTAAACATGAAAAGAGACTGAAGGTTAAAGAATGACAATGCTGAACAGTCTGCTATGAAAAATACTTTAATCCTCTAGGCAGCATTTGTCTGTGGTGTGAAGGCCAATGTGAGCACCTCTGTACCTGTTGAACCCTGGGGTAAAATTACACAAAGCAGATGAAGCCATCATTTAGAGACACTTGGTGTGGTGCAAATATAGGATCATGGAATGTGGGGTTGCACAGGGTCCAGTGGTACATTGCTGTTACTGATTAAACTGGTAAATAATGAGATAAAAAACTTTGGAACAGCTGTTGGTGTCAGAGATCAGATTCATCTTCAGCAGAAAGGAATGAAGGTAGCAGAGTTTAAAGTGCTCTGGAACAAACCAGAACCCCAAAGGATTACACTCCAAATGTTCTTGAACTGCAGTCTGGTTTGCTTTCTTTTGTTCTGTTTTTAGTTACCAGACTGTCCATAAATTAGACTTGATTTCAAAAACATGTTAATTATTCGTAGACACTCACTAAAGAGTTTGTATAAATACCATTAAAATTATGCTGTTTTTCTTAATTTACTAGCTCAGTTTCATCTCTGTTATTTGCACTGTGGTTTTAGCCACAAAAATAATAATTAAAAAACACAAATTCAAGAGCAGACTTGTAGGATGTGAAAACAGCCCTTTGACCTCAGGTTGTTTGTTGGGGAACCAATCTGTTAAACACAGTGGAGGCATTTGCCCAACAGTCATCAACACAAATAGTATGACAGACTACTGAGCTGTCACAGAGGGAAACATTGTAAAGATAAAAAATGCCGTTCTGAACAATGTCTCTATCTTTCTTTATAACACTCACCATCTTTCTGCATCATCTTTTATTTTCACTTGTATGCAGATCACTTTTATAAAAAGAAGTACTACTGCCTCTGCTGGCCAGACAGTATGTTTATGTCATGTGTTGCAATCTCTGCTCTGGAGTTGTTGCTGGAAATAATCTTTAAGATGTGTGGAAGGAAAAGTAGCAATTAGGTGTGAACATTCTTTCTGAGAAAACACTCCAAGCTTTCATATGTACTGCTGAAATCCTAGTGATCCCTACCTAATCTGAATTCCTTAGTAGAACAGCAGAAGGAAGGAGTTGGGACATCACGATGGTGGAACTTATGATCCTAACTTTAGCTGGCTTAGTCTGGATTTGGAAAAATAAATGAGAAAGAAAATGGAGATACCCAAAGTTAGCAGTTATTTAGGTTTTTATTTTCAATGGTAAGCTTCCTGAAATTATATAATTCTGCCAAAAATTACTGGCACTTAAAAAGGCCTAAAATATTTACTCTGTGTCCTAGAATTTTAAGTAGATGTCCAATTGTTTCTTGATGAAAGGAAAAACAAACCCACAATTAATACTTGCTGGAATTTACTAGATGTGGTTTATATGAATATAAATACACTGTTTCGCTAAAATTATTCTTCAAGAACAAGATCACATGTAATTTTAATTGACTGGCCTCTGGCATGTCACAAGGCCAATAGTTTTTCATTCTTCGATGGAAAAATACAATAAAAAGTTTTCATAATAGAAGAAAAAAATCTAGTATTACATGTATTGGTGTATATATATATATACAAATTGTTCTTGGGATCTGCAACACCTTTTGCTATTATATTCAACAAATTTTTTTATTGAGTAATTTGCTATTATTTTCCAGAAAAGTATATGGAAATTTTGACTGTATGTATTAATTATAAATAGTTTACTGTTGTTGAATATTTGATGAATACTAAAATTATACATAAAATTGCTTGGTATTGCTATAGCTTTATTTTTACATTATAGTAACTTTGAAAATCAGGTTTCTAGTAGCAATGCATCTGTGAATTGTTTTTATTTCCATGGTTATTATCCTGTAGCTAAATTTCACTTTTTTTTTCTGAACATTTCTGGCATAGGAAAGATTTCTATATTGTTCTCAGAGCATAGCTTGTCTGCTAACATACATTAGAATGAAAAGAGTTTTCTTCTTTATTCAAGTGCTTGTAAAAATTGCTACAAAAGAGACATTTTGCTGCACTAGAGTAGTAAAATGTGTAATGATGTGCATGTTGCTAAAAGGAATTAATGTGATGTATATACACTGACTATTTTAAGCAACAGATGCTAAGCATGACCAAAGTATTCTTTTGCTGGTTTAATTTCATTACAAGGGCTTTTGCTGTACAAGCAGTATGAATGAGCAGTACATTTGTTGATTAGTTTTCTCCAAGATTTGATTTTCTGTAAAAATACTAGCTTTAAACTGAAATAATCTCCATGAGTGTCAAAGATATTTTTAGTTTCTATGATTTTTATGCTTTCACAGCAATAAAGAGACTGAGAAGTCATCAGTGGAGTTAACATTGAGAAATAGGTAGTCTCCAGAAAGGGATATTGATCCAGGTCAGACTGAGCAACAATGTAATGTAGAACAATTCCATACATGTGGTATTTTCTACACTTGCGGTCTTGAAAACCTAGAACATGATGGAACAGAAAATAGAATAGAATAGAATAGAATAGAATAGAATAGAATAGAATAGAATAGAATAGAATAGAATAGAATAGATGTTTTTAAATAGAAAAGTTGGGCCCACAAGTAAATTGTTGATGTTACTATAATAATTACTGAGTGATGCTCTCTGGCTTGTACTGTTCAGAAGAACTTTTTTTAATATCTGGCCTTTTCTGCTCTCAAAAAGCATGGATCTTCAGCAGCTGTAGCTCCATATATAACCACTGCCATCAGTAGACTTACCTTGGTTTATACTAAACTAAGATCTGATTCAAAGAAACTAAAAGATTACTGTGACATTACAAATCTCTGAAACCATTGGTAACAGCATTTTGTTTCTACCTTGTACTCGTTTCAGAAGTGTCTGAAGTAAGAAATTAATTTAAATAATAATAAAACATTTAAATATTATTTACTATTCAATAATTAGTTGTAAAGCTTTATTAAATCAAAATTTTAAATTAAGCAAAAATACTTTATTTTCCTCAAAACATAATATATAACCAGGAACAACGAGTTTTCAATGAAAAACATTTTTTCCAGTCTAGCAATTAGTCAAATTTTGAAAACTTCCCTGGAAACTATGAATGTTGTCTTCTAAAGGGTGACTTTGCTTTAAAATATTACTCAGTGAAATTCTGAAGATATCACTGTTGTCTCATCTACATCTTATTTTCTAACTCAAGCTTAACTGTATAGACATTATTCTGGAACTTAGAGACTTAGGCGGTTTAAGAACTACTATTTGTGAGAAAACAGCGTAAAACTGAGTTAGCAGGAGCACAAGGAAGACAATATGAAATCATGAAGAAAATATTTATTTACTCATTTATTACTATTCTCTTGTAGTTCTTTATTAAACAAAAGAGGAAAAAAATTAATGGAGTTTGTCATGGTTTAATCCCAATCAGCAACGAAGTACCACTCAGTTGCTCAATGTCTGACCCTACTGGTGGGGAGAAGAACATGGAAAAAAAAATAGTCAAACTCATGGGTTTATACAAGAATGGTTTAATAATTTTAAAAATAAAATATAACAACAATATTAATAATGCAAATTATAAGAACAACAACAAAAGCAACAAAACAGCAACAAAATGACAAAAACAATACTAATGTTAATTGTAATGAAAAGGTGATGGCAAGGAATAAACGCCAAGAGAAACAAGTGATGCACAGTTCAATTGTTCACCACCCTATGACTGATGCTCGAATGAGCCCAGTGTTTTATGGTATAGAATATCCCTTTGATTAGTTCAGGTCACCTGTCCTGGCTATGCTATGTCCTGGTACCTTGTGCACCATGGCAGAGCATGGGAATCTGAAAAATCCTTGATTTAGAGTAAGCACTGCTCAGCAACAACTAAAACATCACTGTGTTATCAACATTATTCTTGTATTAAATTCAAAACACAGCACTGTACAGGCTACTAAGAAGAAACTAGGACAGAGTTATTTATGACTTATTTTATTTTAAGGACTATTGGCTAGCTTTTAGGGTTTTAATAAATGTCAGGCTGTTGTAGATGAAAAGATTTTAGCTCAGAGAAATATAGATATGGGCAGAGGATTTTTGGTGTATCACCCATAACTGATGGAAGTTAAAGACACAGTACAACATTTTAGTTCATGAGATGTGCCTACTAAGGTATAGCATATTAAATAAAGAAAAAGCAGTTTACAATCTGTCTGTCACATCAATGAGAACTGCACCAGCCTTCACAAAATGCTGACTTCTACTAACATGATAGTACTCAGTTACAGTCACCCAAGTTTTTATGTCAGAAATAATGTATAGGTAAGGTAAATTATTATATTTTTTGTTCTCATACTATATATGTGTGTGTTTGGAAAACAATAGTCAAAATGAGGTGTATGTATAATTTCTTGTCAGTAACTATGAAACTACATACTCTAAAATTAAATAACAAGACTACCAAGATGAAACATATGGTAGACAAAAATTATATAAGTAAAACCCACATTTATACATAGATGTGGGTTAAAAACAGTTTATAGTTTTTAGCAAAATAGATATAGAATTGCATGCATGGCCAGACTTCATTTATTAATTCACCACACATGTACAAAACATCGTGTGACTGTGAGCTGGTCTTGGAGCAAAGATCAGAACTGAGCCAATGGTTTGTAGTCTATTTTTTATGAATTCTCCAGAGTGAAAAATTGTAATGCAGAAATTTTAAGTCACCTTTCTCATTTGCCTCAGAATTTCTTCCAAAGATAAAAAAAAAGAAATAATTTCATCACAGCTCTAGCTTTAGTTAAAAAGCCTCATTGAAATCCATAGTTCAAGGCACTAACCTCACTCACTCTTTGGCCTGACATTTGTAAGGAAGGTGATATTTGGTGCTGCTCTTGCAGTTGGTATGACTTTGCCTTGTTTGCTGGAGCTCAGACTGGAATGACATGAAGAATCAGGACACAATAATAGGAATCCTTCAGGAAATGCAGCCAACTCAAATGCAGAAAGGTCATGCTCATTTATTATTTAACTTATCACTAGGAAACTCATATGAAAAAGCTTCTTAAAATTTGTAAACATTACGCTGCCTTTATTAGTCTGATCCTAAGGGAGCAATGCAGTGGAACTGATGTGGAGGAAATATGTACATAACTAGAAATACAGGTGTTAATAATATTCTGCACTGATATGGGGGTGGATGGAGCAGTTAAAAGCACATTACTGATTTCACTGGCCATGAATAAACGTCTACAAGATTATTCCACGGAAACACTAAAATAAATCATTAGGGCATAAGAACATGAATTATTTCCTAGGGCGAGAGGTAGTTAAGTCTGCAGAAAGCTTATTAAAAATGTGGATGCTTTAATAAAATAAGCTCAAGAGAGAGAGAAAGAGAGAGAGAAAGAGAGAGAGAGAAACAGGGGGGAAATGCTGGCATAGCTATAAAGGCTATAAATACTAAAAAGGGTTATGTGGGAATAAAAAAAACCCACCACATTTGTCTTGGACAAACTGTAACTGTACATTACATCGAGGTAAATATGGAATAATCACAATGGCATTTATACTAGAATGGACAAAAATGTATTATAAGAGACTGAAAGGACAGATTAGGTTTTTTAGTCATGCATCCCATAGAAACCAAATTAATCTCAAGAAGGAAAGTGCAACATGTAACTGCATCAAATATGTTTGACTGGGATACACAGATCTGAAAGAAGAATGAGAAAGCTGAAAGAGCAATGATGGGGCACAAATTATCAGTGCAATGATACTCATACGGATTTTCTGAAATTAGATTTAAAACAGTCACAAACTCTGTGCTGCTGTTAAACAGCTGCAGAAGGTGCATCTGTTATTCACAAGTATGCCTGCATTTCTAAAATAATTCAAAGAGTCTTCTGTGCTGTGAAGTTTGAATGTCAGAATGTTGAAAATCCATTTTTTTTGGAGGCACTCCAAGATTCGGTGAACAGCAGCAATAATTTATTGTAAATCACAAAAAGTTAGGCCTCCCAGCCTTATCACACTGATTTGCTGTGACAACCCTCCACAGAGTTACGTGTTGACTAAGTCTGTACTACTCAATGGAGTTTTGTGTTCTTGATACTATGAAGTTATTTTTTGAGGTAAGTAAATCCTGTGTGATATGGGCCAGCCTTTCAGATGGAAAGGTATTCCTTTTACACATATTAAAGAATTAATTTGCAATGGGAATTTGCACTGTTCTGAGAGAAATCTGCCATGGTTGCTTGAGCAAACAGCTCTAGTACTGTAATGGGAGATACCTCCAAGTGGGAGCTTTCTGGTTAAAAGTTTGCTGGATTCCAACAAACAGAAAGATGAGCCACAGGAAAATCTCACTGGAGCTGTTCTAGTGTTAACAAATTGATTTCTAAAACTGTAAATGCCTTGAAACCAAGGGAAGAAATCTCTATATGATTTATAAAAAATGAAATAATTAATCTGGTGGTTTAATGAGGTTTTGGGGGGCAGTGGATGTGGGATTTTTTAAATTTTATTTTTCTTTTTTTTGTTTGTCCCTAACTTAAACTTTCAGTAATGGCCTTCTTTATTTAAAAAAAAGTTGCTATAAAGATTTGTACCCCTGGAGCTCTAATTCTGTGGCAGGTTGTGGCAGAAACTCAACAAATAGTATTTTATCTTTCCACTCACATCGTGATTTTTATTTTCTAATGATTGCAAATGGTTTCTGTCCTCAGGAAACATCATAACGAAGTTTGAAGCTAATAGGACATGATGCCTTGAATATGGGAGAACTTCTTTGCTTTTGGGAGTATCTCCACTACCATTTAGAACTGATTGTCTTAAATTCATCTGGTCTATAAACTTTTTGTTTTAAAAAAAAAATTCTATGTACTGTGTACTTAATGAAAATTTCTGTTAATAAGATTACCTTTTTTATTATTATTATTTAGGTGTGAAACTTGAAAAGTGTTTTAAAATAAACTTTTAAAAAATCAATGGGTCTGGTAAACATTAAAGTTATATCAGATTCTAACGATATTTAAATGTGTTTTTTCACATCGACTCTTCCTCGAGGATATTACTACATTATTACATTGTGGAGGGGAGGGAAGTATAATGGAACAACAAGATTAATATGGATGTTAAATAATTGCTATTGTTTCATCCTTATTGCTTATTTCCTGCTACTTGTGTGTCCTCTACCGAGAGAGCACACACACCTTGCAGAAAATCCCAGGGAAGGACATTCTGAAAGGAAGATTGTGAAGGACGATTCTGAAACTTGAGAACAAAATCAGTTTTATACCAGGTTCAGTTAAGAAATTGCATCTACCATTACTAACAGTAAGGGGAGTCTTAAAATGTATGTATCAGGAAGACATTTAAGAATATCTTTTAATTTCTTATCCACTACCACTCCTTCTATAGAAAGGCCTTTTGTGACAAAAATCATGGAGATTACTTTCCCAGTTTGTATTTATTAATTTTATCAACAATGTCAAACTGCCTTTTGGATAAAAATAAAATCCTGATAACTTGCAAGATAATGTTGATTTGTGTGTACTAAATCGTTCTATCATAAAACCAAACATCATTCCTTGTTTTTTTTGTTTGTTTTTTTTTGGGGGGGGGAGTTATGTTTGTTTGTGGGTGTTTTGGTCAAGCTTGAAGAAAGCTTAAAAACCTTGTTATCTAGCATGGCAAGTCAATTAATCATTTTTTGTGTTCTCTCAGTGGGCTCCCTGATTAAGACATGAAGAATTCTTCTCTACAGGTGGAGTAAATACCTCTGAGAAGTTTATATAATATTAAACTGTGCATAATTTAGGCACAGGCATTCAAGGCTTTTCATGAAAAAATTGTGTCCAATGGGACACAATAAATTGCTACAACCTGAACATCCAAAGTGATCCAGTTCATGATCCTGTTTCCTCTTCTACCAGTAGTTTTCTCTGTGTTCTTCAGCAAGCTGTATGACTTTTTAATGGCTTATTTCGCTGTCAGTGAGTAAGAAGGGAGTTACTTGTAAACACAAGTGGGAAGATGTATCTCTAAGTGCTAATCAGATGAAAGGAATTACTATTCCATTATCAGCTGATTGAGCTCTCAATGCTGAGTAGTAGTGTCAGTGGTGTTATTCAAAGTATTTTACAATAACAGCCTGCAATAATATCTCTTAGACAAGTATTAGTCATATGCAAGCACTATTACTGAATTTTGCTTTTTCTTGATATCTCATTAAAAATGAATCAACTTCTTTTGGAGGCTGCTTTGTCTGTTCTTGTGTTGAGCAAAACAGAATATCACTTGTTTAAATGAACATTCATCTCGGATTCTGAGGAATTTGCATTCAGAAAACACATGCAGATTAGTTCAAATCAAAATGGAAACCAAAAGTATAAGTTCAGCTTACACATACTGCAAGTATCAAGCTTTGGCTAAATGTTCATCTTGAATGATTTTCTGTTTAAGTCTAGTCCAAATCACTTCTGATCAAATTTACCATGCTTAGGGCTTAGCATTTTGAGCTGACTACTTGTTTCTAGCAAATTAGAATAGAAATTTATTCATAAAATCAAAACTGATTTTTGTACTTGATAAAAATCAAAACCTGATTTCTTGTACTCGGCACTGTTGAGGCTGCACCTCAAATCCTGTGCCTAGTTTTGGGCCCCTCTCTACAAGAAAGACCTTGAGGTGCTGGAGTGTATCCAGAAAAGGACAGTGGAGCTTGTGAAGGGTCTGGAGCAGAAGTCCTATGAGGAGCAGCTGTGAGAGCTGGAGTTGTTTAGACTGGTGAAAAGGAGGCTGAGAGGAGACATTGCTCTCTATAGAAAACCTTTTACTACACTCATGAAAGCAGGTAGTAGAGAGGAAGGGGTTGTCTCTTCTCCCCAGTAACAAGTGACAGGGGAGGTTTAGATCAGATATAAGGAAATAGTTCTTCACTGAAAAGGTGGTCAGACAGTGAAATAGTCTGCCCAGGAAAGTGGCAGATTCACCATCCCTTGAAGTGTTTGAAAGGTGTGTGGATGTGAAACTTGGAGATATGGTTTAGTTATGAACACGGTGGTGGTAGGTTAATAGTTGTACTAGATTATCTTACAGGTATGTTCCAGCCTTAATAACTCTATGATTCTTTGATTAAGTAGAGCCTCAACAAACAGGTGAAGTCTGAGCTCATTAAGCTTAGTGAAGCACATTGAAATATAATGTTAAGATATTTGTTTCTTTTTATTTTTACTGCTTTAAGTAGCATAAAAGACATGCTAATCTCTCTAACACTCAGCCTATTTCAATACTACAGTTCTGATTTCTTAGTTACAGTCAGGGTGTAAGGACAAAGAATAGAATTTTGTATTTCTGCTGTTCATGTATTTTTCCTCATAAATACAGTGCTTGTTTCCTATAAACAAATCTCTATATCAATCTTCAATATCAAATTTTACACATAGTACTATCACTTCAGACACAAAAAGGGCTATATTCTCTTTTGCAGTCATTAACATACTAGTTATTATAAGAATTATATACATATGAAAGAACAGAATGCCAGAATGCATTTTTTTCCATATTCACAGAAATGTATATGTTGTTACTCATGGAGCAGATAAGGAGCTGAACTGGTTAGAAGACAAAATAATCCTTTAAAAATTATGTAATTTGAGGAATGAAATATTTTTATTTTGTATATTTGTGCTGAACTCCTATGTAAGGGATAGTTATATATGAATAGATCTGCATGTCTTTGAAAATCTCTTTGAAAATCAAAACCTGTATGAAACTTTGTGTGGTATATTTCAGATCTAAAATTCTACCTTTCTTTCATGAGTAGAAATCTCTACATCAAAGGTGAGAGGAACTGGCATCCTCATTTTATTTTTGTGTTATAAAGAACAAGAAAAAACTATCTGATAATAGAATTGCAAGAAGAAATCTGTCAATGACACCACAGATTGTAAAAGAGAAGGCTACACAAAAATGCAGTCTCTGTTTTAACACAGATAGCCTTATTAATTGTCATTAATTTCTTTAAATACGAATGTCAGACAAAAAATTTTAAAGCTGTACACAAAGAACGGATCACTGTCCAGAAGTACAATTTGCAGAATCTCTTTGTCAAAGCAAAATTGATTTTCACAAGAGCAAAGGTCCTCCTCAGTGAAGTTCAGACTTCAACTTTCTGCTTATAACTGTTTTGGCACTAGAGCTGTTTAAAAACATAAATAAAGAGAAAGCAAAATACAACAACATGTAATTGCTGGATTTCTTATTTTCTAACAGAAAAAGAACTGTGGGGAAGAAATATAGAAGTTGAGTTCATTCTCAGTAAACACTTACTGCAGACAAAAATGTTGGGGTAGGAGTCAGACCCTGTCAGTGGAGACCTGGGAATGTGCCTTGAAAAACATGAAAGACTCTATATTTAAATGATGTAGCAATTCTCAGTATATTTTACTTATTTTGTTGGAACACGATAAATAATTTTTCCTGACTCAAAAGGCACTGGTCTTCTAAAACCCTGTGGATATAGGTAATACAATTAAAAGTAAAAAATTATTGAACTCCTACCATGTAAGTAGCAGGTGTGAAATATCTTTATTGTACACACACTTCTACCTTTTTTAGCCTGGACAGAAATCAGTATGAACATGCTAAAGAGGCATTAAACAGAAAAACAGTTTCAAATGTATACAGATGCACTGGGAGATGAATGGATCAAAAGCAGCCCTGTCAAGGATTTAGAGTTGGTGGTGGATGAGAGACTGGACATGAGCTGGTAAATCCAATCGAATCCTGGCCTGCATCCAAAGCAGTGTGGCTAGCAGGTTAAGAGAGGTGATTCTGCCCCTCTACTCTGCTCTGGTAATACCCACCTGGAGAACTGTGTTTAAGTCTGGGGTCCCCAGCACAACACTGACCTGTTGGAGCAAGCCCATAGGAGGGGCACAAAGATGACTGGATGGATGAAACCCATCTCCTCTTAGAGTAGGCTGAGAGTTGGGATAGATGAGATTGAATGTAAGGAGAAAATTTTTTATGATGAGGGTGGTGAGACACTAGAACAGAGAAGTTATACATGTCCCATCCCTGAAAGCTTTCAAAGCCAGGTTGGACAAGCCTTGAGCAACCTGAAGGGAAAGCTGTCCTGGCCCATAGCAGAGGGATTTGGACTAAATGATTTCAACCCAAACTATTATATGTTTCTATTATGTGTTTCTATAGCATAATGTTTTTCAAGACTTTTTTTCCAAGATTTTCAAATTCTCTATCTGAATTTGTGTCTACTGATTTTGGGCAAGTTATGATGGAACCCAAGCACCACCAGTTAGTTGACTGCTCAGCAGACTCCTATAAGCATTCTCTTAACTTCTTTGTCAAATCATCTTCATCTAAACCTGGATACTTTCACTGATATTTTGCATTACTTGGACTCTTGTTTTTGCAAGATATGCCATAATTATACCAATATTGCTCAATTTACTTATCCTACATTAATAGTTTGTCCAATGTACAAACAATTCCTGAACCTACATTTACTACTTGTTATTGAACAACATCATGTCTGAGTAGATGGGCTTATATCAGTAAATCTTGCTTTGACACAACACTTCTGAATATAGGCAAGTAATACAAAAAGATGACAGAGTTTTTCCTTAAAAGATTTAGGATGAAATCTGTGGATATTATGGAACTGTTTCAGTTGTCTAATTCTTTGACACTTTAAATATTAATAGAACCTTTAGTTCAGTAAAATGGAACATAAAATATCAAACTGAAATGCAAACAGTGTAGGTCTTACAAGTATTGTAATAGAGGCTATCCACACATCAGCAGAGCAAACAGCAGTCTAGATTTCAAGGTCGTATGTTATCAAAACAGAGTAATCGGAAAATCATGTAAAGTGTCACAGGACATGTAAAGATAAGCATAAAATGTTTTTCAATCAAATGAACCATTTTAGAAATATAGAGAATCAATAACATATGTGACAAAATACCAGTGTACAAAAACATAATATCAAACATACTATGTTCTTTTCATTACAGTACAGACTGTATTTTCTCTTGAATAACAAGAGCAAAATATATAATGAAAAATTACCAAATTCTTAAAAATCAGATTATTTTATGGTAGTATCCACAAAAATGTAATGTAGAAAAATTCCACTTCTCCAGGTGTCAGTGAATTATTCTTGCTGATGCAGCCAGAGCTTTTACAGCAGCTTTGTATCAGTCATTCTGTCCTGATCTTTTCAGCTGTCATCTACAAATAATATATGGGAAGATTTTCATGAGAAAGTAAATGGCAACAGAAAACATTCCTTGGAGACTTTATGAAGTCACTGGGGCTGTTTGATTTAATGGCACTTTCTGAGAAGAGAGAGAAAAAAAGAGGATGCAATTTCTGCTTTCTAAAAAGCCATTGACTGCTGTTTCAGTTCCACAGGTCAGTGCAAGAAGGGAATATGCTCGTGATCGCATTTAATTTCTTTATCTGAAACACTGAATGGAAACAGTCATTTGGGTCTGCCTCCAGCAGAGGTCTGATTGCCTAAACTTCTTTTTGAATGGACATGACGGCACTGATCTCTTCACAGGATGTGCTCAGTGTAGCCATCTGTTCTGGGACCAGCTCCTCCTCTTCAGCAGTAGAACATAAAGAAGGTTCACCCATCATTGGGCCACCATTGCCTATATGTTTTCCTAGTTTTGAATGAAAGTTAGTTTTGTGGTTTGGGTTTTTTTTTTACCTCAGCAGAAGTGTAACTCAGTTTTGTTCTGACACTTGAAGCTTTACACCCTTATACAGCTTCTGTGGAATGATTTTCCTGCAGACATACAAAAATTCACTCTAGTATTTTGTAGTTCCTTTGGCATGTTTATGTACACAGCATGATACTTTACTCAAAATCACTGGCTGGGATTGGAGCCGGTGTAATGCCTAGTGTTCTAAGGATCCTCTATAAGGATATTCAAATTTCTTAAAAGGCTTTAATCTTTTTTTTATTATTAATTTTTTTTTGGTGGGATGAGATGAATAGTTCAATGGGACATGAAAATTGACTTTTAAAGAGTATATGACAAGTTCAGAGTTTCATCCTA
Source organism: Lophotriccus pileatus (assembly GCA_035583135.1). Taxonomy (NCBI): domain Eukaryota; kingdom Metazoa; phylum Chordata; class Aves; order Passeriformes; family Tyrannidae; genus Lophotriccus; species Lophotriccus pileatus. Next base: position 104,169,885 of record JAWWES010000001.1, on the reverse strand, counting down.
TTCCATTTTATTTCTCTTTATAATTATTATTTTCCTTTTTTTTGACCCTGCTTTGTCTCATAGCTATAACATATATTGACCACAGGACAGATGTCATTCCTTTTATCTATCATGACATATTTAAGGTTTGCTAGAACTCGTGGAAGAAAAGTAGCATTTCTGAGCTCTCCCTCTCTCTGCACACTGCTCTTACTTGTGATAGCCTAGCAAAATGTCTAACTGTAAAGCAAATTTTCTCTTCCTATTTAATCAATTCACAAAATAATTTTGTTTTGGCTTGTTATTATTCAGTCCTTGGCTACTATTCTATGCTTGTTAAAATTCATATATAAACTCCTCTTAAAATTGCAACTGTTGCCCCCAAAAAGAAAGCAGGTTTTAAATTAGTTTTTTTCTAGTGATGTGAAACCTGTGAAATAAAATTTGTCTCTTTTATTAAGGATTTCTTTTTATTTATTCCTTGAACTAGGTCATCAAATAAGTGTCACAAAGGCAGTTTTCCCGAATTCCTGATATCCCTTAAATACTGACTATACTGTTATGTGGCACAGGTTTTCTTGGTGATGGCAGAACAAGCACTAATAAAACACCATTTCAGAGACTATGTTCTTGAACATGATGATAAAAAGATGATAGTTCATTACTGCTTTTATTTTTTGTGTTTATTTAGCTATCAGTGTATTATCTATCGTCAGAATTGTAATCAGCTGTTACATACCTAAAAACAGTGTTGTTTCAAATGAAAATGTTTGCTTATTTAACTCTTTCATTTTATGCAGGATAATTTGAGAAAAAATAGTTAAGGAATACTTTATATATATAATTAAGCAATAAACCCCACATAATGAACTTCTCTTCCTTTAAACAAGAGATTTTGCAAAAACTATAATAACTGTACTCTTTATAAAAGATGGTGTCTTCTGGGGATCTTTTGACAGTCATGAAAAACGCCTGACAAACTAAGCTCCCACAACTGTCTCATTTATGAGCAAATACATATTGAGCAAGTACACCATGAAAAATCATATGTTTCCCAAAGGGCTATATCTCATTTGGCAAATAAATAATTTTTAATTATCACGTGGCACATACAGGACAAGAGTGTTCTGTTTGCTGTGTAAAAAACTAGCTGGATGGCTGGACCTAGAGAGTGGTGGGGAATGAAGCTATACCCAGCTGGGGGCTGGAGTGGAGTTTATTTATGTAGTTATTTTGCCCCTCAGAACAGTTTATTAGTTTATTATATATTAGTTTATTATTCCACTGACAGCAGTGGAATAGATCTTGAAGACTGCTGGCGTTATATATGAGTTTCCTTTTATGGTTCAGGTCACCCTATGTCTCTTTCTTCTGATTTTTAAGGTTCATTCTTTGACTTTTTTCCACTATTTAAACTTTGGCAAATATATAAAAACATGAAAACGGTGTATTACAATAAGAAGCACTAGAAAACTTTACTCATAGCTACCTTGTTACTCACAATAAGTCAGCAGATCCTGTGAAAAGCCAGTGCATGTCCATGAATGTCTCAATCAAATATTGTGCACCAGCTTCTTCTCTGCTTACTAATTTTGTGTACAAACTATATTGCACTATGTCTGTTGGGGCATTCAGTTTGTTGTCTCTTAACTTCCATCTTGGACTGGGATCCCAGGGGATGGGAGCAGATGGCTAACAATGCAGAGCAATCAAAATTTATTAGCCTGGAGTATGTGTGATTCAAACAGAAGTATCCTGCTACAATGAGCTAGGAGATGAAAATCCCAACAGATCATTCTCCCAGATGCACTTACATGTAAGCAGTGGGGCTTTTTAAGGGATCTGAGGTCAGTATGGAAATTCAGTATGGAAAGTGGGTTGGTAGAGGGGACATTAGGGAGTAGAAATTTGCAAAGCCACCTCTCATCTGCAATTGACATAGGAAAGTGCACATACTGCCTATATGGCTGCAGGAGAATCAGAAGATCCTGAAAACTATGAAAAAATCCTAGAGGAATTTATGGCCAGGGCCATACTGATAAACTTTTTTTCTATTTGTTGATAGAGTGATGGTCTTGAAAGTCATTTGTTACTCTTTGATCTCCACTGTGATTAAAAAAAAAAATGCAAGGAAAGACGAAAGAAGAGAAAGGGTTCATAATTTCAATATTATAAATATCAAAAATAAAAGCACTAGAAAAATAAGCACTCAGTCAGGACTAGGATATGGGATGTGGATGTCCTATCTAAGGCTTCTAACTCTTCCAGAAGTCCAGAATCAGAAAATGGTAGCACATCCAGCACCTACACTAGAGTTTAGCAAATGAAACATTCAACAAGCAGTTGAGAAAAGCCTCACAACTTTTATCCTTTGTTCTTGTGGGGGACTTCAACTTACTAGATGTCTGTGGGAAATACAACATTGCAGACAGGAAATAGTCTAGGAGGTTCCTGGAGTGTGTGTAAAATAACCTCCTGATGCAGTTGGTGAGGAAGTCAACCAGTGGAGATGCCCCACTAGACCTGCTGTTTATGAACAGAGAAAAACTGGTGGGTGATGGACTGTTGGAGGCCATCTTGGGCAAAATGATCACATTACAGAGCTTTTTATCCATGGAGAAGTAAGGAAAGGTGACAGCAAAACCACTACCCTGGACTTCTGGTGGGCAAATTTTGGTCTGCTGAGGACACTGACTCAGAGAGCCCCTTGGGAGGCAATCATGAGGAGCAAATGAGTACAGGAAGGCTGGACATTCCTCAAGAGGGAGATCTTCAAGGCGCAGGAGCAGGCCATCCCCAAGTGCCAAAAGATGAGCAGCAGAGGAAGAAGACTGTCCTGGCTGAACAGGGAGGTCTTCTTTCACTGGAACTCAGGGGAAAAAAGAAAAGAATTTACCAGCTTTAGAAGAAGTGTCAGGCAACTCAGGAGGACCACAAGGATGTCATTAGCTTATGCAAGGAAAAAAATTAGAAAGGTGAAAGCCGAGCTAGAGTTTAATTTGGCCACTGCTGCAAGAGATAACAAAAAGTGACATTATGAATACATTAGCAATAAAAAGAGGGCCAAGAAGAATCTCCATCCTTTATTGGATGTCATGGGAAACATGCCACAGAAGATGAGGAAAAGCTGAGGTACTTAGTGGTTTCTTTGCCTTAGTATTTAATAGTCAGATCAGTTATCCTCAGAGTACTCAATTACCTGAGCTGGAATACAGAGGAAACAGTAACTTTCTGCTCCATTTAAAGATGCAGCAGTCAATGGGACAAGGTGAAATCCACACAGGCATAGAGGTGGAGCTGACAGAAGAGATCACCACGCCTCTCTCTATCATTTATCAGTAATCCGGGTTCAGCAGGGAGGTCCAAGAAAACTGGAGCTCAAAAAATATGACACTCACCTACCAGAAGGGCAGGAAGGAGGATTCAGGAAACTGTAGGCCTGTCAGCCTGATCTTGGTGCCAGGGAAGAACATGGCGCAGATCATCTTGAAGGCAGTCACACAGCACGTGCAGGACAACCAGGGGATAATGTCCAGCATGCAGGGGTTTATGACAGGCAGGTCCGGCTTGACCAACCTGATCTTCTCTGACAGGGTGACAGTAACAAGCAATAAGGCAAGATTAAATGGCTTCAAGTTGTGCCAGGGCAGGTTTAGATTGGACATTAGGAAAAAGTTCTTCCCTAAAAGAGTGGCCAAGCCTGAAAAGTTGCCCAGGGAAGTGGTGGAATCATCATCCTTGAAAGTGTTCAAAAAAACTGTAGATGTGATGCTTAGGAACATGGCTTAGTGACAGACATGGCAGTGTTAGATTAATGGTTGGATTCAATTATCTTAGAGGTCTTTTCCAACCTTAATGATTCTATGATTCTAAGTTTGTGCAAGCTGGTGGAAACTTATATTTCTTGCCCTATAACCCACTTAGTAATTAATACTTAATATTTTTCTGATATTAAGTATTTTAGTAAGGTTAGAGTGTAAAGAAAGCAAAAAAAATCTACTCTGAAGACAAAGCCCCAGAACTTCAGTTACTATTTAAGGGAACCATAACAGTATTTTCACATTGTTAATAGCTGAAAAAAAGGGCTCTTTTCAGCAAAATGTTCCACCAAAGCTGAAAATCTTATCAGTCTGAACATCAGAGACTACCGTAGACTCACAGGAGTGAAAGATAGGAATAAAAAGATACTGTTAGTAAATTCCGTTTCTCTGCAGTAATATCTACAGCATAAGTGGTGAGAAACCAAAGTAGCTAAACTTTCACAGATCTCATTGACACACTGGGAGGATCTCACAGGACATTGTGTGTGTGTGTAACCCAACCTACCCATTGAAAGAATAAGTTAGTTTCTTCTAAATATGGACAACACTGCCTTTTGATTAGCGAAGTTACGTAATGTAGTGTTTGTTACTGGGATAAAGGCAAGAAAAATGTCTTACTGGTATTATTTTTCAGATGGCTGAGGAAACACTGACACATCCCTTGTCACAGGATACATCCTCTAAATAGAGGTGCAAGACAGACAAAAATATCCTCATAATGTTTTATTTTGAACTGCATGTATGTGGAAATATCTTTGTAACTGTTAAACAAATATTGTTAAAATATTCTGAATTTAGTGGCACAAGCACCAAACCAGCTTTTACCCAGATATGGTCTCGTCATGTACCATGTTTCAGAGAAATTTTTAATTGTAAAAGTAGTTGATAAAAAGTGCTGTAGCCACAGTCTTGTAGAAGGGATATCCATCAAACCAGGAAATCTGCATAGGTAACCAAACTCCTACCCAAATTCCTAGCATATAATAATTTTTGCTTTTTAAGTGAGGTTGCTGGTGAAGTGATCTTTCCACAATTTAAAACAGCCTAATTCAATCTAGTTTTAGTAAGGTGGGTTTCCAATAAGATTACAGGAAGAAAGCAGCACAGATAGCACAAGTGTTGGTAGATCTTGTGTCTTTGCTGAGATTCCCCTGACTGTTAGCAGATTTTGAACACTGAAAGCTGCTGAAGTGCTAGACAACCTGGTGAAGTGAGCAGAGCTGCTGTTCAGCTCATACTTTCCTGATATCTTCCAATTGGTGGTGACAGGTGTTCCCCACTAGAATTAATTCTATTTATTTATAACTGAGTGCCCTGGCTGACTGGCAAAGATGTGAAGCTAAATAAAACAGTGTTTAGTCCTTCAAAGTCTGCTAAAAGTATTGAAGGAGGCCACTTTTGGCTGCAAGGGATGATACCTCAGTGTAATCCAAGTTAAATTTTATTATTCACTTAGAAATGCTTCACTGAAAATGTTAATTTCTGCCTGACCTCATTGTGTTTCATTGCATTGCCTTAAATTCATCCATGTTAGAATGTGGAAGTCTAAATATTGGCATAAGTCTAAACCAGCAAAAATTTCTGAAGAAAGCACGGAGATGAGTGTCATATTTCACTGAAACATGATAAAAGATGTAGCAAAAATGTTAGCAGTGATTTGAATATGCCTAGCAATGACAGTTCAGTGAAATACAGTATCATTTATGGAGGAACAATATTTCATGATTTACAATTTTCAAGCTGATTATCGAAATAATAGGTAAGGAACATTTTATTACAGAAAAGACTGTAACAGCTGCAATCTCATATTATTGCTGTTGTTAATTACTGATATTGTAATATTAAGGTAATTTGGAAATATTTAAAGTTAATTGTTTTAAAATATAAAATGATTGTTAAAATTATTTTTTATTTCTTTTGCATTTAAGAAATTTTGACATGCAGCAAGATGTGGTAGGCTCTATAAATAAAAATTTAAAAGATTTCTCTTTTTATGGGAAAGGTGAAAGTAGTGAAAGATGTTTTAGTTCATTACCAAATAAATAAAACTGTGTCTTAAAATAATAGAAAATCAACTTTTAAAGATATAGTAGGAATGAATGAAAGGAGAAAATCCTAAACAAGGAAGTAAAAGAGAAAAAGTAAATTTGGGCATTATTTAGTTAATAAATAGAGTCTCTGTTCAAATGAGAGAGAATAGGAAAGGAATCCTCAGTACAGATTTAGTGAAAAATTCTGCAGCCTTTGTCTCCAAAGAAATAATAAATAAAAAAGGCAGGAAGTAGCCTAGAAAGAATAAGGGATATAACTGATTGTTAAAGGTAACACAAAGACGAAGGGGCAGTAATCTATCAGGGAGTTTCTGGGTCACATTGTTGGACCAAAGGTTATTCTAAGAATGGGAGGCTTCAGGCACTTAGTCAGACACTTCTGACTAATTTCTTAACAGTAACAACAAGAAATAAAGAAAACTACTAAGGTATTCTGAAAAGTCTCACCAGCTCTATCATTTTGGAAATGTGAAGACAAGTACAGAAGACTTAAACAGTTCTATACCCAATAGCTCCAAGTAATACATGAAAGTAAAGGAGAAGATAGAAGTAAGGTTCAATTCTGACAATAGCTGGCTCTGAAGGCCTTGATGTTTTTTAAACAGCTTTCAGTTAAGTCAGGCAGAAGAAGCTAACCCAGAAATTCTCTCTGCAGAAAGGAAACGTGAAGTGCAGCACCCAATGGAGAAACAAGGAGAATAATTAAAAAAAATTCATATTACAGGAAGGGAAAGAACCACAAAGGTTTCTGATTGATGTTTAAGGTAAGGAACTAAGAGATCTATTGTAGATGAGATAATGAAAAAACGAAATCCTGCAAATTATCAAGAAATTGAGATTTAACATTTAATAAGCAATAGAATTTGAGAGGCAAAGGCATAACATATTGAAGTGTGCTAAGGATGGGCAGTGCTTAGGTTGTCTTTCCAGAGTGAGGAGTCTGAAGTATGTTAGAAGGAGATGCCTTGAATAGAAAGATTTGTCAGGACCTGTTCTGCGGTACACAAACAGAACATGATGTACTTCACAGGTTAAGACCAAATAACAAGACTGAAGAAATAATCTGGTGTTAGGAAAAAAGATGCAAGAATTGTGCTGCACTGCACCACTTTGTAGACACTAGTGCTAACAGATTACAGTATCACCTCTAGCTCTGCAGATTCTTTTTAAAACTCAGTTGGATATTAACTGATCCTCAGTCTGAAGGAAAAAAAAATCAACCAACAACTTTTATTTCTGTTTCTAGTTCATAAAGTCACAGAATGACAGAATTGTTGAGGTTGGAAGGCACCTATGGAGGTCATCTGATCTAATCCTACCTACTCAAGCACTGTCAACCCAGAGACATTTGTTCAGGACACTGTCCAAGTGCCTTTTGAATATATCCAGTGATTGAGGCTTCACAACCTCACTGGTTCCAGCGCTCAGTCATTTTCACAGTCAAAAAGTGGGTCCAGGCGTTCAGAAGGAACGTCCTGCGTGTTATTTTGCACCCATTTCCTCTTGCCCTGTCACTGGGCGCCACCAGAATGAGCCTCGCCCCATCCTCTTGGCATCCTCCCTTCAAGTACTTGTAAACATGGATAAGATCTCCCCTCAGCCTTCTGTTCTCTGGGCTGAACAGTCCCAGCTCTCCCTGACTTTCCTCATAGGAGCGTTGTTCTAGTTCCTTTCCATTTTTGTGGTCCTATGTTGGACTATCTCCAGTGTGTCCATGCCCCCCTTGTTCTGAGGAGCTCAGAATGGGACACAGTACTCCAGGTGTGGCCTCATCTGTGCTGAGTAGCTCAGTTCAGCTTGCTGATAATTCTTTGTCTGATGAAGTCCAGGGTACCATTAGCCCTCAAGAAGACATTTCTGGCTCATGTCCAACGTGATGTCTGCTAGGTCTTTTCTGCCAAAGAGCTTTTCAGTTGGGTTGTCCCCAGCATATAGAGATATCTGCGTGTATTCTTCTCCAGGTGTGGGACTTTTTCAGGCACTCCTCCCAGTTGCCATGATCAAACAAGATAATTGAGAGAGGCCTCACAATGAGGCCTGCCACCTTCCTCAGCTCTTGTCAGTGGATCAAGGACTTATGTATGTCCAGTTTCCTTAAGCATTCTCTAACCTGATCATGACACAAATTCTGCTTGCTCCAGATTTTCATCCGTTCTCTGGGGTCTGGAATTCCTGTATTCTGGACACAAGTATAAATTGGGTATTTCTGGCCCTGAAGAAAGGCATCTGGGCATGTTGGTTGGCAGCAGGCTCAATAAGAGTGACCAGTGTGTCCTGGCAGCCAAGAGGGAAAAACACAGCCTGGGGTGCATCAAACCGCCCATCAAAAAAGGTGATTATCCTTCTGTGTTCAATATTGGTGCAGCCTTACCTCGAGTGTCATGCAGTCCTGAGACCCACCATTTAAGAAGGATGTGAAAGTCCTTGAATGCGTCATACCTGCCACAGCAACTGTAGCAGTGGCTTGCAATTTAACAGGAATTCAGATAAAATTTGCTATGACAATTGAGTCATTCCATGGTACCCAGGCTAAATTTTTGTTGGAATAATGGTGTCAAAATAACATAGAGAGGAATATGTGCAATGACATCTACTTGTAGAAGTCAATATTTTAATTGCCTTCAGAGTCAAGGGAGGGGAAAAAAGTTACAGGACATGATTCATCTTTTTCTTAAGTAGGTATTTAAATATGTCAGATGAATCATGTTCTAAAAGGGCCTTTTCTCTCTGGTAACTATAAAGAGAATCCAAAGTGACTAATTCAGATCTAGACGACTAAACTATAGATGTCTAAAGTTAGCTGCAGTGAATCCCACACAGAATGGCTTGTATCTTCCTAGTGTATGGAAAAGGCTGAGGAGTTAGTTCACTTTCATAGCTGGCACAGCTGTAACGTACAGTCACAGACAAATTTGATTTGTCCCAAGCTGACATCTTCTCCAACAGAGAGATGAACTAAGAACTCTGAGTATCAGAAACAGTAAATCTGCTTTGGAATTTGCAAATACATAAAACTAAACAAATCTCAAAATATAATTGGGGATTTCCAAGAAGTGTCTTATTTACCAAAAATTATACTATGATAACAGTAGTGCTTTCAGTGAAGTAGTAACTAAATCTAAACCAAATAAAATAAAATAAAAAAAAGTAAAATGTAAAGTAAAATGTCATATGGATGGAGCAGCTGCCTTACATAGTCACCCAGAGACTTACAAAATGACTCTCAGGGATGAGAGCTCATATAGGAAACTGAAGGTTCTCACTGAAAATGGTGGAAATTGAGGTTCAGACGTGTAAAAGAAAGCTTTTCTTTTCATTGTATGTAGTGAATTTCCATTATCTGGTACTGTAGGCTCCTGCAAAGTATCACCAGTTGAAAAAGGGATTAGATAAACTCATTGAAAGACAGGACAATAAACAGACACTAAAGGCACTAGGAAGGAATCTGCTCTTTAAAACCCCTTAAATTACTCTGGACACTGGGGAATGCAATGAGAAATGGACTGTAGACACAACCAGAACAGGCAGGATATCTCTTCCTACCCATGTCTTCTTTTGCCATTGCCAGAGGCATTGAGAATACAGGGCTCCCTGATGGTCCAGCCTGGTGGGGCACTTCTTAACTTCTTCCAGACATAAAACCTTACTCATAGAAACTGCTCTGATAATTTTACTCCTGGTGGGCAGATACTTAGAAAGGACAAAAAAAATTCCTCTAAGTCCCAGAAAGAAGCGAAACTCAATATATAGACCTGTCCATTTATGAGTAGCTCTAAGATGGACAGCAGGAGCAGCTTGAGATAACTGAGCCCCGAGACACAAAAAACGAGAACATATTAATTTAGTTCTGCTTGACAGCAGTGCTGATTAAATTTCCAAGATGATTCTCAGCACCTCAAAGAATCATGTTAATCACTTTAGTAACTAGCCTGGGTAAAGCATTCCACAATTTTCTGTGATGCAAGTGCTGGTTATTAAATTTTATGATGCCACTCTGGAAAGGAGGATGTGAGGAATCTGGACTTGCAAAGACATGACCATCAAACCCGTGGGACTTTTCTGTGTGTTTTGATGAGGCTTGTGCTCCACAGCTGGCAAATGAAACCTTACACCCTCATTGAAACTCTTCTCCATTAAACTATACAGCAATTAGTGCCTGCTCATCAACACAACCCTTTCCAGATAACAGCTTTTCAGCCTGAGTTGTATATTAAAATGTTATTTCTATTTAAGAATGGTGCTGGCTAGGGTCCTCGTGCTTATACAGGAGTTGAGGTAGTTGTTTTTGTGTTATAATGGCACAATTAGTGCCCACCATAGCAATGACACCCCTCATCACATATATTCTTCTGATATACTTGGTATCTTTCCAGAGAATTCTTCTAAATAAGCCTTAGTAGTTTGCAAAGTTATCTGAGGGAATGAATCACAAACAGTAAGATCCTGAATTTACATGTGTATCCCTCACAAGCATCACTGAAATGATAGCTGCAGTCGTACAGTAAGAAAAGTAGTTGTTAAATTTTTGAAAGAGTTGGTTTTGGGGTTGGCTCCTCCTTCCCCCCCCCCATCTTTTTGTAAAAATGTTGATGTCTTATAGGTAAAGTACATTTTTCATCTTAACCATATTAAACTCTGAAATATATTCAGTAATGCTAAAAGGCCAATTAATTTTATGGTAGAAATTGATTCTGAGAAGAGTTTCAGATATATGCCCTTTGAAGGAAACATTTTGAAAGCAGAGGTACCTGCTACTCTCTGGTAAATGATGATTAAGATTTCCTGCTGTGAACATGCATTCTTTGCTAGACTGAGTAAAAAGCGATGTTGTATTATGTTATTATGCTTACCTATTAACCCTTAAGACATAAGCATGAGTCTGTAATCATTGAATATCTTTGATTTTCTCTTTAAAAATTACATCTTTTGTACTGACCATTGTTGATGTTAAAAAGCCTTTAAAATTAGGTACATGTTATTGTATATGTGTTTTAGATTAAGTCATGAGATTTTTTTAATGAAACAGGATAAAAGAGGAAGTGGTAACAGTAGAAAAAGAAAAATACAACAATTGTTCACAATTAAGTGATGAATTCAAGCAGGCAAATCTGGATTATTTCTGTGTTGCCTTGCCCTTCAACTCATCTGTTGGCTCTGCATTAGCATTCAGATAGCAGTATTGCCATTCCTGGTGATTCACCGAGGTATTATGAATATGCAAAATATCAGAAGCTTTTTATGTCCATGGTGTGTCTTTCTTGGATGTTTGAAGGAATAATTGAAGCCAATTAGTTCCTGATAACTTGCATATAGATGAATTCTGTTACAGAAGAAAAAAAGGGATTTAATAATTCTTCTCACACTAAGACATTGATTTCTATCTGTTTTCTAAAAACAATACCTCTGGTTTCTTTTTCCCCATAATAATACTGACTGATTTACAGGTTAGCCTGTCATACTAGTTTTGTTTCTCAACTTATTATCAGGCAACATATTAAAGGACCGTGTATTCAGTGAAGTATTTGATAAGTTGCTGGTTTCTCCCTCTTCTTTTTAATAATTTCTGACCTTCTGAATAAAACACAAATACAAATTTAGAAGCAATTCTCAGCAAGTTCTGTTTTATTTATGCATTCAAATAAACCCACCAGAATCAGGTGAGAATTACATATCTGACCAAAGATCAATCTCTTTTCCTTTTACTTTTCTTTTATTTATACACAATAATATGATCCTTTAATGTTTAATAAATGGGAATTATATAACTTCAAAAATTAGAGGTTTTCAGAGTAATATTTCAGGTTTTATTGTTAATTCATAAACAAAATTTATTAACGAGGGAGAAAGTGATGATAGATAAAAAATCTTTGAAAGGAAGATTCTAGACTTTCCAACAGCAGGATCAGGAAATTATAGTTAATGATACAGCTATTATAACTGTATATATGCATAACACGGTCAAGACTGTTAAAACTTGCTACCTAATAATTTTGGCATATTATGTCTTGCTTTTTTGATTTACAGACTTAAGTTTAAAATTTTAATTTGCTTCTCAAACTCTGTTAAAAACTCTAATAGCTGCAAAAAAAGAGGACATGAAGTATATCATCTTGTCTGACAGAAATCTGACTCATCAATATCACTTCTCTTAATGATGGCTCATTCACTTGCAGAAGAAAAGGCAAATTTGTTCAAAACCTCTGCACAGTGTTCAGTGAGTGAAAACATTAGCTTACATGACTGGATGCTGTAGCTCTGACAAAAAGATTGTGAACCAAAGGTTCTTTGAAAACAAGCCAGTAAAATAAAAAACTTTGTTCATTTGCAGTTACTGATTTTTCTTCCAAGATTAACTAAATATTGCAAGCAGTTACCAGTGTCTGAAGACTGATGGCTTTGGTTTGTGAGAGGTCTCTTGGTTTTCATTTTGTAGTTGGTGTGAGGGCTACACAGAACAGCCACCCTTTTTAATACCCCTGGGAATTAACAGCAAATCAGAACTAAGGTGTGCAAGCAAGGGACAGCAGCCACTCGTTCACTGAAAGAGAAATTATTTACAATGGACAAGGTATGGAACACTGCCTAAAGAACAAAACAAGGACACTACTTTTGTTTTTCCTGTACCTCTTTCCTGTCTTCAAGGATCCTCTTTGCAGCTTCAATTTTTGGCCTTTGACTTTGTTTCTACTCTAAAGTAATGTTTTGTTAAGTGTCTTGTGCTGATGTTCAGCTATGGGTGAAGTATTATAGTCTCCCTGGTTTCTGCTCTCACCTGGCTGTGACTTATATCTACTCATGAGGACATGACAATGATGGTCTTTATCTGTTGCCAGGAGCAGTACTGAGCTGTAGGAGTACTTGGACCAGGGTTGGAATGAGAAAGGAAACAGCTTGAAAGAGTGACCCCTAAGTCTGGATTTTATGACTGTAGCAAAACTTTAATATCAAAATGCTCTGGGAGAAAATTCAATTTGCCTGTTCACCCTTGTTGCCTAAGACAGAAGTAATATCCACCTTCCTCAGTTGGCACAGAGGGACAATATGTGCAGCTGTTTAGTCAGTGTGCATGTTGAGCTGCTGGCCTGGGACTGTACACCGGGATAATGCCTGACGATTGCTCACTTCCAGCATTATGTTATCACCTGGGGTCTGAAACCTGTATGACCTTTTAAGCTGCTTGAGTTCTGTGTAATGAGGCCAGCTCTCCTCACACGGGGTTCTGCAAACTGCTGCAGCTCTGTGGGAAGTCATTGACACAAGTCTATATTTTCGTATGAGAAATCCACCTGTTTGTATCAAAATCTCTGGGAAAAGACTGGTTAATTAATTGATAAAAATGAAGGGAAGGAAGGAGGGAAGAAAGGGAGAGAAAGGAAGAGAGAAAAGGAGAGAAAGAAAGTAGGAAAGAAGGAAAGAAAGGAGGGACGGAGGGAAGTAAAGAAGAAAGGAAGGAAGGAAGGAAGGAAGGAAGGAAGGAAGGAGGGAAGGAAGGAAGGAAGGAAG
>JAWWES010000001.1:104138371-104156431 GCA_035583135.1 Lophotriccus pileatus | reverse complement strand
AAAGAAAGAAAGAAAGAAAGAAAGAAAGAAAGAAAGAAAGAAAGAAAGAAAGAAAGAAAGAAAGAAAGAAAGAAATCTCTACTTTTTTCTTTATAACTTTTGGAAATAGGAATAAAGTGGGGGAGTTAATAATAGCAGTTATAAATGGAAGACAGACAGAGGAGAGTGTTGCATCCCCCTGAATACAGATGAATCCAAAAATATCTTAATACCCATTAGTTTAGATGCACTAGAAATAATGTCATTTCAGGTTCTCTGAAGTACTTCAGCAGGAGGAAATCATAATTTCTAAGTGTGTGAAGGATTCTTAATTAGAGTTAAATACCATAATTAATTATAAAAAACCCTATGCAACAAACAAGTCATAATCAGGTCCAACTATAACGTATATCCATGATTTTTTGCAAATTTTTACTCATATTTTCATTTGTTTGCATTGTGAGCAGACCCTTCAGAAGGGAACTTTTTACCTGACAAACAACTAAACCTAGCTGTCTGCTACATTTATGTGATGGATGTTTCTCTGCAAGCAAATTGTATCCAACACATAAAACATTTCAATGTTAGCAGATTTGAGTATATAAGTATTGAAATGATTTCTGGGAGTGGTACTATAGTGCTTAGAAAGGAATACTGTGATATCATATTTTAAAGATGCTCAGTTTCTACCCAGCTTGCCTCTACAGAGACATGGATGTAACATGAGGAGCTGTTATAGCTCAAACACTGAAATAGAATGATACAATCTTAGAATGCCTTGGGTTGGAAGTGATCTTAAGTATCATCTAGTTCCATCCAGGGGCAGGGACACCTTCCACTAGATCAGGTTGCTCAGAGCTCCATCTAACAAGGCCTTGAACGTTTCCAGGGATGAGGCATCTACAATTTCTTTGGATAACCTATTCCAGTGCCTCACCAGCCCCATAGTAAAGAATTTCTTCAAAATATCTAATTGGGAACAATCCCAATTCTCTTACCCTTTCCTCACAGAAGTTCTGCTCCATCCCTCTAATCATCCTGGTGGCCCTCCTCCGGACTAGCTCCAACAGGCCAGTATTCTTCCTGTGCTGGGTACCCCAGATCTGGATGATCTCCTCCGAGTGAGGTCTCACCAGGGCAGAGCAGAGGGGCAGAATCACTTCCCTTGACCTGCTGGCCACGCTGCTTTTGATGTAGCCCAGGACACGTTTGGCTTTCTGGGCTGTGAGGGTATGTACCCAGCTCATGTCCAGCTTCTCACCCACCAGCACCTCCCAGTCCTTCTCAGCAGGGCTGCTCCTGATCTGTTCATTCCCCAGCCTGTGTTGATGCTGAGAGTTATCCTGACCCAAGTGCAGCACCTTGCACTTGGTCTTGTTAAACCACATGACACTCCCATAGGCCCAATTCTTGGGCTTGTCCAGGTCCCTCTGGATAACACCTCATTCTTCAGGTGTGGCAACCACAGCACTCAGCTTGGTGTCATCTGCAAATCTACTGAGAGTGCACTTGATCCTTTTGTCTGTGTCATCAATGAAGATATTAAATGACAGTGGTCCCAGTACGGACCCCTGAGGGACACCACTTGTCACTGATGTCCATCAGGAGTCTGAACCATTCACCACTACCCTCTGGATGCCATTCAACCAATTTTTCATCCAACAGTCCATTCATTGATTCCTATTTAGAGAGAAGGATGCTGTGAGGGACCATGTCAAGGGCTTTAAAGAAAGCCAGATAAATGACATCTGTCCCCCTTCCCTTGTCCACTGACATAGTCACTACAGAAGACCCTTATTTTTGCTTTATCTCTTCCCTCTTCTCAGGAAACAGTATGTGTCTAACAAGAGTGGGTTTTTATTACTGGTGAAGTGCCTGTTCATCTAAAATGCTAGAAAACATTTCTGTAAAATTATATTTTCAAAAAACAAACACAACAAACAATCCAAGACATAACCTGCCAAGGACGTTCACTTCCAGCAAGAGAAGAACAGACTGACTGGCATGCCACTATGCTGAATACCAAACTATTTCCATAAATGTGTTTTATACTTCCTCACTAAAATCCATTAATCTCATCAGAAATAGAGAAAAATATTTCTGGTTGTTAGAATTTCCTTACCATTAATCCTGGCAGACAAGTACTGATGTTGATTGCAACATCAAGATTGGACATCAACATCTTCACTGGACATCAAGAAATGAGGTATTGAAATAGCCCAGCCCCACTATCTGACCTCCAGGTAATATTAAAGATAAGCTCATGGCCTCTCCAGATTGCAGGAAGTATTAAGTGCCTCAAAAAAATGAAACAAAAAAAAAATCACCAAATCCAGCCAGCAGGAAGCCTTTAATACTCAACCTATCTTTATACAAATTTCTACCTTCTCTGTAACATAGACCCTCATGATAGAATTGCTAAACAGTTGTGTTGGAGACTGGAATAAGAAGCAGCAAGCAACAGTGACATCCACATCCACCTGCTTAGTAAGACCTAGCAGGTGGTAAATCTGTAACTCCTCCGAAATGGACGTATATAGAAAGTCTACTATAAAAAAATAGCATCTGCCTATGGTGTAATTTGTCCCAGAAAAGTCTATCTGTGTCTCTCTAGACTTCAAAAGAGCCTAGAGCTACTAACCTCTTAATTAAGATGTTTTGTTTAGGGCACTAGAGTTAAGGGTGTAGAATGAAGTCTGTTGCCCAATGTGCTGGAAGCATTTAGATGTCATTTGCATTTAGCTTTATTTTTGAATAATAATGTCAGATTTAGAAAACTGAAATCTGCTTGTTTAAGGCAAGCTGCAAGTTTGTAACATTATTAGGGAATTTTTTTTATTTTATTTTATTTTTACGTGCTTTTCTTCTGCAATGGAACACTCACAACAGTTTCTCTGTATACCTAATGGAAGAGCTGGGTTTTGATTTGTCTTACTTTGTTGTTTATGTCTTTTCTAAATTTTTCTCAAGTTTTTTAATAGTCTTTATGCTTTTAAGGAAAATGTGTATAAAATTACTTTTACTGAAATCAATTAAAATTATAATCTGATTTTTAAAATTGAAAGAAGTTCTCATTGTCTGATAAATTGCCTAAGCTGTAACAGAAGAAAAGCTGAAAACAAAGCAAGCAAGCAGCTAACAATCTTTTTTTTGCTGATTTTTCTCAAACAGAAAAAGGGAAGTTCTTCTACGAGGAACCTGTCTGTGTGGGTTAACAATAATTTTGTCCATGGTAGGAATTTTCATCCCTTCCCCCTCAAAAAAAAAAAAAAAAAAAAAAGACAATTGCATTTAAAGGGACAATGAAGTATTACTGGATCAGTTCAAGAATCTTTCACGGATATAGAAATCGTATCTTTGGATATATTTGCCTAAAACCATGTTGGGTGTGTGCACTAGCTGACCTGTAGATGCTTTGTGAATAACATGCTATAAAAACCCAACAAACAGCAAGACTGCTGCGCTGATGTCTTGTTAGCAGAACAGGTATTTTTGAGGATCTGTGTTCTTAGCAACGTTATCTTCACTGTCCCTATCCAAATCAATCTGTTTTCTCATTTGGTATTTATGTGTTTACTTTCCCTGCAAATATAAGTCTCAAATTCAAATACAGGAAGCTAAGTAATCTCAAGAATACTTAAAGGGTAATAAAATGCTTAAGCTGTTTAAATCCAGTCCCTGCAGAAAATTCAGAGGAGCAGCTATGCAGCAAAAGTGACAGATGTCAGTTCAAAAGACTACTATTAGTTATTATTACTATTCTGTCGCCATTTTATGGTTACACTAGGAAGACAAGAAAAAAGTCATTCCTCTAAGAGCTAAAAGTGACATGGGAGTATTTTTTGGTGGGAAAATGCAACATGCTCTATGCTTAATGGCAGTTTTACCTTCAACCACCTGATTGTAGTAATATATTTGATAATTTCCCAATCAAAAGTGTTCAAGGAAGAGAAAAATGGTTTCATGTGCCTCTAAGAAGCCCATGTTTTGTACTGATTAAGTATATATGGGTAGTGCTGTCATTCTTCAATGTTTTGCCTGTAAATATATCTTTTTATTTTATGACAGGGGATGAAATACTTAAGCATATCAAACTGTTTTGTGGGTTTGGTTAGTTTTGGGGATTTTTTTAATCTGCTTTCTTCTTTTCTCGAAATGTTTTTAATGTGGCTCATAACATCTGCTGTTAGTGCTGAGGCAAAATATTTTAACTTGATTTTTCTTAAGAACAGACTTAAAAGAAATTATACTGACTGATGGTTCTGATGTTTCCTAAATCTATACAATCCTTGCAATGTTTTTCAGTCCTGTGATTAATGTAATGCTTCTTGCATTGCATATGTCAGTGAAATGATCTAGCCCTGAGAAATGTTGCCTACAATTTTTTTTTTAATTTGAAAAATGTAAATGCATTAGCATTTTCACATTTACAAGCACATGATGTATAAATCCCACTTTTCCATAAATACTTAGATTGCAGTTTGACAAAAAATGCAATACGAAAATCCTTTCTCTGTAGCTATATTCCTGAAATATTGCAACGACAAAAATAATACTTTTAAGCAAAAGACTTTTTTCCTCTTTTAGGGCAGAATGAGTTTGTTCAGCATTTGTAGAGTAGTTCTCTGGAAACCAACCTGTGCTGTCATAATTCAGTGACTAGATTCTTTGATTTTCCTAACTTAGCCAGCAAAAAATTAGTGTAGACACGTATCACTTAGAAAGCAATAAAATAAGGCCTTAATGACGATCAAATTCTTCCTGTAAATTTGGATCTATAGAGCTTGTCCTTAAGAAGACACTGTTTCAGCACATGGAAGTTTCAGGTCTTTATGTGTGACTGGGAAGATCCTTTGCTCCCTGTCACTGATCGTCACGTCTTGTGAGCTCTGCCGTTGTCAGGGAATACGGTACTTGTGAAGGATTAGGCAAAATTTGGCCCTCAGACTGCAAAACACTCTTTGAAGTCAGGATCAATGTCTTATTTGGGATTTCACATTTAAAGCAGATGGAGAAAGTATTACAGGTTTGACCTCTGAAGTTATTAACGTTCCCTGTTGCAGTAAGTGAGGGGCATTGCTGTGGTACGGAACCATTCCCACCAGCCTGGGAAAGTTCTGCATGAAGGGGCTCAGCAAAGCTATAACAGGCATGTCTGAAGGCACAATTTGGTTCTGTCACAGAATCATCTGAAAAGTTATTTTACAAGAGACAGAGTAATTATTAAAACACAGACAGATCGTGCTTTGATATACGAAACATACTTTCTGAACCTTCTCTGAGGCAATAGACAAGTAAATGAGAAATAAAAATAGATGCCTTGAGGGGGAAGAAAAAAGACTCAAACTCTGCAGCCTTCGCTCATGGCCTGATTGCTCCCACCAACTTCCCTGCCCTATTTGTGCCCCAGACTCCACAGAAAACCAGCTCCACAGCAGGAAGAGAAACATTATTTTTCACAGCAGTATTGTCAGACAGTTTAAGGAAGTAATATTGTCATTTTCTATTATATACCTTATGTTCTAAAATACTTTACTAAACACAAATAAGAATTACTTCAGTTAATCTAAGTTATCCTAGGTTGTAATTTATTCTAAGGTTCCTGCCATTCCTGGTTTCTTGGAGGGTTTCTGTCCTTCATATAATGACTTAACACCGATACTCAATAGAAATAGAAACAAACAATTGTGTTTCCCTTCAGGCTGCAGTTTCTTCTCAGTGCTAATTATATTGCTGGAGAATTCAGAGAGTAGCTGATGTTACTAAATATTATCTTACACATCATTAATAAAGGCCGTGATCAATCCTTGTCCCTTGCATTTTGTGTCATGTAGCTCTGTTATCTTAATACCTTTTTTCTTTTTATTATTTAAGAGTAATAGGCTTTCCTTCACTTTTTAATCTTTGCAGGACTACTTGTGCTTATATGAATCTCAATTAATTTTAAACCCATGTTAAAAGGAATAGTGTATGAAAAAATTCAAAAGTACACACACATTACTTCAGCTGGAATAAAATACTATTGAGCTTAAAAAGAATTGTGAAGGAACTGGCTTTACCAGGACTCTTCAAAGAGAAAGACATTGTTCCCTTCAAATAAGGAAGTCACAAATGGTACTATAATAATTACTAAGACATCCTAAACAAGGTAATCATCTTCCAAAATTTATGAATAAAGAAAATTAATATTAACCTCTTGGTTATTCATAGGTATTTATAGGAAGGTCCAATACATTTTTTTTCAGATTGTTTTCAGACATTTTTATCTTATTGGTTTTCAGCTGTTCTTTTTTCCCAAATTTCTACAGTCCCAAATCAAGTATCTTGTTTCTCCCATTAATACTGCCCTTCTTAATACAATTCTTAAACCTAAAACAGGAATGAATTTCTGAATGTGCTGTTCACATACTGACAAAGCTGACAACTGTGCTTGTCTTCAAATCAATATCTCTTGTGTAGAAATCACAGAATCACAGAATGTACTGAGTTGGAAGGGACCCACAAGAATCACTGAGTTCAACTCCTGGCCCTGCATAGAACCATTTCCAAGAGTCTCACCATGTGCATGAGATTGTCATCCAAATGCTTCCTGAACTCTGTTGGGCTTGGTGCTGTGATTACTTTCCTGGGGAGCCTGTTTCACCCTCTGGGTGAAGAATCTTCTTCTAATATCCAACCTAAAGCTCCCCTGACACAACTTCAGGCCATTCCCTTGGGCCCAGTAATTGATCACTACAGAGAAGAGAACAGTTCCTGCCCCTCATCTTCCCCTCATGATGGAGTTGTAGATAAGGTCTATGATGAGGTCTCCCCTCAGTCTTCTCTTCTCCAGGCTGAACAGACCAAGTGCCCTCAGTTGTTCCTCACACATTCCCCTCCAGACCCTTCACCATCTTCATTGTTTTCCTTTGGACACTCTCTAATTGCTTAATATCTTTTTTATATTGTGGTGCCCAAAACTGCCACAATATTCAAGGTGAGGCCGCCCCAGTGCAGAGCAGAGCAGGACAATCCCCTCCCTTGACCGGTTGGTGATGCTTTGCTTGATGTCCCCAGGACACGGTTGTCCCTCCTGGCTGCCAGGGCACTGCTGGCTCATATTCAACTTGCTATCAAACAGGTCCCTCATCTCTCTTTCTATGGCATTGCTTTCCAGCATCTCATTCCCCGATCTCTCTGTACATCCAGGGTTGCCCTAACCTAGGTGCAGTCCTGCATCCAGGTCATTCATGAAGACGTTGAAGAGCTCAGGGCCTGAGAACACCAGTAATGACAGATTACCAGTCTGATGTTACCTCACTCACTATTGCTCTCTGTGCTTGGCTTGAGAGCCAATTGCTCACCCACCTCATGATGTGTTTATCCAGCTGTGCTGGACATTTTGTCCAGACGGATGTTGGAAGAGAGAGTACTGAAAGCATTACTGAATTTATTGCAGTGTGCTCACTCAAGTTTTTATCCATCATACACATTTCTTTCTTGTGTCACCCCACAGCAGGTTTCTTGAAGACTGTTCCACCACTGTGGGGACCACCTCTTGTTTCTGTCTCAGCTTGTGTCATGCCCAAAACTGTGAAATCATTAAACTGTTGCCTGCCCTTAAAGTACATAAGCTCCCCCTAGTTCCTTCATGCCTGTCCACAGTGAGCTTTCTGTCTTGATTCTGTCAGACTGAAGAGCAATATATGTACTTCAACTTAAGATCTGATGAGATGCTGAGGGTTTGGCTACCATTTTTAATAAAAAGTTCAACAGTTTTTTCTGTAAGAGAAGAAATTAATGCATAATCTTTCTTCTGACTACAACAGTCTCCCCTTTGAGATCTTACTCTCTTTCTCCAACTTATTTCTTCAGGAGGTTGTAAGCTTGCAAAGTCTCAGCCCAGAAATTTCAATGGCAACATCAAGGTCTCTAGTAACTTCTTTAAGCAGCTTCCTTCCTTTTTCCTCAGTAGGTACATAGGAATTTAGGTAATTTTTAAAAGAAATTGAGAAATAACTATTTCTGTCATCAGCAGCTGTAATTCAATAGACCGAGCTGAACAAAATCTTGTAGATTCAAGAAGATGTCAAGTTTCAAAGATGGGCGAAAGCCAAAGTTGTTTTTTTATTTAAGCAGGAATTAAGATTCTCTATAGCTTACTGTAGTGAGGATCAGACAAAAAGAATTAACAAATTACATAATGAAGTCAGGTAAGCATGCTAATTTTACATAAGTAAAAGCAGGAATAATATGTAGGTTAAATTAATGCTTTTATTAGATTATGGCACAAGGAGAAGTCTTTCGGCTTCTGGGAGTCATTTTGATGTGGCTCAGTTCACAACCCCAAGTC
Source organism: Lophotriccus pileatus (assembly GCA_035583135.1). NCBI lineage: Eukaryota > Metazoa > Chordata > Aves > Passeriformes > Tyrannidae > Lophotriccus > Lophotriccus pileatus. Next base: position 104,148,120 of record JAWWES010000001.1, on the reverse strand, counting down.
TGGAAGGGTAGATCTTGAAAAGAACAAATTGTTATCATGTATCTAGATAGATCAGATTGGCTAATAATTTACATTTAAATCTCTACCTGTTAGAAAAGTTAACAGCTAGATAATTAAACTGTATGGCTGACCCTGAGGGAGTAGAGTACACATAAAATGTAACTGGCCACAGAAATTGTGACAAATTTGTATGCAACTGTATGTTGCAGTTTTACTTTGAGATACCTTCATAAATGTCGATGTACCTGCTATAAGTACAAATACACAACTGCCGTGGTAAGCCTACCAAAACTGTCCTGCTAGCAGCATGTTCTGAAATCTTCAAAACATTTAAACCATGGTCCACATTTAAACCATGACATGGTGATCAGTACGTGACACACTGCTAGTCCTGAAGATCCCAGACTCCATGTTTTTCCTGTCAACAGCAGAACAGACATCCCATATATGAGAAATGCATTTCCTCCTGTAGGTCAGGTGGACACAAGCTATTGCTGACGTGTTCTATGAATGTGAAAATTTGGTTTGCTTTCCTGCTTGTAAATGTCAATTATTTCAGTGAGCTGCTATATAAAGGCTTAAAGAGTAATAGTGATAGTAGTTGGAGGAGTAGCAATAATAATGATGCATAGAGGTTCCATTATTAACCTGTTATTTCACCATTTAGTGGGACAGAAAAAAATATTTTGCAGCTCTAGATAAAGTATTTTGTAGCAGCATTCTACAGGCTATCTCCTGTTTTATACTGTGAGTGTGAACTTTTGTGTAAAGGAATGCCTTTTCTTTCTGTGCTTGTATGGTACTTGACACACAGTTCATGTCAACAGCAACTAGTAGGTGCTATCCTTATGATCACAATAGAGAAAAAACAACTATCCTTGTTCTTTAGATACATTACACTGACACTGGTAAATTAAATAAAGGAAAATTCAAGATGATATTTTTACATGTAATAGAGATATTGCACTGATAAAACACCCTTCAAAAATCATTTCTTCGATGTGGGTTTTATGGCCAACCTCTCTTCCTCTTGTTCAAAGATGAAGTATCTCTACCTTAGAGTGTTTCCCAAACATACATACTCTGTGTGCTACAGTAGACTTGATGAATGATGCTTTTGATAGCTGTTTGTATATATGACACGCAGAAGATAAAATGATAAAATTTAGATTTTCTTGTTTTACAGTAAAACTTTGATTTCTCATGTTTCCATTATACTCCATTTTGTATAGTCTTGACATCTGTTAGTGATTTGGGGGGGTTATTACTTCTAAGTCTTCTGGAAGTGTGACAACTGGAAATGTTAACAATCCAGGAATTTTTTATTTGTTTGTTTCAAAGCAATTGAAAAGAACTTCCCCTAGAATTAAAAAAAAAGAGCCCTTAATAGGAATGAAAATAACTTAAACACTGTATATTATAAGATTAGAATATTACTTGCAAAGCAATTGAAATTATAATACTAGCTCTAAAATGAGCAGGAGTTAGAGAAGCACAGAATTAAAATGTTTATAGAGATTCTCTCAGAATTTCTGCTAAATTGATAATTCTTGATGAGAAAACTACTGAGTTTATTAGATTCATGCAGTAAGTTGATCTAAAACTTCAAAAGTTGCCCAAATGATTTTAATGAAAATAATCTTATCCTAAAATCCTCAAATGTACTCTACTTTAAAAAATAGGAATTTATACCCTATTTGTTTATATCCTAAAAACAAAATAAACATTATTTATTATTGAAAACAATATCTTCCAAAATAGATGTGTAATTTACTGTTTAATTTAGCTTATAGAAATTCTTCTTAAGAGCAATAAAATTAGAGAGTGAAGGACTGGAGAAAAGGAAATAGTCTATACATTTGACTCTGTGTAGTTCACAAGATTGGTAATCTGGGGAAAAATAATTTAAAAAAAGGAAAAAATCTTCATTTTATATTCATAAACTGCATTTTCTTATTATGATTAGCTCTAATGGTGAAAAAAATTTTCTTTTTATTATATCTTCAATGAGAATGTTGTGGTAGTAGTTCAAGCATTCAAAAGAAAGATGAAAAAGAAAAAGAATAATTCATTTGGAATTCCTGAAACATTCTTGACAAACCTTATCATGAGAAATCATGAGAAAGAGCACCAAGATAAAGAATATTTAAATCACAGCAGTGAAGTAGAGAAATAATTAGTTTCGTAATATAGAAATTTTAATTATTATGTTGTCATTTGGGTTTTACTTTGATAGACCAACTTAATAACCACCACAATAAACTTTATAACAAATGTAGAGAACAAAGCCAATATTTCTAGAATGTTATATAGTTAAATTGGCTGTTGAGATTTACTACAGAAGAATAAAAAAATATTTTCCCCTAATTTGTTGATATGGAAATGAAAAGCTTTCTGACTTTGGGCCAGCAAAATTGTTGAAGAAGTGTTGCTGCTGGCTTACATGACTTCCTTCTGGCATAAGACTTTGCGAGGAGTCTAAGTTGGGTTTTACTAAGAAGTTTAAAGACTTTGAGAAATATCTATGCACATGCCTTTGCAACTTAAAAGGTTGCCTTAAAACAGTATCATTCTGCCTATATCAGAAAATATATTAGTATAAAAATATTACTTGGAGGATGTCATTTGGCAATGCTACTTCATATTTTAAAGACTGAAGTTCATATTTTATTCCTGCTGCTCAACCTGTGCAAGGTGACTTTCATAGATCCGACTTGGCTGAAATGTTGTTTGTGTTCCATAAGGTACTACAAAATTATAAGAGTTGCTTCCTTTTTAATTTAATGTTCTCTTCTGATCCCTGTGTCAGTTGCTCAGAGTTATTTAGCAAAAGATTTGATCGGGGCAATTTATGGAAGTTTTTACACTAAAGCGTTAGCAAACAGAGTGGAAACCTCTTAAATTTCACAGTCTTAGTGTACAGTAAGTATATATTTTTATCAGGTTTTCATAGTAAAAGCATTCATTATGTCGAGTACTGATTATCTATAGGTTCAACTGATAAAGAGAAAAAATTTTTGGTGTATTATTTATATGTGATCTGTAGTGGTTTTGTAATATATATTTGAGACTCTTAAACCATAATCTATGGTGTCAGTTTTCAGCAAATTTTGTGGAGGGCTTCTTCTGTTCACAGTGGCTGAAAATGTAAAAGAAAAACTTTCCTGATGCATGAATTGTCTTAGGTAGAGTGTTACTACTCTGAGTGTGACTCATTTTCTGAGTGAGCCCTCTCAACTAATGTCCTGTCCCATAAAAGCAAATAGCCACTTATAGTGGTTGAATTTGATTCTCTTATCAGACAGTAAAGCATTTCTAAAGGTTTAATTCTATTAATTTAAAAGTATTACTCATGAATTTTTGGCTAATTCTGTATGCATAAGATAACTGTCAGATTTAAAACTCCTATAAAACCTTCTCATATTGCTCTAGGAATTACAAAGAAGGATTGAAATTTCCAAGGTGACTAATTTCTCAGGTTGACTATTGTAGCACTAATCTTACCTTCTTGTTGTCTTGTCAGTTTTTTTGTATGATCATCTTTCTATTACAGTAAGGCTGTTTTATAAATTCCTATAATTGTGCATTATATAATTTGGTTTTATTGGATTCCTAGGTCATCTACTCTGTATAAATATTTTCAATCTAAGAAATATATTTTGAAATCACTGTGATAAAAAGAGAAGAACAGGGAAAAGATGAAAATATCATCCACAAGACAAAGTAAGAGGAAAGGATCTAGACTACAGTTCACAATTTCTATACTCTGTAGGTAATTTATCATCCAGTAATGAGTCCTTGCTGTTTTTGAAAGCTTTGAGTAAGATGGAAGCTCTTAAATAACCACTAATTAGAACTGTGAGAAAACTACACTGCTAGTTTATGGTATCCTTGCTTTCACCTTTTTTCCCCCTACAAAAAAAAAATAAATTTAGAAATACGAATGAAATGCATTGATTTGGGAGAATATCACTCAAGAACTGCATGTGCAATGTCTGATGTTGCACTACAAAGGCTATTTAATTCATTATTGGCAGATTGTAAAGCTTAATCTTGCTCCCAGATTTTTGTTCAAGAAAACACTCCCTGGTGAATCTGAATAAAAATATACTTCCCTCCTTCTGTGTAAGACCTAAAAATCTGAGGCTGAGTCGGACCGGGTTGATCTTGATCTGTGCTGTGCCTGTCAGTGGTCCAATGTAGATGCTTAGAGAATAGCATAAGAACAGGGGAAGAACAGGTATTGTAACAAACAATTTCAATTTTATTTCTAAATGCTTACATTCATATTTCTCTTTCTTTCTTTCTCTCTTTCTTTCTTTCTTTCTTTCTTTCTTTCTTTCTTTCTTTCTTTCTTTCTTTCTTTCTTTCTTTCTTTCTTTTTCTCTCTTTCTTTCTTTCTCTCTTTCTTTCTTTCTCTTTCTTTCTTTCTTGCTTTCTCTCTTTCTCTCTTTCTCTCTCTCTTTCTTATTTTCTCTTTCTCTCTTTCTCATCCTGATCCCTCCATTCTATTCAGTTTGTCACAATTCTTACTGTAAAAAAAACATTGCATAAATGTTTAGAATTCATAGTTGACAGAAATATATTATGAAGGCTTATATAACTAATATAATTCTACGTATGAAATCATATTCTAACTTGCATGGGTTGCAGGCTTGGAAATTAGACCTATGTCTGAAGTTTTGTTTCAATATTAAACTTTGTGTTTACCATAAACTCACCAAAATTTAACCACATTGACCTGAACTGTTCTATATTCAGTTATTTGAAATGCATCCACCAAAACCTGTGCATTTTGTCTGAAAAAAAGGCTGAAGGATTGATACATTGTTTACAAAGTATTGCTGTTTAGCTGAGGAATTCTAATTTTCCTGCTTTGTGGTGGTAGCTTTGAATTTCATTGGATGTCTGGAAGCAGTCTGAGCCTGAAAGAAGTGGGTCTGTGTAAGGTGCTTGGCTGCAACTGTGTCTTGATACATGAGACTACTCAGAGCGTGTGTTTGCACTAATGCTAATTTGGGAGCACCTTCCATCATCCAGCAGATTATTTCTTTTTCTATCCTTTTTTTTTTTTCCCCCTGATTTTCTCACTTCCTAAAATTGTTTTATGTGTGTTTCAAAAAAACTGTAGAGGTCTGTTAAAGTTTGCCAATGAAATGCGCTGAAAATGGTATCTGCTTTACATTGCAGAATTTGGCCAAGGATTTAACTTCCAAATATGAATCTGCCTTTCAGATGCCATGATAGAAGAATACATTTGCCAAGACAAGCAGGAGAGCTACTGTACTGTCAGTGATGAGTGTGTCTGTGGAACAGGGAAGAAAAGAGCGGTAAACAAAGAAGAGCTGTGCGTCCTGGAAAGGAAGAAGAAAACAGGTTGTCACTCAAGGAGCAACAAATGGAGAAGAAGTAGCACAGGAGTGTCCCATGGCTAAGGAGGGAGATAAGAAAACCAGAGCAGAAAGAAGTAAGCATGGGGAAGAATCAGAGCAAAAAGGTAGGGAAGAGACAAAAGGCAGGGCAGAGATGGTTGAGGAGGACAAGTGGGTAAGGGACAAAATGAGAAGGATGCACCCTGAAAAGTTTAAAAAAATATTGTTGTGAAGACAAATTGATTAATGTTTGATAAGTACTAGCTATTCTGGTAATGAAATCCATAAAAACATCAAGAAATACGTCAATAATAATTTTTAAAGTGCAGAGGTCACGTAGAATGTAGTAAATAAACTCCCAGGCCACATATTGAGTGATGATGAGAGAAAAGAGAAACATGGAAAAATTGTCTAAGATATAGACATGTGCCCTGAGTAAAGCAGGTGTCCTGTGGAAGACCAAAAAGTTATTTAAAAAAAATTTCAAGATTGTATCATAACGTATGGTCACAAGAGGTAGAAAATAACATTTGCATGGGCAATCTTATTTCTAACATTCTCTAAATCTGTTTGATTTTACAATCTTAACGTTTTTACTGGCAGTAAAATTAGAAAACAGTTGAGGTGGGTTAAACATATAATCAACAAAATCTTAGCTGCAAGAGCTTCTGCTTCCCAGATGGTTTAAAGCTATTGGTATACCTATCTCAAACAAACAAACAAATAAGCACTACCTTATTCCTTAGATGTAAAACACTGATTCTCTAAAAATAAGCGTTGTATCAGATGTTCTATTGAAGATCTAATTAGTCTCTGAAGTTTTAAATCTGTCTTGCAGCGTCTCACATTTCTGTGCAGTACCTCAAGAAATAATAGCACTGCATTCAGTTTGCTTCACTGCCTTTAGAAATCTGTATTTCATGCTGCAGAGTTAAACTGTCATTAATTTGATTCACATCATGTAGCTATACTTCAGGAAGAATAATATTAACTTGATCTGACATTCTTATTTGCTTTTCCAGCACCTTCCTTTTTTACTAGTTTTTATAGTCCCCTGGGCTCCTGTTCCACAGGATATTCCTGGTTATACCATTTTGTCTTCTGGCTTTCAATCCTCATCCTTAAGTCATTTAAGTAATGGGTCTACAGGGGAAGTTGGCAAACTTTCCATCTCTTTCTCAGGTTCTGATTTTACCCCGTTTCCCTTCTTGAAGAAAAACATCCCCCTTCTTAAGAATAGCAATGAAAACAGGTGTTTCAAAGGCAGTTACAATAACCTCTGTGACATTATGTAAGTTTATTGTATCACAGAACCTTACAGTGAGTTGGAATGGGTCCACAAGGAACACTGAGTCCAACTCTTAAGTGAATGGCCCGCACGGGGAGTGAACCTATGACCTTTGCATTGTTCGCAGCAGGCTCTAACCAGCTTTCTGTTGCAACGACACAGGGGACTCAGAATTTTGGACTGCTACAGAAGAAAAATGCAAAAGAGAGAAAAAGCTCTTTGAATAATATGATTTTGATGCTTTGAAACCTTGACCTAAGGGGAGCAACAAGATGAATTTAGAGATGGAGAACTTTTCACATTATTTCCTAAATCTCAGACAAGTTTCCAAGTTACTCCATAAATGAGCCCATAAACCAACTTGTAAACAACATATTCCTGAAACATATTTTCTTGTCTATCTTTTACAGTAGTACATTTACTAGTATACATTATTTAATGTAGTATGAATATTTTACCATATTTTCAAACACATCACTAGAAAATGACTGCTATCTCTCAATAAGTAACAGAACTCCTTGTAATTTCAATTCTTAAATGTCAAAATGCCCTTTTATCTTAGTTAAGTGAATTATGTATTTGAAAATACAACTCTTCAGTCCAACTGTTCATTTGTATTGCCTCCAAGAAATCTGTTTCTCTAACTCCAGCAGTCTACTTGATTTTAAGTCTCTGTCTGCAAAAAGAGACATGACTCAAAGAGATAGGAATTGGAAATATTTTTTCATAATGAACTAATTTCATTTCTATGGCCTAGGAAAAATTCTGAGTGAAATATTTGAAAGGAAATGCTCCTAGGATTTGGAAAGAAAAGAAGCCCTTGAGTGTGTGGCAAATGATACTATTTTTACTGATAAACTGTTATGTATCATACCATTAAATAAAGAGTTAAATGAAGGGACTTCAGGCTGTGACAAAGTAAAATGTATAAGCAATAAGCACAGGAAAATAATATGATAAAACAGAATTAATACAAACTTTGAGAAAAGTAAGAACAGGTTAAAAAAATGTTACTGAGGCAGTGAAATAATTTTCATTGAAATATTGGTCTGATATGACAAATGATAACTTGATAACGGCAATAATTTCATGTTTCACTCACTTCTGTACTATATATTGGTGAATGTCTCATCAGTGGAATTGCTGTGTTGGTAGGGAACAAAAAAATGAAATTAAGATGGAAAGCAAAAGAAAATTAAAATCAGTATTTGTATAATGAAAGTCAACAACATTAAGTGGGATACAATACACTTAAATTATCGTTAGACAAAACCTAATAGATGTGATGTATTGTAGAAATGAAAATTTCAACTGGATATATCCATTAAAGAGGCAGAAAAAAATACTGAAAAGATAAAACATACTCAAAAGCAGGTGTTGATTTTCTGTGGGTTTTTTATAACCAATAAAAAAAGGTAAAAAAAAAAGGTAAAAATAAAGAACAGAGTTCAAAATACCTCTGTTTCCAGCAGAATGTGATTAAACTGAATATCAACAAACTGAAAATTACTACATAAGAAAGAGAGAAAGCAAACTTATCACTAGGATTACCTGGCTACGTGGTTACCTTGTTATCTGTGTTGAGAGGCTTTGGGTTCTAAGAGGTCCCTTTCAGTGGAACTATGTTACACTGTCAAATACATATTTGGCAGAGTTAGTAAAGTTCTTGAAGTAAACAGATTATAAAAGCAATAATGACAGTATTGAACTGTACAATCTAAAAAAATTTGCTTCTTCACATCCTTGATATAGGTCAAGCTCCTACAATCAAATAGAATTAACATTGTTGCATAAATGGCTGTGGTAGCTCAAATGAAACTGCAAATATGAGAAACCAAGACATGTGAAGGAAAAGTGGAGAGCAATGGGCAAAGTGGTACTAAAAGGGGACAGAAACAGAAAGACCACAATAAATAATAAAAAGCAAGGAAGAAACACAAAAAAATCAAAACAACAAAGTAGAGTAAATTTTTGTCTCATATAAAAGAAGAAAATATGTATAGGGAGTAGTACAGCAAAAGCAGTCTATTAGCAAAGCTACTAACCAATCAGAATTAAAGGTGTTTTGTTTGGGGCTTTTTGGGAGGAGTGTGGAGAGGTGTGTATGATACAACCCAATATGTAAGAGATTATATTAACCCAATATGTAATAGGTTCCACCTATTGGTTACTCAATTCAAAATTCAGAAGCAGTATTCAGACTGCCTTACAAAGTCAGCTACATAAACTGTTAATGGTCACATGCATTGGAAGAGATTAAGATGCCTAAGTATTATCTACTGAATTCTTTAGGTACAGCATGTAAGCAGCATTATTAATCTAATGGTAGAGCTCTTGAACTGATTTTACTCTGCAGACTGAATACTGCTTATTGTGTCAGTCCCTTAGGGCTATCGTACTATTATTTGTTCATGTCACTGAAAAAGAACAAAATAAGAGCAAGAGAAACAAAGACAGGCATCCTTTTTGAGATCTTGTGATCCCTGGTAGAGTGAAGAAAGGTGAAAGAAAATAAACTGCATTTTCAAAGATATACACATTACTGAGAAAAAGGTGCATATGATTATTCCATTCAAAAGTGTCCAAGCAGATTAGTGCAAAACCATCAGCGAGTAATGCCCAAAATAACACATTGTGGTGATAAAAAGGAAGCTATTTGTTGACAGAACTACCATAAAAACTATGTCATTGAGTCCTGCCGAGGATATAGAAAAGTGTCAGTGACATTTTCGGTAACCTAAAAGGTAATGAAAATCACAGCTAGTACTTAATGCATTTATAAGCAACACACAGTCAAATACCTCTGAAAGATGTTTTGAAGGACAAGTGATGAAATTTCATGTTTGGTAGTATAAATGGATGCCTTTTAGCCTTAAATCTAGTCCATGGCAGAGCATCACTGCTGTTTCCAAAGCTAGAAAGTTCAGTGTGCAGCAAAGGCTGTGAGAACTTATAAGAGAGATTTGAGTATGGAAATTAAGGTTTTCTAAAGTTAGATTGGTAGTGCAGCCCTGTTACCGTTATCTTGTCGTGACGGTCGAAAAAGAAAAGATCAGAAGGCTTATTCAGGGTAACATAACAGCTTCTTC
>JAWWES010000001.1:104107909-104137612 GCA_035583135.1 Lophotriccus pileatus | reverse complement strand
AGGGAAACACACGAAAACCCATCAGGTCCACCCCTCCTTCTTCTGAGGGCCTAACAGGCCTCTGTTAACCCATACACAGCCCTTTATCAGCACTATGCCCTCACAGCCAGTGCTACAAGTCACTAGTTCCCTACATAGTCCAGGAGTGTCCCAGGTAGTCCATGCCCAGATGTGACAATGGACTGGATTGAAATAGCAGACAGATCTGAAATGAGGTCATTGACCAAACTCTAAGACACACACAACATTAAGTATTTGACTGATTATTTCAAGAAGCTCTCCAGATGAGAATTTTGAAGGGTCTGGAGAATCTCCCAGGGCCATTGATTACCACCCTGGGTGGAGAATCTGATCGTTTCCTCTGGATACTCTCCTAGTAATTTTCTCCTGTAAAACTGATCAAATTATATATAAATAAGACTCAGGTATTGATCCAGTAAAATCTTGTGGTGGACTGATTATGGCTGGATGCCAGGTGCCCACCAAAACTGCTCTGTCATTTCTGTCCACAGCTGGACAGGGGAGGAAAAATAAAGAAAAAGCTTATGGGTCATGATCAGAGCAGGGAGAAGTCACTCAGCAGTTATCGTTACAGGCAAAATGAACCTGACTTGGGGAAACTGAATTTATTACCAATCATGTCAGAGTAGGATAATGAGAAATAAACCCAAATTTAAAAACACCTTCTCCCCATCCTTTTTATGGGCTTAATTTCACTCCTCATTTCCCTACCTCCTCCTGCACAGTGGTGCAGGGGGATAGAGAATGAGATCTGTGGTCAGTTCATCATGTGTCTTCTCTGTTCCTCCACCTGAGGAGAGGACTCCTTACGTACTTCCCCTGTGGAGGAGACAGTCCTCCACAGGCTGCTCCACTATGAATCTTCCACATGGACTGCAGTTCCCCATTAAACAGCTCCAGTGTGGGTGCCTCCCATGGGGTGCAGTCCTTCAGGAACAAACTGCTCCAGTGTGGGTCCTGAGTGAGGTCACAAGTGATGTCAGCAAACCAGCTCCAGTGTGAGTTCCTCTCTCCATGTTAAAGAAAATTGATTTAACAACTGCTATTTGTGAATGCCTGTGCAAAATCAGTGTGAAACACGCAGAATGGTGAAAAATATGGTACTATCACAGCTTACACAATCATTTGAATTATGCAAGTCCTTGAAGAGTCATTCTCTTCACCATCATATTGGAGTGTCTTCCAATCATAGGTAATGAGCATTCCCCTGGGCCTTGTTGTTCCAGGGCTTTCCTATCCCAGCAACTCTGATTCATCACTGTTGCACAAAAAGGATCTAGAGCTAAGATAATATTGCTTACAGACATCTCTACTTAGACGAGGAAGCGCTGCAGCAATTTCAGGTCGATTGTGTCAGCAGAGGACAAGAGAATACTGTATCTTAACTACTCTTTGTACTAAAGCCAGACCTTAGACCTACATCTAAATATTAGACACGGAACATATCTAATAATCAGTCCCAGCTCTCTTTTTCACTGCTTCAGACCTAGCTCCAATATTTTTGGAGATTACTCCCATAATGTCTAGGAGATGAGAAAAGCCATGTTTACCTTGCTACTTCACCTTATTTAGACAACTAAGGTAAATAAGAAAATTTGTATACTCTAACTTTGTATTCTTTTCTCTGCTGAAAACTATATTTTTTTGTCTGTATTCCCTGTAAAATAGTTTTAATGATGTCACAAATAATGACGTTTGGGAGATAAAACTTATATATTTTATATATATATAATTATTTAGAAATGTATTATCTCTGCTTTCAACAAGTGTAATGTTTACACCTCACAAGGTCTTCTGTTCTGTTCTTCTTTGAAAACAGTTTTAACTGCACTGAAAGAGATTCTGAAAAAAGTTTATCAGACTAAAAGCTCTCCTGTGGTGGACATGCACAGCCTCCCCAGCAATATCTTCCAACATATAACTTCTTTATATCTCTAATGTTTTTTCCTCTAATGCCAAGCCCACATTTTCCTTACTAGAGTTTATATTGGTTTTTTTATATCTTACCCAGGAGTGGAAAAGAGATTTTTTTCCCTCAGTGATTGTTTCATATATGTTTAGTGAAGCATTTAGGATGAAAGGTGACATATCATAATGACATGTCACCTTTATAAATATTTCCTGCTAATGAAGACATGCTTGACATTGTGTTAATTTATTTCACTCATCTAATTTCAGTGATAGTTGCTGATTTCAGTGAAGGAATGTAACATACAAGCTGTATCATTTGCATCCAACCCTTTAGAAGCTCTCTCAATCATTCTCAATTAGATTTGTAAATTAGATATTTTTCTGTTCTGTGTAGCTCAGTAGATGATATATGGACACACCTATTCAGGAAAAAAAACCTTACAGCCAGAAATAGAAAAGTCAGAGAACATAATTTATGTTGTTTAGAGGCAAGGTTAATTCCAGGTGACCAAGGGAATATTTTAAGCACTAAGTTATTTTTCTTCCCTTTCTCTGCCTTACTGGGTCACTTACATATCGAAATTAAACAGCTCCCACTGGAGGGTCTGAGGAAAACATGAAGAAAGCTTTACAACCCAGTGGGATCAGGCTACTAAAGGTAGAAAGACGAGTTAAAATCCTGTATTTATAGCTGATAGGAGATTTATGAACCTAGATATTTCCTTCAAAAAATTAATATTGTAATTAGAACGCAAAGTGAAAGGCACAGTTGTCCCATTTCTCTGTGTGAAAAGGCAAAAGGCTGTCATGTTCAGTTCTCAAAAAGCTTTACAAGGATTTTCAAAGTTCTTTAAAATCTATATAAAAATTATGGCAAAAGACAACAAAATTAGAAATGGACAAACTAGCCATTAGCCATTTCTTTGATATTACCCAAAAGCTATCTTAAACCTAAATTATGATTGTGAATGATAAACATGAAGTGAGATAGGAAATCAAAGAGGCCAAGGAAACTGATAAGAAAATGGAAAATTTCTGTAATCATATTTGTCATAGTGTGTGTTTTATATTAATACTAGGCAACTGGGCATCCTGAAAGGGTGAAGTGGTATCCTTTCCCCTGAAACTCCAGGTTCAACCATGTCACCACTGTTACCCGGTTTCTCCTCATGTTGAAGGAAAGCTGATATCTGGTGCATGTTTGAAGCTGAATCACTGAATAAGCCTCCCCTGGGGTTCAAGAGATGTTTACTGGGCTAACTCAGTGGAACCCAGGTTGCCCATTTACCTACAATGAGCTTTTTTATACACAGAACTGTGTGCAGAAATTTTTTCACTAAGCTTAAGTAAGACTTAGTGACTTACAGTGCCAAGGGCAGAACAGTAATAGATACTGATACTTAAAATGGAATCTTTATCTCTCATTTAAGAAACTCATATAGGGGAAGTAGAGCATGAATGTCAGCACTTCAGGGAGAGATGGGTAAATTCAAGCAGATATTATTTTAGTCATGACAATGAGGCATACTGAATAAATAAATGAGGTCAGGATACATCAGCACTGGGAACATAGAAAGTGAAGAATGGAGAGACAAATCAATAAAGAAACATCAAGAACTCTGGGATGTCTTATCACTAAATTATTTTTATTTCAGTTCCTCCTGGGTATAATATGAATTTAGACATAATTTCAGAAAAACACTGAAATACTACTGTGACATGCATTTGCAAGGAAACAGAAGTTCATGGCTCTTAAACTGCAAACATTGCAGGCCACTAATAAAATGCTGTGAGCTTACACCTCTCTTGGCTTTATTGAATCACAGAATCATAGAATCATAGAATTAATGGGGTTGGAAGAGACCTCTGAGATCATCAAGTCCAACCCTTAATCCAACTCCACTGTGATTACTAGATCATCGCGCTCAGTGCCACATCCAGCCTCATCTTAGTTTGGTTTCGTTTTTCCTGTGCATATATAACCATTTTTTAAAAATTATTTGAAAATAAATGTCAATGAAAATTAGTTATAGTTTAAAATGTCCTTCTAAAAATGTGTATATTTTTCTTCTACTGGATCAAAATAATTTTAATAAGCAACTGGAAATTAATTCCACAAATACATAAAGGATATGATTTCCCTCCACATACCTGATGCAGTTATTAGTCAGTTCCCACTACTAGTAGTATTGTAAGTCAGATCCTACTATTAACATCATAGAATCATAGAATATGTTGAGTTGGAAGGGACCTTTAAAAGTCATCTAGTCAAACCCCACCTAGTAGTGCCTACATACAGAACATCAGGGCCATCTGATATAACAAATGACAATTGTCATGGCCTCTATATGTATTTTATTCAGCTTTATACTTACTGCTAAAAAAATTTCCTTCCAAAGTGTCACTTTTTAAATTTCTCTGTCCAGGATCTGAAAATCTGAAGTGTACCTAATAGGCTGAGTTAAAACTGACAACTGGAACCAAAGTTATTCAAGCCAAAATGGGCTCCTAGGTCATCGATGATTAACTACAGAAGAGACTTAAGCCCTAAGGGTTACATAATATTTAAGGAAAAAGGATAACTATATGGAAATCTTACCATCATTGACACATTGACACAGCATGGCAAAACTTATGACAACTATGAAATCCCTTATCAAGAACTGCAGGAAGCTGTCATTTTCCCATCCACTTGCTAATGATTCTGGAGCTGTCATAGCTCAGGCTTTGCACCAGCCAGTCTTCTCCTCTGTAGTGGGTTGGCCCCAAATGGCAGCCAAACTCCCATTTAACCACGGTTTGTCTGACTTCAGAAGGATTGGAGGACAATGTAGAAAGAGCAGGAAAAAGAAAATCCAGGTATAAAGAAGTGAAATAGGACATCAATTACCCAATTTTTGAAAATTAATCAAATTTATTGGAAAAAAACCCCAAACAATAAAATGTAGGGGAGACACTTGTCTTCCCCTTTCCCACGCTGAACTTCAATCCCAGATCTTATCCTTTCCTCTTGCCATTGTAGCAGGCTACACTCAGTCCTTTCAGTGAGGCAAGGAACTGCCTCAATTAACTGCATAGGACAAGAGGCTGGACCTGCACAAGACAGGAGGATGTTGGGATCAGAGCATAGTGGTTTCTCCCTTCCACTCCTCACACTTTTCTTCTGCTCTGGCTTTCCATGGGTGGCAGTTCCTTCAGGAATATCCATCTGCCTTGATGTTAGTCCTCCATGGATTACAAGGAACACATGTTCCATCATGGAGGACCTCCTCCTCCTTTGACCTTTGTGTTCCCTCAGCCATTTTTTTCACTTTTTGTTTGGTTTAGGTTTGGGGTTTTTTGTTGTCTTGTCTTCTCTTCTCTCCCTGTGATTCTTTTGTCCCTTAAATATGCTTTCTCAGTTGACACCAGCTTGGCTGATGGATTCAGCTGTGTCTTGTGGTGGGTTCATTTTGAAGCCAATTGGAACCATCTGTGTCCAGTGAAGGGCCTCTTCTCTCAGAGGCCACCCCTACAGCCCCATGTTACCCACACCTTTTTGATGCACCCAGTACAAGATCCAAAGCCCTTTTTTCATTCAAATGCCCTCAGAAGAAGCAGAACTGTTGGTGATACTGAAAGTTTCGTTTTAGTTGAAGTGGTGGAATATACATACAGCTTTAAAAAACAGATTCCCTCATTGAACTCTTTAAATCTGATGTTCAAAACCTACTTTTGAAAACCTTGGGAATCTGACAGTATTAAAGGCAACAGCAGAACAGTATGCCTCAAATGTATTTGTCTGACTATAGAAGTGTTTGTGAATATCGTCCTGGATAAATACTTCATTGACATTAGATCTGCCTTTGTTTAGCTAAATACTAAGAATTCTATATTAATTTTATTAACTTTAAGTAACACAGAATTCAATAATACTCTTATTTTGCCTAATAATTCTAAAATTTCCTGGAAATATTAAGTAATTTTATAGAATATTACTTTAAATGTGTATATACATACATATATATATAAATTATTCCTTCCAGGCAGCTTATTAAATTGTTCCATCTTTTATTGAGTTTAATTTTTGCAAGGAAATATGTTGAAGTTGACCAGTTGTAATAAGGCAATGATCATGTTATAAAATGTGCTGCTTCTACTGCCCTTGCACTGCCCTTTATACTGACCCAGTTCTCTCCTAGCTGGGACAGAGCTTACAGGAAGTAACTCCAGAAACTTATTTCTCTTGCATTTTTAAATGTTGCACCCATTGTCTCTAAATAGAAGATAATATATGTCAAAGTATGTAACATGAGGTAATGCATTGAATTATACTGCTATGCCACCTACAGCCACATGTATGCATTTCTGTCAGAAAATCTCTTTCCTTAAGGAAAAATAATTACACAAAAAGCAATCTAATCTTAAAATGTGGTGTCTTCTATGTGTGTTCCCTGTTTTTCATGCAAACATAACACTGGTGAAAACATACTGAACTCTCAATGGTTTATAAAGGGAAATGTATTGGTTAGATTTATTATATTTTCAATCAGAAAAGACTGAAAAAAAATACAAAAATAAACTAAATATACTACATACTTCTTCTATATTGGTTTTATGCAATGAATAAAATTTTAAGGCTTTAATATTTCTGTTTTAAAATTAGTTCTCTTTCTAGTCCTCATTTATCCTGTATATAAAACTGATAGAAATAGCTTTTTAGGAACTAGAAATGTTTATATGCTCTGTGCCATGCACACTTTAAATGAAAGTATGATGTCTAAATAAATGTGTGGAATAATTGATATATCAGGGGTTTTTTCGTGTTTACCATTCTTTCCTTGAATATAATATTGGATATGTAAAAGATTTACCATAGCAATTCTACAGCCAATTACATTTAAGACATTTTTTCCTCTTAAAATATAATTGCCTGAAGAAAAATGCAGCCTGGAATAACATAAACTAAAAGCAATGTTCCTTATAATTTCACAAAGATGGTCAGTCTCTACTTAGCAACAAGACAGAGCTCTAGCTATCCTTGCATTACTGCCTGTTGTGATTCCCACGAGCTGCTGCTAGTGTTGCAATTTCTCTTCCTTAAATGCCCTGAAAAACTCTCTCAGGCTTCCAAGTACAGTTCCTTAAAAATACACTGGTTTCCCTTTACAAAAAAATGTGTTTCTGAATATGAAATGTTAGAAATTTTGCAAGTAGTGGAATTTACAAAGGAACATTTTTTTTTTCCAAATGGAATAGATTTAGTCTGCAGCACTGCAAAGACACAAACCTCAACCAAAATGGGACTTGGTGTTTCTGATTTTCATCTTATTAAAATTACCAGGATGTATTTTCATAGCATGCTGTAAAAACATAAAATTCATTATTTCTTTCTCTCCCTTCCATCCTCCCTTCTTTCTGCCTTTTTAGCTCAATGGTGTGGAGCATGAGAGCGCCTTTAATACTGTCTGCTTACAATAAAGAATTAGAACTGCTGTGTAAGGAAATCCTGAATCTCCATATCAAAGAGGGAAGGCTGATAGCTTTAAGGAAATGTCAGTGTATCAGTGATGTACTTAAAAGAAGATCCAGTAGCACACCTATGTCTAAGGTCCCAGTGGGCCTGGTAAATGGCTGGAAAGTGTCACTCAAGCTGAGAGCTGCAGCCAGGTGAGTCAAATGTCAGCACTGTTAGTACTGTGCTGGAGCAGAGCATTCAGGGGAGCAGTGTTTAAGCATCGCTTAAGGCCATTTTGTACTAGGTGTGGAAACTGTGTGGGGAGTTACTTTTACATCACTGAAAATTATTCCTGTTGAATAAAAATATTCTGGGGACTTCTACAAGCTTAAAGACATTCATAGAGTTTGGCTTGAACTGAAATAGAAAAAAAAATTGCATCAGATAAGGTTGAAGAGTAGTGAAAGAGTGAAGTAGTCATGCCCCTATAAGACCCAGTTATTTTTTTGAGCTACAGATAATTGAAAGCTTGTTGCTGGCACTGCATATTTGGGAAGTTGTTCAAAGCACACAGAAAGTGTATTTTTCCAAAAGACATGCTATGTGAATAGAATGGAAGACAAAAATTGCAAAGGAAAGAAAATAGATTCATTGATGTGTCTATAATGAAAGGGAACTGCAGCAGAACACAGATGAAGACAAAAGAAGGGCCAACAGGTGTAATGCAGGTGACAAAAATCACAGAGTCACAGAACAGCTGGAATTAGAAGGGATTTCTGGAGGTCATCTAGTCCAACTCCCAGCTTAAACAGTTTTAACTGGAGCAGCTTGCAAAGGATTGCATCCAGGTGGGCTTTGAAGAGCTCCAGTGAAAGAGACTCCACAACCTCTCTGGGCAACCTAATCCAGTACTCTGTCAGCCTCAAAGAAAAGAATTTTTACCTCATAGTCAAATGGAACTTCCTTTGTTTCAGTTTCTGTCCATCACCCCTTGCCCTATCACTGAGCTCTACTGAAAAGAGTCTGACACAATCCTTCTGACACCCACTTTTAGATATTTGCATGCCTAATGCTCTTGAACAACTGAATTTAAATCAAAAAAGGTATAAATGCTCCTTAGTGGAGGAAACTGAATGATCAGGCTTAGAGGATAGAGGTTAATGGGACACACTCTGAAGGCGAGTAGCAAGTGAAGTACTACCATGTTCTCTCCTGGGTCCTGTCCTGTTTCAAACATATTTTAATAAAGACATGACAGCAATGAGACCTTATTCATCAGTTTTACAGAAAACTCTAAATTTAAAGGAAATCTGCCATTAAGGAAGACCTAGACAGGACATGGGGATGGGCCAAAAGGAACCATAAGCAATTCAACAAGCACAATGCGGAGGCTGCCTGACAGTGCTGCAGGTTGAGCACTGAGGGACTGGGAAGCTGATCTGCAGAAAAGGCCCTGGACCAGGAGGTTGGGATGACCAAGAGCAATAACAGCAGTGCAGCCAGCAGATCAAACAAATTGATTGTACCTACTACTTGGCAATCTTGAGACCACAGTTGGGTACTGCACCTGGTTTTAGTTCCCTGGATACAAGAAAGGCATTGAAACCAGGGTGAGTTCTGTGAAGATCACAAAGGCTGATGGGTCTGGAGCACTTGCAGGTCATTTATACCTTAGCAACTTAAGAAAAATACTCAGGGATGTATTGCATGGCCAGATATTCAACAGTGAGAGACATAGTAGAGCTTGGCAAGTGAGAAGCATCAGTAAAGCTATTTTCAGACTCTCGTGTTTTAAGATAATGAAAAACCTGGAAGATGAAGACATACAGATTTTACAAACAAAAGTTCACAGATTCGTCTTTTAAGTTGAATAAACATTCAGCTTTTAAGAGCATTTTTTGGACACGTAATCTTAGTCTGAGGATTCAAACTCACAGAAATAAAATGTCTTTTACTCAAAGCAACAAATTTGTTGAGATTCAGAATTTATAAACTGCTCTAGTCACTTTATAAAAAGAATCTCCTGCAGAAGATGTGAAAATCTTCATCGAATGATAGAGCATGGAGTGTGTCTGTGGAATGGCACTCATAGTGAGCTAAGGTTAGGAACAGGAGGAAAAATGCATAGAAATTTTATTACAGTGGAAATAGATTGTATATAATAGTATTATTTTTTTCTCATCATGTTTCCTTCTTTCTTTGACTTAAATCATACTTTCTTGTTGCCTGTGGGTAAATTTGAAAACTTGTAAGCTCTTTTTTTCTCTCATGTCAGGGAAAAAAATTTCATAGGCTAACCTATCCTATTACAAAACCTGTGTCTTTCTTCAATGCCTTTCATAACTTTCTCTTGGGCATAGTTCAGAATCAATATTCTATCCTTGCATTTCTTAGTCTTATTGGATGACCTTGATTGCACAAGCTATTTTATTGTTAATTTTGTTTTTCACTTAGGTTTCATGTTTCTGTCCTGTCTTAATTCTGCTACCATTTCAAATGTTTCTTCAAATTCTACTCAAGGTACTCTCAACATTTCTGCAGTAGATCTACTGGAATCCTGAATTTCTTTCCATCTTCATTTTCACTTGAACAAATTCATCCAGTTCCTCTCCTTCTCTGGGTCTGACTCGCTGTGTCTGAGCTAAAATTCATATATAGAGTCATGTCAAAATTTCAAAATTTCATTTGAAGGCACTTCTTCTCCCTCATTTCACAGATACTGTGAACACCATCAACATCTTGTCAATTCAAAATTACTGCTTAGATGTTATGCATCATTTCTTCAGAGACTTCAATTTTTCTGCATATGATTAATAAAATGTGCATTTTCATTGGCATCTCTCTCGTTTTCTTAGGCCTTTATTATCTCTCATTTCAATTTCTACTCTCTGCTGTTGTCTGAAAAGGTTTAACTGTGTCGAGAGCAATAGATCAATGTCTAGAGAAGTCAATAAATGTCCAACTATTTTTTTGCCTTTCAGATGTTCAAACAAATATATTAGTGAGATTTTACTTTTAAATACTCAGACAATCACTTCACTGTCTTATATTGTGTCTCAGTTCTGCCTCTTGCTATCTGCATAGACTGTTCCATGCTTATAATCACAGAGAGTATAAAAAGATCCTTCTCCAACAGTTTAATTTACTATACTTTCCTATATTTTAATTTTCATGCCATAGCCAACTGTTGCCATTCCCTTCATACTGAAACTGTAAATTAATCCTTACAATCCTGATTTTTAAAAAAAATATCTGCACTATGCCTAATGCAGTCAATATTTTTGTAGGATAAATAACAATTAACAGTACTATTGCTATTACTATTAATGACACTATTAGGGTCTATAGTAAAGATTTACAGAAGTGGAGACAAATAATTTTCAGAACAGATTACTACATTGTTGCTTTGTTTAAAAAGAGATTACAGTGTGTTCTTTTCTTACTCTGTCAAAGAGCAGAAAAGAGCTACATTTATCATGAGATCCTATCTACAAGCAACAGAAGGCGGAGAAAAAATAAAGAAGTAGATGGGGAACAGGAAGAGGAAAGAGTTGGGAGATAAAAGGAGTGAGAGGATCAGAGAGAATGTATTTTGACAAGTTTTTCTGAGGTATTTACGTCATTACTAACTGCGGATGACATTTGATCCCTTACCTTTGATTATATTATTAATTCTGAGAAGACATATGTGAACTGAAAAGCAGAAAACCAGAAGTGCCATCTTGAGTAATTTCTTCCTGAAGTTCATTTCCTTCTAGCAAACATATTCTTTTTTAATTTATGTTCTGCTTCTCCAGCTCATAAGAAAAACAAAATAACAATCTTCATTGAGAATTAATAACTCATTATCTAGAATTAAACCCATAAATTTCTACTCTCTGGATGCAGCACAAATTCCAATGTGTTTTCTAGATCAGTCAGAATATGTATTCATAGATCATCCACAGCAGGCTTTCCAATGATAAATACTGGGGAGGATTTCTTTCTTTTTTTCAGGGCTTTGTTGAAGATCCTCACTTTCTTATCCATCTGCAATCATTTCAGCATGAATGTCCTATGTCAGGATGGCAATTGTCAAAATATTTGCTGGTTGGCTCAGCCTGGAGTATATTTTAATAAAGGTAAAACCATGCATTGCAACATTCTTCATTGTGTTCACTGTAATTTAATGTGTAGATTCTTTTATGTTATTATTTTTTCCTGTGATTAAGTAGTTTGATATAGATTAAAGCTTTGTTGTTTAACTGTGCCATGTAAGCAATGTCAAGGGAATGAAACTGAAAAAGAACTATTCAGTTACATAGACATTGCTGGAACTAAAATGCCCTTTTGTCAGGGGACATATTAGTAAATCAGTATTTCTACTGCATGTCCTTCGGGGACAGAACAAGACATTTATGCTCTCCCAGGGATTATATGAATTTACTAAATAGTCTACCACTATGTATGTAAATATGATTAAAATGAGGGACAAAAAATAAATTAAAACACAAGAAAAAATCACTGCAACCATAGTAATTTAATAAGATTGGCATTAACAGATAATATTACAAATACATGCCAACCCCCCCCCCCCCAAACGCCGTTGCTAATGTGAAAAACACCCTTGAAAAGCGAGGTTAAAAATAAAGGAAATATAAACCCATTTTTTTCCTGACTGCTTGTCCTAACAGGATGATCTGTTTGTTTTGGTCCACAAACACCAGTTTCCCTGTGCATTGAAACATAAGGCTGAGCTCCAGTGATGAAGTGAATGACTCTTCTTCACAACCTGCCACTAGCAGTTACAGAATGATAGTATCAAACTGTGGAGAAAATTGAACAGCACCTTATTTCCAAAGGAGGCACAACAGCTGCACCGAGAGAGCCTCAGGTGTTCTTGGATGAAGAGGCCAAAGCGAGGACATGGTCTGGATTACTTAAAAAGCCTCAGAGGGATAACACTGATGCCAGTGTTGCAGAAGGGCAGGGGATGCTCTGGGGAAGTCCTGGTGTATTATTGAGCCCTTTGCGTTGGGCTGTCTGAGTGACAAACACAGATGGATTTACATTGCTTGTCTGACTGTACAGGGGAAGTTTCAAAACACTACAGTGAGAGAATGAGGACAAGCAAGACTTTACCTCTTGACACACTTGTGGCCAGATGGCAGAAAGCTGACAGTGAGGTGTGAATCAGAGATGGTGATTTTACTGTGCACCTGCAGCACATTCAGCTTTTAGGGGAGGTATCTGATCACACCATTGTTAGGGAGAAAACAGATCTCTTAGGTAAGAATGCGAAACAACTATTTTAGTGTCTGTCCTTGATTTCAGAGGTTACTTTATTTTCAGAGTCAGGTTGTTTGCATGTGCTTCCATGCAGTTATACCAGTTACTTGTTTGTATTTTGGAGAAATTTAATTAAAAAAAATCAGTTACAGAGCCTTGAACATGTGTTCAGGACTTTGTGTGTCACACGGGAGGTTTATGCTTTTAAAATTTGAAAACGGAAAATTAAATCCACTTACCCTTTGCAAAGGGAAGCTACTACAGGAGATATTTAAGATGGCTTAAATCATCTGGCTTTTTCAGTGGCTGTCATCAACAAAGGCATTAAGACTTCATTTGCAAGCTTTTTCTTTAATGTAAAATGGCAGCAATTGATATTTAAAACTGTCTGGTACAATAACCTGTATGATATGAGCAGAAGCCACAACAATATCTTAGGTGGAATGAAAAATTATTTCTTTCAGCTGTCCAGAACTAAAAAAGGTCTGGTCTAAAAAGTGCATGCATTCTTTTAGCTTGAATTTAAAAAACAGAGTTGCTAAAGGGTTAGGTATTTTATATTTTTTGATAGTGTTTTGTGAGAGAAAAGGGAGTTGAACACAGGGTAAGATTGTTTCTGGTTGCTCTTTGTCCCAGTTTATTCTTCAATACAGGGTTTTCTTACAGTGTAGAAAACTTGTGGCAAAAGGTTTTAAAATTACTCACAGATAAATGATTTTTTTTCTTTTATATCATTAGATTTAAATCATTACTGTTTCCAGCATGAGCTGTCAGTTGGGCCAAAGAAAAATCTAGGTAAATGAGTTTTGTGTTTGCTTTATTGTAAGATTAATCTCATAATGATCATGGGTTTGGTTAATACTTAACAAATACAGGTAAGAAAATATTCATCAGTAATCACACTTCTCATTAAATAAGGTAATGATAGTTAGGCTATTATGCAATTTTTTTCTCCTGATGTTAAAGAGAGAAAAGCAGCTGTAAATGCTCATTTTTTACCCTTCTATTTGACTTGTGCATTCCCCTACTTATTACCTGCTTCATCTTGATGATTCATGAGTGTGTGTGTGCATGTGTGTGCCTGTCTGTGTGAACTACATTTATTTACCTTCCATTTATTTGGAACATAGAAATGATAACAGCAGCTGCTGCTCAAGGAGAGCATTTCACTGCATCAATTAACATTCCATGCTAAATAAGAAATTTACATTCTCCACACCAGTCTTGTTATAAAATAATTAATTTGATTCAAATGCTAAATTAAGTATGGCAAGGAGGTTTTTAGAATAAAGTTAAGGAGGAAATAGACTGCAGCTTTGGGAAGCCTAGAGCATGTTTTGTACTGCACCTTGAAACAAACAGCTTTGACTAAAGAGTAAGTTAGTCTATCTCTTTGATGGCTGCATTACCAAGTCAAAGTCTTCAGGGCCTCGTGAGGGTTCAATGACAGAGAATATTGTAGTAGCTAGATGTAGGACACATAGAATTTAGGCTTTTTGATCAAGTTGTAATAAACAGCTTTAATTAACTGGGCTTCCCAGAGGGGATTAAAGAGCAGTGAAGAACTCTTTGTTTTATTATTTAAGATTCAAACTATTGCTTCCATTAGGCATATTCAGAGTTTATAGTTAGAATCCATTATGGGTTCATTGCAGCAGAGATTGCATATGCTGTATACCTGATATGTTTTCCTTATTTGGCTTGGTAAAAATAAAAACCTTCAGGACCCATCTGTGTTTCAGAACAGCTATTAAGTAGTCATGCTCTTCTTTCCCTTCAGACACATCTGTTGACTCACAAGTAAAGACAAGAGAAAAAGAAAGACACATAAGAAATTTATACTGATGATGTATTTATTCTGTATTCCCATTCTGAAATCTATTTTAATTTGAATCTGTCTTCTATTGGGTAACCAACCATAAATGGCCATTTTTTTGTGCATGGAAGATCACCACTGGAGGAGTTCTGATAATTATTTAAGATCTTAGAGACTTTGCATTCCTCCCCACAATTCTTTGGCAGGGATGGTTTGTATTCTACACTCCATTTCAACATGCATTGTTACTAGGTTACCTCACACTGGTTAGAGACACCACAGGAGTCTGATTGGAAATCGCCCCATGAGTTATTAGAGCAAACAAAATCCATAGTTCTCCCAATGAACACCTAAAAAGGAATGCAGTGGTGTCTCCTTAGCTAATCAATGTTTTGGAACAGCATTACATTGGTCATTCCTAGGGGCTTAGTTCCTTGACTTGTAACCTCACTTTGCAAGTACACAAGTACTTAATTTTACATGCACGCTGACAATTAAATAACTTGAACTATTGTCCTGATAACAGCAGTAGCTTTTAAGAATTAACAGCTGATCTCTGTACTGAAAAGAAAAACAAAACAAAAACCACAAACTTTTTGATATCTTTCCATAAATAAATATTTGATTGAGCTGTTTAAAAAGTGTTTTCTTCACATTGTGTACTGAAACTTGAAATTTACCAGTAAATATGAACAAATACAGACTGAAACAGTGGATTCCAAGGTAGTTTGTCAGCTGTCAATTGACTAGTATTGTTAAACACCCTTAAAGACTCCATGAACTTATTTTCAAACATGTGAAATATGTTGCAGGGACTACTAGCTCCTTAAAGAGAATTTTGTGAAGCTTTAGCAGAGAGTTGACGTTCTTAGAAGTGAAATAAAAAAACCCAAAAGGAATAGATTTATGAACATATTCCAGGTCACCTTTCTTTAAAGACATAAATTCAGTGTGAACCTTCAAAAAAATGGACCTCTATTACTCTCATAAGAAAGTTTCCAAATGCTAATAAGGAATACTCTCCCAGCAGAATTAGACTGCTCAAACACAACAATCAAAAGATGAGGTAGAGAGGGGAGGGAAAAACTTTAAGCTAAGGAGAAAAAAAATTAGAAAGTTTTATTTTATAGAGACTCAGAGAATTTGAAAAAAATCCACACCAATATTCATCCCTTGATATACCACAGCACAGCTTGCTTTATGAGCAAGATTCTTGCAGTACAAGACTTGTATAGAATTGTTTCTGTTTTGTGAAACAACTCAATGGGAATAAATCTAGTTAACATAGATATGAGAAGAAAATTCATGTCACAATAAAATATACATGTTAAAAAAAAGTGAAGTTAAGGTAACATTTTCCCTCTTAATATTGTATTTTTTCTTTGCAACTGTGATAACAGGGATAGGTACTCCTTTAAACCTGCTCTCACTGAAGCCAATGGCAAATCTCTTTCTGGCTCCAGGAGCACAAAGCAAGGTGATAAGCAGCCAAAGACTCAGTAAAGGAATGTGGCACTTTGACATTTCATTCTGAATAGTGTTGGTAGTTTTTTTGATACTGGAATTGCAGCACCAGAAAATCCACTTGCAATTTGTATCTTCACATCACACACTATAAGAAACAAGTACCTTTCCTGAAGGAAATATAGCTGAGAAATGAGAGCAAAGTGGGACCAGGAAACAGAGATAAAGTGACTTGCTTGAAGTCTTGAAGCAAGGGAGTGGAAGAGCTGAGAAAGATCCTCCTGAGCAAGGACACCTGCTGGACAACACAGCCTCCTTGTACCAGCAGTCACAGGCTGCAATTGCTCATCTGTTCAAAAATGGGAGTGCCAAAAACATAGACTGAGATGTATAGTAATGCTTAAAAGGAAGCTGGCATGATAAAATATCAGTCACCAAAGAACTAGTGCTTATGCAGACAAAGAAATTTGTAGCGGTTATGTTAGACAAGCTTGCTAAAGCAAACAATGAGAAGGCTACTGTGCCTGGATTATTTAATATTAAGAAGAGTATTCAGAGGTCTTTTTCAGTGAAATTCTTCTGAATTTACTGGTCATTACCAAAATAGTTTTATAGAATTTTTCTATTTTTTTTTAAATGTTATTTTTGGGGTTACATTAGCTCTAGATATACATCTTGAGTGAAGTCCTTCTAGAAACCTATGAGCTTATAAAGAAATCAGTATATAATACATTAAGAAGTGCAATATTTTTTAAAATATATACTCCTGTTCCCATTTGAATAGAGAGAAGAATTTATTAAATGAGTTTTACTATACAGTAGAAAAGGTAGATACAGAGAAAAAGTGAGTGGAGGACACTGCTTACAAAAAAAAAGAAAAAAATGTAACTTGTTGCACTTGCATATTTTATGACATCCCTCATTTAAAAGAAAACAAAACCAAAACCAAACAAACAAAAAAGCACAAACCAAAACACTTAGTATTTCCTGGTTTTGTTTTGAAAAAGACCCAAGATTTTTCCTCACCCTGCAGTCCAACAATGTATCTGTGACTAATTTTGTCACTTTCTTTGTCCGAGACAACTTTCTATCAGACGTTTTCTTGCTGACTGGTGGAAGAAAAGGAGGAGGGGAAGTGTTCCTGAAGGCTGCAAGCCCTGTGAGAAATGTTCTCCGGGAACATGAATACTCTCCTGACTCTCCTGACTCCCCAGCCACAAGCTGACACATCCCTTTCCCTGGGGTCTGGGTCTCTGAGCCCAAGGCCTGGTTTCCATGAAGCATGTCTGTGTAGCCAGGACTTAAACTTCTGAGAAGCCTAAGTTTTGATAAAATAGTGCAAGAAAGTCTCCAGAGTGAAGCAAGGAAGGGTTAAGAAAAGACAGTGAGAGTGGCAGACAGAGGTCTGAATATTGAAAAATGCACAGTCCTCAAGCCAAGGATTCAACAGGAAAAAATGCTACCAGAAAATATTTGTAGCACTAAAGAAATAAAACAGGGATCTCAAAACTGCAACTCAGCAACACTGAGGACCTGTTGATGCTATCCCATCCCTACCTGAGAGACAACCTCGTAGAGAGCAAATACATTTTGTGTGCTATAAAGGATTTAGGGAGACATGTCACTGTTTGGCCTAGGAGCTCATTCTTCCTTAACATCTATCGCCTGTATCACCCTTTAAATAATTACTTCATACTTTGAAGCTCAATGACTCTTGCTTTCAAACTGTCTGCAAGCAGTAAAAGCTGTCTGAATGAACTGCCCCAAACAGAAAGGGGAAGAAGAAAGACTTCTCATCTATTCTACTGATGTGTAAGGAGACTTTAATGTTAATATTTGTCTGTTAGCCCCATGTCTGCCCTGGTAGGAAATTGTTGCCACTACAAAGCATCTGCAGTGCTGCATTGGGAATGGAAATCATATCCAGAAAGAGTAAGAGGCCTACAGGACTGATTAAATTTCCCTTTTTTCTTCATCCTCCTCCCTGCAGATCCAGGTATAGGGCAGCTTTTGGCACAAAACTGGAGAGAGGTCAAGGTTTCTAAAGAGTGCAACACCTGTGGAGTCTCACTGATGACTAGAAAATGAAATGCCACTGATGATCAATGAAACATCTGCTGGTTTGTTAGGAAAGCTTCAGGAAACCATATCTCATGTGTTGCACAGGACTGATGTTTGAGGTTCTCTTAGATGAGGATTGTCATTTATTGTGAGTTGAGTCAGCAATCAGAAACAGGGCCACTGCCTGAACTGAGGTTTCTACATTCTAATACTGCACACATGATATTGGTGTGGTCTGATGTTTTGCAAGATTTTTGTGAACACAGTGGATACAAGCGTCAGTCAGCTCAGCAGAACTCACTAAATTTAGTTGTTTGACATTGGGACTCCACAGATTTAAATGAGTATTGCACAAATGATTCCATGGCAGATTATATCCAGGCATATTGAAAATAACAGATTTAAATAGTTTTTTACTTTAAAGGGAAAGCTGTTGAGGAAGACCTTATCTCTCAAATATGGCTTGAGAATTATGACGTAATAAAAAATATTAATCCACAGGTTGGGTTTGTATAATTTAAAGCTTCTTTTAAATGTTTTAGGTATATTTTTTTTAGTTTTTCCTGAGGCTTGACCATTGGCAGTAGAAGACTTTAATGGTATTTGAACAAGTATTAAGAACCTATATGGAAAGTAAAGACTTCTGTCACATTTCTGATTCATCTCAAGTGAAAAACTTGTATTTACTTATTGTATTAAGGACAGCATTAGGGAATATGCTTCTCTGATTATTGTCTCTATTATCACCTGAATCCAATTGACAAAAGTACTATTATTGTTTTTATAAATTGTATTATTATTTAAAAATAAAATCAGAAATCACCAATATTTTCAGAGGAAGAGAAAGAAATCTTTATATAGTCATGTAATGGTAAAGTCAATCCTAGGGTTAAAAACCCACTAATATCGATAATATGTAAGTATCATAATGTGAAATAAAAAATTACTTCCCACACACCTCTTTCTGTCTACATGCCTTCCTTTGGTACCATACTTACTAATTTCTGTAGCACATTATAGAGAATGTGCGCAGCAAGATATCAGAATAAATATCTGTCAATAACAGGAAGATGAAAATCGTTCTAAGAATAGTATTAAAAGGTATTTAAAGTATTTACCACTTCATCATCCCACTCCCAGTGTAATTGAGATCTAGGATAGTATGGTATGTATTAAACAGTTATTTCAGGCAAAACAATACCTAGCAATTAAGCAATTTTTTTAAAAAATCTTTTCATAAAAATGTTTTCCCCAAGGTATTAATGGCTGTTAAAAAAAAAAAAAAGCTGAATGTGTGTATAAATTAAAAATTTAAAGTGTTTTGAGATGAATAATACATTGATATCCCCAAAGGAATTAGCTTACTTTGCTTTTTACAACTGATTTGTGTCCAAACCTGTGAAATCATTAATTGTTTTGCACTAAGTTCAAAACAATTATAACAATTATGAGATATGACTGATAGTTTGACACTTAAGTTTGGTGATCTCTAGTTTCTTGTCAAATGTTTTGAATTACCTCTAGTTAAATAAAATAAAATAGATATTTAGTGAAATAATGTTAAATTGTTTTTCATATCATAAACAAAAATTTCCAGGCACAATATTCAGTGGAATGTTTTGCACGTATAAGATGAGTTTGAGACTTTGGAGGCAATGTGAAACATACAGATGTGAAATATAAACAACAGCACTGAGGACTACATAACATTTTGCATTAAATTCTGATTGCAAGAAAGTCTAGTGCTATAAAATTGAATGAAAGTAAGAGTACATCTAGGTGTGTTTTTTCCTTCTAAATATGTAATAGAAGCAGCAAGTGTTCTTCGTTTTGTTTGGGGTTTTCTTGTTTTGGTTTGGTTTGGTTTTTGTTAGTAGATAGTGCAATATAAATTTATGGAAGGAGGAGTAATTTATCAAAAAAGTCATAGAATCATAGAATATACTGAGTTGGAAGTGACTTACAAGGATCATCAAGTCCAGCTCTTAGCCCTGCACAGGACTGTTGAAGACATGCAATGAATGCATTAAACGCCTCTACCCTGTCTCTGTCCCTGTTTGTGAGGTGACCACCCTCATCCTGTTATTTCTACCGGATGATGTTATTTCTACACTGCCTTTTGCTGTTATTATATATTAAACCCTCTTTTTATTGTCCCCCACATTTCAGCTCCAGTTGAGCTTTGGCATCACAAATTTTCTCCCTGCAGCTGCAAGCAGCATCTCTCAGTTCTTCCCATGTCACCTGACCTTGTTTCCAATGGGCATATGACTTCTTTTTTGGCCTTATCCCCAAGAGAATATTCCTGTTCACCCAAGTTGGCCTTCTGTCTCTCCTCTTTGACTTCTGACATTTGGGAATTGTCTGCTCCTGTGCCTGATATTTGAAAAGTGATCAGTACTGATGAACCACAGCACCTGCAAAAAACATTTTCCCAGGGGACCTTACTAGTTCCCTGAGCAGCTTGAAGTCTGTTCTCCTCATGTCCAGAGTTGAGGTTTTTGCTCCCAGGTGATTTCTGACAAATCAAAGTCTCCCATAAGGACAAGGGTAGTTGACTTGGAAGTGTCCCTTAGTTCCTCAGAGTCTGTACTATTTAGAAATTATTTATTTTAATATTACTTATTTTAAAATTGTTCACAGATCAACAGGTATGAATAGACATTTTTTTTTTTGTGAGCCTGGAATAATACATAATTTTATTGAACTGAGAAATTTCTAGGAAAAATATAGCAGTTTATGGAGAATAGTCATTTTTATTAAACCAGTGCAATCTATTTAATAAAGCTGATCAATCTGTATTTGGAAATTGGCTATATCTGATAATAGATATATTATAGATAATTATCATTATCTATAATTATATCTATAACATAATAATTTATATTATTAATAATTATATATAATATAGTATAAAATAATATCTATATTATCTATTATTAATATATATATATAAGAGACCACAGCCTGAACTATGTGATATTTCAAAATTAAGTGTTTTTATAAGCTTGAAAATTATATAAAGGCAAAACTAAAAACTCTTTGCCAATACAGACTTATACATGCTCATGAAGAAGAAAATAAAATAAATTTTTTATTTTAGGTAATCTACTGCCTGGAAAAAGTGACACGATGAGTGAAGAGTTACAAGCACCTGGCAAAATAAAAAGCAGCTGTATCTGATTCTCTCTCTCTGCATATCTGGTAGGTTCCCAAATGGCACTTACCATCTTTGCTCCAGATCCAGAGCTCAACAGTCATCTTGAGAAGGTTTATTAAGAGCAAGGAGGAACTCTTCTACAAAGAAGAGTCCTCTGCCAGAAAGGTGAGTGTTAAGGATATCTACTTGTATGACTTGTCAGAGCATTCACTCGCTGGATCTAAATGGGGTTAGGAAAGATTTAGCAAAGACAATAAAGGGCAGAAAGATGTCTAGGGGACCTTCAGGTAACAAAAGTTGACACCTTGGTTAGTTTCTAAATATATGGGACTAGTAAGCATGGACTTTGTTGCTGAAGCCCACTGAAATCCTGCTTGAAATGGAGTTCTAGTTTGGAAAAACAAATCAATAAATGTTCATCTATTGGAATGAAGGTGTTGCTGATGCTTTTTCATTCTGTATTTCTGATTCAAATAGTCTTAATCTACTAAATTACTTCCTAAAAAGCTTGTAGATTACCAAATGGACTTGAGGGATCATTATCCCTTATTCATACCATAACCGTAACAGATTCCATCCTCTTCATTCTTCAGTAATACTTTGACGAGATCATCAAACCAATATGTTTAATGAAATTGAATTCTACTAAAGGACTTTGAAAAGATTTAGTAGAACTTCACATTTTGGTAATTATTTTATAATGAGGCAAACAGTACACAAGCTGTGCTTTATCACTTTAAAAGATCTACTGTGTATATTAGAATATGTGTTTGTTTAAATGGTCTATAACTCCACAGTTTTATCTGTTAACTGGAAATTAGTCTCCTGGTTAGTTTGTATTGTTTTGATCTGATGTCCTGTGGAGAAGAGTTGTAGATTTTTCCATCTACAAGATTCAGGACTGAAATGTTAAAGACTTTATTTTGCTTTTGATGAAAAAAAGCACTGACTGCAATTTGAAAGCAAATTATTCTCATTATTTAAGTCCAATATGCATTTATACTTTATTATATAATCCATTTCTTTCAATCAGCTTGCTATTTAATCCATCTGTTCTCTCTTTCTGATGAACTATGTTAGTTGAATAATTATAGAGAAAGGGAGTTCGGAAAAAGAATCTTGAAGAAGTCGTACATTTATAAGTGATGAACATAATACTCTGTCATCAGAATGTATATTAGGTTTTTAAAGGGGAATGGAAACACCTCTATGAGAAAAAAAAAAGGAGACATTTTAGTTTTAGTCTGTTCTTGCCATTTCCCCGATTTATGCTTTTGGATTGTGAAGGAAAAGAATATTTCTGTAAAAGTGTCTTAAAGGATTTTAAGATGCTTTGCAGAATACATAAATGAACATTTGGGGGTTTTTGTTTGGTTGGGGTTTTTTGTTTTGTTTTGTTTTGTTTTTTTAACTTTGAAACAACTTTAACCCTATTCTTTAAAGAGGAATAAGCCTTCACCCACATGCAGTGTCTGAGACATGCAGAATCTACATTGTTAGAAAGAAGAACAGCTCTAGATCGTGTTCTTGTTGAATTTTTAAAGACCCTGTCCAGCTAAGTGCGCTGACTAAGTGGGAGCTGTATTTTTCAAGAATATGAACAAGCAGAGTAAGTCTATACTTTTCCAAAAAGACAGAACTTTAAGACTTGGAGAACAAAGGAATTTTGGAGAGAGCTAGGCAGGGTAGAAAAATGTTGGTTCATTCTTTCATTGTTATATTAGGAGTCTGGAGAACAACAGAAGATGGAAACTAATTAGAAAGAGGAGAGAGTCCTTGTGATGTAGTAGGGGTCTCAAATATTTCTCAAAAGAAGGATATGGATACAAATGGATACAAATGAAAATACTTGTTTTATTCTGTTCTGTTTCTTTTATCATCTTCAGAAACACTCATGTTAGCATCTCTGGGAAGTAAATATATCCAGCTTTTTTCAACTGCCACATATCCTTAGAAGAAAAACTGTAAATTCAGATTTGTCATTAGGAAGGTGTTATAAAAAGTTCTGCTGTTCACAGTGTTTGTGTGTCTATGAGTCTGTATGTCTGTTGATGTGTGCGACCTGTGCCTTTAAATGGGGCAATAAAGCCCATTTCCATGATGACAAGCCCAAGAAAAAATGACAGACCAAAAATGAAAAAGTACTGTGGCTTTTTTCAGTCCTAGAAAAGCCTTCAGAAACATGGTTATGAGGAAATCTATATATAGCAGTGTAGTGGTGTTGTATTAAGGACCTCTTCCCAGATCGTGACCCAGGGCTCTCCAACTGTGCCTACAAATAATGCTGAAGAAGTTGCACTTACAACCATGTTGTGTTTTCCAGACATTATCAAGAAAACAAATGCTGTTTCAAATACAGGAAAAATTCTCCAATGCAGCTGTTTTCAGTGGCAGATACTTAAAAAGTAAAACCTGCAATATCAAAAAATGAAGACATTTCTAATACAGAAAGCCAGAAATTGAATGGAATTTAAGTCTCTAAGATGATAATTTTCCCTAATATTAAAACATAAACAAATAACACATTAAAAAGCTGATGCATTTGAAGGTGTTTTCACAGAAAATACTGGGGAAGTGAATATACAACTGTATAGTTAAAACATAATAAAACCACTTCTCTTCTCATATCATTGCTTCATTAAGACATTCCATTCTCGCTTATACTGTAAGACAAATAATGGTACAGGAAAACAAGTAATTCCAGCCTGGATCTTTGACACAAAGCAAATATTTTGCTTTCTGGGAATCCTTATGCAAGCTGTATAACTTTATTCTGTTTGCAGTCAACAATTATAAGAAGATTATAACCAGGACTTGAAGAGCACTGGAAGCCACAAGTGAGGTAATTAGTAAAATGATAGTGAATTACAATAACTTTGTAATGAAGGCATCTTTTCCATATATCATGTATCACTCATTTTAATGTAAATTGAGGAAATCAGAGCAATCAGGATGAAGCTTTGGCTCTAAACTACTTCTTATGATAAATGTCATCTCTAGTAATCACCTACTGTTTCTCTTCTCCCTGAAACTACCGGATATTCTCCCTCCCGTTGCTCCCTTTTTTTTGCCTTGGTTCAAAACATTGCTGCAGCACATCATGTAGGTATGAGGGCTGACTGAAAGAGAAGAGGCACCCTGCCCAGTCATTTCCACCCTGTCTGTGCATTCAGAGCCATTTCACATCCTGCAGCAGTGTCATTGCCTGCCTGTACTTGCAGCAGAGACATCACTGTGTGACTGAAGGTGGTTTGCCTTTGTCAATACCACAGCCATTTTTTTTTAATACCTAACTCCCCAGTCAGGTTGCTTTCTCAGCTGATGGCCACGTCCTCATCATTTTCTCCTTCTGTTGCCATGTTTCTGCATTTGCTGTTTGAGAGCAAAATTGTGCTTAATGAACATGGCAGCAATGTGTTCACCTCACATTTCTGGATTGCAACTATTTTTTTTGGCACAGCTGCTCTTAATGTACCACAAGAGCCTGGTGAGAAGCAATATAAGACCAGCTGTTGTTACAGTCATTATAATTATTAAGGGTTTCATTTGCAGTTCCTTGTTTTAAGGAAACCAAACAAAAAACCCTACAAATATAAAAAGCAAATGTGCAGGAAGCAAATTCTGAAATATTTAAATATAAGAGTATTTCTGATTGTTTCATAAACTCAAATATGCTGTGTATCTTGGTGAGATTTAAAACAAAAAAAAAAGCACGTGCAGCTTAATTGCAACAC
The DNA here is from genome assembly GCA_035583135.1 of Lophotriccus pileatus. Taxonomy (NCBI): domain Eukaryota; kingdom Metazoa; phylum Chordata; class Aves; order Passeriformes; family Tyrannidae; genus Lophotriccus; species Lophotriccus pileatus. The sequence continues at coordinate 104,112,740 of JAWWES010000001.1, read as the reverse complement.
AGTGTATGAAAACTATTTCTGCCACTATTTATTAGTGAATCACAGGAGCTCAGCTTAACATATCTACTGTTTCTCTCCACAGATCTGTTCTAGAAACATTATTGAGCTGAAATTCAGGAAGAAGAGAAGACAAAGCCTTGTACATCCAGGACCAAGAAAGATTTATCTTCTTGTGAACACCAAAGTATACCCCAGGTTTACATTGTTGTACTCCCATCCTACAATAATCTCCAAAGGCTAGTAAGTTGTCTACTCCTTTTTCATCCTGGTTTTTCCTTTCTTATGCCCCACTCCCCTCTCACCTGCCCTTAAATATGCTCTTGAAAGGTTCAAGTAAATAGGGTATAGTACAATTTTTACATGATAATGTAAATCTCTTGTGAGATGAATTCTTTAGCAGAAAATCCAATTAATTCACAGGAGAATTGACCCACCTGACATCAGAAATTCTTTTTGATTTGGGAAAAGACTGGAGCACAAAAATAAATCTTAGAAAGAGGTTGGTTTCTTTTACTTTCCTTTCTTCTTAGAACCACTTTCTGAGTATTTCCATGTCAATACAAAAAAAAAATCTTGTTTAAGCTGTATTTAAAATATCTATTATTATTGTTATTCAAGACTTTTTCATAGTATAAAGAACTATATTTCGGTGATTAAAAGGAATAATGAACAATTACCAAGAACTGAAAAACGTACCTTTAGCTGAAAAGCTCTTTACTGAAATTATTTTCTGAAAGTACAAATTACCATGTTTGTTAAAAGATGTGTTAATTCCCAATAGCTAAAGGAATAACACTGCTGAGATAGTGTTCAGATACATCACTGAGATTGTAATTTTAGCTCTGTCAAGAGCAAAGGAAACACTTAAGATTTGGTTAGGCTTAGATCATGTGTATTTAAAAGTAAGGCTATCTTGTTTTCAGTGCTATCCATTATTAAAGAACAGAATAAATCCCTAGTTTGATGGGCTATTTAGATTTGACAGAGTACATAAAGGAAATTTGAGAAACAATGGGAGAAATTTATTTCATGTTAAGAAGCAGCGAGGAAACAGTGAAATTTGCCTAAATGTAGTATTTTTTTCTCTTACTCTGATCAGTATAAATGTGTAGTACACATTGTAGTAGGCTTCACTTGGAAATGCCAAGTTAAAGTCTGAAAAAGGAGATGTATCCCACACGAATCACCTCCATATGGGCCTGTGCAAAATGGACAGATGCCAATGGCAAACTTGTAGTAAGACTTTCAAATTACCTGACACTTCCATAAAGTCAGGAGAATTTAAGAAAAATCCTGTTGTTAACTATTGCTGAACATATTATTCAACATATCACTAGATCAAACCCAACACACACTAATGAAAACACTCCATTCTCCAAAAGCACATTGTGCTTTTTAGTAAGAGTAGATGTGTGAAAAGCATAAGAATGTGAAGTCCCATTGGAAAACATGGTTTCTTAGACAAGACCTGACTTATTTAAAAGTATTTGTCTCTCCAAAGATCCTTTGGAAATCCAGTATCCAAAGAAATTTTTATGGTACTAATGAAACAGCTTTAACTCATACATGTCTGAAATGGCTTATTTAATTGCTTATTTAAACACTTGGATGATGTGCCATTACCAAGAAAATGAATTTCAGCTGTCCACTTGAGACCACACCATGTGATTGCTGTCTCTGGATCCTTTGCTGTATAGCTCCAGGTGAAAAATGATGCCAAACCTGCATAAAGAGTCCTCAGAAGAGTCTGTACCCAGAGGTATCTGTATTTTTTGCTAGAACATCACATGGAATGTTTTACTCTGTTTAAAGATTTTCCTCTTATCCTTTGTCACATTTATCTAATGATCAGTCTAATATGAATTGCATTTATAACTTGTAGTATAAAATTGTGTCAAAATATCTCGTTAATTCATTGTTTCTGTATGCCTTTAGTATGCAATTAGATGCATTTTCAGTGCATCTGTCAAAAAAGCATCCCCACCCCACTCTACATCCCTGGATTTTGTATCTGTGTACTATTTATAGATTATTCCTTACTCTTTGAACCAGCCCTTCCCCCAAAGTTGTCTATGTTGACATAAACATTTACTCCTGTTAGGATAATGACAAAATAAAATATCAGTAACCTCTCTGTTTTTTTCTTTATTATATATTTCCTAACAGAGTGATACAGTGTGATTATTGTTGTTGAAAAATATAAAATAAAATAAAATAAAATAAGTTGTAATTAGGGAAAGAAGAAGAGTTAAGGGGTTTTAATCTTTTTGGAGTATATCATGTTTTCTGAAAGCCTGATAGTGATTCATGGCTAATACATTTAGGGCAAGATAAATTTCTTGTAATTCAACTCCTTTGTGTTCTCACAGTATGAAATATACTATTGCAGATTAGTTTCCCCTGCTTTCTTTTTGTCCTTATTTTCCTCTTAGAGGATGTTGCATGTGGAGAGAACAACCAGTATCCGAATAAAATCCAACACGAAACATAATATGGCATTGCAAAGCACTTAAAAAATATTTCAAAATATTTGTGATCCATATAGAGAGAAGGGGCATGATTCCCACCCCCTGCCCCTGATGGCTAACCTTCTGCCTAAGGCTGTGCCAGGCAGGATATACCCACTCTTGTCTGATGGTGAAAGATAACATTTTGTAAATGCTTCCATGGCTGGCCAGCTGAGAATACTGAATGCCACCTATGCTGAAGGCACAGTCAGATGTGTTATGATGCCTGTACCTGATCTGGATTAAGTGTTGTTCCTTCCAATAGCATGTGTTCCTTATGCCAGCATTAAGGAAAGCAGTACAGCGCTTAACGATGACAGGAAAATGAATAAGAGAAAAAAAAAGAAAGTAAATCATATTTTGCCAGAGGTTAATGGAATTAAATGTAATCCAGAAACATTTCTTTAAACCTTCACAGTGTGTTACCAGAAAAATCATAAAAAATATCTTTTTTATACTTCTAATAATGATAATTGTAATTGTTCTCCTTAACACTCAATGGAATATTAAGTTATTCCATTTTAAATTCAACTAGCTGATACATAAAGCTGTAGAAGATCTAATTTCACATGCTACCTCCCTGTATAGAAGAGAAAATTAGAGGAATATAGAAATGGAGTTGTAATCAAAGTCTTCTGTATATATTTTCTCTATCCTTTTTTTGAAACCTTTTTTTAATAACAGAGATAAAAAAGTATGCTGTACAATTTTTATTTCCTTTCAGAAATTATTAATTGTTTTTGGCACTGAAGAATTCTACACAAAGCAATGGTTTTGCCTTCTTCACTCAAATGAGGTATGTAACAAGAAGAAAACTGACATGCAAAAGCTTTTAACCAAGGCCCCTGAACTTGTCTCTCCTATATAAATTCCATGAAGTAAGCATCAATTGCAGTATTTCTGACCTCCTTCATGGGATATGACTCATGCTTCATCAAGACCCAAATTCGTCCTCTGAAACTACTGAAGCTACTTATTAGATTTAGAATTAGTCCTCCTCAGTACAAAGGGTGGAGAAAGACATCCTCTCCCAGCTGCAGCTGTGCTGACTGATGCTGAGAGAAGAGTTGTCACCTCATGCCCATCTGATCTTTCCCACCTCCCTGCTGGAAGTAACCACCCCTTTTCTTCCCATCAACCAGATGAGTTTTTCCAGCCATCCCCTTCTCCATTTCCACCAAAACTGGCTGGGAGGGGTGTTTGAATACTTCACAGAATCACAGGATCTGCCAAGTTGGAAGGAATCCACAAGGATCATCAAGTCCTGGCCCTGTAAAGGATCATTCCCAAGAGTCACACCATGTGCCTGAGAGTGTTGTCCAAATGCTTCTTGAACTCTGTCAGGTGTGATGCGGTGACCACTTCCCTGGGGAGCTTGTTCCAGTACCCAGCTATGTTCTGGGTGAAGAACCTTTTTCTAAACTCCAACCTAAACCTCCCCTGACACAATTTCAGGCCATTGGTCACCACAGAGAAGAGATCAGTGTCCACCCTTCCTCTTCCTCTTTAAGCATCTTCATCACAGCTGAAGCAGGGTAGGAAGTGCAAAAAAGGGCACTGAACACAGAGGAGAGTGTCAGACCTGAGGTGTGTCAGAGAGCAACTCTTCAGCCCCCATGCTGCAGATTCAGGGAGATATCTCTCTGTTGCAGGACTGTGACCATAGCAGGATGTCTTCCCGGGGTATATGGGAAGTGCTAGAAATAAAAGGAACCCTTTTTTAGCCATGTAGGGTGTACCCTTCCTCTTTGACAAGGTTTAGGAAGATCCCCACTCTAGCAGAGACTTCTCACCTTGCAGTGCCCCACGTTACCCCATTGCTGTGTAGGTGCAATGGTTTGTGGACTGAGTGGAAAACAAACCTTTTTAGGATGGTGTGAGTATAGTTTTCTCTGGCTTACACATCATCTTGTCCGGAAGCTGCTTGTCGCCCACACAGAAACAGCTCTGCAACGTTTAACATCTTGCTTTGCAGAGGCTGCTGAGCTTTTTGGGCTGGAAGTCAGCTTGAAGAAGACAGAAGTTCTCTATCAGCCTGCACTCAGGAAGTCTTCCATCATCCCCATATCTCCACTGGCGAATCAAAGCTCAAATCAGTTCAGCAATTTTATTACCTGGGAAGCATCATCTCCTCAGACGGTAAGATTGACGCAGAAATAGACAACAGGTTAGCAAAGGAATACAGAGCTTTTGGCAAACTCTGTAAAAGAGTTTGGCAAAACAAAAACCTGAAGAAAAGCACAAAGGTCTGCGTTTACAGAGCCATTGTTCTGTCTACCCTTTTATATGGATCTGAATCATGGGTCATTTACCGCCACCACCTG
>JAWWES010000001.1:104096574-104107697 GCA_035583135.1 Lophotriccus pileatus | reverse complement strand
GTCTGCATTCAGTGCAGCTGCATTCAAAAGCTGTTATCTTCAGTTTTCTCTCTCCTCTGAAGTCTTCCTCCACCAGGTGTAGGCCTCTTGTGAGGCACTCCCAACATTATTCATCTGATCAGATTTCAGCCTTTCTTTCATTCATTTTATTTTAATCAGAAAAAAAAATATTAGAGGATGGCAAGGCAAACCAACAGGTTTGCTTCAGTGACATTCCTCAGGAGCAAGAATATGAAGGCGAATTTGAAACACAGACATCACCCTTACAAGTTGTCACAGATGAAGGGAATTTTATAGGCTGCAAGTCAATTTTTTAGGCAAACCTTGTTTATTCACCTGGTCACAGAGATAAACAGAATGTTTGATAAAACTAAAGTATATTAGCACAGTCAGATAATAAATTCTGAATTAAACAGCAACAATAGTTAACTTTTAAAATTCATGTATTGTATGAATTTATGAAATTATCTTCAAATCAGCACATGTAATATATCTAAATCCAAGATGTGTGAGATTATTTGAGCACATTGTCATGGGTTTGTGTGTTCTTATAGCTAAGTTGAAATCTTCCCTTTCCCCTGCCTCTGTATTGGGGGAGGGGAATTGGTTAAGAACTGTTTTCCAAGTGACTAATGGCCCAGAAGAAAAGGCTAGCCAGCAGTACTTATATGTTAATTGTCTGGCTTTGTCTTCAGGGAAACAAGGGAGGAGACTGGGTGGCCCGGATTGGGAACAGTGAGGGGGCTAGGAGGTTTTGGTTGTGGTTGGCAGTGTGGTTGTGGTGGTGGCTGTGCAGCTCGGAAGCTGCGGGGAGCTGGTGGAGCTGGCTGGAGTTGTCGGGGCCGTTGGACCGCTGCCCTGAACTGTCTGCCTGGATTATTGATTGACTGCTGCTGGGAGAAGACTGCGGCTGCCTGTGTGGTCAGAGCTGCTGGGCTATCAAGGGGCTGCCTCATCAGTTTTGGAGCTGTTTTGCATGGATCTTCCTCAGAGGGGGACAGAGCGACATCACTGCACGTCTGGGACCAGCAGGAAAGAGTGAGGTTTTTTCCCAGTAGCAGGAGTTGTGTTTTCCCTTTCGCTCCTCCCTCCCTTTAGTGAGGGGGAGAACTTTCATTGTTCAGCTCGCTCCAGTACCTGGACCATTGCACGTGGTGACTGCCGGTGACCCATCAGCACCCCCTGCTGACTGACTCAAACAGCTGCAGGCTCCACATCTCCAGTGGTTCAACATTGCCTCCTGCTGGTTGTGGTTATAATTGCCCCAAAAGGGTACAAATTGAATTGATTTTTTCACTGTTGGGTTTGTTCATTTTGTCCTGGAGGGGATTGTTCTAGGTGGAGGATTATTGCTTGGGTGTTTTACTTGTGTTCTCTTGTTGTTTTTGCCAATACTTATAGACCTTTCAATAAAGGGCTGTTATTCCTACCTTGATATAATTTTTAATTTCCTTTCCCCACACTGTTCCTCAATCGGAGTCCATTAATTTTGGATTTAAAATGGCTTAGAGGAAGGAGTTTTGGGTCTCCCTCGTAATTTATTCCCATTATTCCCAGCAAAACACTTGTGTCTTACTTAAACTGAGACACACATGCATATACACCAAAAAAAAAAAAAAAACCAAAAAAAAAATGTTCTACTGGAATGCCATAATTAAAAGAATGGATGAAAAATTGGATACCCAAAGTATCAGCATCTCCTCACAGCATTTCTATATACCAGGCCTTGGAAGTATGCAAGATGTGCATTTTTTTATAAATGTGGATGATTGCCTTTGTTTGTATGATTTCAACATTAACTGACGTAAATTGAGCCTCAGACTTATTTAAAAAGTAAATTAATTAAGCAATAAGGCCTTGCACACACTTCAGAATAATTTCAATAGCTTCAAAAGTTGGTAATACCTTATGTGTTCCTGAAATCCACAGGAGTTAGTGACATCATGTACTTTCCTCTTTCAGCAATTTTATATTGTGTACCCCTAGCTGTACGGCTGTGCTGTCTGTATATATCTGGGGTACATAAAAGAAGTGGACAGAATGGCAGCTCCACCTCCACCACCTTCTATTCTGTCTGAATATTTCTGATCTGAAAAAATCCCTTTTTTATTTTTTGTTATTATCTTAAAAGCCTGAAATAATAGCTTCATTTAAATCAATGTATATTTTGCTACTGATTTCAATGAGTTGGAATTTCACCGATACCAAGAGACACTCAAATATGTGAATGATACATTTATGTTAAATCCTTCATTCAAAATGGAAGAACTGAGACTCCATATGCAACCCTGTGCCCCTAGTTATAAAAATGTATGACAAAGACTTAAAATAGCAGAGTTAGGCAAATTCGCGAGTACCGAACTCTACCTATTATTATGATTTATGGATAAATAAATAATTCTTTTTTTGCACAAAATTATTTCATTTTAAAATGTGTGGGAATATGTTGTCTTTCTTTTGTTGATTACACTGTGGAAATTAAATATATATTAATTGGGATTATCATAATGATTTATCTATTGATGAAGTAATATCGAATTATCTTAACCAAGAAGCATTTGGAAATGCTGTGAACACTGTGTATTTAAAATCAGAAAGAATTATTTTTTTATTTATTCGGAAAATAAAAGTTACTTTATTTAAACAAGGAATTGAAAACCAAAATAATTTTATATTCTCAGGTCATAAGGACTGTACCAGCATGAGATTAATGACAAATCTGGAATTCAACTTTCTTGTTTATAATAAAATAACTGTTTTAGAGTTCTATGAAATATATATCATAGACAAAAAATTCTAGTGAAAAAGGAAAAATTTTCATTGACTTCAGAGAGTTTTGTCAAAGCATTTCTTCTAAATCTTCTATGCCCTCCTGCATTTCCAAATTTGCTATAAGCCCCCATTGCAAATGCCATTTTCTATGTATGCACCTTCCCAAATGTTTATGCAGTAATTTTGTTTTTATAATACCACATTATACTTTAATGAAAGTTTACTTTTCAAATTATCCCATAATCAGAGTGGCAAAGTTTACAGCGAAAGATGCTGCGTCAGCTCTTTTGATGCTTGATACACATCTTTGTAAATGCAACTGTCAGCTTTCAGGTGATAGTTTCTTGAAGTTTAATGTCACCATTGAATTATTAAAAAAAAAAAAAAGGAATGGATTTAAGCTTAGACAGTTTGGAACCAATATTTGCTCAGCAAGTTTGCATCAAACACAGAATAAGACTATCATAAAACCAAAGCTGTATCTCTTTAGTAATGAGACTTTGCATTTGACCTGCTTTCCACCTGTCACAAAAAGCTGTGCACAGAATGTGAATAAAGGGAATATGAGACTCATTTTTCTACTGAGTTAAAGCCTCAGTCAAGTGGAGGTTTGCCTGATTTCATTATAAATACCTGGTCTGTACTCACAACTGGTGAACCTTCTACATTAAGCAAGCGAACAAGGGTTGATGCCACTTAATTTCCATGTCACTGCTACTACCATTAGTACAGACGCAGGTGAGCAAGGGAATCTACTGTAAGCAAAGTGAGTGCTTCAATGTTAAAGATTCTTTTCTTTTTTTTTTAATTGAGTATTTCAGTTTCAGGATGTTTCAGTTTCCTAAAGCCTTAGCTAGTGCTACCATAATTGCCTTAAAACTCTCCCTTAAGTTTTGTCCTTTATGTTTAGAGTATACCTGAGGGTAAGGCTGGTAAAAGGTGGAAAACAAAGAGGAAAATATGCAAAGGAAATATATAAAAGGTAAATATATAAGAGGAAAATAACAGAACGCTGGAGTATATACCAAGAAGTGAGAAATAAACTGGGGAAATCAAAATTTATGTTTCCTTTCATTTTGATTTGATAGTTGACAGTGACAGACTATAAATAGGATTTTTCTATTTAAAGAAACAAGTGATGGATCTTCTATGAATTCTGTCCTGCTTAAATATTATCCTGTCCCATGGTGGTTTTTGTTTGCTGTTTTAAACATTTAGGTCTATTCACAATAGGATACATCTTTTCCCTGAGAATATCTCAAGTCTGTCTGGCTTTTTCCCTCTCTGATGTGCATAAGACCTTTTCCTTCTATTCTTCTGATTATAATAGGTTGAATTAGAAGAACCAATATATAAGGAACTTCCTACTGTAGTATGCAGGATGTGAAACACATATTTGCTGACTGATTGACAGCTTAGTCTGGACATAGATGAGCACAAAATTGTGAGCACATGGGGATGGGTTTAAAAAGTGCCAGCAATTGCACAAGAACTGCATCCAACAGACCCCTCTCATGGGAGAAGGAGTTTATCATGCAGACATTGGTCCCTTTACCGTTGGAACTGACATAATTCAGTATATCCCAGAGGAGAATGTAAGCTCCTATTTACTTGTAATGCTACTTGTAAAATAAGGGTAAAAGCTGAGCCTCTTGTTGCTACAAATGCATTCCAAGTTCTGTAAGCCAGTTTAATTACTGAAGAAACAGAAGCAGTGCTGCTCAACTTCCTCTCCACAAAACTAACTATGTGTAAGATTTTTCCTATGGATTCATTTTTTAAAATTTAAATTATTGTTATTACTGAAGGTGTTAGAATGGCATAACTCAATGGAAACTTGTATTTTGAACAAGATTTTCAAACGTTTTTCAACTCAAAAATCTATCCAAATCAATTTTTTTTTTTTTAATGCATGAGCAATATCCATGCTGCTATTCAGACTATCACAGGAAAACATCTTGTCTCCCTCCATCTCTTTCCACTTTCCTTCCTTCTCTCCCTACTTCCTGCCCTCCTTTCCTCCTTCCCTTCTTCCTTGCTTTCCTTCTTCTGTTCCCTTCTTCTTTCCTCTTCCTTCTCTCCAAGCACCTGTGGCATACAAAAGAGAAGAAACACCATAAAAGTTTCTCCTGCAGTGCTCATTGCTTTTTTCTCTCTTCCAGGAACATAAATACAACAGCTACTGCAAGTGCCTTCAAGATAGCGATTTGATTGTCCTCAAAATGTGCCACATATAAAGTGTGTTAAAAGTACACTAAATATAGACAGAGTACAGGAATGAAAGTTACATGCTCTCTCCAGAGGCTTAGGAAAGCAGGGAAGAGTGGAGAGGATAAGTAACAGCAATAGAAAAGTTTTTTTGGTATAGACACCAATCTTGGAAAATTAAAATGTTGGAGATTGATGTCTACCTTGTAGATAGCAATGCCTGGTGCAACTAATTAATCTATTAATTAATCTAAAATTATGTGGCAAATATTCAAACCAAAATGCATGAATATCTGTCATGGTTTAAGCCCAGCTGGCAACTAAGCATCATGAAGCTGCTCACTCACTTCCCCACCAGCAGGATGGGGGACAGCCAGAAGTCTTGTGGGGTAAGACAAAGTTTAATAGGAAAAGCAAAAGCTGCATGCACAGGCAAAGCAAAACAACAAATTAATTAATCACTTCCCATGGGCATGCAGGTGTTTGGACATCTCCAGGAAAGCAGGGTCCCATGAAGCTCAGTGGTGACTTGGGATGACAAACACCATAACTCTGAACACTTCCCAGCTCCTCCTTCTTCCCCCCTCTTCATATACTGAGCATGATATGAGGTGGAATATCCTCTGTGTCAGTTGGGTCAGCTGTCCCTGCTGTGTCTCCTGCCACCTTCCTATGCACCCACAACCTCCTTCCCATTACCAACACTGTTTCCAACACAAACCCAAAACATAGCCCAATACTAGCCACTTTGGAGAATATTTACTCTACTCCAGCCTATCTTGTACAAGGTAATGGTAAATCAGTTAGAACTCAGCAATATTTTTGTCTCTATACGTAATTCTACAAATTGTCCCAGAAAATTCACTCATATATGCACTATTTTAGAAACAGGAAACCTTGTTACATCAATTTTTGTAATTTAATCTGGAAAGAAAAAAACACTTCTGTGAGAAATTCTAATCTCACTATAGCCAGTATACTCACTAAGTTTGTCTGGAAAAATACTATTTTAAGGGGTTTTTTGTGTGATTGCACGGTCAGATAAAAGATCACTTAGCAGAAACTGACTACAGGGAAAAAAACCACTACCAGCATATTCTCGTCAAGGATTTATAATTAGTGGCAATTCTGACTGGTTTTATCCATCTTTGTAGTTGTGGCAACAAACATCACTTTTATTTCTGTAATAAAATTTAATGAATCTATAAGAAGAATGTGTTTGGTGGGCTTTCTTTCCTGGTTGGGCATTTGGAGGAAAAAAAAAGCAGGGTGCAGGATACTCTGTGTCCTGTGTAGGACTCAGAAGCATACTTTTTACAGCACCTATGGTGAGGAAACATAATATTTCTGTTTGAATCTCTGCCAACACCAAATAAATAAATACATAATTTAATGGTTTAAAGAAATAAATTACTAAGATGTAGAGTTATTTTAATGTGAGATTCTAGTAAAAATAAAACTTTATGGTTACAGATATCCAGGCAAATGTCTTTCTTTGACGATAAGGAAATGGTAGATCATATTAATGGAATACCAATCTGGTGCTGAATACTCATCTAGTCATTCTCACCTCCTACGTTCTGTCATCCTCCTTTAATGGCATAGTCAAGGAAAGGATTATATAAAAGAAGTTTATCATAAAATAGGATAGAATGAGTCACCAAAGGATACTTAAAGTCAGCCTGTCCAAGAGGGTGGTAATGTTGTCCTACTTAATTTGCTTGCTTATGAATTATATGTCTACTCTGCTAAAAGAATAATAATAATAATAATAAAAGTATAATAAGGTCCCAGCTTTATGTTGGTAATAAGGTCCCAGCTTTATGTTGGTAAGTCAGTCTGTATTTACTCCAAACCCAAATGTGCAGGTAACACTGGATGTTCATTATGCCTTAAAGGACTAAGGTCTTAAAAACAGTGAATCTGAATCAACACTGCACTTTAGCAAAACTGAACTTTGTAAGTGGAAATGACTCATATATTTCAAGTTAGGAACATATTAAGCATTATCCTTAAATCAAGGTCTTTGTCAAGGAGTAGGTCTCTGATTCAAACAGAATTTGGTGAAATTAATTTTCCTTTTCTATTTATGGATTTTTTCTTCCATAGAAGAAAACTGTGTGCAATAAAAGAATAAAAATGAAATATGATTTTTGCTTCATTGATTGTGGAAAATCAAATTTATAAAAGTAAGCAAGGGATGTCAACTAGGAATCAAACAATGACATTTTTTTAGGAGATCAGATTTTCTGAAATAAAAGATTTAATGTGCTGCCTACAATCAAGGCAAATACTCTTCATTGGTAACGAATTCAAACACAGTTGACGTGGAATTAAAATTTTATAAGCACTAAAATATACTTGAAATAAGTCAGAGGAACAGCAGATTTATTTTCTTTCGGTTATTCCACTATTTTTTTGTGACACTTTATTTTTGCTAAATATAATTTTAGGAAAAAAAAAATCACCCTGGCACTATGGTAGCTTAGGTGCTTATTTTAGAAGGGTTAAATTGTTATTCCATTGTGACTGATAGTTACAAATAAAGTTATATATATATCCTGATATGTATATCTTGTTAAAGGCATAGCTTGTTATTTTTCATTGGCCTGAATATCCTTTAGAGGCTTTGCTTTTGTTGTCCACTCCTGTCTCTAGTCAAGTAAGAAAGCATTTTAAAGCAAGTTATACTTATTATATTTTTATAGCACATGCCTTTCCTGCAATGAATGCCTTATGTAAGTACTCAGAGTGGAAAGAGAACATTTAAGTAGAGATACACCTGGTTAAAGGGATTGTGCTCCTTAGGAAGGGTGCATGTCTCAAATATGGCAGTTACTAAAACTTGTTCAGAAGACATTCAGCCAAAGAAAATTTATATAAAGCAATGCTATTTATGTAGGCTGGCATTTCTGAACAAGAAAATGTATCTGTATGTACGGTAGTCACACATATTTTTAACTGTGGTTCAATGTATAATATTATTCTAAGCTATTTTCTTTCTCTACAGCAGCTCTTAAAAATATCTGCTGTTCTCAAATCCCATGAAAGGAAACAGGCTCCAAAATAGAAAGGCCAATTCTGAACAGGTTTGGGGATCTGCTTCTCTTTTTTATTTTCTTTTTTTTTCTTTGGATAACTTGCAGATACAAGAATAAAGCTACTCCAGGTTGACATTCTTTGATCTTTTTTGTTTCATTTCAGTTAAACACCGTGTCAAAATCCAAATATGCACATTCTATGAAAGAAGACCACGGCTAAATCTGTAAAAGGATTTATGCCCCCTCATTTTGCCTAGCTTCCTATATATTGGGATGCTCAAAAACCGCAATCAAGTTCCATCTGGTGTTTCAGGAAACTACAGTATGTAGGCAATTGACTTTTTACTCATAAAGGTTTCTTTGGCACCTGAAGGTATTTACTTTTACATGATTACAGCTGTCTATTGGCTGAACATTTAGCACAGGATTTCCTTAAGATCCTTCAGCAAGACATCTCCCAAATCACCTCCAATATCAGACTGGCAGGCATTTTTACCATATGAATCACAAAATTAGTCTTGGGAGTTAAAAAAAAAAAAAAGACAACCACACTGTCAGATAAAACTGTAGGTCTTCTTCTTAGTAAGGATTTTAGTGGCCCAACTGGCAGGTAGGAGATAAGGTTACAGTCTCTACTGAGATGGAGGGAAATTAACTCTTACTGCCTAACAGACAAATGCTTGGCATTGTATTTCCTGTAGCAGGTCTCATTTTTTTCCACTGTAGGTTTCCCATGTTTTATATAACAAATAAATGTTGTTTGGCAGAGACAGAAGTCACACATAAAAATTATTTGGTTTCATCCACCTCTGGTGTAGTTGATGAAAAATTCTGATTGAAGTATTTGATGCATAAGGAAGCATAAAATGATCAAAAACTCTTAACAGCAATTCTGTCTGTAAACAGGACAGAGTAGCAGTACTTAACTCAAAAAAACAAAGGCCTTGCAGACTGGAAGAAGTCAAAAGGAATTTGCAAGATACCATTCAGAGATACTTCAGTGCGAGGAATCTAAACAAGGTAAACAATAGGCATTTAGGGGAAGTATTTCAACAATGAAACATATCATCATAGTAAACTCATGCATTTCATTAACTGCTGTTTAAGGCAATTATCTAAATGGTAAAAAATCCTCATCAACCGGAAAAACACTCCTAAATTCTAGAGAGAAAAGAGCAGCTTTCTACTGATCTCTTCATGCTATCTAGGCTGTTTTAGCATCACAATATATCTTTGAAAGAATCCAGGATATAACTTCTACTCATTCATGCATTGCATAGCTTGCTTTGATGACTAGAATTTTGATTTGGGAATTTGTTAGATGGAAAACTATATACAAGTTGATATTACAATATTCAGTATTTGCTAAAATGCTTAAATCAGTTTACTGTTCTAGATAAAAGGGGAAAAAATTTTACATTTTAAATAAAGGTCTAACAAGCATTGTATATTAAAGAAAATAATTAAAATTGTTTAAGGTTATAAACCCTCAGAAACATAAAATATCTTTATGCAGATTTTAGATGATGGTTTGTTTGTCTTTGAAAAGATTTACGAAACAGAATATTCACAAAAGCAATCCTTATTCCCATAATTGACAAGTGTGCTTAAGTTATGCCTTTTACATTATTATTCTTTTAAAAAAATCCCGAAGTTGGACTAAGAATAATTGTAATATCTTTCAAAACAGATAGTGCAACTTTACTCCTATATGCAGATGATTATCTAGTATATATAATACATATGACTAATATAATGTGATGAATCTTCTATTAGGGAATTTCTCAACTGTTTTTATAGCCCACTGTTTATAAATGAAGACTTTCCAAATTTAAAATAGGCAAACCCATACTGAGATATGAGACACTGTGGTAACAGTGTTTGTCAAATTCTGAACAGTGTTTGTCAAATTGCCTCACTAATGGTAATTAAACAGATCATGTAGGGTGCTATAAGATTGAATCTTACTGGTAGACTACTTAAAACAGGAGAGTGCAAAATACACATAGGAAAAAATAAGCTTTCTGTGCGAATCAACTCTCCTAAAACACTTTAGAAAAATGTGATAGGAGAAATATTTATACACAGAAAAATCAAAGATGTTCTGGAAATCACGCATTACCTTGGGTAATCCTAGAAACAATTGTGGCATGTGTAAAGACCCTAAGACTATGATTTAGATAAATTATAAGTAAATACTAAGAGAAAAAAATAATTGGGAAGAAAGAAGACAATAAAACTAGCTGAACTCTCCCCTAAATTCCTATAGATTGCTTTACAGCAGACATATCTGTAAAATGAACATGTATAAAAGAAAAGTAATTTGAAACAAGGAATTAGAGTGGTATCAGATTCAAATTTATCTCAGCCATGGCATTTATGAGGAGAAGAGTTTGGAAAAAGCAGATTTTTTTGTACATGTTCAAAATAAAAGAAATTGAAAAGTTGACATATACTTCATTTGTCCACTCTGTCTTGAATACCTGAAATGACAAGTATATTTAAGAATAGGAGATTTAAAAAGGCAAAAATGAGCAATACATCAATCATCTTGGTTGGAAATTTACTGAAGCTATAGTTACAAAATATTGATGTTTGTAGGGTACTTTTATAATTCGGTGTAAAAACTGAAAGCTTACCCCAAAACCCAACACATACCACCTGTATCTCTGAAAGAAGGTCATGATTATTTATATGCCTTTCTTATGTGATTTTCACTCCATGATAACTTAAAAGATCTTGTCCTGAATATCTTTCTTAGAAACAAACAAATAAATCCCACCACACTAAAAATAAACATAAACTGCCAAGATCCATTTTATGAAGCTTTAAAAAAAAAAAATTAAAAAAATCAAACAAATGCACAATATTTCCATAGCTTATCTCAGTGAATGTATCACAAAAATGTAAAAATATTTTTATAAGAGAGCCTGTGAAGTTTATGTTTTCATTATCTCTCTTCTCAAGACTTATAGATGTGCCATCAGTAAGCAGTTTTTTTCAGAATGACAATGTGGGTAAATAATAATAATAATAATGGCCCGTCTTCGCGAACGAAGAGCTGGGGAAGGTCCTTACCCGCATATGCAGATAAGGCCTTCG
>JAWWES010000001.1:104050195-104093680 GCA_035583135.1 Lophotriccus pileatus | reverse complement strand
GAGTGCCATGATCTGGTAATCACAGTGGGGTTGGATCAAGGGTTGGACTTGATGATCTCAGAGGTCTCTTCCAACCCCATTAATTCTATGATTCTATGATTTTCCAGTAGTACCTTGCAGAGGTGAGGACAGTCTATTGATGGAGCCAGAGAACTAGTACTTACTTGCATGGGTTTTTTTTTTAGATTTAATCAGATAATTGCAGAGACAAGAAGGTAATCTCTCTCTATTTTTTTCTTACAGATACTGCTCCCTGTCTTTCTTAAAATATTTCTTGGGGGCATTACAGTAAGGAGACAATGTCATTGACCATATTTACATCCAAGTACCGTGCAGAGTATATACAACCGTGAATGTGTAGCGACAAAAGTAGCTCTTTACTTTTAAATATATTGCTCAGGCTATATACATTCTCCCTATCATCAGGAAAGGTCTGAAAGATACAGAATAATCAGCATGTACTTTTAACCTTTCAGAACACAGCTATTTAAGTGATTTCTAGGTGGAAAAAGAGCATATAATTGGACTGAGTTTTCACATAAATCACTTCCAACAGGAAATGTAGCTCTCTTATTGATAATATACATAAGGCTTACTACTGAAAAATTCTGGTTAAAGAAATTAATGATTCCCAAGTATGTGTAGAGAGACATACCAAAAGGCACAGATTTAAGAATAAAATTATTTGCCCCAAAGTTACTTGTTCATTCTTAGAAGGAAATTGCTATGATCCTTCTTAAGTATCTTCATGATAATTATCATATTAAAAGGCACACTCTATCAAAAACATTATGCTGAATTTATTTTGTATTTTCTAGGGCACAATGTTTATTTATATGCACACACAGAGATATATGTATCTGCATACATTTTTTATAATGAATTATGTTAGCTTGAAAAAAAACCATTTCAAAAGTTTTTGGTTCTTTGGTTTGCTTGCTTTTAAATAGCAACTTATATCTTTAACTAAATGGAACAGAAGTGAAGGGTAATCAGAAAGGTAACATGTATCTTGTTACAATCATCACCATGGCCATTCACTGGTCGTGTTCCACTATGTCCCTGTCTGTCTTATCCAGCACTGGAAACAGATATGGCTCACCAGGGCATAGTAGAGAAGAAGGATGATCTCTCTCGATCTGCTAATAACCCTCACCCTAATGTGACACAGGATGTCGCTGATCTTTGTTGCTTGTTCATGGTCAACATGGTGTCCACCAGGCCTCCCAGGTCCTTCTCTGCAAAGCTGCTTTTCAGCCAGTATGTAGTGTTACCTGGCTTTATTCCTTCCCAGGTGCAGAACTTGGTATATGTCTCTGTTGAAGTTCGAAATGTTTCCTTTGGCCCATTTTTCCAGCCTGTCAAGGTTCCCCTGAATGGGAAGACAACCATCTGGTGCATCAGCTAATGCTGATTTTGTAGCATCTGCAAATGCTGAAATTTATTCATCAAATTTTAAAGGTAGAAGCTACTAAACCTATGTTTTTATAATTTATCATACAAATCTTCATCTTGCATTCATTTTAAGTAGTATTATGTATTAAAAGACCTCCAATAAATTAGTTACATTACTTGATGAGTAAAAAAAAAATTGGGTCTTATTCATTATGTGCAAAGGTTTCAGAAGCTGGCTGTACATTATTCATTCTCAAACCACTTTCACACACTCGATGTACAATTTGTTTTCAAATCTCCTACATGGTCTATTATTTTACAAACAATAATGTGTTTTATTCTAAACTGAAATTGATATTACATGCTACAAGTGGTGAAACATTGTGTGAAGGTTCCTCTTAAAAAGATAAAACATCCTCCACAGAGATACAGCGGTTCACATGAATAGGAAGTTTCACAGGTATATATATATATACCTGTAAGTTAACGAGCATCTGGGGAATGTTTCCAGGAATTAGGCCTTTCTTCTTAATAGCCAAGTATTTCTGAAAATTTTCAGAATTATCCCCAAAATAATTTACTGCAAAGACAACTATCACTACACCCAAAAATTCCAGGGCATGATGGGGGCAGCAGCATAGTTCAGGACTGATTTCCAGTGGGCAGTTTGGATGTGCATGTGGTGTCTTGGAGAAGAAGGAAGTGAATAATATAAACATGAGACACTCCTTGACACTAATCAACAGTGCCAGGGAACATCCATGGACACATTTAGTTTCGTAGCATAAATAAAACAATCCATGGACCAGGAATCCCATTACAGTGAATGCCAAAGTAGGCACGAGTTCCAGTGTCCTCATTGTCCAAGGCAGAGCAGCTGTGACTTAATACTGGATAATCCTTTTGTTTGTTTGGACAACTCAGGTTTAACCATCATCATATGTAAAACCTGGAGATAATATTTGAAGACCTGTAGAGATTTGAGAATTAGACATTACATTAAGCACTACTTATGCATTATATAATTATATATATAATATATAGCATATTCTTCTGTTGCTGAATGACAATTTTTTACCTTTGCTTTTTAGGATTTTTTTTCCACTTTGCCCACATCGTGTTGTTCATACTCTTCTCTCCTTCAAAATTAATAGAAATTATCTAATAGGAATTCAAACTCCAGCTCATGAACTCCTATTCATGCTTTGAATTCTGTCAAAATTCAGGACTTCCCAAATCCTGCTTCTTTTCATTCTTCTGTTTTACTTTTTTCCTCCCCAGGATTGAGCCCTGTGGATTTATCCACAATTAAACAAGCTTAGAAATCTTTCTCACACATATAAATTTATGTATAAACTTTCCTTTATGCATAGATGCACACACAACACACACACAGAGCATTGCAAAGAGCAACTGGAGATGTAGGAGTTCTTCTGCCATTAGAAAGAATTTTCAGTCATTGTCCAACACAACAAAAAGAGAAATTACATTTTATAAAACCCATAAAAGTCTGAGAAGGTTATTACTAAAGAAAACATGCTTGATTTTTCTAGGGACAGTTTCGGAGAATGATAGTGATACAAGTAAGAAAAAAATCACTAGGTGTTGCAGGCAGTTTACTTTAAACTATGCAAGGAGTTCTAAGATAAGTACTGAGAATTATTTATCTCAAATATATTCATCCTAAATATACTCACAATATAATTCTTTTCCAGGGCTTTGATTGATGTAGAGCTGTGAATTAAAATCTAACAGCTGAAGATGCTTTTGCTTTTACCTGTGCATGCTTCTCCACTGATGGCTGCTGCTTTTCAGAGTGACATCCCTAAAGAGTACTTAGCAGAAAGTCCTAACCAGCAGTTTTTCACCAGCTGTATTAAACTAAGATGAAAACTATGCTTAGGAGCAGGAGTTGCAGGTGGCTCCAGGCAACCCTTACACCTGCGAGCATCAGGCAGCATCTGAGTCCACACACAGTCCAGAGGATCCAAACATCATCTCAGGGTCGGGGATGGAGACTCTCTCTGCTGTAGCATCATCGGGAAAGGGACTGATGTGGGGTCCTGGGCTGTAGGGTGAGGGTGTGAAGAGCCAGGAGAAGACCCAGGGGGGAGCTGGTCTGAGACCAGCTTAGTTACAGCCCTCAGGTCCTAAAACATTGCTGCTTTTCTTTTTCGGGTGAGGGAAAGCTAAACACTCTTTGTAGTTTTGTGATTAGGGCATTTTGACAGTCATAGTGATGTGTTGATGCATCTTTTCTCCTTTGAAAGAAAGTGGAGGTGAGGAGGGGAGGGAACTAGGTCAAAGTGCATGTTTGTATTATCTCTTTTCCCATACCACTGCAAATGTTTTCATCTGAAATCTATCACTTTGAATCAGGGTGACTCAAAATTGGTTTCCCCTTTCCTAGGCAAGTGTTCTCAAATCTGTTTTCTGCACACCTTTTCAAAACAAAGTAGGAATAATTCAATTGTTTCATTCCAGGAGAAATGAGAAAAAAGGAAATTAGGAAAGCTCAGGTGGACAACAACAAAATGGATGTGTTAGGATTTGTATATCAATAATTAGAAACTGAGCAGAGCAGATGACAGAATGGTCGTTTGTTAAGTGCTCAGACAGAGGAGAGAGTTGCTTCTGTACATGCAAACAAAGGAACCTTTGTTATAGAAAAGAGGAGAAAAATAACTACTGTATGAATAAGTATTACTCAGGAAAATTGTTAGCTGAGGAGGGGATTTGAGGATGCAAATTATGACAGACAGCAGAGGGCCAGAATATTCACAGTTTGAGGCTTCTTAAATTTGCCTAAGCAGCACAGCTTCAGCTGGAAACTCATTTTCACAGTATGCCTGAGGTTATACTGAATGAGCAGAAAACTTGCACATAAATGCATGAAACACAAAAGCCCAAGGTGCCAGTGAAGGCTCGTATTGAGAAACAAGGTTGTCTTGTGAGAAGGCTTTACCCCAGTATTGCAGCACATTGTTCAAATGCTTTTGCTAGAGCACAGAAGCAAACAAGATAAAAACAGCAAAAAAATTAATATGGCAAGGAACCCCTCATTTCACCTTTGCTCACAAGTACTCTATTTGACTTGCTAAATGATGTAATGAACAACTCAGAAACATAAGTATAATTTTTCCAATATTTCCTAAAAAAAAATCAGAGAACGTAGGAAACATAATAAATTGGGGAAAGTTAAGAACAGAAAAGAAAATTAGTGAATGTAAGCTCTGAAAACTGTAGGGAATAATAATAAAATGAGGGGGAAAGAAAAGAGAGAATTTAGGGACAAACAATGATTATTCTAATTTCTATTAGTCCATTTCTAGCCATTGATACCTACTATTGGAGGAAAAAAGAGACAGAATGCTACAATTGCAGTTTGCCCATTGCTATTAAAGAAACATCTGAAGAGGCATTTCAAACCATCTAAATGGTGAATATTAAGCTGTCTAAAAATTAGTTATAAACAGAATTTAGCAAATAATAGTTGATGAAATATATATATATTTTTGAAAAAGCCTAATTTATCACAGACCTAAGCATTTACTTTGAATGTTTTGTGTACAGCTATGTTTTCCATTGGAAAATGCTCTAGTAATTTATCTATTCTGATTTTTGAGATAATATTTGAACACAAACTTGAAATTATTCCATATCAACAGATACAATTTAGATGATTTTTAGTAGCTTCTATGGGAGAACTTGGCTATGTGAGAGATGGTGACATTCTCATTTGTGATCCAAACTGGAACAAAATTATATTTTGAAATTAAAATATTTATTCCAGGGAAAAAATAAAATAATCCAATTCTCCACACTTTTCTGGTTTATTTTTAAAATTTTTAAGGTGCTTATGAAACTTCCTAGCAGGTGGGTAATTAAGAGTAATGTATATTAGAGTAGGAAAGTACCAGATAGAAAGTAAGAAAAGTCTTGCAGGCTTTTAGACAAAATAAATTAAATATTTTTCAGACCTACACCCATGAAACATTCATATTAGAGGTAAAGAAACACATGAAGCCTAAGTCAGTCATCAAATATTAACATGAGTATGAGCATGAATGTTGCACATAAAACACTCTTCTAGGAGAGAAAGTATCAGTGCTAGTGGGTAAAAGAGTGATGCTGTATTGGAAAAAACTGAATAGATTAAGAATATTAAGTTAAACTTTTAAGAATGAAGTTAAACTTTTCTGTGTGTAAAATTAAAAAAATAGGGAGTTAATATTTAAAAGGGAGCAAAAAGTATATTGATGGATTTATTTATAATCATTTTATTTAGTTGTAGTTATAGTCATTTGAACATCAATGCACCTAATCAGCAGTAACTTAAATAATTTCAGTCTCAACACTTTCACACAATAGAGGAAAAAATATTTTTCTCTTTTTTCCAGAGGGTTTTAATTAACTTAGCTGATTTCTCCATAACACTTGTGGATTCATGATCAAAAATTATTTTGGAAATTTAGGATATTTACATATATTTCAGTGGAGTTTTTCTTCCCTTCTTCAGAAGTTTTCATTTAGACTCTTAGCTTGTCTACTTAGTGAAGAACAGTAACTCTAACTTAATTTTAAAATTAGTTTGTAGGATTGCTTGAGGTCTAGCTTTGTGTTCCTTCCTTCCTTGCTGCAGGCAAGTTCAATCACTTAGTTAAATGAACACTGAAGAATAACTGCATTTGGTGAAAGAATACTGGTCCCACTGGGTGTAAGCTAATTTCAGCTCTGTAACTCTCTCTGGACTCCATTTTGGAGTTAAGGAAATTAAGGAAAATGCTGAATGATTTGGCTTTTTTTATAGAGCCTTTCATGAGAAAATGTCACCAGTATTTCCCTTTCAAGTACAATACAACTTTTTCACAGAAACATAACTGTTAATACATTTAAGTCTATGACGCTTTTTATTCAATATTTTGTGCAACTTCCCTGTCCTTAAGTAATTAGGATTCCTTTGGGCTGAGGTATTTGCAATTCATCAAAAAAGTGTTTATTCGTTGAATGTCCGTTAGATCAACTGATATAAAAATTCCCTTATCTGCATGTCTGTGAGAAATTATTTTTTCCCTGTGATGGGTTAATCGCCATTGCAACAATGTTACCAACATATTTTCTACCCTAAGGTATATTTTTATTTTCATTTAGTGTATATCAGGATCTCTTCATTAGACTGTAAAGCTAGTCCACCAAGAGTTGATGAATTATGAAGAGTGAATAAATTTGAATGCCTGGTAGGGTTAAGTCTTTAAGCTTAAAAGCTTAATTGAGGCTGAAATTAATCACAAGCAGTTTGGTTTATTTTTTATTACGCAGTGAATAGCCATGTAAGAGTGGCCATGACTATCTAAAGTAGATTATAAAGTCTTTCCATATTATTAGGAGTTTATCAAATGAAATATTCCAGGATAAACATAAGAAGGGCTGACACTTTCATGCCACTTTCAGTGACAGCATTATAGTCGAGCAGGTGCTGTGTAGACCAATTTTGCTTCAGTGAGATAAATCAGTCAGAAACTGACTCAGATCAGTCACTTTCTAGCTACACTCTGGAAAATTTGGCACAAGTATATTCAACTTCCTACTGATGCAAGGTCAGGAGGGCTTCTTTTCTGTACAATGCTGCACTCATTGGGGATTTTTAACTCGTTTTAAGATGCAAAAGATAATTAAAAAAATAATAATCTCTAGCAATACTTGTCTGTGAACTCTTCTAGAAGTGGTAATAGAGATTTGGGCAACTGGGGTTTTCCTATTGCCAAATATGAATTATTCTGCTTTAATATCCTAACTAAAGACTTATTTTGAGAAAAATAAAATCTATATTATTTATAACTCTCTTGTTTGTTTTACCATGTAGAGATAATAGTTAGTGTCAGGAGCCAACTTATTTAGATCAGCCACTTAAATTTTCAGTCACTTTATGCTGGAGAATAATTTTGAAAATTGAATAGTAATGACATGTAAAATAATAATTGTGTATTATACATATATATAAATTGTGTATATATATATACATAAATTATGTAATTTATATATATAAATTGTGTATTTTTATATATATAAAATCTTTACATATGCAATGAATATTATAAAATATCTCTATACTAATATAAAATACTTTATTTTTATATATTATAAAGGTTTTATATTTCAGACACACACTATGAGTATATGTGTATGTTGAGTGTACTGCAGTGCATACTGTAAGAAACCTGTACTGAAAAATAATTTTAAGATGTTAATTCCTTTAAGTAGAAGTTGTATTCCAAAGAGGAATATTAGATAGTAAATCACTAGCCCTACTACTCATGCAAGTGTAAAAGTCTAAATTTTTCTTCTGATGCATGGCATAATCTTAGGCTCAAAGTAAAATGCATGCTTTATCCTTGTGTTTAAGAAAATGAGCTGCTGATTTCTGCCAATATATTTTGTCTCAGAAAACAAAAGCAAAAAGCTCATTAACATCTTCTGCTACCTCTTAGAAGAGAATTGTTCATTACAATGAAAACGGCAACACAATTTGGCAAAGCCTGTCGTAACTCTTATAGGTGTATGCAATAAATTACTAAAGAAGGATTGTTATAGCTCTTCATGACATATTAAAATTGGCATCTGTCATATCTCCAACTATGCAAGAAAAATTTGTAACAGAACTGGGTGTAACAACGTTCTACATGCAAATCCAACTGCAGCAGGACTTTCAATTTCGGAATCGGTTTAAGACTGAAAAAATGAAGGGTTCTCAAAAAACATAGGAACACCATGGCATGGAGGCATTTTAATTTTAGATAATACAACTACAGTTACTATTATTCATAATTTTCTTAATAATTATACTAATTTTATTCATATAGATGGATTTAATGAAGATTATGCAAACTGTAAATAGAAGGTACACTATCACAGGAAAGGAAGTGAAAGAAATCAACTTAAAAAACCTGTTTTAAATAAAATTTCTACTGCATAAATAGTTTATACATCTTTTTTCCCCCTACTGAAACCATAAGAATTTAAGAATTAATATAATTTTTAGAATGTGTTTAAGTGCTATATATGCAAATAATTAAGTATTTTCTGTAACTAGGACTGTAAAACGGTGATTTAGCTAGATCTTGATTTATGATCTTGATTTATAGAAGTTCTGGGAAGAGATTGGTCATTTGTTTTTTAATATCTTGCTCACTAACATAAAGCAATGACCACTTTTAAAAAGATATTATTTTTACATGAGCAGCTGGTGACGGTTTAGCAACTCTAATTGCTCGTCTTAGAACCACATTCCTAAAAATAATGAATAAATCAAGAAATGGATCTTCTGACTGAATTCTGAAGGGAAAACTTCAACAGTAAATAACCAAAATTACACTACATAACAGTGAAAAATAGGGTGGAATTTTCACCACTTCATAGCTTCAAAATGTGTCTTTCATTATGTATTTACAAAGCAGTTTACCCTAATTTCCTTTCTATCTTTTATTTTCCTATTAAAATATCCATTCTTTGTTTGAATTTAGGTGTTTTTTACAGATATTATAAAGTCCTGATTCTAAGTGACAAGGACATAAATTCTCATGTTTATCCCATTTAACTTCTGTTGGAAATGAGTATTTTGTCTTTAAAACTTATCTGCTGAAATATGGAGATATATTTCCTCATTGAGTAGTTGGGAACGTAAGTAACTTACTCTACAAATTTGTTAGAAGCCAATTTATTAAATATTTAATGAAAATATACTTACAAACATGCTCTCAGATTTATTAACTCTGAGGTAGCAGCTAGTTGTCAGATATTTACCCAAAAAAATATACCAAGGAATGGAAAACTAACTTCCTATTGCTTCTGAAAATATCTAATGTATTTCCTAGAAAATAAAATATGTTCTGCTATAGAATTATAAATAATTTATTATTAGATAAAAAAATACTGCTAGAAATTTATATTTTTAAACAGGAACAGGTCTATCTTTCATTTTGTATTTGCTAAGACTCTTTCCTACTGGCAAAACTGCTAATTAAAAGACTATCACTTCATGATCTCTCACTAAACCATTAAAATTTTTAGTCACAGTACACAAATGTACCCTAATCAATTCCACTGGGAGTGCATTTGTTCCAATGTTTCTGCTTCCATGAAGAAACTGCTATGTTTCCTTATGTCATGGGTTTGTCTAGGTGACAATTTTTTACCATACCCCCCCAACCAAATTGCTCTAAGTTGAGAGAAAGTTTATGCAGACAAAACCAAATCTGATTGGGGAGAAATAATATTAAGATTTATTACTGGTAAAATAAAAACTGAACAACTATATCTACAACAATTCTAATTAACTAAAATCAGTACGTATTTACAGAAGTATCCCTCCCCCCTTTGAATCAGTCCAGAAGGAGAAAGTAGATTCTTTTAAGTCACTCTGTATCACTTGTAAGTTTCTTCTCTGTTATCTCTCGGACAACTCCTCTGACTCGTTGCAGCTGGAACAGTTTCTCTCTGGCCCTTTTCTCCTCTGTATCGGCCACAGGGCTGGACCTACCTCCCTCCTGGGCTAAGGCCGAAGGCTGGGGGTTACCCAGATCCTGTAGGTCTTCCATGGACTGCAAGGGGGACACTTGCTTTTCCATGGATCTGCAACACAGGGTGGCAGGGAATAATGGCTTTTGAGTCCACCCCTGTTTCCTGTGGGGTCCCTTCCCACGGGAGTAGTCCTTGATAGACCTCTCCAATGTGGGTCTACCCCTTGGACAACAGTTCTTCCATTCTCTGCTGTCCATTAGGGTCACAAATGCAGCTACACCATCATCGATATCTCACTGGAATCACTCCAAGTCTTACCCGAGCCGACTTGCTCCAGCGTAGGTCTCGGACGTGGGTAGCTGTACTGGCGAGGTCTTACATGGGCGTTTTTGCTCTGGCATAAGACATCTCTGGCTACAGTCCAGCAAAACCTTCTACAGAGTTACATCTTTTGTGTCTATTCCAGCATGGGCTCTCCAACAATCTTCCACAGGTGGCAGGGATTTTAATTTCAGTCTTTTTTCCCTGCTGAAGGGAGAGACAGGGAGGGGGAAGAAGCAGCCATCTCTCCCCCCCTTTGCGGCTTCTCTCTCTGGCTGCTGCTAGCTCTGACCTTGAAGGCTCCGTTATCTTTCTGTCTGGAATTTCTTTTGCACAATTCTTTAAGTTTTTTTTCTTCACTCCATTACATGTCTGGATGAAGGGGGGTTTCATTGTTGCCTCTGCCCCCGGCCTAGTGTCAGGGGAGGAGGGAGGCCTGGCCCCCCGTTGGGGCCTGGCTGCGTCCTCCCTACATGGCTCCTCAATTTCCAACTGCTCAACTAACTTCTCTTCCATTTTCCTAAAGATGTTATTGGCAAAAGACATTACCAAAACTTCTGATTGGTTTTGTACCGGAAATTCACCTGGACAAATCACTTACAGTCCCCCAGGGAGGGGGGACCCTTGTAAACCCACAACACTTTATCTGCTTGTTTTGGCTGAGTTATTTGTTTAATATCAGCCCTGCATTTTGGTTGTGACCAAAAGGGTGTTGATAACACAGGGATGTTTTAGTTTTTGCTGAGCAGTGTTTGCACAGTGTCAAGGCCTTTCCTGGTCCTCACCCCACTCCACTGTCTAGGGGGCACAAGAAGTTTGGAGGGACTTCAGCTGGGACAGCTGAGCCCAGGTGACCACAGGGATATTCCACATCATATGGTGTCATGCTCAGCATATAAACAGAGGAAAGAATTTGGAAGAAAGGCACTTTTGGAGTGATGATGTTTGTCTTTCTGCTTCCCAAATCACTGTTATGCGTGATGGATCCCTGCTTTCCTGGAGAAGGCGGAACACCTGCCTGCCCATGGGAACTGGTGAATTAATTCCTTGTTTTGCTTTGTCTGAGCATGCAGCTTTTGCCTTACCTATTAAACTATCTTTATCTCAATCCACAAGAGTTACTTTTACCCTTTTAGTTCTCTCCCCATCTCACTGGAGCAAAGTGAGCATATATTTGTACTTCTCATTGTTTATATGATGATGTGTGTAAGGTTACACTCATTAAGTGCAATAAATTTTCCCCAAGTCTTATCTATCCATGATGACAGTCTTCTCAATGGCCTTGTGTTAGACTCATGATTAATACTTCTCTGCAAAGGAATCATATTTTTATTATTAATTTTTCACTATACATCCTTTATTTAAGAAATAAAAAAAGGAAGTATTGTCTTACCATTTGTAACACTTCCTAATATTGCATCTGGTAGTATATGAGGATTCATCTTGCAGCAATATGTTACCAAAATAAGAATAAACATTTATTTGGGTTGAGTTGGAATGTATCAAATAGAAGGATTATTTTAAAAATATGACCATCATTTTCTATTTTATTTTAAAAACCAAACAAACAAACCTCCAAACACTTAGGAGATTATAAAGTTTATACTTCATTTTGAATGCTTGAATCATTTGTGACACATTCAAAGCTTTTTGCTTTTTGTTAAGCTTGAATAGTTTTATAAGTAATCTGGATTTGGCAAAGAAAATATCAGTGTAGAATGGATGAGACCAGAATCACCCAAATGTCGAAAGGAAGCCTTTCATACTATATCAATATTTTGGACAAGCTACTTCATTATTTGACTTTGTGTTTCAAAAGAATGTGTTTGCCATTGGGCTTATTCTGCAGCATACACAGAAATGCACTGCATTCTGATTGTTTACCAGTTGTACTCCATGTATTCTCAAGGTTATTTTTCGTTTTCAAGAAATTTGCTCATTTTCGTGTTCAGCCACCCTCAAATATTCTGAGTACTGTCTAGCAGGACTCCTATACTCAGGATACCATTTATACCCAACATTTGTCCTCCAGAAAGGTTTAAACCAGATGCATTGTCATTAAATTCAAATGAAGAGATAAATGATGTGGACTTTAATTGTCTTTGCCTCAGAAAAATGGAAGAGTTCTTTCTACTGTGAAAAGAAGTTTTACCACTCTTAAAATGAATTAATTTGAGTTCCTCATTACTGTTCCACATTTTCTGTTACCCTACTAAGAGCCCCGTGACTCTTCTTCTGTCTCATGGCTACAAAATTCTGTTTGAAAGTGTTAGAAAGGGAAGTTTGGGGTCAAATTAACATTGTAAGTTCAGAAAAGATAAAATACTGTTGATTTTGCAAAGGATGCTATTTGGCAAAAAACCGCCCTTGAGAATCTCTTTTATGTATTCTATAATATCTATGCTGAGATCTATGAAGCATGTTCTCTTTCTATTTTTTTTCCTATGCAGAAAAAAATAGAGAAGGAAACAAAGCAGAGAGAAAACCTTGAGGTCTTTCACTTCTTCAATTAAAAATGTGTCAAGGGAGGTATCATTTGGTCAAATCAGCAGATTTTTAAATTACCTGTTATTTTTCTTCATTGTGTATCCATTTAAATAGATTTTTTTAAAGTTTGTACTTTGAGTGGTAGCATTTAAAGTTAATCCTTTTTTACAAATTAACCCCTCAGAGTAATTTCTACAGGCCAGTGCGCCAACAGTCGTAGGGTATTATGTTAATCTGGCAGGAATATCACCATCAACTGGCATCATATGGTAGCTATTACAACATCTTTAGAAGAGGGTAAAATAGACCAGATCCTAGGTTATAGCTACTTACACTAATATAATCTGCTTAAAAGGTACGGGCACCTAAATATCGGCTGAAGAAAAACACCTAAACCATCATGCCTCCAGAATCCCCTTAAGTATGAAAACAGAAAAATTAGAGAACTCAGCTTTTTATTTTGATGTGTTTTGGGTTGTTTTTAGGGTATTTTTAGGAGTTCAGTTTGTTTGTTTTTAATTTATATGTATTATATATAACAATAATCTCTTCTGAATGGCGTACTTGTATGTGCCATACATTCTCAAAACCCTAAGGATGGGTTGCCACCAATAAGGTGCTTCATTTGAAGATTTAAATTAGACAGATTTAAGTTCATGCTGTTCTTTTCATGAGAGGTATCCTTTGCCTGGAGTCTTAATATTTTATTTTCCTGCATTGTTCATCCTTTGACTTAATTATAATAATTTAAGCACTGATATGTCTTATCATACCCCTTAATTGGTTTGAGATCAACATGGGTTAGCCAAAATAACTCATAATTATGAAAAAGTAACAACACTATAATTCTCTATAAACCAGATACAGATGTTAAAAATAATTTTAACAAATGAATATTTTTTTAGGACAACAGGGTAGGAATAAATTCTTATATGCTATGATAGGGGCAACTAAGGATACAACAGGGCAATGAAGATCATCAAAGAAGATTTGGATTCCTTGAGTGTTATTTAATTGGATGGCACTTAAAGTTTGCATAATATAATGAAAAATATGCATAATTCACAAAGTTTATACTGTGTATACACTTATGCCAGTTAGATGTATGCACTCTTTGTTATCAGTAGAGAGAAAGAGAAGCTCCACTGGATGACTAGAATCAGACCAAGCGTATGATTCAACTGCTATGAATTGTACTCTAGAGAAACCTGACTATCCTCCTCTTGTGTAGTGGTGATTAGCTTCTTTAAGCCTTTTTATATAGCTCTGTTCTTTCTTTCTTGAAAATGAATGGAGCCACAGACATCAATATTATTAAAGAGGTCCTTTCTCCTTACACAGACTAGTAATCTAATCACCCTTTAGTTTTTCTTTGATCCTTTGTTTTCTCTTTCAAATGACATTTTAAGAAAGGCATTTGAGTAATAATTATAATTGTGATATGAATAAAAAAATAGACTTACTCTCTCAAAGTAAAAAGCAATAGTAGAATCTCTGAAATGTATGTGATGCAAGCATAGAATGGCTTCTATTGTTTTCCAGTTGTATTCAAGACTAATTTTGAGAGACTTCAAAGGTATCTGACATGGACTTACATGATACATGAATATTTCTAGTACTGTTTGATTGTTTAAAGCTATGCAGACATGTTTACTATTCGAGTATGTTCATATGACATATATAGAAATTTATGGGTACCAAGAAATACTTTGATTTCACAAGTGCATTACAGAAGTCAAACAAAAACATATATTTTGCTTTATTCTGAAATAATAAATATATTTCTATGCCAACTATGTTGAGATTACAAGGAACTACTTTTTAAGTTACATCTAGAAGTTATAAGTCAATTTGATAACTGCATTCTTATTTAGCTGAGGTCTTGATTATTTCTATAGAAATAGTTATACTTGCACGTGTTGTTTTCACACAGAATCTTCAAGACATAAAAGCAACAGCGCTGAAGAACACACTGAGATACAATTCTCTCTTGACTTGCTAATATTTGACTGACTTAAGGCTGAGGTTTAATTCAGCCAATTGCAGAGCCTTGTAGATACTGACAGATAATCTAGAACCTATCCTACATAATATTTATAGTAAGTTTTTATTGTTTTGGAAAATAGTTTTATTTAAAGGTGGTTACAAATCTCTACATGCAGCTAGGTATGGGATCCCACTCACCCTGCATTTTGCAGATTGCAATAATGACTGTGAATATAGAAGTGACTCCCATGACATGCCTACTGAAATAGAACATAATTTACACCCTTCTAAAGGATGCTGAACTGCAGTGGAGGGTTCAGAGAAGAGCTACAATAGTGATTTAGGATTAAAATAACTTTAATAGAAGGTTAAATCGGGATTTGATTATAATTTTAGTCATCTACAGAGGGATAGAACACCTAACCATAAACAAGACTTTAATCAAGCAAAGGAATAACTAACTTTGATTTGATGAAACTTCAACTAAGTAAAGAATAAGTTGAAAGACAGATCAATATTTGATTTGGACAATGTTTTTTAGTTGTAAAAATAATAAACAAAGTGCTGTTAAACTCCCTCATAATTCAACACAAAAAAAATCAGAAATATTTTTCTAAAGGACATGATCCAACTTCAGCACAATTGTTGATCCTATGAATATAAAAAGGGACAGTTTCTTTCACAATGAACTACTAGGTGAAATTCTAAGATTATCAAAATGTTGGCTAAATCATGAAAGTTTTTATATTAGGAACCTTTTAAGTATTTAAATATTTAATATTTTAAGTTAATGTGTATATTGTATATATTGATAATTTAAGTAGAAAAGCAAAGCAATAATAAGCCAAAAGGAGGCACTACTGAAGAATGATTTTCTAACATTAAATTGTTTCCAATTAAGTCCAATGATGATGTATCATAAGAATTTAGTTGTGGTAATCATATAAAAAGACCAAATAGAAGAAAAAATAATCCAAAATATAAATATCCAAATATAAATATAATATCAATACAAAAATAAAAATATTTTCTTTTCATACCTATGCCTATTAAAATAGATGTGCTAAATGTTTTATTTACTTCCACGATTTGTGGCTTTCTTCAAACTATTTCCTTTGTTTAAATTGTTAATACTACTTTAAAACATTGCTTTTAAATCTACTTCAGATTTTCTTTCAGTTCTCTTGCTTGAAAAATAACTGTGAATGCTTTATATCAGATTACAGAACAGACTTTCTAATTTGTCTCAATACATTCAAATGTTCCTTCACCTGCAGGTCAAGTTATATAACTGCCTAGTTACAGCAATTGAATTTCTCCTTCTGCAGCTCATAACTTGGTATTTGAATTCATCATTTACAGGAACGCTATAAACAGCCATCTTCATTGACTGAGGATATTACTTGTTTATCTGTTAGATAAGAGGCATGTGGTGAAAATAACCAAGAATGTGAACGTTCAGTTATGTTTTGGACTAAGTTATTATACACTGAAGTCATTATACGTTGACACTTCTTACTTTATCAGTGAAGTTTCAAAAACTATAAACATGCGCATTTATTGTTATGCAGTTTCCATTTTCTGTGCATTCATGTTAATAAGAGTGAATGTTAGTTATTCTAGCTTGAATTATGACTGCTTCTTTCTTGGTGCAGGTCTAGATATTGTGTTTTCTTCCACGTCTAAAAAGTATATACTTACTGTTTTATGTCTGTTCAACAGTAAAATGTTACAGCAAGTTCTAGAAGGTGCATCACAAAACATCATCAGAAATACATGAGCATTGAGACAACTGTTGGTTATATTTTCTATCAGGATACAGCTCTTCCCAGACTTGGGCTAGAAATTTCAAAGAGAAAAGACATAGCCTGCCGCAGACTGTGCTCCTACCCCACATTCACAGAATAGGGCTCCCTTGCAAAGGGCAGGAACAGGAGGCCGGGCTGGACGCTATTGCTTGCCTTACTGCAAAGCAGCACAGGGGCAATACCCAGATACTGTGACAGCAGTGGGTGTGACCAGACTGTAAATCAGAAGTACTTCTGAGATCCTGGGTCTGGGGATGCTCCAGCAATGTGCAGATTTGTTACAGGGGAGGTACTTTTGTACAAGTATAAAATACAGTGAAAATAAATGTACGTCTGAGAGTAAAAATGAACGTCTGACTATAGGTCTATATTATTTAAATCTCTTCCAGGTATTTTACTAAATAATGGAATCACAGAATGGGTAAGCTTGGAAGGGATCACAGTCCGACCTCCCTGCTTGAGCGGGGTCATCCTAGGGAACAGTACACAGGATTGCATCCAGATGAATATCCCCAGTCAGAGAGAACTCCACAACGTCTCTGGGCAATCTGTTCCAGTGCACAGTCACCTGTACAGTAAAGAAGCTCTTCCTCAGATTCAGGTGTAATTTTCTGTGCATCAATATCTGCCCATTGTCTTGTGTCCTAGGGGCTGGCACCAACAAAAAGAGCCTGGCTTCACGACCCTCCTTTAAATATTTATTTACACATTTATGAGGTTCTCTCTGTCATCTCTTCTTGTGCTTGAAAAGGCCCGGACTCCCTCAGCCTTTCCTTGTAAGAGAATACTCCAGACCCTTAACCACCAGGTCCTTCTCTAACGAGCTGCTTTTCAGAAAGTCACTCTCAGTCTGTGCTGGTGCCTGGGGTTATTCTTCCCCAGGTGCAGGACTCTGTATTTTCTCTTATTGAATTGGAGACAGTTCCTCTCTTCCCATCTCTCCATCCTGTCAAGGTTCTTCTGAAGGGCTGCACAGCCCTCTGGGGTATCAGCCAGTCCTCCCAGTTTTTTGTCATCAGCAACTTGCTGAGATAGATTTGACACGAGGAATTATGTTTTTCATTTAGTATATATTAAAATAAATAAATAACAGGTGTTCAATATATCAATCCATGTGCAATGAACACTAGGTGAAAACTGAGTTCTGTGAACTTCAGTGAGGGAGAGGTAGGATAACGGTCTGTTCAGAGTAAGATGTGAATTTGAAGCTCAAGGAAGAGACCAAAATATATACAGAGGCCTTTATGGGAGAACCTGGCAAACAATGTCTTTACTGGATTCACTAATAGAAAGCAGTGACCAATTCAATAGATATAACCTTGCCTAACAGAAAGGGTAGATCCATACATGCTTGCCCTTTGTAACAGACAATCTATTACTTCTTGAGCAAGAGTTCAGAACTTTCATCTTGCTGCAGTTACACACTTTAGAGCATTTCCAATTTACTCCAAAGTACTAATAAGAAGCATAACTGCAGTGCAGCAAATCTCCATGTACAAAGGCACCCAGCCATTCACTGTGTTAAAAGACCCCAAATCATGTACCAAACATCAAAAACTAGCCATATGGGGGAAAACTGGGTTTCACCATGAAAAAACACCTTCACAGAAACATCTGGTGTTAGCTTAAGCTTGTCTAATGTGAATTTTCTTCAATGATTGGTAATGCTCCAGTTTTCTAATTACTATCTTGTATTTAAGACATTGTACCTGAATGAAAAGAGACAGAAAAATTGTTTAAGATCCTTTTTACATCACCATTTTTGTAGAAGATATAAAGCTGTTAATACATAGTGCTCTTACAGTTACATTTAAAAAATCCTCAAAAACAACACATCGCCTACTATATTTTCTTTTTAATAAACTCCTAATTGACACATCAGTCAGCAATCTTTAATTTAGCTCTAGAGCAGCAGAGCTACTTTCCCCCACTAAGCAAAGCTTAGCTTGTTTTGCATGCTAAGCCAAGTCAGCAGTTGGACTCGCTTATTTCCCAAATAGGATCTTCTACCTCAGACATCCTAAACAGGGATTTTAGTTAAAATCCACTATCGGTTCCTTTTTCTACAGAGTTCATTGCTAGAGCTCTTATAGGGATGCTACAAAATCCTTGGGAGTTGTGAAAGAACTGTTCACTCTATCAGAGCTGAAAAGAAGTGATAGAATAAAAGTGAACTGTGCTTACTTTTCTGTAGGCATCTTAGAAAGTAATACAACAATGCTCTCATTAATACATTTGGAACAATATATTATTGTACCCTATAACAATAGAACATTCCTTATGATAAGTCCTAGTGTTAAGGTAGAAGAAAGAGGCATAAATATTTATCTATTTGATTCCTATTAGGTGAGTGTATGACAACCAAATCATAGCAAACTATGACTCCAACACTGTCTTTTTTATACATATATATATATACACATATATGCATACATATATATATATATAGTTACATACTGCACAGATATACAGAAGTAATGAAAATGGTTTTCTCATGACATGAAATCTTTCCAGTTATTATAAAAAGGTAAACATCTATTATGTGACTATCAAAAACTGAGCATAGACATAAAAATTGATTCAGCTTCTGTGGGTACTATTCAGAACAATAATTTTATTTTTAACTGTTAAACAAATTGGATAGGTTTTACACAAAGTATTTGTCATTTTTGCAGGTCATCTTGAATAACATATAATTCAAGTTAAACAAATAGTGAAAACTTATGACTCAATTTTTCCAGTAATTGAAATATTTTATTCATAAATAGAGCATCGTGTACTTTCAAATATAAAGGGAGCTTCTTCTATATAAAATTGACACAGCATGGGGATTTTTAATGTAAATACATTGTATTGCATCCCAAATTCTCTGATACTTTAGGTAAGGAATTCTGACAAATACATAAATTTATAAAAAATCCAATTAATTTTACAATTGGTTGTTGGGGAGCAGGCTTATTTTCACACAAATTGATCTGGATTTCTGCTTTATCCACAAAATATCCACTTTATCCACAAAAATCATTGTATTGTTACAATCAATAAAACTCCTTGTATCTTTTACACATACGAAATCAAACCTCTAGGACTGCATTTAGTGATCCAAGAAATAAAAGTAGTTCAAGTTTATACTCTTTCAGATCTCTATTTAAGTGATGGCCACTTTAATTGATTCAAGCACATGGTCATTTTGCTAGTAGAATCGTAGCATTTCTTGCCAAGAGTAAAACCTGCAATGTCCAAACTTTTGCTTTATTGCTCTAAGCTGCCAATATCTCCCAAATTGATGATAGTGTCTCTGTAAGCTGAAAAGACTGAATCAGCTTTGACTTGGTCGTATTTGACCTTGTTGTCCTTGTCCTTTATTTCCCTAGAAGACTCAAAAACCTAAGCCAACAATGCATAATTCTGACCAGACTTGAATGAAGCCCACATAGAACCATATTTTTTTGAAAGCAAGAGCTGATATTAGATGGTAATTAAGGTCCCTTTGATAAGAATTCATCCAGTTCTTAACTCAGCACAGAGTACACCTGTACAAGCCATGGGCTGCCAGTATTTCCAGGGGTAGGCTATGGGAAATGCTGTCAAAGGCTTTATTGAAGTCCAGGTAGGCACATTCACAGCTTTCCCCACATCCATCAAGTGGATCACCTGGTTATAAAAGGAGATGAGTTTGGTCAGGCAGGACCTGCCCCTCCTAAATCCACACTGCTGGGTCTGATCTCCTGGCTGTCCTGTAGGTGCTGTGTGATCGCGCTCAAGGTGATCTGGACACCAAGGTCAGGCTGACAGGCCTGTAGTTTCCCAGATCCTTTTTCAAGCCCTTCTTATGGATGTGTGTCACATTGGCCAACTTCCAGTCATCTGGGACCTCCACAGTGATCTAAGTCTGTTGATAAATGACAGAGACTGGCTTGGAGAGCTCTTCCACCAGCTCTCTCATCACCCTAGGGTGGATCCTGTCTGGTCCCATAGACTAGTGAGTATTTAAGCAGCTCAGCAGGTCACTAACTGCTTCCTCCTGGATTACAGGGGGCTATTCTGCTCCCTGTCCCTGTTTACTAGCTCAAGGGGCCAGTTGTCCTGAGGATGACCTGTCTTATTGTGGAAAACTGAGGCAAAGAAGGTATTAAGTACCTCAGCCTTTTCCTCAATTTTGGTAACTATATTCCCCTCAATGTCCAATAAAGAATGGAGGTTTTCCTTGCCCTTCCTTTTGCTATTAATGCATTTATAAAAACACTTTTATTATCCTTTACAGAACTGACCAGATTAACTTCTATTTGAGTTTTTTCTTTTCTAATTTTCTTTCTGCATAACCTAATGACATGCTTCCACTGATTTTTAAAATTTACCATACATGCAGCAGTTGTAGTATTTTTAATCTCTTCATGCCCCTCTAATTGTGAGCACGTTTGTTTTTTATTTTTTTCTCACTCCAATCAATCAAGTCAGTTTCAGCAGCAAAAAAGACCCAAACACATCTGTTCTTCCTATTTTGGTGATATGGTAATCACCATTAGTCTGGGTATGACTCTTTTGTTGTGTATAATAACCAAAAATTCTTTGATTGTCTCCTGTTATGTATTGGTCATACCTGCATCTTACTAAATCCACACAATCAGTTTGATTTAACACAGTTTGGCAGTACAGAAAGCAAGTCTTCCCATGTGTTGAAGTAATTGGAAACAAGGATTATGTCTTTGGTAAGGAAATGAAGTAGTGCCTGGAGCAGTTATCTTTGCAATGACAGCAGTGAACTTTAGTGAGAATAAAGGTAAACGTCTATCTTCTTGACATACAATATGGGCTACTGACTCATCAAGCTGTTTTTCATTTGTCTAGTTAGATTCTCATGCTTTCATTTTTACGCTCCTTGCAATTAGCACTATGTTCTGAGCAGATTAAAAAACTATTTTTGAAGGGAAAAACAACCACCCAAAACCCATATGCTTCTCAGAAGAGGAAAAACACACCTATTCAGAGTCATTGACTAGTATTGCAGTGCATCTTTCAAATTGTTAGACTTCGTTATCTTCCAATCCTCTATTTATATGTATGCAGTTTGGTTTTAACCAGAAGTGCTTCCAATATGTTGTTGGAGGGAGCTGTGTGTATTTATTGATTTATTTATCATTTGAAAGCAAGGTTTGCCTATTTATAAAACATGAACCATGACACTTGAAAATACCTCACAGAAAATCCTCACCTTGAGGAGAGCCAGCTACTGCTTTGGTGAAATTAAATGCTGTGACTAATGCCAGCAATTATCCTCCTTTATTAATAGCTATAAAGGACCTATTTGTTTCCATGTTGGTGCTTACCAAATTGATCTCTGTTTTAGTGAGTGCTGACGTGCAGATTTATTAGCGCTTCTCTCAGTATTGGAGCAGTAGAGAGCAGAGGAGACAGATCTGCTCAGAGAAAAGTTAAATGGAGTACTTTGTAACTACAAATTTATAACACAGAGTGGACAACCAGGAGATGCTGCAGTGAGGACTGCTGAGATCCCGGTCACTGCAATAACAAGATCAGAGCACAACATCATCGATACAGTATCATCATCTCAATGCCTGATTCAGCTGAAACTACTAAAAGATTAAACCAAAGAACACCACACATGAAGTCTCACAGTGTAGCTATTTAGGGTTTTATGGAGTAACAGATACATAAATCGAATAAGAGAGACCAACAATGACAGTGTAGATAAAACCATGTCTGTCATTTATCTCTAATGTCACACACCAGGCAATGAAAGGCAAATTCTGCCTTTCATTTAAAATTCAGATTTCATCAGAAGTATTAGGATGGCACTGTATTAATACCAAACTAATGAAGAAGACGTTAGTAAGTTCTTTTTTTTTTTTTTTCTTTTTTGGCTTTTGCTACAGCTGAGTAGTGCTCCAGTCACCTTTTACTTTTAGAAGATTTAATTACCATAATTAACTTTAATTTTACATTGATTAAGGTGCCTCAAAGGAATTACGTTAAGGAAGCATGCTCAAGGTCCAGATTCTATATGCAAATAAAATAGATAAAATTAAAAGCTTTGTGATTTGTACTTCTTATTGTAGTAGTCAGAATGAAGTCTTGGAAGGTAAATGTATCCAGTCATGCTTTAAATATGTCATGGCAGAAAACTTACAAATGTTCCAAAGGTACTTTTTCTTTTTAAAAGAAAATATATTTATCTAAAAGTAAAAACTGCAGTGAAGTCTATGCTTCAGACATCTCATCATATTTTCAGCATAACTATTTATTTTGTTATGTGTATTCATCTTATTTTTATATTACAGCACTAACTGGAACCACTGTACTATTGCATAAAGACACAGCCTTGGCCAGGACAAATTACATAAACAATACAAGAAATGCCAACTTTTATCCCACACACGAAGGTACAAAGATTATCCCCAGGTCTTATGGAGGTCAACTCCATGACTGCAGAGTGCCATAAAGTCAACCTTGAACTCAAATTCTTGGTTGCTGTTCAACACACCCATACTCTTCAAACACATCTACTTCTATTTCTGGTATTCACATGAGTACATGATGTGTATGTATTTCATTACTTTCTACCAAAAGTTAATACATTAACTTTTAGGAAGTAGAGCTATTGATCTCTAGCATTTGAGTAACCTGTTGCCACCAGTACATAAGAACAAATCAATCAATCATTTCAAGCATAGACGTACATGAAGCCACTAGTGTTTCAGGTTTGCGAAGGTTTGCGAAGGTAATTGGACTCCTAAAGAAGGAAAAAAGAACACCTGCCCTGGGTAGATGGCATGCTTAACTTAGGAGCCTACCTTCAATTTTCATAGACTAAATCATAGAATAGAATCATAGAATCATGTAGGTTGGAAAATATAGTCAGGTACAACCATTGACTCATCACTGCCAAGTCCACCACTAAAACACATCCCTAAGGGCCACATCTACATGTCTGTTAAGCACCTCCAGGGATGGTTATTCAACCTCTTCTCTGTGCAATCTATTTCAATTTTTGACAATCCTTTACATGAAGAATTTTTTCCTTTTATCCAATCTGGTGCAACTTGTTCTATTGCTTATTACTTGGAAGAAGAGACTGAAACTGACCTCACCCACAAACTCTTTTCAGGTAGTTGTAGAGAGTTATAAGGTCTTCACTGAGCCTTCTCCTCTCTCCAGGCTAAACAACCCCAGCTTTTTCAGTTGCTCCTCATAAGACTTGTGCTCCAGCCCCATCACCAGCTCTGTTGTCCTTCTCTGGACTTGCTCCAGCACCTCAATGTCTCTCTCGTAGTGAGAGGCCCAAAACTGAATATAGAATTTGAGGTGCAGCCTCACTGGTGCCCATTACAAGGGGACAGCCACTGCTCTGGTCCTGCTGGCCACACAGTTTCTGATACAAGCCAGGATGCCACTGACCTTCTTGGTCACCTGGACACATTGACCGTCTGTCAATCAACGTTCCCAGGTTCTTTTCTGCCAGGTAGCCTTCCAGTCACTCTTCCCTAAGTCTGGTAAAATGCATGGGGTTGTCATGACCCAAAGGCTGGACCCATCACTTGCACTTGTGGAACCTCAAGCAATTTGCCTCAGCCCATCAATCCAGCCTGTACATATCCATCTGCAGAGCCTTCCTACCATCCAGCACATCAGCACTCCCGTCCAGCTTGGGGCCATTTGCAAACTGACTGAGACTGACCTGGATCCCTTTGTCCAAATCTTTGATAAGGATATTAAACAGGACTTTTCCCAACACTGAGCCCTGGGGAACACCTCTGCTGACTGGCACAACAGCATGTAATTCCAGTCATCACCACTCTTTGGGCCTGGCCATCTAGCCACTGTACCAGATGTAAGGACTGACTATGAAAATATAGAAGATTAGCTCCTGATTATTTTAAAATATGGTAACATAGTAATATGTCCCTTATTAAGTTTTACTGTACTTTTGTTTCTTTCAAACTGCTTTTCATAAAACGAAAATTAAACCAGTGTCACCAATGCATAGTAACAATGGTTGTTTTGAAAGCATTCAGAAAATACTTGTAAAGCTGCAAATAAAGAGCATTCTGAGCTCCTGCACACCTCAGTCTATTAAGTCATGTTAGGGAAATGGTCACTGGATTGGAGTTTGCACAAAAATTTTGAGCTGAATTTACAGCATGAAAAGAAAAAAAAAAATAGAACTTTATGCTACAAATGGTGATAAGGGTAGTCAGTAGTTGAAATGTCTGTTACTATTATTCCCCCAGGTTTGAGCTACAGAGTTGTTATCAAGATAAACAGACATTGTTAATAAAATTGAAACTTACAGTACCATCATCTAGGGAACCATCCATAGAATAGAAAGATTTACTTTAATCTAATCAGTGAACACACTGAAAAAATACAGACTGCTTCATAACACTGAGTTATTTGAATGCTTTACTCCCAGATGGTGTTCGTGTATTCAGGCACTCCATTCTTTTCAAGGTGAAAAACAAAAGTAAACACAGAAAACCACTGGATAATGCTAGGTTCTTTTAAACAAAAATTTTGGCAGAAATTGTGTATGTCCACTTCTATGCATGGAATGACAGTGACAAAGGATAAATTGAAACTCTCCTTTGCCAAACCAAAACATATAATCAAAATGCATTACCAGTGAAGGTGGGGATAATATTTTAGTGTAACATGGCAAGCACGTAAACACCCTGCAGCCGTTCACTCACTCCTCTGCAGTGGGAGAATTGGAAAAAAAAAAGGTAAAACTCATAGGTTGAAATACAGAAATTTTCATAGGACAGAAGAGGAAGGGAAAGCAATAATAATGATAAAGTAATATGAAAAAAAGGTGATGCACAATGCGATTGCTCACAGCGCTCTGACCAAGGCCTGGCCACTCCCCAAGCAGTGGACCACAACCCACCAGCTTTGACTTCACCCAGTTTTATTGTTCAGTATGATGTCACAAAGTATGGGATATCCTTTGTCCAGTCGGGTTCAGCTGTCCTGGCTGTATCCCCCCTCAGATTCTTGTGCCCCCTACCCTCCTTGGTAGTGGGGTACTGAGAAGCTGAAAAGCCCTTGACTTAGTGTTAACACTGCTCAGCAACAACCAAAACAACAGTGTGTTATCAACATAGTTCTCATCCTAAATACAAAACCCAGAAATGTACGAGATACTAGGAGGAAAATTAACTCTATCCCAGCCAGAACCAGGACACCATGCAATTGGTACCTGTGGATCTTTAACCCTCAGCAACCCCACAGCATAAAGATGCTCTGAGAGACTGAGAAAGACAGAAAAATGTTTTAATTTCCTGTGTCTCCAAGACAGCCATACCAAAAGTCCACTGGTACACTTTTTCATTCTTGAAATGTCCTCACCTGAGTTAGTCTATGCCAGGGATGGACAGAGCCTCTGGGCTAGTCACAATGGGTTGCATTTTCCACTCATCCTCCATTAGGCTCACTTTGGCCTCCAATGGTTAGTTGTTGGGATCTCCCTGTCACTCTAGAAATACAAATGCATTCTCCCACTTTATAGCTTGATGGCATTAGGATACACTGTACACCAACATGCACTACAGCCTTACACTCCTGTGGGTCTGATGTGTCAGGCCATCAGATCGACACAGTCCAATAAATCTGGTTATCATGTTAATCCACGTGGCTGGAGGGAGGGCCCCCCTAGTCCTGGTCGTATTATTCATTACTCATTCCTTGTAAATATGATTCAGAAGTCCCTTTACTAAGATCAGAATTAAAATCAGCACTTTGTCTAGAGAACTGCATGCTGGAATTCGAGCAACAATTTTTCCAGAAGGACCCCATTTTGTGCTGTATTTCCTTGCAACTCATGCACCTGTGCCTGAGGGTCAAGGTAAATTTTCCATACCACTTCCCCATGCACTCTCCACGGTCCTGCAGGCAAACCATAGAGAGGTCCATGGTGTGTACCCATTGTACCCACTCTCTTGAGTAAAGGAACACTTCCTCCTAACATTTAGATACAGGTCCATACAGGTGGGAGGAGGACTTATCCTGTTTTAGTTGCAACTCCTGGGACACTATCTTCAGAGCTGAAACTCAGACCTGTAGGGAGGAAGAGAGGACTTCTTTTTATTGCTGGAGATGTCTGGACAATTCATCCACCTCTGATCTTTACAGCTGGGAGTTCTGGGAAGGATTCAGTGGAGCCAAAGCACTTTGCTAGGCATGTAAAAAAATAACAGAAAGTGTTTCTTAAGGTACATAGGACAACAATGGAATTTGAAAGAAATTGTACAGATTTCGAAAGCAGGAATTGGAAGAATCAAGTACTGCCCACAGTAAGAAAAGATTGTGTTCAAGACTATCTAAAGAACCTGAAAAGATATAAGTTTATGGGAACCGATGAGATACATCTGCAGGTCCTGAGGGAACTGGCAGCTGAAGTTGCTAAGCTCCTATCCATCACATCTGGAAAGCTGAGGCAGTCCAGTGAAGTTCCTAATGACTGGAAAAGGGGAAACAGAATCCCCGTTTTATAAAAGAGAATTAAAAAAGGCCTTCGGAACTACAGGCCAGTCAGTCTCACCTTTGTGTCAAGCAAAATTGCAGAGCAGATACACTTGTATATTTACTGTGAGGGTGGTGAGACACTGAAACAAGCTGCCCAGAGAAGCTGTGGACGCTCCCCGAAAGTGTCCAAGGCCATGCTGAATGGGTCTTTGAGCAATCTGTTCTAGTGAAAGGTGTCCCTTCCCATGGCAGGGGGGTTGTAACTAGGTGATATTTAAGGTCCCTACTAACTCAAACCATTAAATGATTTGGTGATTCTCTTTTATATGGATTTCCTTGTCTGTCCTCCTTCCCACTTAGGCAAGAGCAGCTTGAATTTGTTTCTAGCAGTACATAATCAATCTGTAGCACGTGACTTAATTTAGTGGGACTGAAGGGGGAAGAAAAGGTTTATAGTGAATTTAATTGGGCTTTGAAATGTCCCCATTTTGAGTTGCCAGTTTCCGCTGTTGGTAGCAAGTCAGAGAAGGCACATGATCTGAAGATCCATTTTTGGGACACTGATATATCTACAGATAGCATGCATGAATCTAAATGGGAGTGAGTGGAATGTCATTCTTGATCTTCAGTAGTCAAAGACTGCAATTCTGTCCCTCTGAGCAGAACCTGTTTGGAAGAAGGAGGCAAGAAATCCATCCCTTATTCTTGTACTGGAATCACGTCTATTCTATGACATTGAATAGACTGTGACCTTGATACACTCTTAACTGAGAGACCGATTTTTCTGTTTTCACCTTCTGATTGACCAAATGCTCTGCCAAATGTCTAGATCACTATATACCTCTTACCCAGCTTGCTTTTTTAATTAATAAATTACTAGTATTGCATAGATATTTAAGGCATTCAGCATTAATCAATTAAAGGAAAAGCAGCAAGGCCTTTATGTTCCTCTCTAATGAGGAACAAGGAATAATGAATTATTTTGTCTATGACATGAATACCATTCTTTTGAGTTTGCAAATAGAAATACCCTGAATTTGAGGGATAGCATTGTATTCAATATGTGGATGTGGTCCATAGGGATATGGTATTCTGTAAAGGAAAAACAAGTTATTGAAAAATGTTAAATAAAATATAATTATTCTCTATATTATAAGCAGAGTAAGGTATTCATTTTTAGCAAAGTCCACAATAGGCGCTAAAGGCTTTTTTATGTACAAAAATTCTACAATGTATTATAATACTCTTTGAAACCTAAGAATAGACAGTTTATCACATATTCCTTAAAAATACCTTTTGCTTTTGTAGGGAGTTAGAACATTTTGTATTGTTATATCATCTGGATTCCCAAACCAGCATACTTAATGAGCTACACAGAATAGTGCTTTTCTTTTTCCTTAGCGGTTTGGCATAAAAAATATTATCAGAATTCTTGTTGGGAGGAAAGCAGAATGGAAATTATTTATCTGTTGGAAATACTGGGTGTGTTTCTTATTTTCTAAAAATATAACATGAGTAAAATATTTGGAATACCTCTTCAGATTTCACTAATGTCTCCACTTAGAAAGACTTGCAAAGTCATCCCAAAAAGGTATGTACTTGCATAATATTTGCATAATATTTTTTATAAAACAAAAAACATATTTATAATACACTGAAGGATAATTTAAACCTCAAAAATCGAAGAAGATTTGGGGGTGGACTCTTTGCATCACCTTCTTGAATAGACAAAGTAAATTACTGAATAGAGAAAAGAAATAATAAAATAGATTCTAATAAAATA
This sequence comes from Lophotriccus pileatus, assembly GCA_035583135.1. Lineage (NCBI taxonomy): Eukaryota > Metazoa > Chordata > Aves > Passeriformes > Tyrannidae > Lophotriccus > Lophotriccus pileatus. The sequence continues at coordinate 104,064,901 of JAWWES010000001.1, read as the reverse complement.
TTTCTTCCATAAAATTTCTAATTGCATCTTGTTCTTTAAATATGGTGCATGTCTGGATTCTTGTTCAACCTTCTGTCTTTGGAAAGTTTCAAGAGTACTTTAAAACATACATGTTAAAAACCCCACTAATATAATAAGATTAAACAGGGTGGTAAAAAAAAATTCTGCTTCTTAGTCAAAGACTTGAATAGTAAATATTATAATTATGTGTAATGTTGTGTTGCACACTACTTTTTTTGCTTTCATAAGTGAAGGTAATTTTATGACTTTATGAAGTAAAATTACACATGTAGATAATCAACATGCACTGCACTTATGGAGACAACCTTGTTGTCTTATGTATATTGTTTTGGTTTCATATCAAAAATAACAGCACAGGTTTTAAGCACATTTAGTAAGTTATTGCTATTTGGAAAGATCTACTTTTGATTGGGGTTACTTAGGCAAAGCCAAAGATTAAATGATGGTAAGTCAGATTGACAAATTATGCTCAGCATATATGAGAATTCCTGAGCTCAGATCTTGCTGTCTGCCTCAGAAAGTCTGGCAGCTGTTATGAATGGATTTGCAATTTTGGCCAAAAATTTCCCTAACAGAACAATTTTCTTCTGATTCACAACAGCAACATTTCAAATATTTTCAACTGGAAGTTTCAAAACATTTAATTCCAGAAAGTGTCAAAATGTTTTATTTCAACATTTTCACTCTCAAAATTCAAGTATTGCAGTAGGATTTGGAGGGCTTTTTTTTCTCCTTTTTTTTCAATGCTGTGAAAGATTCCAAGATTTTGACTCTTCAGTTGGCATCTAGAAATTAAAGGCTGAAACCTTGGCTACAGCTCCCAAATTTGAACTACATTTAGCTGCAAATGGGATTTTGACTGTTGTTTTACACTGATAGAGCCAAATAATGGAAATCAACAGAGAGAACTAACTAAAGAGGAGTAGGTGTCCATTTTTGAGTACATCTTTCAGTTTTTAAGAAAATTGATATTGGAATTGATGTATATCAACAGGCAGAACATATTATTAGAATACAAAGATTAATTCAGAATCTGAGTTTCCATCCTTAAAATATATCCTTGGTTTCAAAAAAACCTTTTAAAATTGATAGCATACTTCTGCCATCAAATCAAATCAAATAGAAATGTGTGTGGGGGATAATTTTTGCTCTTTTTTTTTTATTTCAAGATTTTAAAAACATGATTCATGATTTCTGAATGATTTGAGTCAGATATTATCTGAATTTCTAGACAGATAGCTGGCTCAATGATGTTTCTGAATAAAACGTTGACTGAAACCTTCTACTTCTCATTTTTCTTATATTTCCAACTTGCTGATATACAAACTGTAGAGAGTTGGACTGAGAAACCAGGATAGTAGCAATTTATGCATTGATAATTTATGTATGGTTTATGGCTTTGGTTTACATAATTCTTTCTTTATTCAATAAGAAATGCATAGTTGCCATAGAAACTGCTACAACATAGAATTTGGATTACTGGGAAGAGGAAGGGCATTTTTCTAAACAAATAAACACAGAAGACACATAAATCAAATGTTAATCAGCATCATACATGTTTTTTAAGACAATAAAGCCTGAGTTGTCCCCTATTGTTGAGGGTGCAGCAGGTTCAGAAGACAGTCTTAATCTCTGTACTGGCATCCTCAAATATATTTCTCAAAAGTGTATTGAAGTTAAGTTATTTTCCAGCCGCAGTGACTGTACTTCCAAACAACTGTGTTCAATAGTTTGTTTTTAAGCACAAATAGATCCCTGAGCAAGCTTTTTATTCTCTAGATGTTTATTAAAACATATTGGTCTCTTAGGAACCAGTTAATATTAAAGGTATAACTACCTAAGAAGAAGATACTGGAGCCATTAGTACTGCATTAAACCTACAGGAGAGAAGAAATCTGTGTTAACTGTATGCATAGGACAGAAGGGACAAATGAGTTTTATTTTATCTACTACTCTCATTTTCATTTCCTTATATATCTTGCTTGTCTATTTTTTCCTCTTTTTGCAAATCCTTGGCTTTTCATTGCAAATTAAAAATAATTGCAGTTCTCCCCCAACATGCACATCCCCCCCCATCTACTTCATAATCAGGTCTATTAAAATCCATCCCTGTTGCTATGTGAATTCTGTACACTTATACTTTTCTCTGCTTCTTTTTGCTGACTGATTTGCACATCACAAAATCAAAATTTCAGAAAAAAAACTTTTGGTATTTAGAAAAAATCCTGTGACCAGTTTCAATCTAATCAGTCATGAACAACAAGGGGTTTAAAATTTTTTTTTTTTTTTCTTGGAATGTTTTGGATTGGAAGGGACATTTAAAGGTCATCTAGTCAAACCTCCCCTGCAATAAGCAATGTCATACTCACCTAGATCAGGTTGCTCAGAGTCCTGTTAAACCTGACTTTGAATGTTTTCATGTCTGTCCCCACCTTTCTCCTAAGCCCTCCTTAAGTATTAAAAGACAATGAGGTGTCCCTGGAGCCTTTTCCAGGCTGAACGACTCAACTCTCTCAGTCTTTTCTCACAGGAGAGGTGCTCTACCTCTTTGATCATTTTTGTGACCGTCCTCTGGACTTGGTCCAACGTCCACGTCCTTGTTATGCTGGGGACCACAAAGATGGATGAAGTTCTCCAGGTGGGGTCTCACCAGAGCAGACTGGAGGGAGGTTGAGACCTCCCTCAACCTGCTGGCCACGTTGCTCTGGATGCAGCCCTGGGTACTGTTGGCTTTCTGGGGTGCAACTGCACACTGCCAGCTTATATTCAGGTTTTCATTCAACAGTACCCCCAAGTCCTTCTCCTCTGGGCTGCTCTCAATCTACTCATCACCCATCCTGTATCCATGCTTGGGATTGTCCTCACCCAAGTGAAGGACCTCGCACATGGTCTTTTGAACTGGATGAGGTTTGCATTTTACTATGACAATTTCATTTTCAAATAAAAAATAATTTCAAATTTGCACAATTATCTATTTTGTCATAGAAGAATTTTTTTTTATTATTAAATGTTTTACTTCTCAAATTAAAAAAGTTGTTTTTTTCCTGAAAAACATTTCACCAGCCATGATTTTAATTTTCTAACAAAAAGAGTATTTTGTAGAAAATTGCTGCTTAGTTCCAAAAATTAGCTCATCTTTTGTAACATAACTCACAGAAAAGTGCGCTGAGTTCTACAGAATATCTTATTTACATTTTTCCTATTATTCATCTAAGTGATTCAGTGTTACCAGGGAACAGCAGAAACAGTGATGCTACAGTAAACAGCAGATAATGTAGTTAATTTTGTGAACTTGCTGCACTGAGATAATTTTTAGCAGGGTTAGCCAGGGTGCTAGTTCAGATTCTGATGATATCCTTCAGTTCTCTCTCATCCCATCATTCTGCAAAGAAGGCTTCAGCTCTGCACAACTTCACTGCTTGTCATTTCTCCTCCTGCTGCTAGAGGTTGCTAATTAGGTACAGCCTTTCCTAGCTTTTTTCTGAAATGGTGTAATGGGTTGACCGTGGCCAGATGTCAGATATCCACTAAAGCTACTCTCTCACTCTCCCTCTGCAACTGGACAGAGGAGAGAAAAAAAAAAAAAAAATAGCTATGGATTCATAAGTTGAGATAAGAGCTGGGAGAGGTCAGTTATTGATTATTTTCATTGGCTAAACAGGCTCAAAGTGGGGATAGTACTTAAATCTATTACTAACAGAATAAGAGCAAAAGAGTGAGAAATAATCTTAAAAAGACCCCACCTCTCCTTCCTTCCATGTTCCCCCTCTTCCCCACAAGCCGTGCAGGGAGATGGGGAATGGGGATTACAGTCAGTTGTTGTTTCTGCCACTGTTCAGGGAGAGGAGTCCTTCCCCTGCTTCCATGGGATCCCTTCCACAGGAGACAGTCCTTAATAGGCCTCTCCACTGTGAGTCCATCCCTCGGGCAGCAGTTCTTCCCAAGCTGCTGTCCTGTGGGTCACTCCTCCATGGCATGCAGTGCTTCGTGGATGAGCTGTACTGAGGTGTGTCCCCCACAAGGGTCACAAGTCCTACTTGGGAAAAACCTGCTCCAGTGTGGGCTTCCCTCTCCATAGGCTGCAGTTCTCCAGCAGGACGCTGCTCCATCTTGGGCCTCCCACGGGGTCACAGCCTCCTTCTTGCATCCACCTGCTCCAGCATGGGCTCCTCCCTGGGCTGCAGGGGGGTCTCTCACCCCGATGGTCCCCCATGGGCTGCAGGGGCACAGCTGCCCCACCATGGGCTGCCCCACGGGCTGCAGGGCCTCAGCTCCGGCTCCTGGAGCACCTCCTGCCCCTCCTTCTGCACTGACCTTGGTGTCTACATTGTTGTTCCATGTTCTCACTCCACTCTTCCCTGGCTGGAATTCTTTCTGCACAACAACCTTCAGTTCTTAAATATGTTACCACAGAAGTGTTACTGTTACTCCTGACCTACTTGGCCTTGGCCAGTGGCAGGAAGTCCATCCTGGAGCCGGCTGGCATTGACTCCACGGGACAGGGGAAATTTCTAACAGTTTATAACAGAAGCCACCTCTGTAACCCCCTCCCTCTACCAAAACCCAGCCACAGAAACCACTACAAATGGTAACGTAAATGCCTGAATAATTTTGACACACTGGGTTAGGAGAAGCCTATGCGCAGATGTGCTGATGGAGGTAGAAACAGAAACTCGATGACATGAGGCAACAGCAGTAACCTCATAGCCTTTAGTTATACCACCTTAACAGAACAGGCTGGCTTTGTACCATGAGAAACATCCACTAATGAATGAGAGAGTACCTTAAGTTCTAAAGGAAGGATAGAAATATTGCCTCAAGGGGTTCTGTCCTTGGAAGGTCATAGTATTTTGACAGCTTTGCAGAAGTTCTACTCTCTCTTACACAACAAAACGTTTTTCCTCTTCATTGCTTAATAAAATATATACTACACTTTACATTTTTAGGTATCCAAACACATAAATTAATGAAGCAGCAAGTATATGGAAATTAATTACTGTTTTATAGGATTTATACCCCTAAAGAGGGTTATACACTAACTGCACTGCAGTTAAATGTCTAAATCTAATAAACTCAACCAGGTCCTCTAAAGCTACCATCTAATTAGTGTCAAATGTTTACTATAATTAAATTGTATATGTCAAATGGAAAAAAGTGATGATGTGAATCTGCTTTGCAACCAAATTAAATAGTATGCATGGGAAAAACCCCCAACATTAAGAGCCCACCGTAACTAGAAACTTACAGTAACTCTTTCAGTGGATGGGAAAGCCCCTGTAAACTTCTCTATTACTTACAATTACATGAGGTATCACTTCAAAAAGGAACTGGAACCCCCCCATATTATTTTCTCCGCTGATGATGTGATACAGACCTACAGACTGTAAAAATCTTTCAGTCGTGAAAGGTGAAATTTTATAACAGCAATTATTTTTTTAAACTATTGAATAATAACTAATTTTTGTTAGACAGGAGAAGAGAGTTTTGAAATAGATTTGATGTATGAATTTTCACTAAAATATGGGTTTGGTCAGAAAATTAAAACTTTTAAAAACTCATATATCACTTCTTGAGGTGTTTTGGTGACTACAGTGTACAGTCCATGTTAAGTTACTCAGATCTACTGCTAACAGCAATCTCATAACCATTTAAAACAGTATAAACTCTTGTGGCTGCAGTGTGGACATACCCTAGCGCCTCAGCACTCCAGGAAAACATGGTACACACGCAGAACTACTGTATTGAAATACAGCAATGCAGACAGATCTCTCCAGTCACAGGTAGCTCACATTTTCTATCAGTGGGAATTTTACAGCTTCTCCTAATGTGTTTTTAATTTATTTTTTAAGTTGAACACTGAAATGCACATGATCAAGGGAAAGAAGTTATTAACTGTTTTTAACTGAAATTCTTTCTCTCCAAGGAAGCCCTATAAAGCATCAACTTATGTTTCTCCTACTAATCTGTGCTGCCCAAAATGGAGGTTAAGTTAAACATTGATTGTGATGGGTTGACCTTGACTGGAGGCCTGGTGCCCACCAAGCTGCTGTGTCACTCCCCTTCTTAACACAATCATAGAATCATAGAACTCTTAAGACTGGAAAAGACCTTCAAGATCACCTTTAACTCTGACCCGCAACCTAACACCGTGATTGTGTTCATCCATTGTGTTCATCCATTTGTGTTAATCCACCTCCTTAAATGCCATATCCACACACTTTTTGAAAACTTCCAAGGATGGTGACTGGGAGAGAAAATAAGCTGGAAAAAAAAAAAACTCATAGGGGAGGAAAAGGGCAGTTTAGTAAAGCAAAAACTTGAAGTCATATGTGTGCAAGCAAAGGAAAAAAAATTTCATTTCCCACCAGCAAGCAATGAAGAAGCCAATTCGTGGGAACACTGAGGGGGAAAACATCGCCAAGGCAGACTGATCCTTGATTACTTCTCTATAAACCTATGCATAGCATGGTGGCAATATGTTAGTGAATGTCTGAAACCCAGTTTTTGACCCTGATGGTATATGCAGACAGAGATAATAATACACAATACCATTTACATTTAGAAGAATGAAAATTTACCTGCCATTTTGCTTTAATCATACTTACATATGTTAGTGTTTTCTCATAGGTGCATGCTAGGATGTGGTAAGAGGGCAACTTATGAGAGGGAAAAAGAAGGGTAATATAATAAATACTTTGCTTACCTCAGTAACGCCATCATGGCAATGTTTAAAGCAGTAATGCTTGTCATAAGACTGCCATTTACAATGTCATGGATACCAAATTCCTTTAGTGTTCATCTTTCTATCAGTAAAAAATGCACAAGGCTACTGGAAATGTACTGAAAATTTTGAACTATTTATAGTCAAATCTCGTTAAATAGGAATATTTTTCCAGAATGATTTGCAAAAGAAAAGGGGCTAGGATTTTTATGTAAGTACAAAGTATGGTATTAAGGGGGGGAAAAAAAATCCTTAAAAAAAGTCCAACCCTGCTTTGGGATCACTATTACAGTTGTTCCTATGGTAACCAGTTATTTGTGCTGCATGCATCATCATATATATTTCAGGAACTGGAGTGCTGGATAAAGGGGAGGGAAAAAGAGCACGTATTACACTAAATTAATTCCAAAGACAAACCCGTATTGAAATACTTGACCCTTTTAGTAACAGCAAAACACCTTTATGTGATTTCACCCACTTGACACTTGGAAGTGTGGTTCTCAGAAAAAGGGCTATGAAAAATTGGCATATACTTACTCATCTGCTTCTCATTTTGCTCTGAATCATATCTCTAATTCATTGTTAAACAGCAGTTTCTGACTTGTCTGAGCTGCACACCTAAAGGCTCTGAGAGGAAAGTAAAACACTCCTCTTGCCAGAGGAGAAAGCATTTGGTTGCTTTCAAGACTGCAAACATCCATAGGACCTCTGGCACTGACAAAACCTGCCATGACGGCTGTTTGAAGTGAAGAGGCCCAGAGTGGAGAGTGGGTTACCATACAGAAAATCATCTGGGAGACGAGATCCAGCAGCTTCAGTAGTGTTCAGTCTTTTGGTACTGGTAAAATATATTCCTCTCCAAGCTTTCTTTTGTTCATATAGTTGAGGCTTTGGTGTGAGGTCTCCAAAGGTTGAACTTCGTATGACACAGAAAGATTCAGCTGCTTCTCAACACCTGAACTAAATAAAAAAAACCAAACTGGTAGCTACTGCAACAACCTTCCCACATCATATTCTGTATCTGTGAAGGAATTTAAACCTGAAATTTTTCAAAGTTTTGTAGTCAATTACAAGGAAGCATTGTTATTGCAGCCTACAACTTCCTCATGAGGGGAAGAGGAGGGGCAGGCACTGATCTCTTCTCTGTGGTAATCAGAAAGAGTGGCCTGAAACTGTGTTGGGGAGGTTTAAATTGGATATTAGAAGATGGTTCTTCACCCAGAGGGTAGTTGGGCACTGGAATGGGCTCCCCAGGGAAGTGGTCACAGCACCAAGCCTGAGAGAGTTCAAGAAGTATTTGCATAATACTCTCAGCCACATGGTGTGACTCTTGGGGATGGTCCAAAATTATGCTGCAAAGAATAAAAGGACCAAATTCACAAAGACTTTTGAGTGCCCTATCCCTCTTTATATATACCACAATTCCAATTGAAATCAAAGAGAAATAAGATTCCATAAGAGATATTAGACTCCTAAATACCTTTGCATTTCCATTTTTCACTTATGCAAACCAGGAATTAGATGGAATTTGGTAGAATTTATTCAAAAATATGTAAGGTCAGTTTTTAATTTCTCTTCATGTAGTGAGTTCTGCCTCTGTGCCTGTGCATAAGTACTGAAAAGTTTAATCTGTATTTCCTGTATAGGCCTGGTGTAAGTTTGTGGCATTCTTCTGAGGCATCAGGAGAAGCTCAGCCTGGTGGGCTCTGAGACTATCGAACACATTCAGACATCCTATAAAAGGCAGCTGTGATTGCTATTTTTTTCTAAAAGGGTGCCACTGTCTATCTTTTATGTAATACCTCAGAGAATTTGTCTAGAAGTAGGAGTTCAGTTCAATCAAAAACCTAACAGGGGTTTCAGCCCACATATCTCTCAAAAGCACCCTATCATCAGTATATAGATTGTACTTAAGTTCTCCAAGCTGTGCTGTTGTGCAAGGACAAATTTGATGTTATAGACTACACGAAGTGTGACTTTTTGACTGCCTTATCTGTGAGGAGGAAGTTCTGTCCCTTTTTCTAAAGTTCTACCTATATTTCAGTTCTTCAGTCCCTAAGTAAAATGCAACTCTGAGCAGAAACTACAGTTACAATTTTCCCTTCATGGCTGAGTGCTTTCAGTGCTACACTAAGAAATCATACTTTTTTTTTTCTTTCCTTTCTCAATAAATCTTGAACTATTTTCAATGCAATACTATGGGATCACATTCACAGGGGACACAAGTTCCTCTGCATTCCTCCTGGTTAATGTGCAGCCCAAATTTTTTCAGCATTTGGTATGTGAAGCGTTGTCTTGAACAAGGAAATAAAATGGGTATTGTATGTCTTGAGGAAGTTTTCTGAAGTGCTGGGAATTGAAATCTCTATTCGTTGTCAAAACCAGTATGACTGGAGACATGAAATACAAAGCTGAGGAACTGGGAGAGGGCTTTCAATTAGAAGGGTAGGCTGAGATGGTGTTATAATACAAAAGTGAGGACAGGGAAAAGTTTAGGATCCTAATTTGGAAGACGGACTGAGAAGTGCAGTTTGAGGAAGATGAGCCTCTTCTGTGCCAGTGTAAGATGCAAGAGGGAATTAAAGCTTTTGCAGCCTTATCAGCTTTCTCATTAATTGCTGGTGCCATTGGATATACCTGTAAATCCTACTACATTGCAGCTGTTACTAAGAGTTACATCTGACTGTCCTGAATTTGAAAGCTTGGTACATTATGGTGACCGATGGGCAGGACTAGCAGCACTACTGCTGTTCTTGACACAGTTTAAAAGAGCTGTTGAAGATCTTTAAAAGCTCTTTCAGCTTCTTGATTCTTGCCCTTTTTCTGTGGAAATTGTGTCATCTTCTCTTATCTGGACTCGCACAAATTATCACCAGACAAAATTTGGACTTATCCAGGTCCTTACACAGAGGAAAATAATGAGAAAAAAATATTCTTTCTAATTCAAGTGTTCATTTACTGCATAAAAAACTGTTCTGCAAAATCATCACATCTCCAAGTTCCTTGGGCTGTAAACTGGGTACAATAAGTATTATATTTTCAAATTACTTTGCCTTGATGATGTTTGTGTACCTCATGCCACATGTTCCCTGCGGAGATTTTTATGCCAGAATATTTATCCCCCAAATCAACCTTAATATTCAATCCATTTTTCTATATATAAAACACAAAGAATAATTTACAATAATTGAAAAATATTTATTGTGTTTTGTGAAGCTAAAATACTTAGAGAATGTGAAAAATATCACACTAATATCCATTTTTAGTAAGGTTCAGAAGACCTGTAAAGTCTTAATTCTGGTCTTTATAATCTTTTACATACGTTTTCCTCCTGTGTATGTTCTAAAACTCCTTCTCAAATTCCTGCATAGTAAAATTCAGATGAAAAAACTAAAGGGGCTACTTCTGCACTATTTTGAGACTATTTTATTATTAATATATGAGAATATTGCACAGTTTCATATGTAAAATTTCTGACTTTTTCTTGTCTACTTTATGCTTTTTTTTGTTTTTTTACATGTCAATATTTAATTGCCTGAATAAAGTTTAAAACCCATATTCTGGCAATAGTTTCTGTTATTCCTATTTAGAGTATATGTAATATCTTTTTGAAAATAAGCACATTCTCCAAGTTTTGAAAGAATAATGAAAAAGGAAAAAATGTACAGTGGTTTGCAGCTAAAGACTGATAAGAGATATTGAAGAGGAATCTGAATATTTTTACAAAGTTGCTTCCGATATTTGTGGAGATGGAACACATTAGAGAAAACTGTGGCCCATTTGCAACAGACAATTAGAAAAGCTAATAATACCTCTGAAACAGGACACTGTGCAAAAGTCACTCCACCAGAACAAGAATTGCCCATTTTTCATGTTTAAATGAGATTATCAATTCAGCTATATATTTGTGTATCCATATGAACCTTTTCAAATGCTATAATACTGAATCTTTTGAATGTTAGTGTATTGAAATATCACTTTACAAATATGACAATTCTGTAGTCTCTGCTCTCCATAGAACTCACATGTTCTGTGAAGAGGTTTTTCTCTCACTGGTACAAATGCATACTCTTTTTCCAGATTTTCAATTTAAACATACAAAGAAACCCAAACCAACCACATTTTAAAGGCATCCTTTATCCTGCAAATTTATTACTTTTTTTTCCAATGGGAAAGGGGTTTTCATCCCAATCTCAGTATGGGTTGAATACACAGCTCATTTCAAAATCAAGCTTTTGAATGAAGACTCACAAATATTAGATCACTTCTACAGCTACCCATGTTACATGTAAGGCTACCTATGAGTATAAGGATGTTTGTATGACGATTTATTTTAACAACTATAAAGATAATAACATATATAAATGTCAATCATTTTTTAATAAAGAGAAAAGAGAGCAAGTCACAGAATTGTGTGCTTTTCTGTACTAAGACTTGGAAGAAAAAGTCTTACAGATATAGAAAATATTTTCACGTTAAACTTTTCTGTAAGGGCCTAGGCAAACTTAAATTTTGTTTTACTTTGGCAGTTCTAATGAATGGCACATCCACGTATACCAAGGGAAATCATCTACTTAATGCCACTACAATGGATATTCCACCCAAAAAAAAATCAGAATTTGCAACACGGCGAAAGACTACCAAGCAGTTTGTTTTCAATCATGTTTTAATAACTCAAAATCTAGATGAAGCCATTTAAAATATACAAGCCCTAATTTTACACCGTTCAACACAAGAGTACTGTAGAATATCTGGCAGGATTACAGAGTTAACACTGAAGCAGTGTAAGGGCAGTCTGAGGAAGCAACTGTACTGTGCCTGAAGATTTAAATATTTTTGTTTGTTGTATGGACTTAAATACCATTTTAACTTACTGCTTAAATAAGCTTTAAAAATGTCTTGTTGTTTGCTTTGATGTTTAACAGTTTTTAAGCTATTTTTGCAAACTGTTCTTTTTCTCACTACCATGTTGCAATTTACAGTTCGCCCTCCAGCTCAAGCTGCTACTTTGTTTACACCTCATCAAATTTTCTTTAATTCTCTTCATCTCCTTCTCTGCTGATAAAGTCATCTCTCTTTTTCCCCACTGACTTGAAAACAACTCAGTGGAAAGCAGTACATCCCTTGCAAAAGTTAATAATGTGAGTAAAATGATTTTGTATTTGATGTTTGGTGTCATGGCAAATAAAAGGACTTCCAGCAGAGCTTCATCTAACCTTGTTTCGTCTTTAGAAAGAGATTTGCCTCAAACACTGACGTTGTCAGAAACCTTGTAATTACTACTCTCCTTATAGTGCCATGGCAGAACAGGATTCTCATTACAGCTATTGTATGAGAAGAAAATTTTCATTTATTTCAGCTCACAAAATCAAACCTCAATTACTCAGTAAAATTTGCTAGGCAAAGTTATAATAAAAATATCTTTCCAGATAAACTGCCTTGTGAAAGAGAGTAAAATAGTTCTGTCAACTGAAAGGCTAACTTAACTCTGCTGTAGGTAGTAGAAATAATACAAATGAGATCAAAGTGAAGTGATTGGATCTATGAATATGTGTTAAACTCTGAACAGCAACACTGCAAGCTTTTGCAATGCTCAGTGAATTTAACTTTGTTTTGAAGATGTTTCTTCTGCTTGTACAGGGAATCCCTGTTTACACCACATGAAATCCTTGGCTCTTTCGAAGTGGAAGGGGAGACAGTGCAGACTCTGATATGTGACATAGTCTCATTTTCTCATGGTATGCTCTTTTCAGAGTATGTGGCTGGGCAGCAATGGATGAGGCCACTGATTTTTGTATCCTGACTGCTCCTCTATGGAGGTGGTGTCACCTTCCAGCAGCATGAGCCTTCCCCCAAGGGGCAGATGAGTATGTGCTGGACCTGGAAGCTCTAAGAGGACAGGGATGGAACAGCCCAAGAGAGGAACAGGGTTGCGTAAGCTGCTGCTAGCACTTAACCTGCAGCCAAATGAGTAAGGAAGACTTTGGAGGGCAGGCAGATCTTACAAAAACCTCGACCAGATCTCTGGGCAGCTTCCTCCTTCCAAGAACTTAGAACACACTCTATGGAGCTAGCATTAGTTTTGTATCCTATCTACTAATTTATGCTTCTTTTTTCTCCTGATCTTAAAAAAAAAAAAAAAAATAAAATTATGAAAGCCTCTCTTGTATCTATTCAAATAAAACCATTTTTAACCTTAAAGTCTTGATGACAGCTTTGATGTACTCAGTATAGGAAGCTGTCTACCAGCACTGACCTCAAAGGTCATAGCAACTTCAGAGTTCAATCTCACAGTGAATAAAATTAATATAAATCAACTACAATGAAATTAATTTTTACCCATGTTGAGAGGACTGTTTCATTTACAGTTAGTTTCATTTATTGTTATTCAGTTCTACTGATCACATGGACAAGACTTGCTACAATTTTGCTCTCAAAGTTGCTCCATACAACACGTGTTTGGCTCAGTCATATGAATCATCCGCAAAACTCAAGGTATTTTGTGTAGAAATTGTCTAGCTTTAAGATCTTTATTGCTGTAGTGTGCCTCTAACTTCCAGAAAAAACTTCAGAAAAACACACCACAACAACAACGCTCTGAGTTGTGAATGCTAGTTCTGTTTTCTGAAAAGAACTAGAATAAGATCCACAAAGTTTTTTTCTTATAAGTAAGTTAATCTACAAGTGAATTATGATATGAAATTCTCAACTATGAAGTTGAGTCCTAATGTTAAATGCATAGCAGGTCACTGCAAGCTCAAATATACAGTTTCAACAGTTCATATTTGGATCTGTGCTTTACTTCCAGTGACATTACCAAAATCAAGATTTTTATACATAAAAATAACAACAGACAAGGAAAAAAAATAAGGTCTAGCAAGATTCAGGATAAGTTTAGACCTTTACATGGATATTAAGCAGTTACATGGCTATTAAGTGTATCTATACTTATATTGGTTAGGATTTAATAGAGCATTTAAAATTTTGGGGAATGATCCAACTTTTGCTGTCAACATGTTAAGAAGGTATTTTGCCATGTGACTAAATGTTTAATGGCTGAGTATTATGGATATATGGAAGATAAAAGGTTCTTTAGTGGGGGCAGGAGATTTTCCCCCTCTCCTGCACTCACTGCCCTGACAAACTGTAATCATTATGGGGTAGATGCAGATATTTTTACCTTTTACACTTTAGTGTTTCTTTAGTGTTTCTTTTGCTTTATGTAATTTTGTTTTATATGAATTGTAAGATCATGTAGTCTGAGGATTTGATTAACTGTTTGGGAAAACCACTCCTCCCTTGATCCTTCTTTAATTTGCCTCAGTCTTAAAAGTCCTTTACTTAAGATCCTCACTGAACTGCTAGGTCTATAACAGAAAAACCATACATCTGCAGTTCCCCTTTGAGACAGTTCATCTGAAAGGCTTCCAATTTGCTAGTGAAAAAAATTTGTCCCTCATACTAATATATGTGCACAAATGTATGCTCATGCAGAATTAAAGTACATTTCTAAACTCTCTTCAGAAATAAGCACTAAATTTGTCTTCTTTCTGATGTACTTACAGAACTTATACTTTGGTGCTTTTTCCATCTCTTGCTAGTTTTAAGCAATTTTGCTCCCTACTCTTTCCAATTTTATCTCTATAAATTTGTTCTATTCTTTTGCAAAATTATTCTTAGACTTGTGCCAGTTTCCAGTATTCTGCAATTCCTTTCTGGTGTAGGAGTCTCCCTCTGTCTTGCTGCCTTTCTCTGACACCAGGCTGGTTTAGCATTACACTTTGTAAAGACTGTTTCAAATATTAATTGATATTAATTATACTGCAATATGTTCCTTAGATTACATTCTATACCTGAGTTTGTGAAAGCTTGTTTATTGGAAGCCCAGTTTTCTCACACTGCTTTTCTCACACTTTCCCCTTCTTAGAAGGCTGTTCTCTGATCTATTGGGATGACTTTCATTC
>JAWWES010000001.1:104039448-104050134 GCA_035583135.1 Lophotriccus pileatus | reverse complement strand
AAAATATCTGCTTCACTAGCTTTCTTTCTCTGAAACAAAGCATTTTCTCCAAATTAACTACAACAATCCTCCCCTCTGGTTTTTAAAACATTTGCTATGGTAAAACAGTCAAAACCATAAAAGAACATGAACAGTTATAAGTTCAAAAGGTGTTTTCCTTTAAGTTAAAAAGAAAATCTGTTGCAGTGTGCTATATATGTAAATACAACTAAAAAAACCAAAACCTCATTTATAATTACAGCTAACATTTATATAGTATTATTTTCTCGTGGAATATGCATATCTTTTACATTCCATATTCTTTTAGCAGTCTGTTCAGTTTGCAAGAACATGTTTGAAGGTACAGTGTAATAATTTACAGCATTTTTTTATATAGAGTATTATTTGTTTTAATTTATAATTTATTTTATTCTGGAGTGATACATTCAAAATACATAAAAACATCATGTAAGTTGGAAAGGGGTGGAGTGGTTATTTCTAGTAAGTACCCTAAAGCCTTGTAATTACTAGGTGCACCTTTGGTGTTCCAAAAGAACCCAAATAGGGTGAATATTACTGTAAAGTTCAATAAAGAAATACAACTTGTCTGTAATCAGCAGAACACTGGGCTATCTTGCGTGTTTCTGCTACAGTCAGAGTGAGAAAAGATGATATGCACCTGACATATCACACCTTGAACTAAGAATAATTTTGCTTTTCTGAAGCGTATAATGCATCCTTTATTGCCAGTGAATTAAATGTCCTGACCTTTTCTTGGCAGTAAAATATTTCCCTGTATTTTTAATTCCAAATTTGCTATAGAGCTTGTCCAAAGAGCTCATCTAAGTGAGAATGATATTCTCCAAGGACTTCAAATGATGGGAGATCTTGCCCTTTGCTCTACAGTTATTCCTTCACAGTTATTGAGATACTCATCTTAACTCTGTGAAAAACAGTTCTATTTTGCTAGATCAAAACCATCCATTTCTCTTTTTCAGAACACTGGTTTGCCTCAAGACATACTGAGGGGAAAAAATCTGGTTTTACAGTAATGTAACTTGTCTCAGAAAGAAACAAATGAGCAAAGTGTGCTCTAAGTAAACTATGATCTAGACCTGATTTTTTTTTTAAGATTTTTTTTGTCATCACATATAAAACCATAAAGGCAATGTGGAGGAAAAAAAAAATCCAGAAATTAAGAAAGGAAAGCGCTGTTGCTAACATTTTTGAAATGTTATATACAACAAAATATGTATACAATGATTATATAGTTTTTCACTAAGAAAGTGAAAACACCATAAACGTTTAGATACAATCATATGGCTCTATATTCTACCAGTTACATATTGCCATAACAATCCCAAATAAGGATCAGAATTCAAGCATATTTAATTTTTTTTTTTTTTTTTTGGTGGAAAGGATGATACAAAAAGCACATTTGAAACCAGTGTTTGGAACCATCATCCTGGTTGCTTTCTGCTAAATTGACTACCTGATAAAATTTGAAAGATATCTTCTCCTGACAGATCATTCTAGAAGCAAAATCTGAGCTCTCTCTGCTTATGATCCAATTATATCTTGTTATGCAATTGTATATGGTCTTTCAATTAGTGATTGCATTGTTTACCAGAATCTGATTGCTATTGCTTTTTTTGAACATTGAAAATTTTCTGCAATTAGACTGTGGGCCAAATGATTTCTTTATTTTGTACAGGTAGGGAAGGGAAGGGGAGGGGAGGGAAGGGGGGGGGGGGGGGGGGGGGGGGCGGGGCGGGAAAGAGTACCTGCAGGTGTTAATCATATTTCTTAATTTGCTCTATTTTTCGTGCTAAAATATTTAAGAACCAAAGCAGAATCAGTGGTTAGTATCCTTACATGAAATAGACCACTAATATTGTTGGAGATAATACCAATCTCTAATATTATAGTTCATTACAATGCAAAAAGAGGACCTGCCATATGCATAAATAAAAGTTTCAGAGCTCCAATATGAAAGATTTGTGTGTATTATCATACTACAAATTCTAGTTTGTATTGCATGCTGAACATATGTCTCTTTTTCTTTTTTTTTATGTTTTCCACCCCCATCTGGCAGCCTATTCAAGACATCTGCCTTGCCCAGAAAAGCTGCTCACAGTCTCTTATTGAAGGATTATTACCGTGAGGCCATCAAAGTGCAGTCTAGAGCTGTTGACTTTTTCTCTTATTTTTCTTCTGAAACAGTGATTTAGAAAAAAAAAGCCAAGCCCCTGCAGGTGACACAGATATATGATGAAGTGTGAGGAAAGAGAGGAAACAGAAAGAGGCAGAACACAGAAAAAAGAAAAAAGGTTTCAACTAAAGAGTTCTACTCTGTACTGTTTCTATGCTTGCATGGGCCCGCAGTCAGTAGGAAGAATTTGGTGATGGTATCACAAGGTGAGATAGGTACAGGGAGTATGCAGAGTTCAGAAGCACACAGAGTATCTAGTTCATAATTGGTGGGTTTCTTTGTGTGTGGTTCTTTTTGAATTTGTTTCTCTGTTATTTTACAAAATGTATATGCACAGCTACTCATAAAAGAGGCTGGAACCACACTATTCAGAGAAACGTAAAGAAAGGAGAAGAAGCAATGGTCATAAGTTGAAAGCTGGGAAATTATTTCCATTCTATAAGTTAACAAACAGTGGAAAAGGTGCTCAGAGACTCTCTGTATGTTCCACCCTGGAGATATTCAAAACTCAACTGAGCATTGCCCCAAGAACTCTGCTCCAAAGTCCTGCTTTGAACAGTTCGTTGGACCTGACATGTGATCCTGTTATTCTGTGTGTTTTGAGTGATTTGAGAGAAACACTCCTTGGATGGGAAATTCATTTACTAAAATGGCTTCTATGATTTTTCTTTTTCATTGTCCAGAAAAGGATTAATCTTTGGTTCCATACCATTTATAGGTACTTTGGTGTCTATTTAGTATTCAGAAAGCTACATTCACTTGGTACAATATTAACTTGAAGGTGATGACTGGATCTCTTTCTTCCAATCTATATAGTATGTAGAAAAATCAGTTTTCCTTCTGTCCTCCTTCTTGTATTAATGTCAAGAGTTTTGCTTCCTTTTGAGTGAGCAAGATTTATTATGCTTTACCCTAAAGTGAAGTACTCATATATGTTACAAACCCAAGAATTTAGCACTCAGATTGCTATGATTTTGCTGATGTCCTTCACAGGTAAGAATAAAAAGACTGCTAATATCTTCTATGAACCATAGATAAATTAATACCACATCAGATTTTTTAATTTTGGATAGGGTAGAAAATACAAGAAAGTTAAACAACTTTTTTTTTTTTTTTTTTTTTTTTAAATTATTGCAAGTATTGGTAGCACAACTCTCTAACCTTTGTATTTTACTTTAAATAATCAACCATTCACGACTGAGGAGAAGAGAAACGGAAATAACTGCCAGTTCAGTTGGAAATACAGACCTCATCTATTCTCCAGAACTCCAAGTTCTGGCAAGTTCTGGCAAGTGGATTCAAACCTGCAAAATCTCTTCTTTAAAGCTGGCCTTTAAAGCTAGACTGGGTTCAAGAGTGTCAAAAGGTTTTGGTTTACGTGCAACTGAGTGCACTTTCAGAGCAGACTGATACAGGTGCTGCTGAGTCACATTCCCGGGATCCCTGATAGCACATCCAGACTGTCACCTCCAGGGTCCAAAGTGCCTCCAGCAACATGAGCTGCACACAGTTATTTCCCCAGCTTTTCAGTTTCTCAGCTCATACCATGGACACCAAACACACACAGTGCTGTATATCAGCTATGACTGTCAGCTGGCCATGTCTATTGTTCTTGCATACATAATACTCTGCTTTGTCATTAACAGGTGGTTCTCAGTGCTGATTTTGAGTCTGAATATTTTTATCACAAGTGTGTATTTTATATAAATTATGGCTACAGCAATATCAGTGTGTCGTAAGTTTTGCCTCTTCTCCTAAGCAAGGTGAGGAGTGAAAGCACTCACTGTGTCCCTGAGATTTTTTTTATCTTGAAAAACCCATTAGACACAATTAACATGTCTAACACTCAGTTCCCCAATGGAAGTCTGGTGTTCTAATATAATTAAAAAAGCTAGTGATTAAAAGCTAGAAAACAATTTTTGAGAGCATATACAGTGGTGTAAGTCTTTTCTTCTCTACAGTTCTGAATTTTTTTTTAAATTTAAGCTTACTATTTTCACTGTTTTGTAATAGTAGTGGTAGCAATAGTATTAATAGCACTGGTATTTTTATAACATAATATTCAAAAAAATTTAATTTTTATAAAAGATAGAAAAAACCAAAAAGACAGGGCATGTAATTGGGAATTTAATTGAATTTCTGTCCTTTCTCATTATACCTAGAAAGAAGAACCTAAAGCAATCTACCCTTCACAGTCATTAGAATTAGGTAGCTGAAAAAAGGAAATCTGTGCTTTTGGGTGTCACTGAAGGTATGAGAGGGTAACCACTCATTTGCCATGAGAACAGCCTCACTGGAATCTCAAAAGAGCAGCAACATATTTTTACAAATAGAATTCTGACAGTAGATAAACATGTTTACAAGTGTTAGCTGTTCTCAGGAATAAAATTCTGTTCTTGATAAAGGGCAATCCTCACTTTTATTTCAATAAACTAGAATTTCTTCCTCATGTAATTTATTATGATAATTTGTTTTATCATATTAAATTGAGTAAACTGTAGATTTTCTTATGACAGATTTCAGCATGGTTCATTATTTCCTTAATCATACCTTAAAATATTTTTTCTATTTTTCTTCTTACTGAAGTTCAAGTTCCATTAACCTTACTAAATTTACTAGATCTTGCTGACTTTAACAAAGTGAAATACAGCATCACTGACTTTGTTCTGTCATCCTCCTGGTGTTGCACAATTTCCTGATTTTTTTTATTTTGTGTCTAAATATGAAAATTGATCATCAAACAGATTTTTAAATCTTGACTGTTAAGCATTATTGGGTTAGTAATGTTTCAAGAAACCATTCACATTCAGCTCAACTAGTTTATTGATCAAGACACTAATTAACCAGTAGATAAACGTGCTACTTGGCTCCTCTGCTCTCTAGTCCCCTACAGTGTGACAACAAAAATACAGTAAGTCCATAATGTTCAATTAGCTACTCAAGTTTATACTCCCTCTGAAGCTTGCAGTTCACTAATTCCCACAGAATTTCATAATTCCCACCTGCTTAATCTTTGAAAACAGAAATACCAATGACTTAAAATATCAATCACATGGGTCTTTTCTGGTAACTGCTTTGCCAGGTGGTACTTTAAAAGAAGAATATGGAAAATGGCAAGATGTACGAATCAATCATGTTTGTTATAAAAGGCATTTCTAGATACACAGGCTAATGAGTTCCCCAAAGAATCACACAGGCTAGAGGTCATAAGTTTAGCCAATCCTAAAACTGAATAGCAAAATACTATGGAAATTTTGTTCACTGATTAACACAGACGTTCACAATCTTATTGTAAAACATATGCAAGAAAAATCACTATCTAAATAAAAGTACAAGGCAACTATTAGTGGTTCCCAGTGGAAATCAGTGAGTTATTACTTACAGGACAAAAATTTGAACTTCCAAAATTTCCAAGATCTTGATCAATTAAAGTCAAACAAAAATAACTGAGGGAGAAAACCTTAAAATGTACTTCCAATTTATTAGTCCCATAGTTTGATAGCCATCTGAGATAAAGTTTACTTCACTGAAACTAGGCTTAGGTACACAGGCACACATCTAAAAATGAAAGGTAAAACCTTTACACAATAAATAAATTAATTAATTAATTAACTTGCTAGTGTAAACAAGGAAACCTTAACATATAACAAACAACCAAACCAAGTAGAAGCCTATCAAATATCCTATCTAAAGAAAAACAAACAAACAAACAAACCAAAAAAAAACCACAAACAAACAAAAAAAACACCTTGAACATCTTCTTTTTCTGCTCCACCTTGTTTCCTTTTATTTACATACTCTCCTGTGTTTTTCCATCTGGACTTTATAGCCAAATAGAAAACTTGAAATCATTTCTTATTTTTGAAGTAGTCTTTCTTAACATGTTTAACCTGAAATGCTGATGTCATGGTTATTTTTTAACAACTCAGTTGCACTCCCTTTAATTTTCTTATTTGAAACTGAGTACATTTTTTTAAACTGGTAATTTGTATTTTGCATATTCTCCACTAATTGTAGCATGTTCTGATTTTAATATATAAGTTGTCATCTTCTGCTTCTGTCCTTTACTGCAGAAGTTGACTCATCACATCCAAGGTGTAGCTGCTGGATCACAATCCTGGTTGAATGCCTAATGCACTATTTCATTATGCTGATAAGGTGATGAAGTATAAAGCTTGTACTGTGTAATTTCTCCATATGCTTCTAGGATCAACAGCTTAAAAAAAGCAATCTGACAGTTCTATTTTTTGTAAGGTAACATAAGGAAGGTCAATTATGACATTTTCTAACATACACTTTAAAAAAATGCCTAAAACTATTCCAGATACATCCAGGCATAAATCCATAAATCCAGTTAAAAAGTAGTGTTGATAATTAAAAGAACTACTATATAAGACATTCACTGACTTAGAAAAAAGTATAAAAGTTTAATTTTTTTATTTTTTTTTACTCTGGGAGACTTTTAGGAACATAAACCAGTTATATAACTGCTGAACACCTTAGCAATACCAGACTCAGTAGAGAGTGCAAGTTTTGGTTTCAACAACAAATCTACAAGGAGTTGCAGATGAAAATGTTGGGGATGTCAGCAGCATAATAACATGAAATTGTAAGGTTTTAATTTAAAAATGAACATTTCTACCAAATAATCTAGTTCACACACTATGTATTGCAGTCATACTAAAATGTGGCCCCAAAGGCCTTTAAACAAATACATCCTTTCTTTGATCAAAACTGGCCTTTAAACGACTAGATAATTTTTCAGATGATTGAATAATTGAAAAGGGGCAGTCATTCACATGTTTTGATGGAATGAAGTTTTTACAAGTTTACCAAAAAAGGAATGAAGAATAAAGTATTACAAATATTTCCTTGGAATAGCTGCATAAAGGTCTTTACAGAAGTAAAGACACTCCTTCCTGACAGTTTATCTGTGAAACAGTGAGGGTGCTGTTTTTTAGCTCATGACTAATTTTAAACTAAGATTAAGTACATAACCTAGAATGAAAGAATTGAGCTTTGAAGAACCTGAACCAAAGATCCCTTAAGTTTTCAGAATTAGACTAAAAACAAATGAACCGAAAGAGAATTTGGATGCTAAAGAATAATTTAGGTAGAATTGGATATTTATCTGGATGGTGATGTCAGTGGGAACTTAATGTTCATAGTTTCAAGCTAATAAAAGGTTTTGTTTTCCATTCAATCACTGTCTAATGAAAGTGCAAAAATACTTCCTGAAGTACTGGAGAAACATCTTCAGCTGCTGAATAACTGCCTAATACACATTAATTACTGTGAATCATTCGGAAGTAGCTTAGCTTAGTGATCACATCTTTATGCTAAAAACAACTTTTTAGAACAATGTGCAACTGTTGTTTGATGAACACAATAGAAGTTGTTAGTCAAGTGTTGAAGGTTTAGAAAATCTTGCTTGTTTTTATTGTGTTTGCCTTGAAAAGAAATATCTCCTGTTACTAGATAAAATCCCAGAAAGTATATGGATCACAGGCTGTATTTTTACTATAGCATTAATAATTTAACTTTCTTAGTCAGTATCCTAATTAAAAAATATAAATCCTCCCCCAAAAAATAGCAGGTGACCTTAAACTATTTTAGATACTAAAAATATTCATCTGATCTCATTTAAAAATTAAAAAGATAGATAGATAGATAGATGATAGATAGATAGATAGATAGATAGATAGATAGATAGATAGTTGAATTAATCCCTTTCCAAGGCACATAGAATCATAGAATAATTTGTGTTGTAAGGAACCTTAAAGATCACCTCATTCCAACCCCCTTGCCACAGACAGAGATCATTCCACTAGACCAGGTGTCTCAGAGCCCCATCCAGCCTGGCCTTGAACATTTCCAGGGATGGGGAGTCCACAAGCTCTCTGGGTAGCCTGTGGCTACCAGTGCCTCACAGTAAAGAATTTCAAAGATTAAACCATACTCACAGAAAAGAATTTCTTCATGATATCTAGTCTAAACCTACCGTCCTTCTTAATGCCATTCCCACTTGTCCTATTGCCATTCCCTCCACATCCTTCTGAGAAGTCCTTCTCCAGCCTTCTTGTAAGTCCCCTTTAGGTACTGAAAGGCTTCTAGAAGATGTCCCTGGAGCCTACTCATCTTCAGGCTGAATTACCCCAACTTTTTCAGCCTGTCTCCATAGGAAAGGTGCTCCAGCCCTTAGATCCTCTTCATGGCCTTTCTCTGGACTCCTTCCAACAGGTTAATGTCTGTCATGTGTTGGGGGACACAAATCTGGATGCAGGACTCCAGATGGGGTCTCACCAGAGCAAAGTAGAGGGGGAAAATTACCTCCCTTTACCTCCTGGTCATGACTCTTTTGATGCAGCCCGGGATGAGATGGCTGGGCTGTGAGCATGCATTGACAAGTCATGTTGAGCTTCTCAACATGCCCAAGTCCTTCTCCTCAGGGCAAGTCTTGATCAATTCTCCACCCATCCTGTACTTGTGCTTGGGATTATCCAAACCCAGGTGTAAGACCTTGTGCTTGGCCTTGCTGAAATTCATAATGTTTGCATAGGCCAACCTTTCAAGATTGTCAAGGTCCCTCTGAATGACATCCACTCCCTCCAGTGTATCAACTGCATGACAACTGTGTCAACAGCTCTGTGTCATGAACAAGCTTTCTGAGGGTGCACTCAGTCCCACAATCCATGTTCCCAACAAAGATGTTCAAAGTCTCAATATCAACCCCTGAGAAACACCACTTGTCACAACTAGTTTCCAGCTGGAGATCAAGCCATTGACCACAACTCTTTGAGTGAGGCCATCCAGCCAATTTTTCATCCATAGAGTGGTTCACTCCTCAAATAAATGTATCTCCAATTTAGAGACAAGCATGTCATGTGGGACAATGTCAAATGCTTTACACTTCACATTCCCATAGTAAGTAAAGTGGCAAAGTTATTTCTGCCCTAGAGGTATTTTTTTCTCCAAAATTGTTCCACAAGGAGTCTAGATGCCTGGGTTAAACTAATCTGTAGCTTTTAAACGGCTACATTTAGCTTATACGAAATCTTGCCCTTGTTCTGTGGAGATTTGTTTTGACTTTATGTTTCCATGAACTTTGGGCTCCAGATCTGTGCTAAAGAAATAATGTCTGTCTAGCCCAAACCTTTGGCTAGTCTAAAATCCAATCACTCTTCATGGTTGTTACCAGACCACTGAGAGTATCTTCTTCTGCTCTGCCTTCCTACCTTCTGTCAAATAACAGATTATGACCTTCCTCTTCTGCAAGTTGCTGCTTGACCATCAATGGGAGTGCCTATTTATACACTGACATTGAAAGCAAATATTAGCAGAGAGATCCAAGGTAGAGTGAGCAAACCATGAAAGAAAAGCATTTTTTGTTCTAAATATGCCGCTACGTCATTTCATAAGGTGTCAACTTTCTTTTTGCCAAGAAATTTCTTCCTTTTACCTTTTTAGTAAAATTTGTTTCATGCCACCATTCAGTCACATCTTCCCTAGGTTGAAATTTTTTTTCATGTAAAGACGATGTTGCACACGTCTGGTCATTCTACTTCCTTAGTCTAAATTTTAAAATACAGTAGTCTGATGATATAATTATAACTGCATATCATATTCAAAGTACAGGATTATCATGTCATACTAATGTTCTTTATTCTTTCTATATTTCATAACAATTCTTAGAATTCTGTTTTACATTTTTGTCTCCTCTAATGAGGGAGACTATGTTTGCAGGAAAAAAAAACAACCTGCAATTACATTTTTATGACTTTCCTAAGTTCCTAATTTTTTAGAGCCTATTATTATTTTTGAATAGTTAACATTTTTCTCATCCAGCAGTCAAATGGCAAACAGATTGTATTACTTCTGCATGTATCCACTTTGAATTCTGACTGGCACTTTATCTCTCAGACATGCTGCATTATCAAATCTTAATCTTGAGGTTTACCTTTTCCAGAATATCTTCCTATCGCTGGAAAAATTTTTATCTCACTTTCAAAACTTCTCCAAGTCAATATGTTAAAAGGTTCTCCTGATGTCATATATTCATGCAAAGTCCTGCTTTTGTGCAAGTTACTTAATTCTTACTTCCTCTCTTTTTACATTTAATAGATTATTAATCCACAAAAGACTAAAAATATGAGAACTTACTTTCAAAAGTCAAATCAGTTACAAAGCAATTTTTTGTTTTTGCAAGCAAACACTCTGTTGTTTCTTCCCAAATAGGTAATGCTTTTTTTAAAAAATGGTTTATTCTAGTTCTCCCAGAACAAACATATGACTTAATACCCAGACTACTTCTAAAGAAAAGGAAACAGAAAACCTAAACAAGATACTTTCCACCCCTCCCCACTGAGTCAGAAATATTAAGAGAGAGATTACACATTGTAATTAATAATTCAGCATATGGCACAATACATACCGGTTTTGCCCTTACTGGTTGTAGTGTGCCACTTAGAAGACATTGCAGTGAGGAGACAGTGATT
>JAWWES010000001.1:103986140-104017302 GCA_035583135.1 Lophotriccus pileatus | reverse complement strand
TGGGAGAGCATGCCCTCCAGATACTAGGCCTGAAATTAAGGCCTGAGGGCTTCCCCTTTTCCCAATCAACCATCACAGAAAAGAAAGAGTTTTGATTAACCTAAGCCAAGATATATTCTTCTTACTTTCTTTTCCATCCTCTCAGAAGCAGTTTCTCTTGTACTGCATCACAAAACAAAGGGCTTTGGCAGACTAGTGCCTGCAGAACAAAGTTTCTCTGAAGATCAATTGGCTCCTGTAGTCTGAGTTTATGCACCAGAGGCATATGTGTGAAATGAACTCTCCAAAACAATTTGTTTACAGTATCACAAAAGGATGGTCATCTAAAATGAATAGAATAACCAAATTAAATTTAAAAAAAAAAAGGCACAGCCATACATGGTCAATAGTTTCTTTGAATATCTTTTGCATTCTATTAATAAAGGCAATGACCAGCAATTCATGTACAACATACATCATGCTGTTTTCCTGGTTTTTCATTTGGAAACCACAATTTGATCTAAATGTTCTTTTTTTTTTTTTTTTTCTTTTTTCCCCTACAGTGGTAAGAAGTTAAATTCTATATGGAAACACGAATTTATTTTTAATGTCATTTAGATCCATACAAAAATTGATTGAAATAACACTGTACAAAGAGATGCAATGCTGATTGAGAGGAACTGTGGACAAATTCTTAGTCCAAAGTTTAGACATGAAGTTTATAAGTCAAGGTTTATCGCCTACAGAATATAAACACTTTGCAAATATATTGATTTGTCATTGTCTTTGTGTCTTGAAATTGGGGGTGGCGATTTGGGGGGTTTTCATCTGGGTTTCCAGAGTTTCTACAATGAGCACTTCCCGATTCTGTTAGAATGGTGAATGAATGAGATGCTCACAGGTTCATAAGATTGGGTCCAGATATGCTAGTGTCCAAAGTCAAACTGCAGTTTTTGCTTACCTCATAATATGATGTAATAGCAATTTTTTTACTTATAATCTTTATTGCATGTTTTTTTCCTGATGTGATCTTTCTTCAAAGAGTAAAAGAATACAGCAATTTTTAACTTTTTCTTTAGACTGTTACGTGTGTAATATATATAAATAGAAATGTTTCCTGTGAGAAACGACTGACTTTTATCAGGAGAGCTCTATAATTATTTGGGCTCAGAATCCAACTGTCTTAAAAAAAACTCTGATGGTATTAAAAGAAAAAATCCTTCTAAAGGAAGAGGAGTCTAAATGTAAAAAATTTCAAAACCAAAATAATTTGTAAATAGTAAAATAAGAACTTTAAACTACCATAAGATAAAGAAGTGCAGACAAACAAGGGGAAACAAACAAACAATAAGTTGTCAGTTCGCTATAAGGCTGTTTTGCTGTCCATGAGTGATACAGAAAGGTTAGTTTTTTACTTAATTGTAAAGTAGCACAGCTGATTAGTTATTTTAAGTGCAG
This sequence comes from Lophotriccus pileatus, assembly GCA_035583135.1. Taxonomy (NCBI): domain Eukaryota; kingdom Metazoa; phylum Chordata; class Aves; order Passeriformes; family Tyrannidae; genus Lophotriccus; species Lophotriccus pileatus. The sequence continues at coordinate 104,015,865 of JAWWES010000001.1, read as the reverse complement.
TGGAATAGCTGAGAAGTAATGACTATAATAATAGAACAAAAAAGGGATAAATTAGATTGTGTGAACATAGCAGAGGAGGTTCTGGCAGAGTGGTTGACACAGGTTAACAATGAAGACAATGAAAACAATACAGTAAAAAAAAGGAGCAGCATTCTGATATCCTGCCTGCTTCCTTCATGGAAATTAATGCATACAGGTCTGAAAGAAAGCCAAAGAGAATGAAAAAATTATTGTGAAAGGGAAGTGAATTAAACAAATATTAAGAAAAATCACAACTCCTTTGTTAAAGGACTGATCTTTCTGTGTACTGAACTGAAATTTCTGAGACTGTCTACACTCTCCTCGTCCTGTCCAGGGTATAAGCATTCAACACTTCTTGAATACTGCAGTGCATCTAACAACACATTATCCCTCACATGCCCATGAGGAAAAGAAAAAAAACATCCATCAGCTCCTCTGATCAGGCCAGGTCAGAGTGTGCTCCATGAGGCAGACCTATGCCATAGTGTAGGTGCAACATTAGTATTAAAATCAGTTTCTTCTGAGGTCCTAGGTAGTTTCTATCTTGCAATCTCTTTTGACAGGCTGTTTAGTATCTACCAGTAACGTATTGTTATTGGTATGCATGGTCTTGAAGCTATTGTTAGAATATTTTATATGATGTATCAGTGTAAAAGGGGATTGGCATGAATCCACTGACGAAAGGCAAACCAACTCCTTCAAAGGCTACCCAAATCTATAATGGGAAAGTGATTCAGTTTCTGTCCTTCCTGACAGGAGCTGAAGTCTGTTCTGGATGGGAAGGAAGTCCAGGCTTAAAATAAATATCTCAGAGCCAGTCCTTGATTCCAGAAACACAAAAAGCTTCTTCTATAAGCCACCAAGTCTGTTTTCTTCTTAGGTTTGACAGATTTGTCAAACATTTTCTAGGTAGTGGCTGAATGGATAATTTCTCCTTCAATTTTGTTAGGTAGCAAATTTTGGAGTGCCTTGGTGTCTCAACCAAGGATGTAAAAGGTCTCCAATACTTTCACAGTGAGAATAGAAGAGTATATTAAAAGTGGTTTGTTGTGTAAACTGACTGGACAGCAGGCATGCTTCTTTATGAAATTATGTTGGAAGAAGGAAAAGCTATGTATTTCACAGTTCCCAAAATGCATTCACACTTTTTATAAAGTATTTCTTGGATGCCCTCTGCTAAGGAGATGTGTAAGTATAGCATCATTAATTTCAGTGGATATAGTCTAAATATTGAGAGTATGCCACTAAGTGTTTGCAGATAAATATTTCTTAATGAATACACTTCCTTTTCATTTCAACAGATCTAAAATCTACTCACCGAATGGCAGATCCCAGAGACGGGAGGAGTGGCACAGCGTATAGTTGGAGGCCTGTCACTAGCGGTGTTGCCCAAGGTTCAATACTGGGCCACTATCATTTAACCTTATTCGACAGTGGCTTGGATGAAGGGGCAGATGTCTCCTCAGCAAGTTGCTGACAACACAAACCTGGGGGGAGTGGCTGATACCCCAGAGGGCTGTGCAGCCCTTCAGAAGGACCTTGGCAGGTTGGAGAGATGGGAAGAGAGGAACTGTCTGAAGTTCAACAAGGGCAAATGAAGAGTCCTGCACCTGGGGAAGAATAACCCCAGGCACCAGCACAGGACTGATCTGCTGGAAAACAGCTCATTGGAGAAGGACCTGGGGTCCTGGGGGACAAGTCAGCAGTGTGTCCTTGTGGCCAAGAAGGACAATTGTATCCTGGGGTGCATTAGGAAGAGCCCTGCCAACAGGTCGAGGGAGGTGATCCTGTCCCTCTACTCAGCCCTAGTGAGGCCACATCTGGAGTCCAATTCTGGGCTCCTCAGTATAAGAGAGAACTTGGAACTCCTGAAGTGTGTTCAGCCAACAGCTACAAGGATGATGAAGGGACTGGAGCATCTCTCTTACAAGGAAAGGCTGAGAATGCTGGACCTTTTCAGCCCTGAGAAGAGACGACTGAGAGGGGACCTCATCAGTGTCTAATATTTGAAGGGAGGATGTAAGTGCCAATCAATAGGATAAAAGTCAACAGGCAGAAACTGATGCACAGGAAGTTCCACCTGAATATGAGGAACAACTTTACTGTGTGGGTGACCATGCACTGGAGAAGACTGACCATAGAGTTGTAGAGTCTTCTCACTGTAGACATTCAAGAACCGTTTGGATGCAATCCTGTGCCGTGTGCTCTCAGGTGTCCCTGCTGGAAGAGGAAGATTGGATGAGACGACCCACTGTGATCCCTTTCAATCTGAAGCATTCTGTGATTCTGTGAAATATCGTATTTTCTCTTTTATTCCTTCTTTCACTAGTTCTTACAAGGTAACAGGTCTAAATTCTGTGGTGTACTTGTACTGTTCAACATTTGGTGAATGATTGGTCTGCATAACTTGGTGAAATGAGAATTTGAGCAGAAGTATTATGCATGGCTGGACTGAATACTCAAAACTGCCTGAATCCGTTTGCCTAAAACTGGTCATGTAAAGAGGATGCTGATGTAACCATCATCAGGATTAAAAAGCAGTCAGAGAATTATGAGGCTTCTGATACAAAGCAGGAATGAGCCTGATAAGAAGTATAAAAACAATATGAAAATTTATAACAGGAGGAAGAGACTTTGGAGTGGAAACAGCAGGAGTGAAACCTGATTTGGCACTGCCAGAGGTCACCTTGTGGCATCACAGCTGCTGCCCAGCCCAGAGGGAGCAACCTCCCTGCCAGTGCCAGGAACCGAGTGTCCTGGCCCTTGTGAGTGGTGATTCCTGCAGGGTAGGGACAGCAAATGGACACATGGAGCTGCAGCTCCCACATCTCCCACAGGAGGGGTGTGCAAGCAGGGCAGACCTGCTTCCAGGAGAGTGGGGTGTTGCTGACAGCACACATGCTCTGCCAGAGGAGGCTTGTAAGGGTGTGCTTATGCATATGTGTGTGTTTTGGTGTGATTGGAGCCTTTGGGGGAAAATTTGTGATAAGTTAAAAGTGTCTATAAAATTGTACATGTTCAACATTCTGCCTCCAGTATTGCAGCTATTCTGTTTTATTCCTAGTATCGATCCTATATGTATAGTTCACTGACTGCTGGGTAACTGCTTGTTGTTTACACATTGATAAACTATTTAAATCCCAATATGGTTTAAATTATTATTCTTTTGACAAGTTTCAGCTGGGAAAACTCATTTGGTGATATCACAAAAGTCCATCACTGAGAGAAAAGATTTGTGAACTTAAAATTTATAATCTATACTAAAAATGGTGATGTTTGTTTGGTGAACTATATTGTTAAAAAGATCAAAGAATATCATGAAAAAAACTGGTTAAGCAAATGAAGAAGAATATCATCATCTTATTTTATCACTAGTCACTTTAGTCTTTCCTATTGACTGCAGTCATTGCTATGGTGGTGCAACTGATGAAAACTGAATAGCATGAAGTCATGAGTCAGCAAATTGTTCAGTAATATAAGAGTTTCTCTGCATGTTGATAACCTGAAATACCTGGGCTTGTGTCTAGCTCTGTTAGTGATGATGACTCCAGGGAATCTCATTTATTTCAAGGTCTATTTTTTATCTCATATGTATCTAGGGAGAAATTTCTAAAGCAAGTTCAGTATTTTTTTAATGAGTTACTGAAAAGAGAATTTGAATTTTTACTTCACTTTTCAGCATATCTTTAAAGCCTACTTGTTCATTTTGCTTTATAGTGGTGAGGGGTACACTCACTAAGTGCTAAAAAATCTTTAAAGATAAGAATAATTGCCAGATGTTCCTGATAGCTCATTATCACCACCTTCAGCATTTCTTTCTTTCTCTCACTTTGATGACACTGTGATAAGTTTCTAGGAGACTTTCACTAAATAGAACCTAGGTTACACTTGAATAAACCGAGATGACACTATTATTAATCACTTAAGTTGATCATTATAATATATACTTGCTTTGCACTTGATTTGCACTTCACCATTTATATCCATTAATATGCCATAAATGTTTGACTCATTAGAGAAAGATAGTCCTAAACCAAAAAAGAAACAAGATAAAATACATTTATTAAAGTATTATTTTTGAGTCTTCCTATGAGCCTTAACACTTTTTAGTTATTTGAGTAAATAAAGTGTTTCACACAAAACAAATAAGAGAAGAAATAAGAAATTAGAGCATGTAAGATTTTTTTGTTTGTTTCTGTTGAAATAAAAAACGTTAACTGTAATCAGAAATTTAGCAAAATTAAGTTTTATCAAAAGATGAGTATAGAATAAAATAGCATGTGAACAGTCAAAGAAAAGTTAAAGACATTCTATTTGGAAGGGTCTGATAAAATTCTCCCCAGAGCACTGAAGGAACAAGCTGATGCAGTGCCTGAACTGTTAGCGATTAGTACTGAGACTACTTGGAATAGATTGAAGGCCCCAGAGGACTGAAGGGAAAAAACTCAGTACTTATATTAAGAAGAGCAGAATAGCAGGGTCAGTAAAATTATAGAGCAGTGAGTCTGATTTTGCTTCCAGAAAAAAAAAAAATTAATATATTATGAAATAAAGTATAAGCTTACAGAGAATAAACAATGTTGACAGCGGGTGAGAGAACTCAAACTGATGTATTTAGATTGAACAGTGGAAAGACTTTTAATTTATTTGTTTGGCAGGATAACTATATTATTGGATAAAGAATATTCAGTAGAGGGGTTATATCAGAACTTCAGAAAGGCTGTTGATACTGTAACATATAGTGATATCTTGAACCACTGGAAGAGTAGGCACATAATTAGATGAAAAATTGTACTCCAAATACTATCTCTAGGTAGTTTTCAATCAAAGAGGAGAAACTACAGTTTGAAAAGTTTACTGTTGGGTCAGTCTCTACATATTTTTAGGTTTAATGAATAGGCAATATATATATTACACTTGTTGTGGTTGATAAATACCAAACACTCTGGAGGGCAGCATTCAAATCTGAAATCATCTTGTCTATTTGGAGAAAATGTCCAAAATGAACAATATGAAGTTAAGTAAGCAGTAGTACAAAGAAATAAACTGTAGAAGGTTATAGGTAAAATGAGAAAGATTAGGATTATGTTGGATTTAAAACAGACAAAATGCACAAGATGATGTTGAAATGGTAATTTTAATCTGGAGTGTAATCAATAGGAGTGTTGATTGAGGAGTATAGAAAGTGTATGTTTTTCTGTTCTGTTTGCTCCACATAAGACTTCTAATAGTGTACTACGTCTGCTTTAGGTGACAGAATTTTTAGAAACATAACTCATGGAAGTACAAAGAAAAGAAACAAAACAAATGAAAACATTCAGAAAATAAGACCTCTTGGAAAGGCTGAAGAATGCATTTAGCTTGATAAAAAAAGGGAAAAAGGACTAAGGGTAGTGGTAATTGTCTTCTAGTATATAAAATGTGATTAAAAAGAGGATGATAAGTTATTTAACATATCTGCTTGGGGAAGGACAAGAAGAAAACAATTAACTTGCAGAACAGAGAAATTAAATTAGATATTATGAAAAATGGGGGGGTGTTAGTGAAACAGATGGAAAAATAATGAAAAAGAAAATCGAAAGGATACTGGGTTTGCAGGTTTTTGGTAAGTTTAGCAAACATATATTAGTAACTGCCCAAAGATTACACACTGTTCTGAAACAAAAGACTCTAAAACACCTTTTGAAGTCTTGGCTTTCTTCTGTACACTGTATGCTGCCATTTTCCTTTTGGCATTCTGGAAAATCCCAAGTTGTTTTCAGTAACTTCAAGATTTGTTTTATTTTTTTCTTTAAATCTTGTACATTTTAGTCATTAAAAGCCCGTGTGAGATAACAGTATTTTATTTCAACATCACTCAAAATAGGTTTCTGTTCTCTGGAGAAACTTTGAGAAAGGCTTGAACTCTGAGGTCAGTTTCCATAATAAATATAAAAACAATTGTTGATTAAATTATCTAGCCTGCAGACTTTAACGCATTAGCAACGTCTGATTTATTGGGTTTATATGTCATTTTGCATTTTGTATCTGTAACACCTATTTTTCTAGAACAGTAAAACAAAAATTGACTTGCTGTGGACCATTTGTTTACTTTACAAGCAAGGAATTGATGTTTACTTCTTTCACTTCTAGAAAAATGTCCACGAAATTATAAACCTCAAACTTAAAGATCATTCTCAGTCAGAAAGTACCATCTCAAACTTTTGCAGAAATTTTAATGTGTTAGGCTTTATTGGACTTCATAAACAGAAACTAACTTCCTTGTCTACAATTTCAAATAAAAAAACCAACCAAACAAACAAAAACAAACTACTGCTTCTACTACAATTTCAAAAAAAAAAAACCAACAATAAAGGCATACATCTTTAGATTACAATGAATGTTGCTCCATTCTTGGTATGTAGATATATATAAACCCCTTTACAGTGATTAAAGGGAAATATTATAATATGAAGATTTTTTCACCAAAGTTCATTTATAAGGCAGTGGAAAATTAATTCTGTATGTCAGTGAAAAATTAATTATATATGCTTCTATAATGGTACTTAATGCACTTTTACCTAACAGTGTACTAATACTGTAGTTCTTCTGCAAAAATATATTTGATGGAAGAGAGCGCTGCTCAGTCAGAAAAAAGCAGATTTGACCCAGTGAATATGAAATGGTAAATAGACTATTTATCATGAGATGTAAATCTATAAGTTCATTAATTTCTAAAACTGTTACTCAGAGAGCCGAAAGAAAGCAGAGGAACTGCAGAGTCCACATCCAATTTGTTAAGGCACATAGACAGATCAGTTATCCTGGTCTGAGGTTTAGCTAAGTGAACTGATCATGAGAAGCTGCTGGATGTAGGAGCAAGAAGCTGCTACGGGTCTCACTATAAGAAATAGTCAGATTTCACATGTGGTTAAGGGAGACCCAGGTGACAGAGAGCCAAACCCCAGAGGTAACTGAGAGAACTGGAAACCTCTTGGGGAACGAAACCTTTCAGTGTCAGTGTGGCTTTAGTAACTATAACCTGCAAGACTGGCCTGACAGGCCAGGTTACTGTGTCACTCATAGTGTATGAGGCTGGAATGCCCTAGGAAACTATAAGAGAAATGGCAATTTTACATATGGATGCAGCAAAACTGTGACTATTTAATTTAGGATGGCCTTTATACCTAGGAGGAGAAAAAGGATGAAGGAACGGAATGATCAGTGAGGTTGGAGAAGCGGAGGGGGAGAGGAAGGAAGATAAAGGGGGCCAACTGAGCAAGAGAAAAGTGCAGATCAATGCACTTGCCTAGCTGAACCTTGCATCTGATGACTGCAGGCTGTCTTGTTTTCTTATTAAAATTTATTCCTAGCAGCTTTCTGTGTGGACTGCTAGGACCCCTCTCTGATCTGTGTGTGTACTTACAAGTGTGCATGTGGGTTTTTTTGCTATAAAATTTTGAGCTGGACTAGCCAGCAAGTCAGAGGAGACACTCAGAAAAAGAACAGGTCTGAGCCACTGACTCGATCAAGGGATGGGGATCTGCATAGGGATATGAAAAGACAGGGTAACATTCTAGGTAACATTCTGAGAGTATGGCTGTGGCTTTGAACCAAAAGATTTTGGGTGAATGAACCTAAACCCTGATCAGCCAGAGAGGAGGAACAGGTGTGTGCTATGTTGGCCATGTTTATGCAGTGGCAGTAAAGACACTGCTCTCAGTTTATGTTGGTTCCTATGGCTGGCCATGTTTGCACCATGTGTGGGTGGGTGGATGAGCAGCTACCAGGAATACATGCCACTGTAGGCTGGACTTGGGAGCAATGGCAACCTGACTATATCACACCAGTCTTGAATGAACCATGGGGTCTGAGACAAGAGTTGACTCTACTGGACCACAGAGGAGAATTTTCCTTTGTCTCAAAGCCCACAGATTTGACTTCATGTAATAGAGTTAGCATGAGGATGTTCAGGAAGCATGCTGTCCAATAGCTTTCCTGATCTGCTGTGGACTCAGAGAAGAGAAGTCACCCATCTCACTACAACCTCTCATCAACTACAAGGTCTCATCTGAACGTCCTTTTCTCCAGGATGAGGTAACCCCAGTTCCCTCAGCCCACTCCTCATCAAATTTCTTCTCTACATCTTTCACTAGCTTCATTTCTCTGTGGATGCACTCACCTCACCACCAAAACTTGCATGATGATACTCCACGGCAAAACTCCCAGTATTCCAGTAGTCTCTAAAGGGCATTGTCCATCTGCTGGAAAAATACCTTCTCTGCAGCTTAAACTACTAGGGATGGATTATATCTAGAAGGATATTTAGCTTGAGATTTTTTCAGAATATACTCATTTTCAGACTGTAGCAGACTACTTTCCCTCACCTTGCAATAGGTGTTCTTACTGACACCCTGGTGCAACTTATATGGACTTTACCGTCCATCAGAATTCTCTTTCAGTCCTCAGGTACAGAAAAGATGCTGCTACAATGGACATCTGCAAAACAATTCACAAAGTAAAAGTCTTTGCTTATTCATGTGGCAGTTCTAAATACCCTTTATAGAGTTATAAATGACCAATATAAGAGATTAAAGAACTTGTATTTACTTCAGTTACACGTCTTTTAGAAACTTCCTGGAATAGGCTGAAGGAGGCATCCAATTATTCTCTTCTGGACTCTCTTGGGTGTTCTGGCACCTGATACTGATTAAAAAGCATGCATAAGTAAGTCTGGACATCCAGATGAACAATTTTGGAGTAGAATTTAAAATAGATTTAATCAGTTCTATTGCCAAACCTTGATTAGACTATGCCTTGGATGAAAAATTAGATACAAGAAAATTTTACATTCTTTGGTACTGAAAGTAGAAGCTGCTTTTTCAAATGGAACTGATGGGAATTTCATGTATCAAATATAAGCAAATGAAAGACTTGCTGTGTTCAGGGCAGTAATAAATGTATGACTTGATTTTTGAGTTGTTGAACTTTTTTGTACATATCCAATTCTAAAAAGCTCACAGAGTAAAATGATAACTGCTAAAGAAAGCTCTAGTTAATTAGGTGAAGAGTAAGTGTATGCTTGCAATACCTATAGAAGACTCGGTTGATCTTCAGAACATGAGAAAAATAATTTGTAGTGATGTAATTCTTTCCCTAAGTTGGGGATGAACAAAGAAAAAGAAAAGCTATATGGCAAATATCCAAATGAAAGTATCTGAAATAGTTATTCCTTACAGCAGATTTCCATCACAAAATGCAACTTGCAAAAAGAGTATATTTATAGGTTTCATATAATCCAATTTTGTCAGAAGTTACATCAATACAGACAACAATATCAGAAATGAAGTTACTCTTTCTGTTCACTTTAAAACAGAGAATATTTCTATTGAGAATTTTGCATTTTTGTACTCACTGCAACATATGGTACTGTAGCTATAAAGCTATTTAAGTATGCTCACGCTGTCAGCTGAAAGAGATCGACAGTGATTTAACATAAAGAGTTGCCATCATATTCCAACATATTTAAAAAAAATTACTTTTTTTCCTGGGAAAAAAGCACTTGAAAACTATTACATGTGTATCCGACATAGACATTATTATACATTTCTTGCTATAATTTACTAATTTTTTAATAGAAATTTCTTCTCTATTCACAAATCTTCCTTCTCTTGGTTGATTCATTTAGTGATGTCACAACTCAGTCTTTGTCGTATCACAATTGTTTCCGTGGAGATGGCCTGTGATACCACCAGCACAGACACTTGAGGAAAATGACTCAGGAGGGAAATGCCTATAGATCATTGATATGTCTATATCTATGTCTATATCATCTATATCTATATTTGTATCTATCTATATCTATATCTATATCATCTATATCTATATCTATATCCTCATAAGAAAGATTAAATCAGAGCTATAGAAGATGCAAATCAAAAATAGTGGGTGCAAAAGTTATCACTTACTCCAGGAAGAGTATCACTTACTATATTTATGTCTACTGCTGTCAGTTTACCCTGATCTCAGAACTGAAGACTTAAACGTACTCCAGAGTCATCACTGTGATAGATTTATGAAGATCTTAATCTATTTATAATTTATTAGTCAGGTATTACTGCACTTCCCAGTCTAGCAGAAAGGCTGAATAGCACAACCTACAGAATTCAAAGATACTGCAAAAGAAGAGTAACAGCTGAAATAAAGGATAAAATCCTAAATAACTGAGAGAAGTCTAAAGGGTATCTTCAGTTGCACAAAGATCAAACAGTTTTTGGAGGGAGAAGCAATAACCACTGATTTTTTTCCCAAACAAGTAATATTAAAGCCCTATTAGAAATTTAAATTCTAAATGGCCTCTTGTGACAGAGCATTTGCCCTCTTAATTGATCCAGGTTTTGCTAAAATCCTGCATGTATACCAAAGAATAGAGGACATCCATGTCCTCTGCCACACTTGTAAATTGACTTTGATGCTGTTACTTCCAAAATGTTCTTTCTTTAAACTAGTTTTAATATATTATTACATAACATAATGTGAATTGTAAGTGATCTCCCTGTCCTTATCTCCTTATCTGTCTGTACTGTACCTAATGAACTGTCCTCTTCATGGACAGGGAGAGAAAGAGCATCTTGGTGACCACCTGGCAGCCTGTCACAGTCAAACTACCACAGATGTTTCACATCATTGCAGACCAGACTATGTCTCTATGTCTCCTGTATAATTCTATGGAACCATCCAGGAAAATTTTAGTCCTCGGAAGGAAGTGAAAACTACATGGAGATATGAAAAAAAAGCTTCTCTTTTTTTTCTTTTTTCTTTTTTTTTTTTTTTTTTTCTTTTTTAATTGAGAAGATAAGGCACCTGGAAGACATTATTGAGGTATTCTAATGTCTACATGGGGCTTATAAGAAAGATCAGAGAATCACAAAATCACAGAGTGGTTTGGCTTGGAAGGGAAATTAAAGATCATCTGGTTCCAACCCTCTGATGGAGAAAGACTCTACGTAACAGCCAGGACAAGACGTGAGAAGAAACAACAGTTTTAAACTGAAAGAGAGTAAATTTAAGTTGGACATAAGGAATAAGTATTTTAAGGTGAAGAAACACTGGAACAGGCTGTCCAGAGTAGTTGAGGATGCCGCATGACTGGATATGATCAAGGTTAGGTTGAATGGGGCTTTGAACAACCTGTTACAGAGAAAGTTATCCCCATGGAGGGGAGTTGGGCTAGATGGTCTTTAAAGGTGTTTTTCAACCTAAAATATTCTATGATTCTGTGATTTTTGTGATTAAGGATCATAGCTTGCTTATGAAAAACAATAAATAGAAGAATGTCCAAATTTGATAAATAAATAATGAATTTAAACACATCTGCAATTCCAATATTGTCTATCTCTTTCGTTTAAATTCAGTGCATTGCAAATAATTATTTTCTTTTAGGGAAAAGAAATTGAAAAAATACGTGCATAAAAGTTTTTCTTTAAACAGATGGCAACTTAAATTATATAGCATAAGACTGCTCATGCATGTTAGTACAGACTACCCACAGCAAACCTCCCCCAGAGCCCAGAGGAACAAAGCAGTTGGAAGAGTGTAAAATCAGGTTAACTTGAATACATATCACATTGTATTCCACAGGAAAAACAGATGCAGGAGTCCATCAGGAACAGAACATCAAAATTACAAAGTCTCTTTCTAAATAATGAAAGGCTCCCATTATAAAAAATAAAGAACATTGTTAAAATGGTATTATCTTAAAAACCTGTAAAGTCAAGTGGGTGTGTCCAAGTAATTCCTATGATATTTAAATCTTCTTCCTAAAAGCCTTCTAATCTTATAGAAACTTACTATTACTATTCTGAATGAAGGAAAGTTTCCTCAATGAATGCTTATTAATAAATCAAAGTTAATGGACTGCTTAATTTTTTCCTGTTTCATTCTCATACCAACCAGCAGCCTACTTTTATATAGCCAGAAAAACAACAGAAAGTAAATTATATTTTAGTGCTTTAGGTAATAAAATGTAGCATTTTGTCAATACCAAAAGTGTGGGAAAAAAAGTCTTATCTAATGTAATGTTCAATAGTTATAAATTCAGGTAAAGTAGAGCCTGTAGATTTCACACTGAGAATTACAATACAAAATGGACATAGGAATAAAATAAATGAGCTGCAGTAGACAATATGAAATACGTTTTTTCAGTGAAATGTTAATTATATACTGTCAGAAGATAATAGGACTCTGAATATATCATTAAATTGTTTTTGTGGAAAAAGTGAATCACCTCCAATCCTCTCCACTAAAAAAATAAACAAGAGCTTTTGACTGTCAGTGTATGGTCAGGTAAAGACAGTAGTCTACTGATAAGTTTCCAGAATTCTTAGACTCAAATGGTGTTTTAAGTGTTGTATAATTGAACATGTATTTTAATGAATTTGCAGAAATCACAGGCTGAGCATTGAAGCTCAATTGGCTTTTGAACAGATTCTCCAGAGAAGTAAGTTATATACAGTATTTACCATAGAAGCATGAGAAACTTTGCTGTCTTGCACTGAAATAACAGCCTCTGCATAGACAAAGTAGAGACCAATAACAATAAGGTCAGGGTGACATTTTGGATATGAAAATATTTAATAGCAAAAGCGCTGAACTGAATGGAGTTCTACACTTCAATAATATGAATTATCCTTATATTGACATTTTATATGTTCCATCCTCAGCGTCAGGAAATTGTATTTTAATTCTAACCTATGCCATTTACATTATATTTTTAGAGTTAAATACAAGAAAATTTTACATTTAATTTATGCATTTTACAGCAATTGCTAATAGAACACTCCATCCTCTTCTTTTTTTTTTTTTTTAATCTTCCATAGGAATATTGTCACAGCATTAGGGTGAAGCTTATTTCATAGTACTTTAGTAACCTCAAACATACATGTAATGTGATATAACCTTTCAGTGTTGTTAAAGGGAGAGGCACATGTGCATGTATGCTGCTACATCTCAAACAAAACTTTGGTTTAATCCTGGTATCTATTGGAACTTGGAAAATACTTGTCCCTTTGGTCACTCACAGAGTTTCCACTGAAACAAACCTACTTGTCCTCTGAGGAAAAACCCAGGTTGTCAGAGCAGTTCATTAAAGCTGTGGTTCGATTCCCATCTATTTTAGAGACGCTTGTTCTTCCAACCAGTTCTGCATTCTCACACCATAGCTAGGGCAGGGATCAGTGTTAGGATTCACTGTCAGTGTGTGTGATTATTGGCTGGACACAACCAGTCTCATACCTTTGACTCTGGAGAGTACACAGATATCCCAATTAAGGTTTATTTCTGATGTTTAGATGCAGAGAGTTGAGTGAGGTGCAACATTTTAAATATAATATACGCATTCCTGAGAAACTAAAATAATGGGCCAAATTCTTGGATGCTCTTTCCATGTTCCCAGCAAAGTAAAAGTTCTAGTTTCCAGATGAGCACTTGTCTCAACGGGGGAACAAGCTGTAAAACAAAAGCCATAGAAATGCACCTAAATTTACATCTTTAGTTGACAGATGTTTAGTTGGAAATGTGTTCTTAGTCAGCTTTTGCAACATGATATTTGCTTAAAAGCTTTCAAGGAGATACTGCAAACTGCACATGCAGGAAATTGCTTCGTTTCACCGTCTCAATGTACAAATTATCCTACTTACCCTCACACATTTGCCAACATGCAACCTGCTGTGACTGCTGCTAACAACTGTGATAAAAGTTGAGTTACTTTTTTTCAGAAACTAGTTTATTATAGAAAATTGGAGAGGAGGAGAAATATTGGATGAACTCAGGAAATCAGAGGCTGAATAATCTCACTTAAAAATGTTTTAATAAAAATCGAGTGGCTATAATACCATAGTATTTACTGTAGTAAAAGACCCTTTCATTTCTAAAACTTTGATCAAAGTGGGTTGAGAGTCTGAACTCCACCCTTTACAAATACATAAAAAACCTTCTGATTTGTCCTTAATCCCTTGTATTATATTTTGAAAATTTCATAAGTGAACAAATGGAATAGAGCAAAAAAGATTTTAGTACCCCATAAAGTATATCATTTTCTCCTAGTATGTTTCTATAACTTTTCCACTTTTCAAACAAAATGAAGAATGTAATAAAGCACCAGATGGACGAGGTTTTTTCAGATTATTCAAAATCTTTATTTTTTTCAGTACAAGGGATAAGAAAAAATCCCCAAAATCCTTTATGAGGAAAGACTGCAGAAGTTTGGCCTGCTAGTCTGGAGAAGAGAAGATCTCCATCTTCCCCTTCTATCAAGGGATATCATCAATGCACATAAGTACCTCAAAGGCAGGTGCCGAGGGATTCGTGCCAGACTCTTTTCTGTGGTGCCCAGTGACAAGGCGTAATGGTCATAAACTAAAACTCAAGAAAATCCACCTCAACATGAGGAAGAACTTCTTTACATTGAGGATGGCAGAGCACTGGAACAGGATGCCCATAGAGATCATGGAGTCTCCCTCTCTGGAGACATTCAAAACCCACCTGAACACAGTCCTGTGTCACCTGTTTCAGGTGACCTTGCCTTAGTAGGGGGGTTGGACTGGATGATCTCCAGAGGTCCCTTCCAACACTAAAGATTTTGTGAAACAATGATAATTGAGATTAATACTGAATACTTGTACTTGGGCAGGTACTGATCTATCATGGAAATTAGAGCTATACATTGTTATGTTTGTACAATTAAAAAAAGGAAGATCAGGGACCAGTCCTGATCCTGAAGACAGATGCTCTCTGTTGCCTTACATCCATTTGTTATGGGCGAGGCCTTTCTAGAACACGCTGTCTGTGTCCAGCCTTCTTTTGTCTCCCTCGTCTAAGGCTCATAAAACTACTGAAAATTACTGAAATAACTTGCATTAGTACAATGACATAATTTTGGTAGACATGTTTGTTTGGAATAAAAATATATTAGAGTACAAAAGAGGAGTTAGGGGAATAAGCTTAATTCAGTTGTAAGTTTGAATCAAATATATTGCAATGCTTTACAGGGGAGAGAAATATCTGTATGCCTGTGGAACTAATGGAAAAACTGAGTGCCTAGAGGAAGACCTGTGGCAATGGTAGAAAGAATTATTCTGCCATGAGGAATGCTGGAATACTTACATACCACAGGAGAGTCCAGTTAGGATAATTTCTTCAAATGAACTTATTACAGGCAAAATATTAACCTTATTTTAATCTGATTGTATATTCATAACCAAAAGTAAACAATGCATAGTCTGACATTTCAGATTTCATCCCACTACTCAAATAATTCCCCAGTAGTAACTAATTTTAAGTTGAACCAGCTTTTGTGTCACCTCTGCATGTTGCATTGTGTTTATGCCCCACTCTTGCCTTGTATATTGTTCTAAGTGATTTTTGTTTCAAGGTGTCATTCCCTGCTGTGCACAAGTTGTACAGGTAATGAGGATCAGAGTTACACGAGTAGTTAAAGACTGCTTCCAACTTCTCAAGTTCCATATCTAAAAAGTAGATATGGAGCTCCATACTCCAAGTTAAGGGGGCCAGTGGTGTTTGGGGTGAGCACTCCTTTTTCATAGCTGTTCAGTGACGTTGCTTTCCTGTAGGCAATCCTCATTACAGCTTTCCCAATCTACTACACGGAATGCTGGAACATCTGCCATCACAGTACGAACCTCATCCTACAAAAAAGCTCTTCAAATAAACCAGTGGAGGAGATGCATAAGCTTTTTCTTTTCCGAGATCACTGGTTTAAGGTTCTGTTGGTAATGATTATGCTTTTTTCAGAGCCTATTTACATGTCTTCTCATTCCTGAAGGATTTCTTTCTCCCAGATTCATTAACTAAAGTCATTGCATTTGTATTTCCAGGCTCAGACATGTAGCAAACTATATTTCAGTCTGAAGAGTTTTATTTTTGTTTCTTTATGACCTGCTATAGTGCACATTTGCTAATACTTTACTGTCATTTTTCTATTTTAGCTATTACCCAGCAGAGTGGGAAAGTACAGAGGAAGACAGTGTGCCTTCTTGTTGGGTGCAGATTTCATTTCCAAGTAAAATCAATCTTTCTTAAGGTGTCAAGTATTAACTAAGCAAATATTATCTCCTTTGAGAGTCAATCATGCAACTAGAGCCAGCATTATCAGGGGTACTTTTTAGACTGAAAAACAAATCGTACATATTTTAGAAGATATTATTTAACTGAATGAAAAGCAAAATATTTTTCTTTGCAAAAGACAACTGCTAACATTTTAGGAAAAAAAGTTAACTGTTAAGCTGTTACTCTTAATATTTATGATATTTTCTTTTAAAATATGCACTTTAACTCTTTGTTAATTGTATAATAATTTCAATTATATCTATGTAGTTACAATTATGATTATGATTTTGATTAATATTTAAAAGACAAAATATTTTCCACTCCCTGACTGAAATCACTTATATTTACACTTGCACTCATTTAAGTCATCTTTCATATGGAACACCTTTAAATCAAAAAAAAATTTAGGAAATTGCAATATTGCATTTCAACTTATCACAGTGACCTTCTATTGTTCTTTTAGTATGCCGTTCTTTACTGAATCAGAGCTGCCTCTTCAGGAATTGTTTAAATATTTCAAGAAGAATTTATCCTTGACTACAAAAAAAAAAAAAAAACAAACAACAAACCCCCCTACAGATCTATCCTAATAAAAACATAGAAAATATGTTGAAGAGAAAGAGATGACAGTAGGCATGAAGGAAAACAGAAAAACCTGTGGACCAGGAGAGACTAAAAGAAAAAAGCACAAAAGGTAATCAAGAAAGTTTCATGAAAATGAGAATTAATTGGATACTATATGAATAGAGGGAAAGACAAGCAAAAATAGGAAACTTAACATAAATCTATAAGTTAGTGACAGTAAATTGTCAGAGTAGCCTGAAGGAACAAAAATCTAGTACAATCGGCACTAAGTAAGGAGAAAAATAGCTTATATATTACATAATTTTTTTAAAAAAATTGGTTATCCAATAGTAGGTACATATAATAAAGTTTGAATACCTTAATTTACAAGATACAAATAATGATTATAGAGAAATGGAAGAAGCTAAGAGAAAATTAGGTGGTTTAACTTTTATGGGGTTTTTTTTTGGCATTGGTTCTTTCTTTTAACAACAAGATATTTGTCCATAATCACTACAGACTTACCAGAGATTTGGAAGTCCCAGTTGTATTTTTTTTTTTTTCTTAAACGGCTCATCTGTTTGATTCCTCTCATAGCCAGGTGTGAGGCAGTGAAGCATGGAAATCTGCCTTCTTCTTCACCTTCTGGGCCTCCTGTTTTCTGTTTTCAGGTATTTTAAAGGTATTTCTATTCCTGCTAGTCACATGGTTCATTCCCCAAACTATTTAGGGTATTTAAAAGGTGAATGCATAAATCACCAAAGAGATTTCTGTGGGAAATGCAGTTCTATATAAAAGGTGTACTGGTGATGCCAGCTGGCTGCCCAGATCTACTGCACTGCATACCGTTTGCAGGATTTCTGGACGCTTCATGTTTGCTAAAGAGCTTATTGCCAGAGGTTTTCCTCAGCTACACATTCCATTTCCCTATCATATGAATTCTGAAAAACAAAGGTGTGTGTTTTGGGGTGAAAATTAGCTTTGAAATAAAGACATGATAAATCTGAATTGGATAGTGAAAAACATTACCTTTTTTTACTTACTTTCACAGTCTCGTAGTGTTGCAAAAGAAAAACACTGATGGCTTTTCTTGCTCTAGATTTATCCTCTGAGGTTTTTTCCTTACTCTGGAATATTCATTGATTTTTTTTCCTGTGACTATCACAGGCCTTTGGTTCTGCCTTCAAAAATCTTTTGCATAATGTCCTGGAATGGCACTGGTCTGCGCTTCTGTTGCAACTCTGCATAATTCATAACCCTGGCATCCACCTCCTGAATGGTAATGGAAAATGTTCTGAAGATTAGTGGTTGCATCTACCCAAGCTCAAGTAACTGCTAAACCAGGAATTTTAACATGGTTCCTTGGAATTTATTTAAATATGGATTTTCAAAAATACCTAGATGGGACGTCCCTGTGGTGCACATTCTAATATGTTAAAAAGTCCCCAGGCACATCAGGTTTCAAACACTCCATGACAGTTTAGGCTTTAGAAATCTTACTTGGCGTGTGTTTTTATGAGTATCCAACTATCTGGAGTCCTTCTAGGAATTTTTAGGAGCATTTGTGTGAATGTTTAAAAATGTCAGCCTTGCTAGCACAGCTGAAGAAATAAACACATCAAGTGTATTTGCAGTCACTGCAGTTGTCTATTCCATCCTCAGTGTGCTGACACAGTAACAGTGTCAGTGTACTGTGTTTAAACTCTCTGCTTACTGAGCCTGTTACTACTCCAATAGCTCAGTCTCCAGACTGAGGGAACCTTTCAGCCTGTGTTCTTGGGCCCATGCAGAGGACAGTGGCCCTGGAGGATGAGTGTGTGTATGTGTGTAGGTCCATGACATCAAGCTAAAATACAGACAAGGTGGGTATGAGGAAAGCATTAGCAGAGATGAGGAAAGCGTTCACAGGTCTTGCAATTTTTGCTGGCTGCCTTGTCCTTTATGGGTCATACACTACTTAGCAAGGCTGTGTGGATAGGTGTGAATTAATAGTGTGCAAGGAAGAAAGGAAGATTACTTATAAATTGTTCAGTATGAAGTTAAGAAGAAAAATGGTGTCCGTAACGCATACAGTACTTCAGTCTTATCTTTGCCAGCAATTGTGAAGGATACAGTCATTAAATTAAATCTTCCTCACTACTTGTGAAGCTTTCTGTGGTATTTCCAGAAAATAACTGTAAATTATTTGCATTAAAATATAAAACAAAAAAAGAGAAATATTACACTAGGAAATGCACTTTAAGACAGATATCCACATTTCAGAGCTTCCACATATCAAAGGCAGACATTAATTGGTCACATATACCAAGATGAATTACTTAATGGGAGTTCAGCCTTTGTATTTTAAAAATTCAAGCCCACATGGATTCTTAATTTTTTAATGAATAAAAGCAAAGACAGGAAAAATATTTAAATGTGCTAAGTTTCACTCTGATACAGATAGGAAGTCAGACTTACTGGAACATTTTTGTCTGATCTTGGCCAGATAAGCCTCAAAGCAAGATCTTTTAGGTGCTTGAGCATAACAGTTACCCCCTCCTAGTATCTCGTGCAGTGAACTGCAAGGGATGGAATAACCATCAGTAGTTGACACTTAACATAAAATTTTCTACATTTCATTAAGCTCATCTGATGTCATCGAATGCTTCCTGGAGCTCACTGTGAAATTGTACAGCAATACAACATAGGAAGCAAATACAAATTTTGTGACTGGGTCATTAAAATTTAAGAAAACTTGACTGCAGGCACTAACTCCGATCTGAAGAAATCCAGTGAATCCTTTGGGTCTTTTAGACAATATTTTTCTTTAGTTCCTCTAGTTTTTCACCTTATCTCCTAATACTAAAGCGGTTATTTATTAAATAAAATTACCTTTATATTTAACAAAAGTGGAATTAACTTGTGATCTGTCCTAGATTATTTTCTTTTACTGAGATGTTTTGTAATATCCCTACTAAAAGCAAAGTTAAAAGCATTAACTCCAGGCAATCATTTGCTGGAAAAAATAGAAGAACTGTAATATTACTAGAAGATGACTTCTTCCACAACTAGGAACTTAAATTTCTGGACAAAGATACTTTTCTGAGTAGTATTTTTTTTTCCTAATAAGGTCTTGGAGATCCCTGTTCACATCAAAATCTTGTCTTGAGAGCTATAGAGGACTCCTAATATTACACTGAAGAAGAACATCTTTCACCTTTATCTGTAAATCTTTTTGTCTCAGTAGATTCCTTTATGCATATTATCCCTTCTTATTTCTTTGAGGTAAAACTCTAATTTATTCTATGCAGAAGACTTGGAGAGAAATGGATATTTTAAGTGACTTTTTAAAATGCCTCTTTCAATACACCTAAATCATTAATCTACTGAAAAACCTGCTAGTTCTGCCCAGTAAAATTCCCATTTGTGTGGGATCGTGTCTCCATCTGTTGTGGAACTCTGTTAGTAGTGATAGGATAAATAAAATGAAATGTACTGATACTCCTCTCTACTGACAAATGAAACAGGCTGGTAATTTTAATGTAAATATGCACACACATACACCTTCTCTGCAGAAACAGGAGATGCTTTACATAAACTTGATTTGAAACACAGACATGTTTTAACAAGTCACAGTTTATTAGAATACTCATATTTTGTATTCCTTCGCTAAAAAATAACTGTTGACCCACAAAATTATTAACTATTCAGATAAGCTCATACTTTGGGAAGAAGATGGCACTCTCTCTTTATCATCTAAAATGTTGATTTCTGGAAAACACATATGATTTGACCAAACTGAGGATAACCTTGTGTGTATAAGGCAAGTGGATACTGACTTCACATTTTCCCAGCTCCTGACACCCATTACTTTGTTTTCTCTTTTCCAATAGTGCTCTTCTTCCTAATTCCTCTTCTGTCTCTGGACAAAGAGAAGATTTACTTTGAAGTGCGGCTATATTAAGGGAAGCATAAATACAAAAATATACAGTAATTATTTTCTACTTTTTTATATTAATAATACATTTCAGACATAAATAGAAACTGTTACTTACTGTCATGAACTTCACTCTGTGATCTCCTTCAGTGGTCAGAGGGCTGGAGCAGCTCTTCTATGAACACAGGCTAACAGAGTTTGGGTTGTTGAGGCTGGAGAAGAGAAGGCTCTGGGGAGTCCTTATAGCACTTTTCAGTACCCAAAGAGGGCCTAAAAGATGAAAGGGGACTTTTCACAAGGGGATTTAGTGATAAGACAAGGGGGAATAGCTTTAAATTGAAAGAGAGCAGGGTTAGACTGGGTATTAGGAAGAAATCCTTTACTCTGAGAGTGGTGAGGCACGGGAACAGGTTGCCCAGAGTTGTAGATGCTCCACCCCTGTGTTCAAGTGTTCAAGGCCAGGTTGGATGAGGCTTTGGAGGGAGATTGCAGCTAAGCGCTCTTTAAGGTCTCTTCCAACTCAAACCATTCTATAATTCCAAGATTCTATGATCCTTTGAGATTGTAGATCTTCTTATTGCCTTGTCATTTCATAGTAATTAAAACTGATTGTATAGCTGGACATTTACTTGATTTAATGCCCCCAAACCTTGTGCTAATTTCAAATTAAGTTAAAGCTCAGTCTGATTTCAATTTACTTCACATAGAACAGAATTTCAGAGTTTAATGATCATTACCTAGTTGGTTGGGTTGATTTTGCTTTCTGTTGATCTCTCAAAAATACATTCTACTTGCTGTATTTCTCCTTTTGGATTGCATGGGAGCACAGGTTTCCCCTTATTTTTATGAACACTAAAAATCGTAGTGAAGAATTCTATCAATAATTGACTGGATGCCTCATCCATCTGTATTAATAACTAAGTAGAAATAACAAATTTGAGTTCTAACTTGAAGTATTCCATTAAAAAAAAAAAAATCAGCTCCATGCAGCATTTAATCTTTTTACATTGTAATAACTAACATAGGGGGTTTTAACTAGAAGTCTGTATGTCTTTGCAATTTTTTTTTGAGGTTAGGCATAACAATAGCTCAGGAATGGTACTGAAACAATGACAATTCAGGAAACCCACACAGGGGTGGAACTGAAACTGTAATTATTTTCAATAGCAGTAGATCTTCTATGTATTTAATAGAAATTTAATAGATATTTAACAGAATATAAAGGGAAAAGGGAAAAGGGAAAAGGGAAAAGGGAAAAGGGAAAAGGGAAAAGGGAAAAGGGAAAAGGAAACGGAAGGGGAAGGGAAAATGAAACACTACATTCAGCAGGCCAACAGTTGTTTTACCACAGGTTTCTTAACGGTCCATGACATTGCTGCAGGACTCAGAAAACATCTTACACAGCTTGACGGTCTTTTGTATGCCCAGAAAAATGTCTTGATCCCCTGTATTTGTGTTAGGTCATAGAGAATAATTTATTCCACTTGAGTTTTTGTTGTGAGCTCAGTGATTTGTTAACCCAAATTAGCAGTCTTCCCAGTTGTACAGAACTGTTCACATCAGGTGTTTGTTGCCACTTTCTTGTTGCCACTCTGTTTACTGGAAGACTTTGAAGAACTTGGGAAAAGATGGGTCTTTTTTCAATGCACTATTGACAAAATTTCAGCAATAATAATGGCAGTTGACAGAGAAGTATTCTCACTGAACTGAAGATATTCTGTAGAAAATAAATATCACTTGAGAAATCTGTGAGAATTTGTTAGTACCAAATGCCTTACTTAAAAATTTACCTTAAAGGAGAATAATTTTCTGATTGATTTATATTTTCAAGGACTTTAAAGGGAAAGATATATTCTACTTTTTCTGAGATACTGATTGCATGAAAAAGACATTAATCCAACTTGATTATTGATTGAATAATCCCAATTTGCTAAGGACAACATTTTCTAATACTAGAAGCTAATAATTATAAGCCATGAATAGAGCAATGTTAGCATGTATGGCAATTTGCCATGGAACAAAGTTGCATGGATATTTAAGTATCACTGTGCAAAAAGTTTTCCAAAACTAGTTGCTGTAACAACAGGAGTAAAAAATCCCTGAAAAGTAACAGCATATTCTCTATGATGTATTTCTATGCTATAAAAATTTTAACACTGGAGTCTATCTATAGCTGATATTATTTGTAGTGACTTCATCCCCTTTTGGAAGAAATACCTGTTTTTCCATTCAAGTATTTCACATTTCTTATTCATAGTTAAGGAACTACTTGTGTGCTGCAAAAAGTTCTAATTGTACTTATACAGAATTAATACTATCATCATGTTGCTTAAAGAATAAAAAACATAAAGTCAAATTAAGTCCAGATTTTTTGATAACAGGAACTTTTTTATGAAATAAAAGCAAATTTACAAAACCATCATAATGGTCACATGTGCATAAACATATATATGTATATGCCTATATATATACATGCAATATATGGATGTGTATAGAAACTCAAGAAAATTAATTAATGATAGTTAATTAATTAAAAATACTGACCTCACAACTTCAGTCAGTCACTCAGATGCTCCTTTTCTTAAAATATAGATAAATTTATTCCTCAACTTTCTCTGTTAACTTCCCCAGTTGTTCATGACGTAGGGCAAATATTTTAAGTTGTGCAAAAGCCACATTTAATTTCCTCTTATATGAAAAGCACTTATACCTGGAGGTCAGTAAGCAGTTTGACTGTTGTTCTTCTAGCAGAGATGACAGCGCTAGTTCCCTTACAAAGACAAGCTTATATTAGGACTTAATGGTTTTTATCACAGCAGAACATGTAGTCCTGCCTAAGGTTCATTCTTTGAAGAAACAATGTTTTTTCCAGTAGCTTCAGTAGACCTAGGATCATATTCCAGCATCTAAACTCATAAATCAGAAAAGAATAGTATTTTTTTATATTCATTCTTTTAAACAGTGTAGATCAAGAACAGCTTTAAAGCTTGTAAGCTATAAGTGCAGCAACTTCTAAATAGATTCCTGTCCCCTTTCTATCTCAGTCAATTGGCTTAAATTTGTTATTCTCAACCTTTTTTTAGAATCAATAGGATCACATTTATTAGATATATAGTGTTAACATTCTCACACCATCAAAGAATGCTACAAAAAAGAACTCCATGTGTTTTAATGTTCAGTTTAAAATGCTAAACTTAAAACCTCATATCTCAAATCCTTGTAAGACCCAAATCCTAGTAAGAATGATTTTACCTTACCATAGTTCTCTAGACTCCCTCTGCCAACAACAGAAAAAAAAGCAGGCACTTTAATAAGGAATTTCTCCCTTTCTATTTATCCTGACTATTAAGGTGTCAAAGGCAAATGGAACAAATTACTCTCTGGAGCACTTCTTTCTATCCATTGGCTGTAGAAGGAACCTAGACAAATTAGCCTAGGCTTCTACTAGGAGACTAATTTAAGATTTAAATTTATACCACCCCTATATGAACTTTATTATTCTTTTTCCATTCTCTGCACTCTTGCAGAAACTATTTTCCATTCTCTGTTACCTGTGGTAACACAGCTTATCTTCTTCCATCTCTTCTACCTACAACCACCTGAATCTCCACTTGAGCAACCTTCCAATTAATTTCAAATCTCTCCTGAGAAAAGAAAATTCGTTTGTTTCATCCTAGGTTTTCACTGCTTTTCCTGGTAGAGAGGATTAAGGAGTTGAAAGATAACTGTAGCAAAGTATTTGATTGCTTTTGAGACATATTAGCCTTTACTCCTTTCTGTGCTTGTGCTGTGCGAAACTGCAACAGAGAAAAAAAATTACCTGCTGCAGGCTGACTCGCCAAACAAAAATCCTTTTCATTAGTTGTCATTTTAATTTTCTAAATAGCTTTCAAATAACAGGATAGTAATCCTAAAGAGTCAACTGAGGCCTGGACTAAAGAGTAAATAGATTTCCATGACACTTACAAGCAAGATTAAAAGAACTAATGTACACCAGTGATAGGAAAAACAAGAATTCCATTACTGCTATCTGAGCTGATCTAAAGCTGTAAGGGATATGATAACATTACAATGCAAAAAAATAATGCATCCTCATATGCAGTCAAGTAGCTGTGCACAGTGAACTGCATTAGGATATGTTTTTTATTCTGTGTAAATAAGTAAAAGTCATAGTTTTCACTCTTCACAAACATTTAAAAACTTCCAAGAAACCTTAATGATTAAGTACTTCTGTCTGCTTTGTACTGACAAGAGGTTATAGCAACACTGTATAAAACACGAATAGCTGAATTTTCTCTTCTTTAGTCAAAATAAAATATTTTCTACTGCCTACATTAAATAACACTTTTCAGTACGTCACCTTCAAACGATTTGTGTACCAGGAGTATTTCTATAAAAATGAAAACAGGCTTATAATATTTGCTCAGAAAAAATCCTCTCTTATAAAGTAATGCTACTAGTAGGAAATGTTTGAAGTTGTTGAGTGTATTCTGCTGTCTCACATCACACCACTGCAAGTGGATTGTTAACCAGATTCACAGGGGATAAGATATGAGACAGAGAGGAAAGTGAGAATAAGATTTTTAGGAATTCTCTCTCCTCTGGCCCTTTTAACACTAAAACCGTCTTAACTAATTGTTCATTCTTCCATCTCACCTAAAATGAGGGAGTGGAGAAAGACAAATACCCCTATATTTATTGTTACTGCCCTCATTAAAACCATTTTACAATTGCAGTGAAGTTTTTCCTCTGTTTACAAGGGAGAACCTAAAGGGGTATGTTAATCTCAACATCAGAGGAATTAAGTGAATAGTTAACAAAAACATTTATTACTGCTATGGTTTAATTCTCTTTAGCAGGTAACTTGCAATTTTTTCTTTAACCTAAGCAGCTATCACAGGTTGTCTGAATGGCTGTAAACTGAATGTATAGTGGAATGATACTTTTTAACTTTTACTCTCCTGATCACATATAGAGAGAAATCACTTCTATTAATAGCCTACTTTCTTCTCAAACTTTGTACTTCATTCCACCAGACCCCCTAAAACAAAGGACAGCTTTTATGCTCTGATGATTTTCAGCTCTTATGCTTCTGATGATTTTCAAATAAATAGCCATTGAAAAAAACATCAGTTGGAAAATGGAGTTATCAAGTTTTAAACATACTGTGGTAGAATATCTTTCAGACATATTTCACATCAGTAAAATGAGTTGATTCTTGTGTAGTTCTTATCCTTTTTGAAATGTAAAATTATTATTCTGAGATGTAGACAAGATGGTGACACCAGACCACTTGAAAGAGAAACAGAAAGGGAACAAAAACAAAGAGCTGAAGGTTTGGATTCAAACCTTCCAACCTTCTTCCTTACAAAGGAAAAGGAAAAAGCAAAACCATTGAACTATAGCAGTGTCACCAAGATTTTCTTTCAAACTAGGGGAAACCGGTCACCCTGTTTAAGCCCAGCTCACTCATTCCCTCAGTTATCTCAGGGTAACCAAGGACAGAGGCAGGTTTGCAGGCATTTTTTCTCATCGGAAACACAGTTAGTTAGTTTAACTTGAATACCTGTATTAATGTAAAGGTTGGTTGCCAGACAGTTCAGCATCAGTTTCAGAAAATTCAAGCTCTGTACTGAAAGCATGCTTGTTTCACTCCTGCAAGCAAATGAAGGATGGAAGTGGTTATATTTATAAATTGAACAGAACTTACCCTTTAACATAACCGTGTTAAAAGAAGTTCAGTTAATGTAAAGACAATGCAGAATTTCTGGAATCCTAAGGCACATGTTTTTCTATTTAATTTTCTTCAGTTTGGGCAGATATTCAAAA
The DNA here is from genome assembly GCA_035583135.1 of Lophotriccus pileatus. Classification (NCBI taxonomy): domain Eukaryota; kingdom Metazoa; phylum Chordata; class Aves; order Passeriformes; family Tyrannidae; genus Lophotriccus; species Lophotriccus pileatus. The sequence goes on along the minus strand of JAWWES010000001.1, from coordinate 103,989,431 downwards.
TTATACCTATTGGGAATGCTAACTTTCTAACCCTACATTATACAGCACTGCTGTGAAGGAACAGAGATGTTGCCAAGAGCTTCAAGCTAAATTATTTTGGATCCTAACTCATCAGGAAGCTTCTGTTCTGAAATGCTCCACAAAGCTGGCAGGACAGCTCGCACAACCAAATACAATAAATCAATAAACTCTTAGATCTGGTTTTAAATGAAAACTATTAACAATTCAGAAAAACATAGGGACATGAGGAATTAGAAAAAAAAATATAGTGGAAAAAATAGACAAACAAAGCAATGCAATAAAAAATACTGAAAGAAAATCAAAACAACTCAGCTTAATTCTGGCAAAATATCAAAATGACAAGAATAAAATTTAAAAAGTCCTGACAACTGTGAAGAATGTGAATGCATAAAATATGAGGAAATATGGGACACAGACAAAGGTTTATTTTAAAAACCATGAATGTTATCAACATTGTATAAACACATTTTATGAATATTTCTATACATGCTTATATTTGCTTTATAAATTAAAAGAAAAGCTAGCTGAGTTGTCATGGTTACTGCCCTGCAGATATAGCACATCAACAGTGGTGTTAGCTTTTTCTTTTTGCTTTTTTTAACATTAAAACTGTCAAGACATAAGAGAAATACTATTTTTAGTATTCTGTTTTCTGTCTGACAATATGCCTTGAGCTCTTGTTATCCTAAGAAATCAACGGTAGAGAGTTAACATTTTGATCCACTCATATTAGTGTGTTGAGATATGTAACTCATTCTTGGTTTTTCATTCTGAATACACATGGAAGAGGGGGAACACCCTTTTATTCACCTGATAATAAAAATATTGTCTTTAGTGGCATAGGAGTAATCTCTCTACAGTCTTTCAAATATATATATTTTGAGGATATTTGCATTTTTGCAAGTCTCTTATCAACATTTTCCCTTCTGTTCAAAGGATAAGGTTTTTATCAATTTTTCCAAATTCAGCTTTGTTCTGCTCTCTAGAGAGTGGAGAAGGATTCTCAGGCAACACCTCTCTCTTTGTCTCGCAGGCTACATTTGTAAACAGATGTAAGAAATTTATAATGCAAATTAGGAAAGTACTATTGGGCTATTTTATCATCAGGTAAAGGGAAGCTTCTCAACAGGATAAACACTCTGAGAGGAATTTAAAGCACATTTCAAATAGAAAACAAAATTATTTTCATTTGAGTTCCGCATTTGTCTTTTAGTAATAAAAGTAATCCAGATTTTCAAAGGGATACTTGTTGCCAAGTAGGGCAGTGAGCAATTCATCTGGTGGTCTTTTAGCACAACGCCCGTGAATTTCCAACCTCGTAGTCCAGCTGAGTCCTTGCCTCCTAAACACTGTTTGGCTTACATTTGTTTTAACAAAATGACCACTCTTCCAACTTTTATAGTATCTGCACAAACAGAAAATGGTGTCATTCAGCACCACACGATCAATAGCAGTGATATTTATTTAACTATTATTATTATCCTAGAGATTGTCATTGCTGAGATAATACTTGTTTAGTAGTCACAAGACTCTGGTTTATACATTTAATAGATTCCTGTTAGTTAGTTATTATAAAATTGTGCTTAACATGGATAAGGATAAATGCAAGCCTTTTTATATATCCAAAACAGTCAATCCAGTTGCAATTGTTTTTAAAATTCATACATTAGAAAAATATGTTTAGATAAACCTGGAGACTGTAAACTAAAGTTAATCTTTCACGTCTCTCTTTTATTCTCCTTCGTGAGGAGGTCGTAGTCAAGGAATGAGGATTCACACACTCCTGTTCTTCCTTCTCCTCTGAGAAATCTATTTTGTCTTAAGGTCAGTGTTCCCTTCAGCACCCACCAGGGCTTCCACCCAGCTCTTTCATTCCAGAACCATCATATCCCCTTCTTTCCAGGAATAAGAGGTTTTCAATTCCATAGGTATTGCTTTGTTAAGATGAAATTTCTCCCTTGATGATGTTATTAGATTTTCCTTTTCTCTGGAAAGGAAAGGTATGGGAAGGGAAAGGGAATTTCTCTTCATTGAGAAATGCTGAACTTCACCGTAGGTATCAATCTGTACATTGAAAATATACTTAACATAAACTCACATACATATGAATTATATACAGATAATTAGCAATACTTGGTTAGTACCAGACATCATGGCAATCAGCCACACTGAAGTGACTCATCCCCAGCCAATTCCTTTCTGCATATTATGACAGCAAGCAGTTGTATTTCTCCAGACAGAAGCGTTTTTCTGCAACTTGCAGACTATTTGCCTCAGAGGCAGTCTCTACACTCCCACTACTTCAAGCACGCCTAACAGAAGACCCCAGGAATTAGATGCCAGCTGGCTGGACACCATATTTAAGTTAAGCATATTTTAATGAAACTATAGCAAGAAGATCTATTCCAGAGCCAATTGGCCGATGCAACTGAAAAAACTCTGATTTTTAAGCAAGTATTTTTAGGACCAGGAAATAAGTATTTACAAGCTCCCATTAGCAGTCCACTGACTCATGGTGGGAAACTCATTGCTTGACAAAGTCTGCCAAATCAGGTTATAAAACAGAACGTGCAGCTTGGATTCATGATGTATTGATAGTGTATCTAATTCAAGCTGTTATATGTAATTAAGACTAAATTGTCAGAAATCATAAACATTTGACCAATTCCTTTTATGCCTTGAAAAATATTCCTTAGAAGAGACATCTGAAATTCAAGTTTTCTTATTCTATCTCTTTTCTTCCCTCCCTCCTATAAGAGATATACTGAGAAAATATTTAATAGACTAATTTAAAATTTAATTTCCCAGTGTGAACTATTCATTTAAGATTTAGGGTTTAAAATGTATTTTTCCTCTAGGCATCTCTAATTTTCCAATTTCATTTATTCTCTTACCTCATGGAAAACAAACCATGAAAAACAACCAATACTAAAATACCACCACCCCAAACCATTCTTTGATTTTCCATCTTCCAAACATTTTAATCCCATTATTTAATGCAATAAAAATAATCAGTCATGATTTTATATAAGAAAGAATTTTCCTTGTGATGATCTTAAAATGCTGAGTCCTGTATTACAGATAAAGAGGTCAACATGTATATTCTATTAAATATACATGAAACAGCAAAACTTTCCCTTTTATCAGACAAGTTCACGCATAAAGCTTTTGAGGAATGCAAATCAGTATATATAGATGTCATGGTTTTGCTTTGTGCTGCTACAAGGTTAAAAATTGTTCCTTTTTTCCCTTGCCTGGTTTTGGGGGAGG
>JAWWES010000001.1:103967538-103986040 GCA_035583135.1 Lophotriccus pileatus | reverse complement strand
TTAGGGGGAGGAGTTTTGGGTCTCCCCTGTGGTTTGGTCTCAACAAAACACTTGTGTCCCACTCAAACGCAGACAATAGAGTACTCTCATACAAGATGAAATAAATTAATATACAGATATAGTTCCTTTAAAAAGAGAATAGCCTCACTTCAAGACCCAATAGAGCAGATGACAATAAATGTAATGTCCCTATTCCAAGAAATGGAACATTTCACACAATTAGCTGCTGTACTCAACATTATTAGCTGTGAGTCATAAGCACTGCTGCCCAAAATACTACAGTAAAGAGCAATACAGCTGGTTATTCTCCTCCTTTAAGTAATTTTAATATTTTGCAGTGTTCTGTGAAAGTGGAATTAAAAAGTAAAAATAAAATCTAAAAATGCTTATGACATGACACAGAGAAATGTAATGAAAAATCTGATGTTAATGTTTTTACAAATTTAAAAACATTAAATGTAAGATGAACATGAAAATATATTACACATTGAACAGTCTAAATGAGTTTTTGCACCCTTCTACAGTTTCACTGGTATTTATCAAGGATTTTGACTATGAAAAACTGTCTTTTCACACAGAAAATAATATCTATGAATATGGCATATATGAGGCACCCTACTTAGAAACTTTTAATGTATTCTTTATTCATAATTTTAAATATTGCAACAAAGCAAAACTAATAAAACCATCGTTTATTGCTTCTAGCTTATCAAACCATTTTCTTTTTTTTTCTTCCTAATGACACTATTTGGGAGAAAAACTACAAACTGATTTGTTGCTACATCATAGAAAGATATCTATTTATTATTTTATTTGACCATATACACATCAGTGAAGTTCCAGGTCCACCAGTTATCTCACCCACTGTTAATTGCCTTACTAGGACAGCTAGGTAAGATATTACCTTTAACTGTGGTTGATAGAGAGAGGTATTGCCGTAACGGATTGTCCACTCATGATAACTGGATAGGGATCTGCCACAAGTAGGTTCCTACTTTAGAGGCCTCAGTTAGTAAACAAATGTGTGTACTGTGAGTACCTAAACTTTGGATTTATCTTCTATCCATTTCATCATCATCATGGCTAGGCTCCACGAACGAAGATTTGGGAAGGGCTCTACCCACGTTTCTTGCAAGCGCATTGGTGGCTAAAAAGGCCAATACGAGAGCGGCATGTCCTATTGCAAAAGACACAACAGAAAGACTCCTTAAATGGTATTTTCTGCAAGGCACGATTCTTTCTGCGTTGTCTTTTCTCCTCAAGGGTGATCCTGCATGCTTTCTCAAAAGCATCAGCAGTGTTGTAGATGGTCTGTCTCCAGGCCTCCCGATTGGAGGCCAGAGTAGACCAGTTATGATGATCAATATGCCCGAGGCTGAGTTGTTGCTTCAGGGAGTCCTTGTATCTTTTCTTCGGGGCTCCTCTCTTGTGGCAGCCAGTGGCAAGTTCACCATAAAGCAGGATCATAGGGAGGTGGTGGTCCTTCATCCTGGAGACGTGCCCTGCCCATCGCAGCTGCGTTCTCAGTAGCATGGTCTCAATACTTGTGATTGCTGCCTGTTCAAGAACAGATAGTCTGACCAGTGGATGTTTAGTGGATGTTCAAGAACATAGTCTGACCAGTGGATGTTTAGGATTGTACGGAGGCAGCACTGATGGAAGCGTTCTAGGAGAAGCAGGTGGTGGGGGTGTTTATTACGCCATACTCTTTTATGGAGTTTTCCAAAAGCACTATATGCTTTTGCTAACCTGTTGTCTATCTTCCCATCAATCTTACCATCTGAGGAGATGAGGTTGCCTAGGTAATTAAACTGTTGGACTGATTTGAGTTCTGATTGGCCGATGATGATGTGGTGATGATGGAAGACTTCCTGAGGTGCAGGTTGATGGAGAACTTCTGTCTTCTTTAAGCTGACTTCCAGCCCAAAGAGCTCAGCAGCGTCTGCAAAGCAGGTTGTTAAACGCTGCAGGGCTGCTTCTGTGTGGGCAACAAGGGCGGCGTCATCAGTGTAAAGCAGATCCCGGACAAGGTGGTTTAAGGTCTTGGTGTGGGCCTTCAGTTGCCTTAGGTTGAACAGGCTTCCATCAGTATGGTATCGAATGTAGATACCGCCCTGATCATTGAGGTCTGCCGTGGCCCTTTGGAGCATCATGCTGAAAAAGACTGTGAATAGGGTAGGAGAGAGAACGCAGCCTTGTTTCACACCATTCTTTATTAGAAAGGGCTCAGAAAGCGTGTTGCCATATCTGACTCGGCCGTGCTGATCCTCATGAAGTGAAATGATCATTTTAAGGAATTTGGGGGGACACCCTAAACGTTCCAAAATCTGCCATAGACCTTTTCTGCTCACAGTATCGAAAGCCTTGGTGAGGTCGACAAAGGTTACATAGAGACCTTTGTTCTGTTCCCTACACTTCTCTTGCAGTTGTCTGAGAACAAATATCATGTCTGTGGTGCTCCTGTTGGCTCTGAAACCACACTGACTTTCAGGCAGAATTTCTCCTGCTATAGTGGGTATTAGTCTGTTCAGGAGTATTCTTGCCAGGATTTTGCCAGCAATGGAGAGCAGAGTAATACCATGGTAATTTGAGCAGTCTGATTTAGTACCTTTCTTCTTGTTGTCTAAATTTCTACATTAAATTTCAAATGCTGTGTTGCTGGGTGTTTTTATCCTCCCTAGACCACGATGAAAAGCTAAAATTCAGAACACAGTTGTTTCTTGCATCTATTTTAAGTAGGAATGATGATGTGTTTTCTGAAAGTGCTGGTTCTCATCAGATGCAGTGGTTTAAACTTGGCAGTGCCCTCACTGGCTGCTCTTCCCTCTGTGCAAAGCCCCACTGCCTCAGTTGAAGCTGTCAAGGGCAACCACCAAATGCAGCCACAGCAGCTGCATTTTGCCAACCAGGGCTCCCTTAGGAAGTTACCCTCACATGTGGCTACAGCAATGGCTCTGTCACATTTTAACCTACTGGAGGGAGATTTTCCAGATATTATGTGTCAATAGAGCCTGATCTGGTGTTGGTGTTTGAATTGAATACATGCTTTGCCTCCCCCTATGCCTAAACAAGAGGTTCAGAGCAAGAGGCCTGAATTTTCTCTTAAGAGAGCCACTGTGTTGAGCTCTGTAAGTACTCATTTTCTTTTTACTCCATTTTTTACAGGAAATTAAATGTTGATTTATCATCCACAGTGATTATTTTATTTTTCCAGCTGATGAAACAGGACTGTCAAAGTGTTTTGAATCAAGCTGATGAAAGCACAGTATAGATATGCTTATCATTGCACTGGAGGGAAAAAGGGTCTCTGTCCCACTGGACAGACCATATTATAACAACAATAATGAAGTGGAATGTATATGATTTCGCTTTTTTGTGGTAAACACATTCCCCAAGTTATTTTATAATGTAGCTTAGATTTGATGTTAGAGGAAACTTGTACCACTAATTTGAAATACCATATAATAAACCAAAGGTTTTAACTGTGCAAATACATCAGTGGCAAGTTGGATATGAGTCAGCAGCGCCCTGGCAGCAAGGAGGGCTAACCCTGTCCTGAGGGACATCAGGCAAAGCATCACCAGCTGGTCAAGGGAGGGGATTGTCTCACTCCACTGGGGTGGCCTCACCTTGAAAACTATGTGCAGTTTTGGGCACTGCAATACAAGAAGGATATAAAGCTACCAGAGAGTGTACAGAGGAGGCCACAGGGATGGTGAGGGGTCTGGAGGGGAAACCTTATGAGAAGCAGCTGAAGCCATTTAGTCTGTTCAGCCTGGAGAAGAGGAGATTGAGGGGAGACTTATTGCAGTTTCAACTTCCTCATGAGAGGATGAGAAGGGGCAGGCACTGATTTCTTCTCTGTGGGGACCAGTGACAGGACCCAAGGAAATGGTATGAGGCTGAGTCAGGAGGGGTTTAGGTTGGATATCAGGAAAAGGTTTTTCACTTAGAGGGTGGTTGAGTAGTGGAACAGGCTTCCCAGGGAAGTGGTCACAGCACCAAGCCTGACAGAGTTCAAGAAGAGTTTGGGTAACACTCTCAGTCATGTGGTGTGATTCTTCCAGTGTCCTGCCAGGAGTTGGACTCAACGATCCTTTTGAGTCCCTTCCCACTCAGCATATTCTGCAATTCTGTGATAAGCTACACTGTAGTATATTGCTTAGATATTCCTGTAAGAACTGCCTGATGTTTTGCTGTCCTCAGCATTGATAGGTACAGCTCTATTACATAAAGATTGACCAAGACTTTTTAGAATGCTGCCATAATCATGAATGAAGATCTGGGATGCTAATCTATGAGCTTATTGCATGACAAAAAATTTAAATAGAAACTGCAAACATTTTAAACTGAGGATGCAGTCAGAACTCGAATACACACAGAAAGTGTCCTTAGCTTGAAGTTTTCTCTAGAATGGTGTTCACGTTCAGTTACTCTGGTTTTAATGTACTGCTGTTTCTCCCCATATTACTCTTGCCTTTAACTCCTGAAGTTCATTTGTAACCTTGGCTATGCTTAGATTTGCTGGCATAATTGGCAATAAAAATAAATTTGAAGTCAGGTATTATTTGAAGAGGTTACATGATCTGCAGCCCTAAACTGCCACATGCCCAATACAAAGACGATTTTTATTAATGTACAACGTAAATACATGGTGGGCTTTTTGGCAAGTAAGAGAGGATTTTAAAAAAGAAAAAAAAAATATACTATCCACAGTTACACCATGGTCAGTACTCCATCACACATGGTCATCTGCTCCATCACCCCATTTGTGAACAAAGAAGGAGCCTTCCAGAAGATGAGCCAGAATAGCAATCCTTGCTTAGTTAGAACTAAATCCAGAATTCAGGAATCCTAACCAGAAATATGACTGACTGCCCTGTTCCTAACAAGAATCTGAAAGCCATGGTTCCACTGCCATGGGAATTGTGACACTTTGACTTTATGCATCTTCTGGCTTGCATGATTATGAAAAACTGCATGGCTACCTGAAAAACTTCTTCAAAGTTGTTACCATCATTATTCTCACAGGAAAAAGAATAAAAATCCAAAAGGGCATAACCCATTCAGCTTCACTAAGCAAACCATACCAGTCTCCCTCTGTGTCTATAAATACGCTGGCTACTTATCTCAGTAAATCATACCATGGGGTAAAAAGAAAAGCCATGTTGCCATATCTTCCTCATGGCTGCAATCCTGTGGTTTTAAGTGAAAATCATTGAAGGTGCTCAAGCACTTTGGTGTGGTTCCAATTGCACTCCTTCATATAAAGGCAGTTACAGGGTGTGCAACCAGCAGCACCAGCTGCACATGAACCTCACCGGTGGGTTCCTGCATGCTCTGTTCTACCCAAGTGACCTCTCCAATCCCAAAGAAAAACAATGTGTCTTCAGCCACAGAGAAGGAGATAGAGAGTATTGAGGCTGAAAGTGGAATCTCCTTTTTTTTTTTTTTTAATTGTGCTTTATGTTTCTTTACCTTTGAATGTCATTGTGCAGATAAGCAGTGTGTTTCAGAGTATTGTTTTCCAGCACAGCAAAATATACTGCTTTTCAGTCTTAACATTTGCTTGGTAATTAATTCTTGAGCATTCTGAAGGAGCCTGAGACTGAGACATCAGCCTTATTTGAAAAGGACACCAGAACAAGAGAGGCTACAGTAATTTTTTGGGGGAAAGCTGATATATCAAACACTGAGTCTCTTTAACATATATATAGTCAATGAAAACTATAGGTAAAAAGCTTTCAGTGCAATCAGCATAGCTGTGCCAATATCCATATCACATGAATCAGTTTAAATTGCAAAGCTGTCTCAATAAGAATTAACCAAAATTTACCTGTATAATTTACCATGACTGTTTTGCTAAATGTTCCCAGAAACTTGCTGAAGCCATGAAACTAAGCAGAAAAGCAATACTTGCTTTGTATCTCAGGATTTACAATGTCGGTTTTAAAAGCAGACCTTTCGATTTGATGTACAAATAGTAAATGCACTCTGGGGATCGTTTCCAATGGATTTCTCAGGCTTATCCATCTACTTGAAACATTTAAAGGCAAATCACTTGACAAACATTTCCTCTCAAATACTACAAGGACAACATTTAAAAAAGGCATTGCATCATTTTAGAGTCAAAGAACAAATTTAAGCATGCAGTCAACCCTTAAGATAGCTGTCTCAAAAGCCCTACCATTTAAAACCGACTTAAACAAATCACAATTCTTGCTTGAAGAGTCAAAATGGCGTGAAATTGTCAGATACCAAGTTATAGTAAATACTCCCAGAAGAACTGCAGTAGTGGGTTGCTGCCACTTGTCAGAGGAGGTGATTGTCTTGCTATACTCTGCCCTGCTGTGGCTTCCCTTCAAGTACTTATGTGCAGTTTTGGGCATCACGATATAAAAAAGACATTATGCTATTAAAGACCATCCAGAGGAGGCCAAGAGGAAGGGTCTGGAGGAGAAGTCTTATGAGGACCAGCTGAAGCCACTTGGTTTGTTCAGCCTGGAGAAGAGAAGACCTCACTGCAGTTACAATTTCCTCATGAGGGGAAGCAAAAGGACAGGCACTGATCTCTTCACTCTTATGACCAGTGACAGAACCCAAAGATATGGTATGAAGCTGAATCAGGGGAAGTTTAGGTTGGATATCCAGAAGAAGTTTTTCATCAAGAGGATGGTTGGGCACTGGAACAGGCTTCCCAGGTCACAGCACCAAGCCTGACAGAGTTCAGGAAGAGTTTGTATAACACTCTCAGGTACGTGGTGTGACTCTTAGGGTGCCCTGCGCAGGTCAAGGAGTTGGACTCAGTGATCCTGATGAGTCCCTTCCAACTCAGAAAATTCTATAATTCTATGATTTAGTGTAAACTGAAATAGTTAGAGTAGACTGCATGAAAAAATTTTAAGAGTTCTTCAGAAGTCATTGAATGGAAAGCTTTGACACAGGTAAAACTGTTAGTTTAGAATAGCAAATACTACTACTCAAATCCAGTCAACTAAAAATAAAAATATATAACTCAAAGAAACCCCAAAAAAAGTGTTCCAGATACTTTTCATTCTCATCTGTTTATGGGTTTGAGAAAATTATTTTATCTTCCTAACTTAAATTCTGTAAAATATAATCCCTAGACTATGCCACAAATAATGTGCTATTTAGAGCTGCTAAACTATGAAAGATATACTTATATACTAACAGGTATTGTAAAAATATTAATTACACTCAGAGATCACACTATGTCAAAACCTGCATAGATACAGAAATGATTTAGTCATCATCTTATTTGAGAAAAACCTTACCCATTATTTTTGTGAAAACCAAGAGAGGAAAAATTAATTTAATCAAAATACATGAAGTTGCAGTGGTTACATTCACAGCTAGACAATTAAAGGCTTGATTTACTTTATTTTGTTTTTCAGTAAAGGATTATACCCCCTAGCCTTAGCAATTAGGAATTAAAATTGGTTTTTTTCTATTAATATTACTATGAAAATACATGGGCAGAATTGTCTAAAATATTATAGATACAATATCTAAATCATAAAGATGGTTTCCTTATAAAAACGTATTCAGTTGTGTTCTTGTGTTAAGAAAGCTGTCATCTTAAATACTGTATAGTTTTCCTATTATATACTACTTACTTTGCAGAAAAGCAGAAAAAAGAAAGTTTACTTATCAATGTAGAAAGGCCACATGACTAAAAACCTTCTTTTGAACTAAGTATAATTTTAATTGAATACTAAAGACATTACAGTCAGACACTCAAAGGAATTTAAGTGTCTACAGGATTTTCAAGAGAGTTTAAGCAAGTTAGGAACTTAACTTCCACCTTTGAGCTTCTAAATGACTTTGACAGTTCTCGTTTGCTGAAGAGAGCCCAGCACGGAGCCCCTAAGAAAATTAAGAGATTGGAGAACCTCATGTACCAGGAAAAGCTGGGAGAGCTGAGACTGCTCAGCCTGGAGAAGTGGAGGCTCAGGAGAATCCTAACATACTCACCTGCAAGGAAGGTGCAAACAGGATGGGGTCAAACTCCTTTCAATGGTGTCGAGTGGCAGGATGAGGAGCAGCTGAGGGCACTTGGTCTGTTCAGCCTGGAGAAGAGGAGACTGAGGGAGATTCTACTGCAGTTACAACTTCCTTATGAGGGGAAGAGGAGGGGCGGACACTGATCTTTTCTCTGTGGTGACCAGTGATAGGACCTGAGGGAATGACCTGAAGTTGTGTCAGGGGAGGTTTAGGTTGGATATTAGAACAAGGTTCTTCACCCAGAGGGTGGTTGTGCACTAGAACAGGCTCCCCAGGGAAGTGGTCACAGTATCAAGCCTGAAGGAGTTAAAGAAGAGTTGGGGTGGTACTCTCAGGCACATGGTGTGACTCTTGGGGATGGTCCTGTGCATGACTGAGGGTTGGACTTGATGATTCTTGTGAGTCCCTTCCAGCTCAGCATATTCCGTGACCAAACTGAAACACATGAGGGTCTCTCTGGACATCAGGAACCATTCTTTCACTGGGAGGGTGAATGAGCCCTGGCACAAGTTGCACAGAGAATTTGTGGAGTCTCCCTTCTTGGACATCTTAAAAATCATCTAGACATGATCCTGAGCAATCAGCTCTGGATGGCCCTGCGTAAGCAAGGAGGTTGAGTCAAGTGACCTTCTGATGTCCCTTCCCTCAAATTCTCTGTCATTCTGTTTACACTGATCAGAAAGCTAAAAAAGGAGCTTAATGAAAAGTATAACATGCACAATAAACTTAATATAAAAATATTTTTAAAGTACTTAATTATCCACAGCACTACGTTGTCCTGCACTTAAGGGAGAGCAAATGTACAAGACTATATGTGAGGTTTATTCCAGAAAATAGAGGTCCAATAAGAAGTTTTTTATTATTAATATTTGATTAAAATATTAAAAAAATAGGGATTGTCCCTACATTGCTTGTCTAGTCTCTCTTTGAAATTGTATAAAAAGAAATCTGAAGTCTAACATCTTGTGGCAGAAGGTTTCATTGTTTAATTTTGTATTCTGTTTAAAAACCTTGGCTTTTTTTTATACTCACTTTAAGGTTTTGTTTCTTTTCTTTGCTTACTATTTAAACAGCTACTTAACTTTGAGCACACAGAAAATCCTTTCATGAGAATGTAAATCAATTATATGATTGAATATAATGCTGAATGATGGTTTTGAGTGTATAAAAATATTTTCACTGTGCAGATTAACAAAAAAGTTATAATAATTACAGGCAACTACAACTTCTGGAGAATGAAAAAGTGCTGCTTAGTTCTAACCTTGGTCAAATTGTTCCGTGGAATATTAGATCACACTTCCTGGCTTTGCGGTTTATCTTTGTATACTGCTGAACGGTACAACTATTAATTGTGCAATCATTTAGAATAATTTTATTTCAGAAATTTAATGATATTAAGCTGAAATGTAGAATCAGTAGGCAGGATGTGCTGTTTTTCAGAAGTTTGACTTCTCAACCTGGGAGTAACATAATTTCACATCACACAGAACTGAACACTACTGGGTTACTCACTGTTTCACAGAAGTAGTGCCCCTGCTTGTCTCATGTAGCATTCTGGGTGAACTGAAAAAGGCAGAACAAAAAGCTAGTTGTAACACAGGATTTCCTCTGGTAGACTTGTTCCTAAGAGCAGCTCAGATCTAAGGTAGGGATCAGAAAGAGACACCATCGTCAGTACCTGAACCCGATTAACTTCAAATCACGTGAATCCAGGAGCAGCCTCACAAGCTTTCTGAGGCAAAGGTTTTCTGAGTCATACCCACTGTCTTCAGATCACAGGACCATGCATGCACAATGTGATCGGCTGGAAAGGTGTACCAGTGGCTTTAATTCACTGGATACTCATCCTTTACTCAAAGAAAAACAAACAAACAAACAAACAAAATAACCAACCAACCAAACAAACAAACAAAAAAACCCCACAAAACACCTATGTTTCAACTGCTTTTTTTTTTCAAATTCTTTTCCTGAGAACCCTGACAGGGATTAATATTTTTTTACATCACTTTGCATTTCAATTCCTTTCTTTATACTCAACTAATCAACTACTGTCATTGGTCATTGAAACAAAGCACACAAAACCTCAGCAAAATCCTGCTTAATAATGTGTACACTTTTTTATTTATGTTATTTTGTAAACTTGGACTTTAGCCATATAAATATTTTGAACCAGAGCTTGCTACTTACTGCCAAATCCCTTTTTAGTCCACTGCTGTTGCAGTAATGTATTGCTAAAGATGTATTTCTGAAAGAGTTTTATTTTTGTCTCTATGCAATTCACATATATGGGTGGGTATCTGAGTTTCAGTTAATAGGTAGTCTTTCATTTGAACATTTTTAAGATATTTGGGATTGTGTTTCTTACTGGTGCCCTTCTGTGTCTTTTTTTTTTTTTCCAGTTTTTTTTGTCTCTGTTTTCTTATGAAAAATTAGATGAACAAGAGGAAAAAGCATGATGGAGATCAGGTGAGAATTAAATAACAAGGTGATATAATTATCTGAATAGACACCAGAATCTCAAAGAGAAGCTTAACAAGATACAAACCAGAGAGAGCAGCATTTAAGAGGAGAGAGGACAGTTAGACTGAATGGGAAAACTGGAAGTAAAAGCTGCTGTCGTCTGATGAAAATGTGAAGGACTAATAATGAGATACCATGGTTCTAAATCATGCAAACTATACCGTTCAAAGCAATTCTTCAGCTATCCAAGAAAACTGGGTGTACCTTCTAACCAATCGCTGAGCATTTGATGGATTCAAGGTACATATTTTAAGATGTTATTGAAGAAAAGCTGAGAGAGGAAAGAAGGATGTGTGCTCTTTTTTATTTTATATAAAGCACTGTGTGGTACTTCACCATTTGTGCAACAGGTTTGGAGACCAATAAAAGACAATGCTCACTGATGTTAAAGAATTCTACTGTGTGATTCTAGTAGTGGTGGTAAAACTAACAGTGAATTCAAACTGGTAGGACAGGATGATTGATCTACTAAAATTCACTATGTTGCAGCTAGGAAAAAACAGGTTTTGCTCTAAGCAAAAATTTAATCCCTTTTTTAGTAAATATTTATTCATGCAACTTCCATTCCTTTATTGCAGCAGCATTTTCACTCTCAGAAAAAAAGTTAAAAAGATGTAAACTGCTATTTTCCCTCTTCAGCTGTACTTTAAGCTACTATTCATCCTGTTTTCTCCGTTCTGCAGCCCTGTGCTTGACCATATATGAACTTTCATATCACAGTTAAAAATATGACAGATATTGTTCAACACACTAGAAAAGACACAACCAAAATGAAGGTATGCTGCTTTGTCTAAATGATATGGTAGTGAACAATAAGTTTTCAGGTTTAGCAGGTGCTATTAATGTGCCATATAAAGCAGAAGCTAGAACATTCATTTAATGAGGCTTCTACTTTTAACAACTGTTTCTATTCAGCATTGCTCTGAAGATAAAACTTCTGGTGCTTTGGCTTTGCACATTGCTTTTGCTTTTCTGATTTAGCTCCTTTTAAAGAGTTCTGTTATTACACTAAGAGCTGAGGCATGGAGGATTCATACAGGAACAGCCTATTGTGGTTCAGTTCTTATTTCTCATGATGAGGTTGTGATTGCACATGTGGGGATCTGGATTTCTAGAGAGGAAGAGAACATTACAGTGGGGAGAGGGATCTGTGCCAAAGGCAATATTGCTCACTCTGTACTACACTTGTAACTATGAAAGACCAAATAACTGTTCAAATCTCGCCTTTTGTTGTTAAGCACTGCAGCAAATCACTTGTTTTTCTTGTCCTGAGGCTCCTACTGCTTTCATGGTTATTTCATTGCTCTGTTTCTACCTTGCTGCATGTTTTCTGCAGATGGGTACTTTTCTTGACTATACTGTCAGTGCATAATGGCCCTTGGCACTTCCACTTTAGTGCCATTACATTTAATGGGAAAATGCTTCAAGCAGCTGCAACTTGGCTACTGTATTTTCTTAGGGCCAAATGGTTTCCTGGTGCACAAAAATAATGAAAAAGGAAAAATGCACTCAAGATCTGTGTGGATTTCCATGTCAATAAAAAGGTAAATACATATACAGTCACCTAAGAAAAAATATTTCTCCCTTCTCCTCCCCAAGCAGCACACGGTGTTAGGAAATTGGGGGTGCAGTGAGTTCATTTTGCATCTGCCACTCCTTTCTCTTCATGCTGCTCCCCTGCTCCAGGGTGGGGTCCCACCCACAGGACATGTTTCTTCACGGACTTCTCCAATGTGGGTCCTTCTCACAAGCATTTCTTCAAGAAATGCTACATCATGGGTCCTTTCCACAGGGTTCAGTCCTTCAGGCACAGCCTGCTCCAGCATGGATTCCCACAAGCCACAGGTCCCACCAGAAAACCTTGTCCACCAAGGGCTCCTCTCCATAGGCAGGGTCCTTCCAGGAGCGTGCTCCGATGTTGGCTTTCCATGCACTCCAGATTCCTCCAGGGCACATCTGCCTGCTGCAGGCTGGGGTTTTCCACAGCCTGCAGGTCTCCACTGTCCACGGGATACAACCAGCATTCCCGTAGTCTTCACCATGGACTGCAGGAAAACCTTTACTCCAGCCTCTTCTTCACCATTCTTGTTGTCTGTAGGCCTGTTTCACTCATGTTCTTACTCCTCTCTCCCAGCTGCTGTTTTTTACTCTTTCTTAGATATGAAGTCACAAAGGTGCCACCACTGTCACTGACTGACTCGGCTTTGGCCAGTGGTTGATCCGTCTTGGAGCTGTCTGGAACTGACTCACTCCAACATGGGAGAGGTTTTTGGTGCCTTCTCAATTAAGTCACCCTTGCAAGCACTCCTGCTAGCAAAACTTTGCCACATAAACCCAGTACACAGTTCTTTAAAACATTTCTAATAATAATAGATGGGACATTCTAAGATATCTATCTATCAATCCATCCATCCATCCATCCATCCATTCATCAACTTATGTACTTTTCTATCTTCTGTTGTTGCATTTGTTTATTTAAAACATGAAGTCTCTTCCTCTGTTAGATAAACTTGTATTTTTAAGATAAACTTTTGCTTCCCACATAAAAGGAATTTCATGAAAATCTCACTAAAAAAAAAAAAATCAAATATAAAATACAGAAGGACCAGATGTTTGAAATATCAAGGCAAAGAAAATAAACAATATAGTCTATTTGCATGTTTGAAGACTCTGGTGATAACAGCCAAAATTATTCTGAGCTTTTAGTTGTCTAAGTTAAAACAAGGATTGCAAATTGCTGAAGTATACAAAAATCACTGAAAATTCTGGCCTTTACTTGTGTTTTCTTTCATATCCTTTATATTTTGCATAATTAGCACTTTATGCTGATGATGAATTCAGGGTAGGGATTCAGTCTCTCACTAATTTGTGTGAAGTTACTTTACTTTAAAAATTATGAACTCTTTTACCAAGTCTAGAATATTCCTTCCACAAAAGTTAAAAAAAACCATATAATAGAGGTCGAACAATTATTAACACCTTGGCCCCAAAATCACAAATTAAAATAGGAGGATACTGTGAGACAAATCTATACAATCCATGTGCAGAAATAATGAAACTGGAAAGAGGAAGGGCTGCAATAAACCTGGAGAACTATTTATTACCTGCATATCCATCACACTGTATGCTTGAGGCTAAAAGGGACCTTGTTTCCCCTGTTGTACTTTGCAAGAGCTTTTTATATAATTGCTAGATGAGGGCTGATCTTTGCAAGGGGTAGAAGCCAATGGTTTGGGGGAAAGCAAAAAGGAATTAATAAAGGTGTCCTGCTTTCCTCCTGATAGAGCTGTATTTTCATTCCTCCACACTTTCCCTCCAGCATTTTTGACATCAGAAGGAAGGATCTGAGTTAACATTATCTGTCTAGCAGAGCATGCAATAACAGGATTTTATGAGGACTCTAGGACACACAGTTAAAGTTCAGAAATTATAAGTAGTAAAATGATTGCCTCTATTAAAAAAAAAAAAAAAGATATTTTTCTGGTTTTGCTAAGTAACTCTCTGCATAAGTCTGTTGTGATAGCCCTTGCATGATAAGGAGATTTGAGGAGTGTGAATGACAACAATATGAAGCATCAAAATTTTGTTGAATGAAAAAGTTTCCTGACTTGTTGATGAGAAATGGCCTGTTAGAGGCTCATTCTGTTCTAATAGCTTGGAGTGCTTTTTCAGGCTATTCTACTAGGTCCATTGAACAGATACCTATTTTGGATATTAAGTCATTAAACCCTGTTTCTGAACATGATCTTCGCTTTTTCCATATATGTACACACAGAAAATTAACATTATTGAATTACAGTGTCTTGAATAATATTACTATTAATTCAAATACACTTTAAAATTCGTTAATTTAAAATAAAAAATGAGAAGTATCTACAGTGATCATAGATTCTTTTTTATTTATTTCACTGGAGATTCTTATTACATTTCCAGCGAAGTAAATGAGCCACATAGTCCTCTGTTGTTCCTTTCTCAACTGCAAATTGGATTGAGTATTACGTAGCTATTGCAAACTGTATATGGTATACAAGAATTAACTCAACCAGTTATTGGTTTTGGTGGTAAGGACAATCTGCTAAATTCTTTTTGGAATACCTAGAAGATTCAAACAAAGGAAATATCTTTTGGATTGCCATATTAGATATTTTCTATTTATGCACATTTCTGTAATGAGATAATACAGATATTTATACTGAAGAAGATGTAAGCCTGGAGCAGGTTCATTTAAGAAAAGCTGGTATGATATTCTGAAATCATATCACCCTGCATGTAATTTTAGAATTGGTATTTTCAATACATGCAGCCATAAAAAGACACACGTGTCCCCTTCACCTTCTCACCCCTTAGGCTTATTCATCTGTCACTGGCTTCTCCTCACTTAAAAGGTCTTCCTTGTTGGCAGAAATCAAGTGACAGCAAGCAAAGCTGTAGTGTACTCGTCTCCACTTGACATCTTCTTAGAGAGATCCCCTAGTGAACTCTCTCTCCCTGTTGCTTCACCCCTGTCAACACAGTTTTAAAAGTATAAAAACACATACAATTTTAAGCAACGTATAAGTAGGCAGTTACTTTGTGAGTGTAATATGTTGAACTATCAAAGCAGGCTTTTTTTATAAACAGGTTATCTGACTTAAAAACAGTATAATTCTATTTATTTTAAAACATTTTCCACAATTAATGCCCATTTCTTCCAAGAAAGACTTTTGTCCAAAGGTGTTGCTACAGACAGCATTTTCTCACTTGTTAACAAAACTTACATTTGTGCTCTATCTCATTTCAGCAGGATATATTAGAAAAACACTGAACTGATTAAAGTAAATAAGAAAGTGTAGAAAGTGTGTTATTTGTATCTATAGTTTTGTTTCGTGATTCTTTTTTAAAATCATATATATAATATATATAATTTTGTCTCATAGCTTTTTAATGGAAATAAACTTTATACAAAATCCCTTATACAAATTGATCAAAACAAGGTCATGGAAGAAGGACTCTTCCATCTTCTGACTAATTATCTACATTCCTATGACTAGCAGAAAGATTGAATTAGATTAGGTTAGAAAGCAGAGAGAGGAGGTGAGAAGCTTATGGAAAATTGTCCCAGGGCTCTCTTTAGCAAAAGGATGAAATCATTGTCACATTAAGTGTATGACAATTCAGTAATAAAACTGCCACTGACTTGCGTAAGACCAAAAATTTCAATTTATGCACACAAATATACACACACTAACAAACACACATACAACAAGGGCAAAGTGTGGGAAGCAAAGATTACCCTAGCTCTTGAATCATATTTTTGTCAAAATTATGGAGATAACACCGGAGACTTCTGGATTTTAAAGTATGTTGTACTTGTCCACATCTAAAAATTTGCATTGTTCTCTAGAGAAGCTCCTATCATTATGCCAAAGGCATTTGTGTAGCACTAGAAATTGTCACAGTCTCACCAAAAGCTGCAGATGCAGATTCTCAGTGCTCTATCTTCATTTTGGGACACATTCAACCCCACGTTTCATTTTCACAAAATCCAAGCTGTTCCTGTGAAGAATCTGACAGACTTTCACAATCACCCTCTCAAAAGAAAACAGAAACAAAAAACCACCCCACAAACAAAGACAAGCCAAAACAAAAACTGTCATATTTCTGCTACAAAACTATGTAAGATGTCTTTGGTTCTGTGTAGAAAGTGCAGTACTCAACTTCACAGTGCTCCTGTGGAGGTGGTATGGAATGCGTAATCATATGTAGCTGTTAAAAGGAGGTTGTAGTGAGGTGGGTGTCATCCTCTTCTCCCAAGTAACAAGTGACAAGATGAAAGAAAATGGCCTCAAGTTGCACCAGGGGAGGTTTAGATTGGATATTAGGAAAACTTTCTTCACGGAAAGGTTTGTAAAGCATTGGAACAGACTGTCCAGGGAAGTGATGGAGTCACTGTCACTGGGAGCACTCAAAAAACATGTGAATATGGGCCTTGGGACAGGATTTAGTGGTGAACGTGGTGATGCTGCTGGGTTGACAGTTGGACTTGATAATCTTAAAGGTCTTTTCCAACCTTTAAACTCTATGATTCTATGATACATGTCTACACTTAAACTAGTCTTTCTAGTTTCACTTATACTCAGTGTCAAATAATAAACTGCTCAAGAGTGTGAACATTAAGGTTCACAGCATGATTGACCATCTTAAGATAGGTATTTAAAATTAGCTAGCTACATAGGAATCCGTATGGTGAATTTTTTCCTATTTGTTGATGTTAAAAGGATCCTAAAATGACCAGTTGATACACAGATGTTCTGAAAGTACATATGGTGAATCTCTTTCCATACATATATATATTCATTTAAAAAGCACTTATACATACAGTGTCCTCTAAACAGTTTCAAGAAGCAAAAACAGCTGCCAGAGATTAATTTTACATAGGTGCTTTCTCCTCACTACATTTCAAATACCGATGGTCCATTCATCGATTGGAGGAAGGGAGGAAGGTAACACAAAACCACCAGAGAATCCATCTAAAATTATAATCCCCAGTATCATTCAGATTCAGCATGTAAAATTCATAATTCCAGCATGTTACCAAGAATTTCTTCAATACCTCATAGTTACCAGTAACCATTCAGATACTAGAACTGAATGTGTTTGTGAGCTCACAGTTTATTCTACACTATTTCTCAGATCAAGGGACTTGTGCATGTCCGAGTCATCTTGCATGATGAATAGATCTTCTGCAGATGGCATAAATACAAGTTGTTCTCTCTATATATTGACTACTCTGTACATACACAAGGAGACGGGCCCAGTCTGTGCCTAAAATCAGATTAAATGTGTCTTTAGCATACATGTATTGCCCCCTTTTTCAGTAGTTACACTAGATCAATTCAATGAGACACAAAGACCTAGTCTATTGTTACCAGACAGCTCTAGCACAAATTTGTTGTCTGTGTCAGATAAATTGTCTGCTCTTTAAGATACTGTTGACACTCTTGAGAACATACATAGTATTTTATATATTTTTAAAAATTTTGGTTTTCATTCAGGTCTCAAAAACGTTCCATCTTTTTTGTAAGTAAACAAGTTGTAAAAGGTAAAAAAGTCGGTTCTTATGGAGTATTATAGTAAAAATATTTATTTGACTTGAACTACTTAATTTTATCAGAAATAAACATTTCCTAGTTTTGTACTTCACCAGAAATACGAAAATAATACTGTTGCTAAAAAAGAATCAGGGAAAGATGTAATAATTTGTGAATACCTTACTTAAACTACACATTTTTAGCATCTGAGAGACTCTGACAATCTTGTGCAATTTATTTTTTGCATGAGAATTAAGTGTCCTGTGGTTTGAGGACTTCTGGTCATCCAGGGCCTTTAAAATGCACTACATACACAGTTTCCTAACTTTAACTAGGTTAGTCTTAATGTATGTGGCAAGAAGAGAATTAGTGAGTTCTAAGCATAAAATTTATGTTTGTTCTATAGTTATAGTTGTGATGCAGATGAGTATCATGGCAGTGTTGTTCCTCAATGCACAACCAATGCACTCAACTCATCAATTCTCTGGGTAGACCAGGAACACCTTAACTGTTCCCAGCATAGAGACAATGTGTTGATAAGAGATGATAGATTGACTTTAGACAGGGTGGCAGACAGGGCTCCTATCTGCCTGCACAACAAGTTATTGGACTAACTCCTCTTGAAGATCTCTAGGTGTGAATTTCAGCTGGTTTTAGAAATTCCCACAGGCATTTCCTGCTGGATCCAGTCTATTTTGTATTTTTTAAGTAACTTCCACTGCAGAGCTGGCCAAACTGTGGGCAAATAAGATGCAGTAGTCAGCAGAAACTGTTCCTACAGGTGCAGAAACGGCCATGCAGGACACTCCTGCAACAGGGGTACTCCAATGTGGAGAATGAAGCAGGGGGGCACAGCCTCAGTGGTTCAGAATGCAGTCCCTCAGGGC
>JAWWES010000001.1:103895637-103962899 GCA_035583135.1 Lophotriccus pileatus | reverse complement strand
TGTGAAGGGAGAAACTGGATGTGTTCTTCCAAAGGAAGGAAATCCAAGAACATATCTTTGTGTATACCTTTATTTCATTTTCTGTACCCCACATCATGTATACAGGAAACGGCATTGTCCCTTGGCTGTGGGAAAACATTTGTCCAGGAGGAAAAGGTCACAATTTGCATCTGTCAATGATCTTTTGTCTTTTTGCCTTGTGGTAGCATGCCAAGGGCAATGTGACTCTAGAGCGCAATGCTAGCTTTCTCTTCTGTATGCTGCATCTCCACTGCTTTTATCATGATACAGATGTTTTGATATTCAGAAATTCTATAGGAAACTGCAACCCATCCATTCGGTGACTCCTTAGCTGAACTGGCAAGTAAGCTTCCATTTGATGAACATGACTTTTGCCGAGTTCCTCATAGCCAGGAGAATGGTTGACTTAAATTTAAGGGTATCACTCTAAAGGCATCTAAAATTGAAAAGTAAATTCTGAGGTGTGGACAAACTTCATGTTGGTCTCTGTGGTAAATCCATATGGTGCCGTCCTTAAAAAGGTTCTGACAGGACAGCATTCCTTTCTGGTCTGTTTCTGATGACCAAGAAGTGCTAGCAGTGCTGTTTTACCACTATTCTTGCAGGGTTACCTAGCAACTCTAGGAAAAGTTTTTTTAAATGTGTCCTGGAGAATGCAGACCAGTTACTTTCTTTAACACCTGAAAATACTGTATGTGTAATAGTTTCTCACAATTAACATATTAGAAAATTTTATGTAAACATATTTTTTGTTAAATTTCTGGGGAACTTCACTGAAGTCCTAACGGTAAATCATTTATTCCCTCGAAGAACAAATATGATTTTAATCAAAGATTTGAATAATTCTGCTTGTGAAAAGGCAAAATTGAGAATGTTTTTCCTAGGTATATGTATCACATAGATCTTAGTGCCCTTTTTAAAATCCAAAAATATTTTTTCTGGGTAGAAACTTTGGCAACATCAATCTCAATACAAAATGCATAGCCCCTAAGAGATAACCCCAAGAGATGTTTCAAACCTTACCTTCAGACAGATTTGTCATGGGAAAACATCCTCTCCTTAATAGTGTCTGAAGATATTCTTATGTCACCATATGGATACCTGTTTGTTGATTTAAACTTTTATGAAAAGTGGTTTTTAGGCTAACAACAGGAATTTTTTTTTTTTCTTCTTTTTTTTTTTCTTTTCCTTTTTTTTTTTTTTTCTTCCCTGCACAAACAGTTGTACAGAACTCATATTTGGAAAGCCAGCTCCCAGAAATAAAAGCAGATCAGTTGATCCAACGTACTAGCATTGATATGAGGCAGAAACAGGAGTATGGTGTTCCAGTGTCTGTCCCTCCTGGAGCTGCTGATCTCTTCCCCACAGACTGAGGGGAAGAGTGAGATTGTGCTTTGATCTGTTTCTGATGACCTGATAAAAGACATTTCTGAATTTCCCTGAATACACTGAAAGAGAACACCCTCTTAATGTCTTGCCAGATACATATGCTGAAAACCTGTCACAAATTCATTAAAACCTGAAGAGTAAGAGGCTGTCTCTCAAAAGAAAAAGCCACTGATGAAACAAGTTGGAGAGTTTATTATCCCCTAAGTTTTGAGCTTGTCCATTTCCAGGGTTTTCTGCTAGGTCGTGATAGACCACATATGAAAAAAAATTTACCTGTTATCTGCAAAGCAGCACGAGCAAGTAACAATAGCACCACTACCCAGTGAAGACACTGGGGATGACATTTTCCACTGTTTGGATGTAGACATATGGGGCAGTCTCAAAAAAACTAGGCTTAACAGGATGTGAAAGAGCTAAGCTTTATAGCAGAGCTCTTCAGCAAACCTTAGCACACATGGAACAGAATGATCAGGAAAAGTGGGACAAAGTTTCATTCTACAGGAAAAATGTAAACTAGAAGTGGTAGACCTTGTGAAGGAGCCTGAGAATCCTGATCTTGTTGTTCAGGAAATATTGGACAATATGCAGGAAGAATGCATAGGTATGCCTAGGAAAACCAGGGAAACACAAGCATGTTCCTTCTTGGGACAGCCAAGGAAAATTTTTATTTAGCAAAGGAGCCCAGCAACACCACTGCACCAAATTCTTTCCCTGGGGGTTTCTTGAGAATTTTGATGACTATCCTCGTCAGAGTTAACTTTCTGAAGTTCCTAGAGGTAAAGCTTTCCCTTGTTAGCTTTGTAATCTACTATGTGGTATATGTGTATCTGATCGCCTTTCCCCTTTCTCATGATTTCATATAACAAAAATATTTCTTTAATAAACTGGTTCTCATAATTTCTTTCATAAAGTTACTGATACCAACTCTCACTTTTACTCGAAATATCTTCTTGTGCTCTGCCTTTTTGAAGATGCATAATTTCTTTAATTTTAAACCAGTGCATGTACATGCTTTTCCAAACCCTCACAAGGATTGCAAGTTTCACTTCCACAGGTCTGGATCTGAGAGTGCTGTGGAGGCTGTAGTTATAAACATATCTACATAACAAAAGGTATTATGTGATGTAACATATATTCACATCTTGGTATTTACTGTCTTGATAAAAACTCTGAGATGGTAGGTTTTTACTGTATTATTAGTCAAAAATGGTGAATATTTTTTATGGTGAATATGCTTTAATATGAATGCAATTATGCATGCAATTATGATATCACCAATTATGGTGAGTATGCTTTAATATAGTTTTTTATTTTTAAATTCTGATTTATGAGTTATTTTTCCTAGCCAGCCTGTAATTTCTGAGGCATATGTCCCTACTAAAATTGTTTTTAAAAGCCATGTTTTTTTCTGAAGTCATCTTACCTTTTAAAAGTACAGTTGAGGAATACATGGATATTATGTCAGTCAGAATTATGATGTGTGCAACATTGTCATTCTGTTTGGAAAAACAGTGTTTATGCACCAAATGCACCTGCCTTTGAGCATATAGAGCATGAACACCTTATTACTCTCTAAATTCTTATTTAGTCTATTCTGCAAACTATAAGAATCCTGGTTTGGAAGCTATGGTGCCACTTGGCTTCTGCTGATGTCACAGAACCACATATCAACTGTTTGCTTCTTTAGATGCTTAAAAAATTGGAATTATACCAATAAAGCTTTTCACCTCCCCTGGAACATAAGAAATGTCTTTTAGTAGATATTCTGGCAAAGACACATCTAATAACACACTGCTAACACACGCATGTAAAAACTTCAAGCACAAGGTGATGAAACAGCTGTGGTTGAAGAGGCTTTATTAATCAGGAACCAGAAGAGGTGATGCTATGTTTGATATTTTCAGCCTTTTTATTTCTTGCTTTTAAATGTTGCTGTCTTTTCTTTGATAGTTATGCCATCTTTATAAAATCGGTGTTGGCCACAAGCACATGTTCCTGGGAATTATTCTTTTTTTTTTTCTGGCTTTCAATGTCTGTAGGAAATGTCAGCTGCATATTGAAGCAGAGGAAAGTCTCAGGGACCAGAGAACACCACCAGATCTTGCTGCCCCTACCCATTCCTCCTGTGACTCATCCAGCCCTGCCTATGACTCAGGACCCCCTGGGGCCATCAGTTTCTGCCCCAGTGACACAGCCACAGAAACTGGTCTCCAGTTCCTCACAGCCCTGCCCTGACCAGAGAGGGGCAATGTAAAGCCAAGCCCACCTGTGGCTGGCCCAGCCTCAGACCATCCCTGGGCAGCCCCCCAGTTGCCCTGCTTCTGGCTTGGGGTGAAATGGACCCTGTCTGCCCAGTCCTACCCCATGGAGAACTCCCAATGCTCCCAATTCCTGGCCCAGAGGGAGCTGCCAGCCTGGTGGTGACCCAACACAGAGGCCACGGTATGTTACACTAATACTGTGCAGCCATGTGGCTGGTCTGGGGGTGAGTGAGGGGGTGCCTGGGTCAGACTCACAGCACTTTCTTCTATGAACAGAATTACATGAGATGGATGGGATGGGATGGGATGGGACAGAGCTGGGTGTCAGCTTTCTTGTCAATCTCACAGGGTTGGACTTTGTCCCCCACATCCTTCAAGTCACTTCCACACAGAAGAGTTAGATTTGATCATCAGCCTTTTAAACAGTGGCCCAGGGTCTGTCATTTACCATTTAATATTATTTTGGTTTTGCAGTTAAAATGACTTTAATAAGTTTACTAGAAGTTACTAAACTGGTGACAAAATCACTAAACAGTAAATTTCATGGCACTCAACAGGGTGTCAGTTGTCTGCAAAAATTTCTTAAAAAGGGCCTAGCCCTGATCTCTTTCTTAAAGAACACATCTCTCTGAGCTGATCTGAACTCTTGGATGCACAAATGGGTCCTCTTCCAAATGAATGTCTTCCCACAGCAAGTATGTTCCCTGTACTCATCATCTTCTGCAGTGAAAAAGGGGAAAACAAAAAGACTCTGAAATAAAGGTATACACAAAGATATGTTCTTGGATTTCCTTCCTTTGGAAGAACACATCCAGTTTCTCCCTTCACAATCTGCAGCCTGATTTGGGACTGCAGGGGCCACCACGTGCAGCTTAGTCACTCCTGTAGGAAAAGGGGAACGGTATCCTTGTGAAGCCACTAAAGTTCGGCTCCTCATGCCCTCTGGCGGCAGAACCAAAAGTGATAAGAAGCGGATGAAGTCTGAGGTCTTGTGCTCCAAGGGAAAAACGCCACCAAAATATCCCCCAACTCCAACCCAAACTCCGACCAATTTCAGTGCGATTTGCAAAGCCCTTTGCTACACTTGTAGTCCTCATGCAAGCTCATGGTTTGGCCCTTGGACATCTCCCTTGACACAAAGTGCCAGCACAGGGAATGTCTGTAGCAGGAAGCCTTGACTTCACCTGCATCAGGGCTGCTTTGCCCTTCGGCAAGCTCTGCTGCCTCTGCCTTGCAGTGTGTGATACTGCTAAGCTACCACC
The DNA here is from genome assembly GCA_035583135.1 of Lophotriccus pileatus. Taxonomy (NCBI): domain Eukaryota; kingdom Metazoa; phylum Chordata; class Aves; order Passeriformes; family Tyrannidae; genus Lophotriccus; species Lophotriccus pileatus. Next base: position 103,957,966 of record JAWWES010000001.1, on the reverse strand, counting down.
CAGCAGACAAATCATTTTCCTCTTTTTCTCTTGTCACAACAAGCAAATTGCTTTTCTAATTGAGCAAAAGAGCCTGAGGGAAAAGTGTCCTTTAAGTATCAGCATTCCCTTGCTGTGTCTCTAACTTTCTGGTCAATAGCACTTGTGTATCACTGGGCAAAGCAAAGCTGTTGTTCGATATCGAATAATTTCCTTTCTTTTCTGCTTTTTATCTTAGACCCTGAGAAGTAGTAAAAATGTCCCTGTAAGTTGTAGGAAGGCTATGTCTCTGAAAATCTATTTGATTGTACTGCACTTTCACATGTGTAAAATGATCTGGTATAGTAATGTAATTACATCCTTAATTTGTATACTACCTCCTGTTAGGCAATGCTTTTAAATTAACTTGGTCAATCCTGTCACAAGCATGTGTTTCATTTGTAGGTGGATTATACCAACAGGCTCCCTGCTGCTTCTCCCACACCTTGATTTAGAAGAAACATACTCTGAAAGAGTTTAAATCAGCTGTCCAGCCATGCTGAGGAGGTCAGCCACAGGCCATTTCAAATGAGACAGGAATATCTGTACATGGTGTTCTTATCCCTAAACTCTTCAGGGATGCCATTAGAAAATTGGATTTTCACAAAACAATGTCGCTGAAAAGAGCAGGTCAGGAAATACTCAAAATCTTGGACATTTTTGTCCGTCTCCCTCAAGAACTGATTAGAACAAATAAACCTGGAAAACTGAAAACACTGCATATGGGAAATATCTTTTGTTCTCCTATCTTTGGTTCTTAGCTCCCTTCTTCCCAGAGAAAATACCAGGAAGGGGAGAAATAAAAGAGAACAGCTTCTGGGCAGAGTTTTAGGTAGACCAGCTATGCTGTTAGATTTCAAAGGTCTTATGTCATTTCCCTTTAGCCCTACAGTGGGACAGTTTCAAACCTAGACAATAATTTATTCTGCAACAAACTGAGGAGAAATCTACAAACTGTTTGTAGACAACTACAGGGATGCATGCTATTTTCATTGTCATGTGTGACTGCATATTTGTGACCCACCTATTGAAATGTCACCATGCTGAGATTAGTTAAGGCCAGAACATTCTTATGTTTCTCAAGTGTTAACTGTTTCCTTATTACTCTGGCATTCTAAGGGAACGCGTTGTCCTCAGACCATCATCTTGGCAGCAAATCTACAGCTTAAAGGTACTCAGTAATGTACCTGGCTATGGCAATATGTGTCGTGTCCAAGGGCAAAGTGTTACAAACCAATACATAGAATTGGAATCACTACAGCTAAACACAATTTCTAGCCTTGCTGTGAATTATTTAAAGTAAAAGTTTTGAAGGGACAGAACTTTTAGCTATACGCAAAGGCTATTATACAGTGTCCTCATTTTGTCTGGAACAGACCTCATCCTTCTTCCTAGTATCTGGTACAGTGCTGTAGTTTTGATTTACTATGAGAATAGTGTTGATAACACACTGATGTTTTGGCTATTGCAGAGCAGTGCTTACCTTGACCCTAAGTCAAGGACTTTTTGGTGTCTTATGCTCTGCCAGTGAGGAGCTGCACAAAAAGATGGGAGGGAGCACAGCCAGGGGCTCTGAACCAAAATGGCCAAAATGATATTCCGTGCCATAGAATCTCATGCCCAGTATATGAACTGAGGAGAGTTAGCCAGAGGGGGCTGTTTGTGGCTCAGGCTGAGCATTGGTCAGCAGGTGGTGAGAAATTGTCTGCACATTACTTGGGTTTGTTACTCTCTTCCTCTTTATAAAATTACCACTATTACTACTATTATTATTATTATTATAATTATATTTTTTCAATTAACAAATTGTTCTTATCTCAAACCACCTTTTCTTTCTGATTCTTCTCTCTGCAAATTTTAACATATTTTCTCTGAAATCAGAACAAATAAGAGACCTGTGCTTTCGCACAAGGAAAGAGAAAACAGAGATAACCCTTACGCTTGCACTATCTCTGCCTTTTCCTCTGTGCCTCACCACCAATACGCCTCAGTTTAGAAGAACTATTCCTTTTTACCAGCAATTAAATTAGAAACTGCACTATAAAATTAAGCTTTTATAACCTTTAGCCATTCTTTTCTCTGCCTTAGTCGGCTCAGGTATTTGAATGTGAAAGAGGTGTTTAAATATGAATGGAGGCCTGGCAAGGCTTAAAATGTGAAGCTGGTGCTTGGATCACATACTTATAAAGCTTTTCTCTGTGTTCCTGCTACATCAGAATTTTTTAAAGAAGTTGTCTAACAAAGCTACATGTTCCACATCACTAACAGCAACCTCCTGCAGTCTGGTTTCATCCAGTGGGTGAAGCAACAGAAAGGAAAAGATCTCTCTGAAAAAAAGCATTAATTTGATGAGTGGTATAAAGATGACACCTAGCCTCTAAACCTAACTGTAAGTAGAAGCTCTTTACTCAAAACCAAATACATAATAATAGAATTTTCTGTTCCATTTGATGCTTAGTCTTTTTGCCCGAACTCACTAAGCTTCTATTCAATGACTGCTCACACTTAATTGCACAGCTTCACGTCTCTGGTGTACACATCACATGGTAGACCTGCTGCAGATTTTAATGTCAGTGGAAAGATTATTTGAATTTATAAGCTTCATAAAACAGACAGTTTCATATTTATCAGAAGATGATTAAAACAAAATTTCCAAAATTTGGGTTCCGGCTTCCTATCTCTATATGCTATATCTTGTATTTTCAGACTTCTTTGAGTAAAACATTTTTCTTTTCCTTCCTTTTTTCCTGTAGTGCACATTTGCTAAGCAACTTTTGATAAAAATGACCAAATACAGAGAAATTTTCCTGTATAAAAGAATTATTTCTTCTAAACTGAATTTGTGTAGTACTTCATTAACTCCCTGTAAATAGGTCTTTCACAGTATTTTTAAAAAGCTTATGGAAAATTACCTATTTCCAGTAAAAATGAAAGATTCTATCTCTTGCTTCTAAAAACCAGAAAGCACACTTCCTTCCTCATAGGCAGAACTCTCCTCGTTTTTTGAAATTTAATAATGTTCTCCAGATGCTGAGGAAGCAACTACCTGGTAAGTGACACTAGTATTTGCAACAACAAAATAAGCATGAAAAATTATTTAACTTATGGATTATTAATTAAATCTAATAATGGTCTAATAACAATTGAGGTTTTAATCATGAAATTAAAACCAAAAGTTCATAAGTCCTAGCTCATTCCTGATTCAGCCAGTGACCAGAGACACCAATGTTTTATTAAAGATATTATTTTCTCTCAATGTTTACTATTGGAGTGTTATTCATAATTCATAATGAAAATATTTCTAGATCAATAAACATCACATTCACAATAGATATATCCAAAAAAAAATTTTAACTGCCATAAAATAGTCCAAAAATATAAAATTAGACAGTAATACTTGGGATGGAGGTAATTGAAATCTCGTTCTAATTAATAAATTTTCCATTATATTGTAATATTTATTCAAAATATTAAAGAACAGTACATTTGCATCCAATTTTTGCTTACAAAACTCCAAACAGCAGTAGTTTAGTAAAAGAAAAATGCAATTGTCTAACAGTAGTTTATTTAAAGAAAAATGCAACTGTCTTTCAGCACAGAATTTAGATTCAGATTCAGACATCTAAATTCTTGTGATAACAGCATAGCTTACACATGTAAACCACTGTCTAAGCTCCCATCATAGTCAATGAACACATAGCCAGTACAATCAGTGGAGTCTGGGGATCTATTTATCTCTTCTTAAGACAGATACCTGGTTTAAGAGAGCTGAATAGCTTTCTATCTCCACTGACTCTATTGCTAGGTGTCTACTGACTGTAACAGGAGCTTGGATACCTAGTCCACGTGGAATCACTTATGTTGTAATCACTTACTTTGTAGATACCTAAATTTAGCAGAATGGCTCAGTTGCCCAAACACAAGTTCCTGATATCACTACAGCCATATCCTCTCATATGCTTCTGGGTAAATAATTGTCAGCTACAGCATAGCACACAGTAGTATAATGACACTAGAATTTTATGTTCAAGCAGCTTTATGTGCCTGACCCATGAGGTGAATCCAACTGTGTGTTTTTCTGAATTGTTAACAAAGTTCAAGTATAGACCAGCTGATGAGCATGAAGGCACCAGGACCTGGAAATGTCCATATTCTGGCACGGTGTCTGGGTAAGGGCCTTACTGTCCTATGGGATTAAAGCAGTGTGAGTATTCATGTGGTACATAATGTGTAGATACACACTCTGGAGAGTACAGGGGTGTGCATTCTCCACCAGTAAGCCTCAGTGCTGATCAACCAGTGGTGAGGGATCAAGCTGGGTTTCTCTGTCGTGTGTATTCAGAACTGCTTCTGGTTGGACCAGCAGAAATGAACTGCAGCAGCTGCACTGATCTGACCAAGGCAGGGGGAACCAGGAACTCAGAGCATGCTGGAGTCAGCTCTGAGCAGACTGGGAAGCAGAACTCCTCTGGATCTTGAAGTCCAACAAAGTTATCTGCTCTTTTACATGGAGTAGAGATAATTTTGAATGCTTTTTAAAATTTATCTCTCACCATAGAAGCACAGTGTGTTACATGTTGTTTAAGATTCAATGATAATATTTAACTGCCGTTTTTTCATAATCCTTTGACCTTACATTTGTATTTTTTATAACCTGGCCTTTTTTCATAACTCTCATTGTCCACAGTCATACCTTTTTTTTCCTTGGTGTACTGCTAGTATCTGAGAACCACTGCCAAATTCAGTAGGCTAGAAATACAGACATATGTAGTCACAGCAGTCTCCAGCAATGATGGCATTGATGTTATCTCCTTCAGTTTTATGCCCCACCAGTTTATCTATGACCATCATGACAACCTGTCTGCAACACAAAATTTCCTTAAGAAATTCCCAAACAGTACCCAAAAATGAATACCTCCAGTCCTTCATCCTGTTTTAAAATTTGACTATTTCTCCGATGTTATGTTCTGTTACTGTTTTTCCTCTGTATCTCTCCACTTTCTATACACCTTATTGCACTAGTTAGGAGCCATCTGTGTTACAAAAATTGCTGTATCATATATAAACACAGTGGAAGAGAGCCATCTCAGAGTGAATAAATGAAAAATAGATATTGTTACTTCCCAAGGAATATTATGCCTTCAGCAGAATATGCTTTTTGATATTTAACATAGGCCGCTAAATGTAAGTAGGTCAGCTTCTGTGTATACAAGATTTTTCTGCTAATTCCTGTGCATATACTAACAGCTTAAAGATGTTAAGTCTCTCCTGTATTTTTACTGTATATTGCTGTGCCTTTTGGTGATAAAATCCATGAAACTAATACTTCTGGTGAGCTTGGGAGAAAGCAAATTTTTGTTCCAACTGTCTAATTTTCTAGCAGTGGCAGGGAGACAGATCTTTCAATCAGAATTTGTACACAGCAGCAGATTTATCTATTAGCAGTCATCTCATTACTTTATTAGACCCCACATTCTTCACCTTACCTCATTTTATGAAGAACTGACTAAACAAGCCATCAACAACTCCTTCACTAACATGAACATCAGAAAAAGAAATGCTGAATGACATTTCTCTCTTTTTGGAATACCTTTATTTTTTAATAATGCTACAATGAGGATATTTAGGTGTTTCAGACTAAATACCAAACACTAGCAAAGGAACAAAGCAAAACTACACCTAACAAAAAACCTCCAAACCTAAACAATCCAGAAGTGAGCAAGTGCATAATAACCAATCTTTTCGAGCAAGGCATTACTCAATTATTTGATTGAATTAATGCATTTATCAGTACAAGCTGTGTTCTTTACCTCTTTAAAATGTTTAGCTGTCTTTAAAGTGTCACCTTACTTCTGAATTTCTTATTTGTAGAGATTTACAGCATTAAGTGCTTTTTCCAATAAGTCTTTGATATATATTCAAATTCTCCACTTCAGTTTAACCTACTTTCCTTTATTGAGGAAAACTGTTTATTGTGTCCTGAACAGTGCTAGTGTAATATTCATGTAACTCCAGTGATTTCCACTGGATTACCTGGGTCCTGTACTGATACTGTAGATGAGAAAGGAAATTATAGAGAAAATGAAATTAATACAATAAATATTTAGTATAAAATTTATTCAAAAATTTAAAATTTATACAAAAAAAAAAAGTAAGATTTATGAGATATGGATTTATATAAGCATCAAAGTCACCCAACTATCTGCATCTGAAGGAAAGATAGAAACAGGACAAGCTCTGTGTCAGGTATGAGTGTCATACTGGATTCTACGGATTTGAATATGTGGGAGTATAAGCCAGTAGACCAAGTTAAATGAGAGAAAATATAATGCAAAAAATTGCAAAATTCTTTCTAAATTAACTGAAATTTAAAATAATTCAGGATTTTTTTTCTGTATAAATTTACAAAACCAAGTTATTCTAATGTTACAGAAATTACTGTTCATATATCCAATTTATGAATCCAATATTACTTCCTTTTTATATCTAGAAATTAATTTTTTCTCTTGTAATTTTTGAACAAAAAATGTGGACAAGGACTGCAGGACTTAATGTCATATTAGATTCAGTTTTAAAGTTTCATCAAAACCAGGGATTCTAAAATTCATAGTCTTCTGTACCATGAGTATTTTTTAATAACATAGTCATAATATATTTCCTCTTTTCCCAGCAATTTTTCAAGGTACTTACCATCAGAATAAGTATTGTGTTCCTGAGATCCTAAAAGCATAAAGGAAAGATCTGCACTAATTTAGATTGCTCTTGCCATCTGCTAATCTGTTAGAACTTGGACTGATCAGGTCAAATGATTCCAACGGAGTATTTCAGATATCTTCTTCTTCCTTCATAAAATAAACTGTCTACTTGCCCCTTTATATCTCTTGACTCACTTGATCTTATTAATTTTCATCAGATTGAGAAAATCAAAAGTAAATACTCAAGCAGGTAGGATCAGAGTAATCCACCTTTTTTATGAGAAAAGTACTTAGAAGAGTGGAAGGAAAATGAAAATAAAAAAGAATTCTTACAGAGAGTGTGAGAAGTATTGGGCAAATGGGTTCTTTGCAGCCAATCAAAAGAGAGAGGCAACTCCTAGAAGGAATGTAAGGGGGCAGGCATGTATTTATTACCAAACACAATTCTGAGGTAGTAATCTTGTCCATGTCTCTACAGATGGCTAGGAGCCCAAAGCTGAGCTCCCTGGAGGTAACAGCTTGTGCTGAGACTACAAGAAGATTGCACCAAGTGTCTCACCTATGAGCATTGTTTTCTTAGAAAAAGGCACACTGACAAAAGCAGAAAAAAACATCAGAATGCAGTTTTTACCATGGCTCCAACACTGCCTGATTAGCCCAGCTTTGTAGCCTCTCAGCTCTGAATTAAATTACCTGGAATAGGAGTGTGTCCTATGGAAATGTCTCAACATGGTTTCTGTGGTCTAATGTTCTTCCCAAGCATTCATGGCCATTCATTAAATGGTCACTGGACTAAATGGACCTTTGATCTGGACTAGTAGAGACATTCTTAAGTTGTTATATAGCTTGGCCCAGAGACTAACTACTCATGGCAAATAGCACGATCTCAGATAATTGTCTGAGACTGCTGATACTTAAACCATCCCAAAACTGCCGTCTGATACCTTCCTTCTTTGCTTAGTAGAGAACATGCCTGGGAGATTGTCAAGGAAGAAAAGGGAATTGAAATTCAAAGTGTGATGAACATTTAATCTGATTGGTTTGTTTAGAGATTCTGTATATGCATTGCACGTCACCCTTGTGGAAAGGATGTAATTAAACAGCAGAGAGAAAAGCTGCTTGTCCCAATCCTTGCTGCTGCATTCTGGTTTAAGCAGATATTAATTTAATGTAGTCAAGCAATGGTTTAACCCCAGACACCAACTAAGTATCATACAGCATCTTGCTCCCTACCCCCTTTCTCCCCAGTGAGATGGGGAGGATAATCAGAAGAAAGGAAAAATCCTCATAGGCTGAAATAAGAACAGTTTAAAAGCTGAAACAAACTGATAATTTAAAGTTCATGGTATTGAATTTTAAAAAGACTGGGTCAGATCAATGGGCATGGGCAATAAGAGGTAGAGGGCATATTTGGAAAGTAATCTTTTATTTTAATTGTCTCATGAGATCATGGATTTGTCTTTTAAGAAATCATTATTTTAATTTCTGCTCTAATAAACATACCTTAGGAGATATAAAATCTGTTTCTTGATTTTTATGTGCATGCTTCAAGAAAATGTGTGGACAATTCAGTCCTAAAGGTCTTACCAACCCAGTGTCTCGTACCAGAAAGATATACTAAATTTGTCTTAAATCCATACCATGACTCTGTTGTCGTATAGTTGTTTAAAATCTTAAATGTGCCAATGTTGGGCCATATTGTTAAGACATCCAAAAAGCTTGGTTAGGAGAAAAAAAGAATGGTTACAAGCAAAACAGCTGAAGCATGACTGCTCAAGTGGATACATCAATGCTGTGGGTTAGCTCAGCCCCAGGGGATAGCTCAGCCCCTCATAACCACTTGCTCACTTTCCTGGAAGGATAAAAATGACAAAACTCACTGGTTAACATTAAGATGTTTAATATAAAAAAGCAGAAGAAGTGCACACAAGCAAAACTAAACAAGGAATTCATTCACCGTTTCCCATGGGCAGGCAGGAGTTCCAGCCATTTCTGGGAAAGGAGGTCTACATTATGCCCTAACCCCAAACAGCCCTCATTCCTCCTCCTTTCTTCAGCTTTTAATGCTGAGCATGATGCCATATGGCATGTGATATCCCTCTGGTCAGACGGCATCAGCAGCCCTGGCTGTGTCCCTCCCCAGCTCCTTGTGCCCCCCAGCCTCCTCACTGGCTGGGCAGTGTGAGAAACAGAGGAGACAATGATTAAAACATGAGTGTGTTATCAGCACTCTTTTGGTCACAAGTCCAAAATGCAGCACCATACCAAAATTAATTCTGTTCCAGCCAGAACCAGTACAATCAAGTATTGAGGCACATGTCGGTCTAGAATAAGGGAAAGTATCCATGGACTCCACTTAAAATCTCCCCAAGAATATATTCCCATCTCCCCTGATAAAACTAGGTTAGGTTTTTATTTTTTTATTTCAAGAGCACATATACAGCACAGAAAAAAAAACAAACCCTGATCAGCAGGCAAAGGTCTACCTCGTGAAAGATACCACAGAGCCAGTAGGAGGCCTATGTGCAAAGGCTGCCTTGGGGAGTGTTGCCATCATAGCTCTCACTTTACTTTGAATACCTCTATGGGCTTCACTCTTCTGTAGAGTCTCAGATTTCTCTGTGCCCTGACCCAGCCCAGGCTGAGACCTCTCTCATGAGATATTGTAAAAGACCCAAGTGGAAAGACTGAGTGTAGGAAAGGTGGCATAACTGCCCTTTGGAAACCTCTCTGAACTGAGACTTTTATTCTTCAGTGCCCTGAGTTCACTGACAGGCCTTAATTATTCTGAGCAACTTCATCGGGATCCCCCACCACAGCACTCTACCCACTGGCCTGGGAGCTGCACTGAAGATCACACCTGAAGCTTGCCCCTTGCCTAAGCTGAATTATATGTATATACCTCTGTGCACATCCATTATTTTTATCTATATATAAACTATAACACTCAACAAATAAAACCAGTATCCTAATTTCTTGGTGCTACCAGACGGAAAGCTACTTAAATATATTATAAACCTGTTCTTAACTTCACTTAATTACACTAAATCTCAAAACCTAGAAGAGATTGTCCTGAACCTTTGTAACATTTCAGAATGACTTTTTGAAGCCTTTTTTTTTAAATTTTATTTTAAGGGGAAAAAAGAAGAGACTGAATAGAAAAGGAAGGAATAGCAAAGGAAGAATGTCTTATATAGTCCTTTAAATTTGCTAATACAAGTAATGTTGCCATGGTAGTCTTTTTTATGTGTACAGAGACCGCTGTGAAAACTAAAGTGGCAATCAAAGTGCAATTTTTGTTTTGTTGACAATTTTCTTTTTTTTATTATTTCTCTTCTTTACATTGGAAACAAAACTTTGCTTCACTGCTTAACTTGATTGCAAAACCTCTAATGATTGTTTTGAGACCACACAGATCATGTTTCAAGAACTTTTTTTCAGGGAATTGGCTACCCGAGTGGAAAACTAGCCAGGAAGCCAGGCAATTGGAGCAGTCTGACGGGTGGGAAGCGAGGTAGCTGGACAGCCATATCAACCATGAAGTCCAGTGAGATGGGCAAGCTGCCCTTTCACCAACCATGATGCCAACTGGCGTGAAAGAGGTAGAAGGGAAACCTCTCTGCCAGACTGGTTTCCATAAAAAATGCAGAAGAAGCAGCTTGTTTCCAAGAAAAACATAATTTTTGTGGAACCAGAATCCTCAGATGTGAAATTATTTTGAAATTTGTTCAGCCAGGAGCCCAGGCAGGGCCAGAGAAGGTGTGGGGGCTGGTCTGGGGGTCCCTTCTGGAAGATCAGCACAACAGAACACAGGGCTGAACAGAGGCACATCTATAGTGTAGCCCAAGCCAGAAGTGGTTGTCCCCTCTAAGGCTTACACAGAGCTCACAGTAAGAAAGAAGACAGAGAATGTACGAGTGGGGTTTCCAGATAAGGCTGGAAATGGCAGCTAAAGCCAGTCAATGCACTCATAATCATCATATCTAGATAAAGGTAAATTGTCATTTGTAAAATCACATATGAATTCCAAAATGGGGTGATTTGTTTGCATATTTTTATCATCTGTATCTATGGTGCATTAAATGTCAAAGTCAAATAGGAAAAGAAAGGATTCAGAAAGCTAAAATATAATGTGGAGATTGGTAAACCCAATAGCAATAAATATATTATCTCTGCAACTAAAACCGCGGAGTGCACTGTTTGTGTACAACCCATAATTTCCATCCAGAAAACAACGTTACATAATGGTGTACGTTTCAGACTATAAACTGTAAAATTGAATTTTAAAATCTATGAAAAAAAAGTCTGTCTTTGAAGACAACTCAGTGCTGTAGCATATCTTTCTAATTATGAACTAGTCTCTCTAAGAGAGGACTTACTTATATGCATAATATTAAGCTGCTAAAGATGATGAGTGTTCTTAGGGCATTTTGTTGACTTCAGTTATTTTAAATACCATTAAGAATATGGGCTACATCTCCAAGTATTATAAACTGTCATGAAGAAGTATTATGAGTCACCTAACTTAACAATTCCAATGCAAACTAACTTCTTACAGAAGTCAGCAGCGTATAAATGGATGCTTACATTGACTTAACTTTACCTCCATCTGTTTCACTGAACAAGAACTAATATAAATGTTTGCTTGAAACTGGGTGTTTCATTGAATCAAAACCTGGAAAGTTCCTTTGACTTCAGTGTGAATAGCTGGGATTTTTATTTGCAGTGAAATTTGCTTCACAAAAAGTATTTGCAAGCACCTTATTACACAGATGCATCAGGATTCTCTTCTTCTTTCTCCTTCTACCCCTTTTTTTTTTTTTTTCTAAATAAAGTGGGTGTCTCCAGAGAGGGATCGAGAACAAAGAATTCCCTAGGTAAAGATACCCTTGCAATTTATCCACCCATTCTTCAAGTGCTCTTCATGCACCTTCTGCTGACATTTGTAGCCTCAACTCTGGTTTGCACTTCTGCACTGGCTTCACGGCACAACATGAGAATCTAAAGAAGTCCTAGATTTGGAATAAACATTGCTTAGCAACAATTAAAACATACATGTGTTATCAACATTCTTCTCATACTTAAGACAAAACACAGCACTGTACCAGTTACTAGGAAAAATGCTAAGAAAATTTACTCTATTGCAGCTGAAAGCATATCTGTGTGAAAGTCCCCAGCTTATGGCCTAAGGCTTCAACAAATGTAGCTGTTCATACTAAGCAAGTAGAGCTAAGCAATCAGCATACTAAATCACACAATATTATAACAGTAAGTGACTCATTCTGTTTAAACCTTATTTATTTAGGCCAAACAAGTAATATCTCTCAACAGGCAAAGCACTGGGAAATAGAGTTTTATTTAATAAGGATTTTTAAACTGGCTATGTATATGTTTCCCATAATGTTTAAGAAGTAGAAATAACTGTCTGTAAATGCCTGGCTGGTGGCGTTCCCTCCACCATGATTATTTAGAGAATGCAGTGCTTTTTATTGAATTGTATTTTTATCCGTGTCTTAAAGAACCTAGTGCCTGATTTACAGGGTTATGGAGGAACCTATAAATCCATTTAGGTAAGTTCCTGAGGCAATTTCCACATATACTTATCTGGCTGACGCCTCCTGAAATCCCACTAACTGTCTATCTGAATCTCTTAGCATCTAAATACTGAGAAAAAAAAAAACCTAGCTGCTCCAGATATGGGTAATCCTACAGTAACTTCCACTCTAAGCAGTGCGATAAGTGATGGGACTTGCCAGGTCAGGTGGCAGGGTGGGATTCCTAGAGCTATTAAGTTAGCTGCAGTTAAACATCAGTCCCATGAATGACACTCCTACAGACGGCCTTCATACTGTCCCATTTCTACTTCCTGGAAATCATCTCACTTCAGTGCTTGGTTAAACACAATTACCACTCTATTGGGCGTAGGTGGCAAAGGCTTTTGCAGAAGGGGGTCTGCTCTGTGAGAAGAGGGAGAGGGACTGCCAGTTCCCATTGGCTGCAATGGGCCCACCACAGGACAGTTTTCCTGTTTCTCTGAAGAAACATGTTTAAGAAAGGGCAAAAAATGCTGGACAGGTGGAAGGAGAGGGAAAAAAAAAAAGTGAGAAACTGCAGTGCGAACACCAAAGTCAGAGAAGAAGGAGGAGAAGATGCTCCAGGAACTGGAGCTAGTATTTCCCTGCAGCCTGTGAAGAGGACCAGGGCAAAGCAGGTATTTCCCTGCAGCCCATGAAGGGACTCCTCTCTCAAACAGATGGATATTTCCTGAAGGAACTGCAGTGTGGGTAGAGCCCATGCTGGAAGAGATTTTTTTTTTCCTGAAGGACTTCAGCTGGTGGGAGAAACTACACTGGAAATGGAGAAAGTGTGAGAGGGAAGGAGTGTCAAAGAGAAAATGTTATGTGTTAACTCACCCCCGCACACATTCCCTGTGCTGTTCAGGGGCAGGACAGAGGAGTCTGGAGTGAAGAATAGAGGCTGAGTTTTAAAACATTGTTTTAATGTTTGTCTTCATTTCTCATAACTCAAATCCATTTTAACTGGCAATAAATTATTTTTTGGCGCACAATATAACTGCTAAGCAATCTTTCTGGTTTTGTCCCCTTGTCCCACTGAGGAGGGGGAGTGAGCGTGCAGCTGGGTAGATGTTTGGCCCTTCCACCATAACCAGGAAAATCACATTTATTTAATGTTGTCTCTCTAGGAGAAGGAAAAACGCTCCTACAGAGACTTGGGGACATAATTTGTATCCTCTTTATTTTCTATGTTTGCAAATAGTGACTCTTTGGATTTTAGTGTTGCAAAATTAAATACATATTTCTACTTTTCAAGAAAGACAAAACCTTTGTTCACTAGATCACTTGGACTCCTATCTACAACATTTTCAAAAAAATTCTCTTTCTATGAGTCTGATATAAAGCCCATTCACATTTAATTTGGTAGGCCCTGAATAAAATTCCAAATTCCAGAGCAGTCTTAAGAAGATGCACTTTCCAAATTTTCATTAGTAATGGAGAATTTATAGAAACAACTTAATAGTGAATATAACTTTATATAAAAGATAGTATTGTATAGGAAATCGATAACTGTTTCTGTATCTTTAGTTACTGCTTTGTAAACAAAAAAACCCTGAATTTTTATCAGTGAGAATGAATTATTGTTTTGTGAGTCTTGAACTTCTTCTTGATTGTTCGATGGATTTCCAAAACTCTGAAAACCCCTGGTTTCCATCAAAACTAGAGAGGTTTCCACTGCCACTGGAAGTCTGCCTACATGAAAGATGTTACTCATTTATTACTTGATATTTTTCTGCCATATTTTATTTTTATGAATAGGGTGAATAACAAAGCCCATACAAAACCAGAAGGGTAGGGTGGTTTTTCATTTGTGTACAAAGCTATCAAAAAAGGAGAGGAAATGCTAGTTATCTCCTAGTCTTTTCTGTCTTATCTGATACACTGCCTCAAATACTGTAGTTTTAAGATGCAGTGAGAAAGAGTAAAGAAATTAAACAATCCAAAGAAAAAGAGACACTGTTCTATTTAATGTGCAAATTGTGATGCATCATAGAGTGCAACAGGCACTTAAAAAAAATTAATAAAGCTGATATAAATAAGTGGTTAGTTTAATAACTCTTAAGGTTAGATAATCCATGTATAAAGCAACCTTATTGAATTCATGCCACAGGGAGATCTTATTTCTCTGCTTTTTTGGTAATTTTGTAATTGCTGATTTTTCTAGGTTTCCAGGTTTTTTCATTATGAATATTCATAGTTATCCACAAATGCATGCAAATACTTTAGGAATACATTGTAGATGGTTTATCCTTAATATCTACCCTAAGATTACATTAATGGGAAAATAGTACCTCACCAACTGTTTGTCCTCCCTGTTGAGATGACTGGTCTGTGAACAAGGAGAAAGCAGTGGATGTTGTTTCATCAAGGCCTTTAACATGCTCCCCCAGAGTAACCTCATAGTTAAATTGGTCAAATAGAAACTCAGTAAATGGACAACTGAGTGGAAGTGAGTCAAAAATTGGCTTTCCCATTGTGATCAAAGAGTAATATCAGCATTACAAATTCCAACTGGCAGCTGGTTATTGGGGATATCTCTCAGAAATCAAAACTGTGACTTTCTGAAGTTTGGACAATAGGATCAGACAGATATGCAGGGCAGAGGTTGATATGCTGGAGGACAAGGCTGATAGTAAGAGGGATATGACAAATGGGACTGGAAAAATGGACTGATGAGAACACCAAGTAGTTCAGAAGAGGTAAATGCAAAGTTATGCACCTGGGGAGGAATAACTCCATGTACCAGTACCTACTGCAGACTGGTTGACTGGAAGGAAGGACATGAGCCTTTTTCCACAGGGGTGGGGGTTCTGATGGGCAGACTGTGAAACAGGGACATGTTTTACTCAAATATGGACTGCAGTCACAGAATCATAGAATATCCTGAGGTGCAAGGGACACACAAGGCTCATTGAGTCCAAGCCCTGTCCCTGCACAGGAGAGCCCCAGAATCCCACCATGTGCCTGAGACCATCGTCCAAACACTTCATGAACTCTGTCAGGCTTGGTGCTGTGACCACTTCACTGGGGAGCCTGTTCCAGTGCCCAACCACTCCTGGGATGAAGAATCCCCTGCAATAGGAAGTTGTTGATGATTGGAGGAGTAGAGCAGGGTAGAGCTCTTCTCAGAAGGGTGCAGTGAAATGATGACAGGGAGCAGATGTGGGATATTCCTAATTCAAAATTAGGTAAAATGATTTTGAGAGAGGCCTCCAACCTTGGAGGTAATCAAAAGGCTTGAGAAACCTGCTCAGATTGAACCTGTTTTGAAGAGTGGGTCAGACTCAGCCTCTGGAGGACCTTTCCAGCCTGAGTTACTCTGTGCGTCTGTATCTAGACATCTAGGAGCCCAACTGGCTGTTCAGAAGTCTGATCTGTAAGTGCCTAAATTACTGAAATTATCTTTTCACTGCTACAATTAAGATCTGTGTTATTTTTACCCGAAGTCAAGGGAAACTAGTTAATTCAACTTACAACACCAGGACTGAGAGTTTACAATACAAGAACTTAGACATATAAAGCGTAAAAAACAAACACAAAGTAAATTTTACTAGTGTTGGCCATAGGACTTTACTTCATATGAGAATTGAGAAGCAGTAAAGAATTAGGTTGTAGAGTATACTTTTAACTCCTCATTTCTTTTGGACAGGAAAGAGTCAGTGAATCAGAAAAAAGACTTGTGGAATTTATTTTATATGCATCTGAGACTTCCGTGCAGTTGCATGTACGTTCATGCTGTCAAATACAACCATTCTAGGATTCTGTGATTTTTTAATAAAAGGAACTGTAATTTGTGCCTTCTTCAAAACATTATTTGAGGATTAATTTACAAATGCTTAGAAGGAAAAGTCTGCTGTGGTTCACATATCAACTCGAAGGTGTTTGCATACCTCTTAGTTTTGAAAACAATCCAATGGTACTGCTGGAAGTCATTCATCCCAGGAGTGCATAAGACGACTTCAGAACATCTGTGTGAATAAGAAGGGTTTCTACTGCAATTGATTGGAAAAATTTCTCATATTGCCAAGAATCCAAATGGGTCCCAAGCTAATCACTATGACTACATATGCATGTCTCCAGAACCTAAAATACAGGAGGCTGGTTTGCGTTGAACTCTCCTGCATAGTCAGGCCACACCCAGCAGTAACTCAGAGCAAAAAACTTGGGAGTGCTCCTGGGCCTAATGTTTAGAGACTTGAATTGTGAAATAGCATCAATCCGACAGCTGCATCAATAAAATATCAACTCAGTTGCATATGTAGAGAATGTAATTTCAAAGCGCTTGATAAGCCAGTCAAATAATTAAAAAATAAAACCTTCTAGGCATCTGTCACCAATAAGTATCATTTTCACTATCAAGTATTTTTATGCTGCCTCCTGGTGCCAACACCATTTGAAAGGAGAATGTTGCTGCAACCATAAGGTTTACTTCAGTAAAGCAAAGTATTGTTGCAAAGTATTGTTGAAGAAAACAGGATTCTTGCATTGATTTCAGTGAGTTGTAATGTGCCTCTTGTTAAATAATGACTGGCAATTTCTAAAGTCATCAGAAAATAATTTTTATGTAGATGGTATTAAGTGTGAAGTATGGCTGCCTTATTCAGCTATTTGTTTGAAAGAAAGAAAGAGAAATTTAGAAACATTCCTTTTGTTGTTCTTATTTAAATCCTATAGTCTCCTGACAAAAACAAAACAAAACAAAACAAAACAAATTCAAGTTCCTATTCCTGGAGGTCCTGCCAGTATATGTATTTCATCTTAATACTTTCTACTGAATCACACTCCCTTTAGTTATGAAGTACTTGGATATATGCCCCAACAGAACAGAAGGCAAAGAATCTTGAGAATTAGTCAGTGGCAGAATAAACAGAACAGGGAAATCTTGTCCCTAAATAAACTAAGATACAGTTTAGAACTGGGATAACTGGGCTGGGGGAAAAGCTTTAAATTATAAACAAGATTTCATTGCACTGGGGTAGGTAAGGGCTGCAGGATTTAGGACAAACAATTTAATTAATCTTCCTTTATGAGAAAAAGATCAAAGAAGAAAGATAAGGATGGAGTTACGGTCTTTTTCAGGCCCCATGATCTGAACACAGGTGTTTTTTTTTCAACATTTATGAAATCCTGTCCTAGATGAGGGATTGTGTGTGACCTCTAAGCAGCCAACTGCTAAGCAGCAATAGGACTAACATTTCATAAGAGCACTCAGAATGCTCTATCTCAGTGCAGAAACTGGACTGTGATTCAAGAAGAGTGATTCACAGACTGCCAGCATAATCACCAGTCTGTTCATGAGTATCACAGAGGCAGTGAAGGCTTAAACTATGTGGACAGATGAAAATGGCTTGCACCTTTACAACAGGAGAGACTGATGCAGCATAGTTGCTGATACAGTCTACCAACTTCTCTTTTGTTACGGCCTCCTTTTGATATTGACACAGAGATTCTTCCTGTGGACTGCAGCTGCCAACACAGTGCCCAGCTCCTCTTGCATCCCAGGTGGGAGGATAGAGGAGACAGGGAAGGAAGAGGAGAGTTGCTTCTGCTCCACTGACTATCCAGAGAACCACAAGGGCTGTTGGGAAGTTGAGAGCTGGACTGAGAGGCTCATGCTGAAAGGAAATGCCAGTAAAGGAAAAGTGTGATGATAGAGCATACACACACACACACACACAAAATGACCTGTCATTTACCATTTCTACAGGCAAACAAGGAGAAACAACAATCTGCAGATACACTATTAATTGTGCACTCTTTTCTCTCAACAGCTCTGGTATTTTTCCAGCTACAGTGGTAGTCAGATGCACAGAAACCAAAAACACCTGCTATTTTTTAGATCAGAGGACTCAGGTTAACACATCTTTTCTCACACAGAAGTGTTTATGTTGTCATGTGAATCAAACAATTTAGATCTTCTTTGCATATTGGGCTGTTGTATTCTTTCCCTCACTTGTAGAAACACTGTCATCCTTTTACCTCCTATGAAGTACTGTGATTCAATTGTTTTTCTTCTGAGTGAGAATTATTTTTGTGCTTTACATGGAGAATACATGAGGTGGTGTCTCCAATCACATCACAAATTCGTAGTAGCAGCAGCACTGCACCATCGCAAACAGCAAGTGTTGCCATTTTTTATCTTTAAAATAAAGTTTGAACAAAATTTAAAAGCAAAGAAAAGGGAACAAATGATGACAGAAATCTCTGTCATACAAAAAAAAAAAACCAAACAAAAACCCCACAAACAAACTAAAAAAAAATACATCCTGGCATGACAATGAAAGAGACGTTTGAAAAAAAAAATTATTGATGTTAAAAATGTATTCACTGTGAATGGAAGGGTATTAAAAGCAGAAGTATTAAGAATCTCTGAATTTTGCCTTTTCTCTTGAGCTTAATATTTCTCACGCTTTTTAGAATCCCTCCTTTTTAAATGCTCTCCAAGAGAAAGCTTATGAGCAGGTCCCTACAGCCTTCAGATTTACTAAGACAGTTTATTATTTATAGCTGTATTTTCTCCAGGAAGACTTTATGATCAGACATTTCTGCATGGACAAAAAGTTAATTTCTATTGTCAATAATACCATACAGAGGCTATGAAGACACAGTTGAAATAATTTCTGGTTTGAATTTCAACATGCAAATAGAAAATTAATTCACTATTAAATTGAACTGTGTTTTCTTTCACAAATCCATAATTTCTCTTGTTATAACTATTTTATGAGATTTGTTGGTATTAGGCCTAAATTATCAATAATTTAATATATTTTAATATAAATTAATTTAACTTCAAAAGTTTCCCTGCTTACTTTAGCCTAAATTTCTCTTCTTCCTATTTTAGTCTTTCTAGTTTGACCTGATAAAAAAAACCACTGGACAAGAATGTTTTTCCAATTTATTTATTTGATTCTGGTTCAGGACCTTTTTTCCTTCAACCTCTTTACTCTTTCTTGTCTGATCTAATTTTCTCAAGGTCTCCATCCTTTTTTTTTCCCTTTAGTTGATAGTCTTCCACTTTTCTGATATCCCTGTGATGTTAATATTTGTTCCCTTCATTTGATGATTTTATTAGCTTCCATCTGACCTTCAAAACATATCTTCACCACCGTTTCATGCTTCAAAGACACTTTAAAACCTGTCTTCTTCTAGGCATGCTGTTCTTCTGCTCCTTTCTTCTTTTTCTTATTTGATCCATCATTCATCTTCAAACATATAATTGTGAAGTTCTGTCATTTGCATAAATGAATGAGGCAAGAATTTTTTTTAGTGTGGCTCTTCAGCTGGAGGCTTACTTTCTGAACCCATTGCAGGGTTGCTGACACTGGGAAAATCTCTTCAGCTCCTGGTGCCTCTGCCCATTTTCTCCTACTCACTGCCAGGAATAACAGTGCCTGTCCTTTTAACATGGCTTCAACGGGAATAGAAGATGTAGAATTATAACACAGTCAGACACCACAGTAATAGGGTTATGTAGAAATCTTAGGTTGACAAGAAGTTTGTGGCATTTTATGCACATTTTGTATGGTCTCAGGTCAGCAAGATGACACACTTTATATCTAGTGTATTATGGAGCAAAAGACTGCAAAGGACATACTGCTGCGTTCCAGAGGGTGCAGACAATGGGTGCTGATTCTTCTTCACCTTATCCTGGTTATTAATAATACCAAATATTTATTTCCGGCTCTCAAAGAACCTCAGCATAACAATTAATTATCCCAACAATGCTAGATGTGGAGATGACCCTACAAAAAGATTTGCTTTAAGATTGTCTACAGCTTGCTCTTCCTTCCGTATTTCACAGAAATTAGAGATCAAGATTCATTATAGTTTGAGAAACAAGAGTGTTTTACCCTTACTTTTAAATTACTGAGACAAACCAGTTATACCTTCCGACGGTGGATTTGGATGGGAAAGGGGGATTTACTGCAGGTTTACTGCGACAATACCTGTATATTATTTTTGGTTTTACTCACCATCATCTTCATA
Organism: Lophotriccus pileatus; assembly: GCA_035583135.1. Classification (NCBI taxonomy): domain Eukaryota; kingdom Metazoa; phylum Chordata; class Aves; order Passeriformes; family Tyrannidae; genus Lophotriccus; species Lophotriccus pileatus. The sequence continues at coordinate 103,937,691 of JAWWES010000001.1, read as the reverse complement.
GTGCAAAGGAAAAGTTTTGAAAACTTTGAAATTTGATTCTGCAACTTTTCTGCTCCAACCCCAAACATATCAGCCTCATTTCAGGCAACACACTTTTATAATAACAATTTATAATGTGTTTAAGACATCTTTTCTCGTCTTCAATATTTTTCTGTTGTTTACTCTCTTATTTCATCAAATCACATTGTAGAAACCTTTTTTTTCATCTCATTTTAATTTCATTTCACAAATACAATTTGATAGTTTTAGAAGATGGAGAAAAAGGAAGAGGAAAAAAGAAAATAGTAATTAAACAATTCCTTAGTAATTATGATTACATACTTCAGTGTTACCCATAGAGGTGGTTGGATTATTATTTTCTGCTTTGTTTTTTTCCAAAAATCTAAACAAACTTTGGAAATTTACCTGCAACTTTTCCTGAGGGAAATCTGTCTTTTTTGCTCTTCATAGATGCTGACACAGTAGGTTTGATGTTTAATGAAGAGGTATTTTTAGCCATCTAGGAAGAAGAAAAAAGAAGATAAGTCATCAAGATATAGGGAAGCTGTAGGTTATTAAACCTCTGGGAATCAGATAGTGCACCAGACTGCACAGAATTATTTGATAGGGAGTCATGGTTTTCAATGACACGGTCTCATACCTGCCAAGTTTGGAGTGAATGGTGAGGAGGAAAGAGGATGATAGCACTGTTCTGGGGAGAGTGTGGTGGTAGCATGGATGTTTCCAAAAGTGAAGGAGTTTTCCCATCAAAGTCTGGACAGCACACTGAAGTCTATGCCCCTATGGGGAGCTCATCAGACTAACAAAGGGAATGAAATTAATCCTTTGCACGTACTTAGTGTGGAAAGATTTAAAACCATAGATAGTAAGACTAGGATAAGGAAATACTGAAACAATTAAAAGTTCATTGGATCTGATTTTTTTTTTTTTTTATACAGAGATCAGCTGGAGAAAATCAGAACTTCTTTACAGCATCTCTCCTAGCAATGCATATTATTATGAGGAAGGCAGATCTATGATACTTGCAGGTATTGTAGCACTTTCTGTGGAATTTTTTCCCACTTGGTGCAGGTAGAGCTTGAATTTGAAACTGCATTTGATAAAATGTAATTTAGTGAACACTAGATAAGTGCAACAACGGAGAGGTGTGTTTTTTTAAGAGTCTGAAAAAAGTAAGCCCTAAGTAAGCAAGTAGACATGTGATAGTTGTGTTTCTAGTTCTGCAAGGCACTTAAAAGGGAACCCTGTATTAGGTGAGATCTCCTTTAAAGGTGACAGTTCCATAGTTATTACAGAAAACTATACTCATAAAAAAACACATAAAGGTCTTGTAAAATAAGAAGAGAGATGGAAATGCTTTGTACTGGCTTCAAATGTAAATAAGCAGTGAGAAAGCTATCAAGACATGTTGCTTACATTAAACGCACAGGCCAAATCAAATAGATGATTATGTATTGGTGGCAAAGACAGTTTAGAGTCCCAGACTGGGATGTTTAAGACAATCTGGAAAAGGGGACTTTATTCTTAATTTTTATTTTTACTCCATTAGAAAGTACCTTCTGGAAGATCTTTTAGGTTTCTAGCTTATTGTTACTGGATATGTTTTTCTAGCCATGATATAATCAATATAATAATTAACATGTAAAATTAAACTTAGTTTATTCAGGATGTCTTTAAATAGTTGCAAGTGAAATAAAGGTTTTACACATTCTCTTCTTTCTCAATCCAACACTCCAGTTAAAAATGAAGTTCTAAAGGTAGAGTGCACAGAAGTACCTTCTGTGAAAGCACAGAATGATTCCAGACAGGTATAGTTACTTGTGAATATTTTGTTCAGTAGAAAAAACTAGTGAAAAAAGTCTTCAAAGGAATATTTCTATAGCAAAATATTAATGCCAAATACTGGACACCCACAAAATCATTGAAGATAAAATAACAACAAAATAATAACAATATAATAGGGATCTGGTGATCACTTCCCACAGCTGGGACAAGTGACCCCAACTGACCAAAGGGATATTCCAGCAATAATATATCGTGCTCAGTATATAAAGTGGGGGGAAGGAAGAGGAACGGGGAGACATTTGGAGTGTTGGCATTTATCTTCCCAAGTAACCATTACGTGTTTTGGGGCCTTGCTCTCCTGGGAATGGTTGAACACCTGCCTGCCCATGGGAAGCAGTGAATTAATTCCTTGTTTTGCTTGCTTATGAGAGCAGCTTTTGCTTTCCCTATAAAATTGTTTTTATCTCAACCCAGGAGTTTTCTGGCCTTTACCCTTCCAATTCTCCTCCTCGATCCCCCTGATGGGGAGAGAGCAAATGTCTGTGTGGTGCTTGATTGCTGGCTGTGGTTAAACCAATTGCAGATCTTTAAAGGTCATCTAGTCCAACCTCCCCTGCAACAAATGGGGTCATTGTCCACTAGACCAGGCTTCTCAGAGCCCTAGCCAGCCTAACCTGGAATGTTTCCAGAGGCAGGGCATCTACCACCCCTCTGGGCAATCTCTTCCAGTGTTTTGCCATTCTCATTGTAAAAAATCTTCTTCCTTACATCTAATCTAAACCTATCATCTTCCGGTATAAAACTATTACCCTTGTCCTACCACAACAGACCCTGCTAAAATGTCTATCCTCATCTTTCTTATAGGCTCCCTTTGCATACTGGCTGCAATAAGGTCTCTCTGATGCTTTCTCCTCTCCAGGCCAAGTAGCCCCAACTCTCTGAGCCTTTCATTGCTTATAAGTATTTGGAATTTCACTCTATATATGTAGTTTGTAAGAGTACATCATATATAAACAATATAAAATACTAATGGTGGACCTGTTGAGGTGACTGGACAGTGGGAAATCCATCTGGTTCTCTCTTTCTAAAGATTTCTTCTTGTCACTTTTTCTTTTGTTTGCTTATACTATAGTGGGATCCAGGTCTATTTGATTCATACTAAAACCTGGTAGCAAAATACTTCCCTACCCCTACCTCAGGAGTAAAATATGCTGGGCAAATTAATGTCTTGTTTTGAGATTGAGACTATCTAAGCCGTAAATCCTGGTTACTTCATAAAAACAATGTGTTTTGAATATGAAAATAAAAAGACTTGTATAGCACAAGCCTAAAAGTTGACAGTGATTTCTTTATGATGTTTGCTAATAAAGCTTTAAAAAGCTCATAATAAAATGTAAAGGAGAAGGCAAATTTAAATTTTCCTACTTCATTTTCATCATCCTTTAGAGGAAAATCTACCATCCCTATAGAACAATTACAGATAGTGGGTTTGGGGCAGGGGGGAATTATATGGGGTTTCTTTTCCCTTTCACTATGTAGGTTAACACTTATCAGCTCTACTAATTGCAGCAAATGGATTTGGTCTCAGAGGAAACTTCATATGTAAGTTTCCTTACAGTATCCTTTCTTATCTCAGTAGCAATAATCTGTTTTCTGAGGCAGAGACTTATCTTGACGAAACAGTTTTAGACACCTAGGGAAGGTGGAGGAGAAAGTGCAAAAAGCCTCCAGAGATTGGCAATGTAATATTGAAATACTAATTTCTTCATTTTTCCTCATAGCATTATTTTGGGATCTCTCCAGCAATAGGGGAGCCAGCTGCAGTGTCATTGTGCCCTGCAATACTTCAATAGCAGAAATATGATGCGTATTAAAAGTGTAGCACAGAAAGAGTGGTATCTAGGCTAATATAAAGGTTCAATAAAGAGTGAGTGAAATTCCAGACTTTATAATTCTTCAATCAGGTGTATTTTTGTAGGTATAATTTCAATATCTGGAAACTATGGTTTAGGGAAAACAAATGTGTAGAATAATAAGTGGGATAGTTCAGTTTGTAAACTGAAGCATAGATACAAGACTGGTTTGAAACTTAAGATGTTTTGTTATTGGTGTGTCCCAGAATTGGTTTCAATCTCTTTCATCACTCATATACACACAGACACAAAACTTCAAAAAAGAATTAGCTGTTTCATTCTCTGTCAGAACATGTTTGCAATATTCTTACAAAAGATGATACACAAACTTAATTTACATCCTGATAGCTGCATCAAAGGGCTGGAGTTTTCACATTATAGATACAGTCAGTATCAAAGAGTTTTAAAACTATTTTCATAACTTGAAGTTATGGTAGAAGAAATCAGGAAGATTATACAAATAATATAATCAGGAGATTGTACAAAAAAGATTGGATGGATCTTCTATTAAGAGCAACATGGTTTAAACAGACAGTCATACCTTATCACTGATGAATCCTGCAACAAAGGTTTTGACGAAAAATCAAGGCAGTGGGAAGAATGGAGGGATGTAAAGCTAGATCAGAAGTAAGGAACTGGTGAAAGAAAATATTGTGATCTGTGCAATACCAAAGCATAACAATTACTAATCTCCTGTTAATAAAACAGGGGTACTATGCACATGAAGTTCTAATGCAATTAAGACCCAGTGTGTGATCAGTAGTAAACATCTAATAAGATGAAAGACTTAACCTTCTGCCTAAATCTTCCCCTCTACAGTCTTGTCATTTGACATACACCATATTTTGTAATAATTAATTAGGCTAAGATCATGATGATCCTATTTTTGGTCTTTGTATGTACATGGGTGACAGGATACCAACCACAGACAACCCTAATGAGTCTCCACATATACATTGTTGAAGATCTACCTATATTTTTACACAAGATGAGCAATAATCAACTTCAGAGCCCTGGGACAATTTATGAAGGGATCTGGAGCATTACTTGTATTCTCTTCTGTCCTGCCAGTTGTAGGGAATGATGAGATATCCTGGGTTGCATTAAGAGCATTGCCAGCAGGCTGAGGGAGGTGATCCTGCCCCACTAGTGAACTCTAATGAAGCTGCACCTGGAGTGCTGTGTCCAGTTCTGGGCTCCTCAGTACAAGAGAGACATGGAGCTACTGGAATGGATCCAGTGATGGCAACAGGAATGATGAAGGAACTAGAGTACCTCTCTTACAAAGCAAAGGTTGAGGAAGTTGGGCCTGTTCAGTTTCAAGAAGAGAAAACTGAGAGGGGACTTCAAGTGTATCTCCAGAGATTTATTATAGAAGGCAAGTGAATTGAGTAAATATCTATTTAACTACTAAAAAAATACCAATCACATAAATACATGCAAAAGATGAAGTACTGAATTCTGTCAACACATTAACAATGAACTGAAGGAACAATGAAATGGATGTTACAATAATTCTGGTTTCAGTAGAAAGAGCATATATCCTATTACAGTGTTAAAGTTACTCCTCCCATTAGTAATTTTTTAAAAAACACTTTTTAATAATAATAATTGAGTACATTTCCTCATTCATCAGCAAAGTTCATTTTGAAAAATAATACAAATATTTTGATACATACAGAAATGTTGCATCTATGTTTCTTAGACCTACATTGATCTGTAATAAAAGACCTGATACCTGCACTGCACACTTTTGGTTATCCGTATTCTAAAATCAGACCATATGCCTTTTAAAATCGTTGAACGCTGTTTATATAATAAGGAGAGTTTACTGGGCTAAGATCACAAGGCGGTTGTTACAACTTTATATCATACAGCTAAAACAACATTATTACTTCATAGTAGGCATTGCTTTAGCTCTTGGCATCAGTAAAATTTGAAATACTCATTAGAAACTGTTCATTGAGTTAGACTTGTCTTTTATTTATGAAGTGTTTACAAACCAGTATCTTCTTTCCAAATAAGGTTTATCCTCATCGATCTTCCATTAATGGCAATTGTACACATATTTTATATCATCTTATAGATTGTTAATCTCAAGAAAGTGAATATTTCCCTTGCTTGTCAATATTTGAAATCTGTTAATGGAACTCTGTGACAGATGACTTGCTATAGGCATGGTTTCTGTACCCCAACTAGATAGTAAATTAGAATCAGTGTCTGATGGTCAATATTTCAAGAGCAGCATGCAGAGAAAGAAAATTGAGCTTTGCAAACTGCATCATTCAGCAGTATTTCTAGTCTTCCCTTGCACAAGTATGGCTACTTATGTGTGATGTGGGCAAAAGGTATTTTTCAAGCCTATGAAGACAAGATAATCTTATTTTTTCTGGTTTTTCTTTCTGAGCAGTAGGGACTCTGCAAATGGAAAGCAAGGACATCTTCAATAAACACCCTGAGTATCTCTGGGCTCAGTTATGCTCTTATGCATCCCCCTGAGAGCACACCACAAATTTTAAATCACATCAGCAGCAAGCCCAAGTTCAACTTTCTTTAACATTGGCTACATTCAAAAGAGGGTAGTGGAGGATATTCTGAGATGGACCCTTCACCCTTGCCTCAACTTCACAAAACCCAGTTACTTTCACTCTTCTTTTTGTTTCGATTTCCACAAGAAGGGTCACAGTTTATGGGGAAAAAAAATCAGCCCATGAAGGGAATTCAATCGTTTTACAAGATTCTTTAGTTAAAGACATAGAAGACCAAAAAAAAAAAAAAAAAAAAAAAGACAAAGCCAAAACCAAACCAAACCAAAACAGAAAAACCCACAAAACACACAAAAAAACCTCCAACCAAACAAAAACTGTAACCAAACACCAAAAAACAACCTCTAGATCGGAATCTAAGCTGTATGAACTAGATATCACGTAAAAATTATCTTTGTTGGAAAAAAAAATCCTTTTAAATTAGCAAATCAAGTCTCTGTTCTCTTAGCTGTTTTTATAGATTTTATTTTAAAAACCAAACAAACAAACACACAAAAAACAAGCTTTTGTGTAAAAGTTTTTTGTAAAACTTTTGTGATGGCCCAAGAGAGGGAGCAGACTTAGCTGAAATGATGAATTGTTTACCATTTTATCAGTTGGTGAAGGCAATCTGAGATGCTTTACATCAATTTACAGCAGCCCTAAATTTCCAATTCTAACTCACTGTTTCACATTTCAAGAACAGCCATGATGAGGACATAAGAAATGTGCATGTTAGGAAAAGTACTCAGGACATGTCAGCTTCTTTGGTTCATCCCTCTTCCATGATTATTAAATTAGAGATGTCAGAGAGTAAATATTAGTCTACTCCTTTTATTCATTACATATTGAGCTGTGGATCATGCTTTTTCCATCTACCGTTACTGCTGTTGCTGTGACTGCTTTCCACAACTCCCTTGTAGCAGTAAGTTCTAGGAGTTCGCTCCCTGATCTGTAAGTAATTCCTTTTAACTGCTTTAATAGTAACTCTTACAGGTTTTATTGAATATCTGCTATCTCTAAGTTGGTGCACATTTTTTCTGTTTTCATCTGAATCACAATTGTCATGATTTTTATAAGCCTTAATGACATCAATTCCAGTACTTTGGGAATCTCTATGTAATAAAGCTTCTTCACTCTTTAATAGTCTTCATGACTCTCTAATTTTTTTGCTACATTGCTTATCATTTAGACCAGAACTGCATATAAACTTGTGACATGGGTGCACAAGGTTTTTGTAGTGCAAAGAAATGACACTCTGTCTTAATTTCAAATCTTCCCGATAGGTCTTTCAACCATGTGTAAAATGTTTGTTGCTATTCCCAGAAGCTTCATGTGGATAATATAAACATGCTCTCTGACCTTCAAGAGAAAGCACTGTCATAAAACATAGAGGGAAACAATAATTGTCACTGGAAAACTATACAGGTGTGGGAGCATGGAATAAACATCCAAACCTGTCTATTAAAACAGTGTAATTGGTTTAATGATCAATGAACATGAAAGAACTTTACTTTAAAGAAAAAAAATTAACAGTAACACCATCTCAAGGCAAGAGTAAACTGTTAAAAGATTTGTTCCTTGGAAATGTGCAGCTGCCTCATTATTGATAATATTGATCTTTCATGGCAAACTAATAGGGTTAAAGAGTTAAAAAAAGTCCTCCTTACATAAATGGAAATTATAATGAGAATATCTTCTCATTTTTTAGTATATTTACACTATTTTCAGAAGTGTCATAGAAAAGAGCATGAATTCTGTCAAATAGTTTTGTGTATTATTCTATTTTATCGCCATCATTTTATGGGAAATAATAGTCACAAAAATTTCTGCATCTTGAATTCAAGTAGTTTCTGTTCCCGTAGTTGTTTTGTAGAAGTCCTTTCAAAGCCCAGAACAGAGGGACCAAGATGGTGTTACACAGGACGATGAAGAACCTGATGGTAGTGTCACACTACAGCTTGTGCAGGTGGGAAGGGCAGCCTGGTCTTGGCGGGAGCCAAACACAACATGAAAATATATGAACCTCTTGCAGCTTACTCTGAGGGCTGTGCAGACCTTCCTTTCAGGAAAGAAAAGCTTAACTAAGTAACTGGAATTTAGTATTTCCCTTTCAAACTTCAGGTTCAGTAATAATCGATCATAGAAAGCATTTGGCTGGGCTAAACATGGACTGGGTGTTACAACAGAATATGAGATATGGCTTTACATGAAAGTTAGACTTAAGCAGTGGTGCACATCAAGACTATGGTAGCCCACATCATTAAATTGCAAATGACCAGGATAGTAGTAGTTACCTCCTGTACAGTATACTGGTAAGGCTCACCACACTTCATAAAACACTTCAGCTTTATTACACCAACAGTATTTCACACTAGCTGATTTTGCCAATTGTATATATTTTTACAAGAGTATGACCACTGTTAAGCAAAAGTAATTTCAGTGTGTAGAACCAAGGATTCAGACTTCTACCATCTTTAAGGAAGTGGATATAGAAAAGGCTTAAATAGTAGGTAATTATTATTAATTTCAATTCTTAAATATATTTCTTACAAAGTTTTCTACAGTTGAACACATGCAGCAGGCAAAAAACATCTATTTAAAATTCGAAGGCTAGTTCTGAGCAGACTAATAACTGATACAGTAGATACTTTGAATGTAGTTTGAAAGAGTACAGCGGCTTTTAACAAACATGCTTTATGGGATTTCTAGGAAATTTTATGGAAGGAGACCACAGTTAATGTTTTATTGGAGAAGCTCATAAATTTCCCCAGTTGCAGCTTAGAGTACCTCAAAAAACTAAAATTTTACAGCAAAGACAGCACATCTTGCTCAAGTGTTTAAAATCTCTTCTCAATGGCTGATCAAGCCTTACTGCATTTTAAAAAGACAGATCTTACATAGCAAATTGCTGACTTTACCTTCAGCTCTTGTAAATTTTGTCCTGGGAATTTAACCGAAATCCAACAGGCATAGCATTGGAGACTAATGTTTATCCATTAGAGAAAACAATGAAACTAAGCATTAAATTAGGGCTTCCTTGTGAAACTGTAGGATTTATATGAAATGTAGATTATAGTTAAGAATAACCTGAAAAATCCTGAATGGTAAAAATAGCAGCACACTCTACAGTATTTCTATTATTTGAGTTGGAGCATAAAGACATTACTGCTGGAATATAGGCACCTTATTCCTCTGCAGCTTTCAAGCAGGGAGTGACCTGCACGGATGGATCTTTTCAAAGTATTGCTGAGCTAGCATTCACACCCGAAGTTTCTCACAAATTGCCTGCCTCTCTACTCAAGGTCACGCTCTATTAAGACGTTGATACTAAAACAAGCTTCCCAGGAGGTTTGCCCTGAACTGTTAACTGCACGTAACCAGGCTGCTGTAACATCAGCCTGTCTCCTGACAGATTCCTTACAGAGGAGTTCAGCATTACCCAGTGTGGTATGGATCTGCTGTAAGCACTATTATTAAGCGAGAACTTGTTAAGATTGCACAGTGGTCTATTTCACCTAATGGATTAGAGAACTAGAATGTGATATGGCCTCATATAATCTCAGCTTTCTGCTAGTTTTACTCAGCAATGTGATGTTTTATTATCAGTACCTATTTTGCATTGCAACACGTCAGTACTGGCCTGATTTACAATTGTTTTTAAAAAAACATGTTTACAGTTAATTGACAACTCCCTTCAAAGTATTCCTGGGTTTAGCTAAAGTTATTTGTCTAATTTTTGTTTGATAGTTAGAATATTTTCAAACCACAACTATTTGGCTTTGGGTTGGTTTTGTTTTTTTCCATTTTCAAATGACTGACTCGTGTCATATTTTGCAGCACAGGGAATAAAAGATACTCAATGCTCTTAGTTCTTGGCTGGTTAACATGTTCTGATAACATTCTGATAAGAACTTCTCACTGTCACCTTGTGCAATTCTTCTGAAATATTGAACCTACTATTTGGTCAGAATTTGTTATAACAGAAATCAGTGGCTGAACTGTCTTAAGAAACATCTTTTCACTTATAAATGTTGTCCACAAGGTTGCAGTTCATGTCGGAAAGATAGAGCTTGAAGAACTGCATAACTGCTGCCTTTTTACTCTTTTGTGAAAGTCCACGGATTTCTTCTTTCCTTGAATTCACACTGGCAGTTTCCATAAGTTTCCTTGACAAGTTTTAAACTAATTCTTCCTTTTTTTTTTTTTTTTTTTTTTTTTTTTGGTGCTTGTGATTATTTTGTTACTTATTTCATTTCATTTGGTTTACTTTGCTTTATTTTTTAAGCCCTGCCTTGTTGAGTTGGACTGTTTAAAATAAACTTTGAAAGGATGGAGCTATGGGTAAGCTGCTCTCATACATTCTCTGCTAGGAAATGATCTGCTACATTTAAGTTTGAAATAATTCATATTATGTTCATATCATAAATGTCTGATTTTTTTAAATAAAAATACCTTGCATTTTAGGAGTTGTTTATAGAACATTTGCATTATTAGTGTCCCATCTGTCACATAGCTAAAAGACAAGGAAGAGGATTTTGTGCAAATGGCAAATAAACCCAGCATATTCATTTTCTATAACCAAGTCTTTTTAATAATTAATCTTGCTGAATTCCTAACCTATTACAGTTTAAATAGAATGCAGATTGGACTCTTAATTGAGAGGAGAGAATGGATTAGGAAGAGGCTTACAAAAATGAAGAAAAAAAAAAGAAGGGATGAGCAGACAAATATGCTTATGCATCACAGAAAGTGATATTTTTAAAGAAGAGCAAAGGAGAAGATATTGAAGAATAATAAGTCAGATAAATTGCTGGCTTCCTGGCCCTCAAACCAAGAGCACATTTGATGCTATTTCATTATCTACTTTAAAGGTTCTATCTGTCATTTAAAGACATAGGATGTGTGCTGAAAGAAGTATGATTTGCTGAATATGTATTAAGTGATCTGCCACTAAGGTGTCTAGCCACCTCAGATGATAGTAATGAGAAGGTCATCACTCAGGCATAATTGGGGTCAGTAGATTATTGCTCAAATCAACAATATATTGTGACAAGTGAAAGAACAAATTTAGTTCAATTCCTTGTCAGCACAGATAAGGCTTTTTGTCTGTTTAAGGTGGGACAGAAGAATCTTCACAGGAAAAATGTAAGCCTGAATGAGGCAGTAAGAGCATCTATTTCTGTGTTATGCAAGCCCTGTCATTAATTTATCCATCACCATATTTTACCTCATGATATAGAGAATGATGCAATATAGTCACAATTACCTAAAGAACTTTTTTTTTTCATCATTATCTAGGTGTAGCAGCAGAAAAACATTACTTGATGCTTAATGGAGATTTAAATAAGTAAGCATTATGCTTACAGCTGCTATTTAGCTCTTATGAAGCTATTATAATAAAAGCAAAGAGAAATATTTTCCCTGCCTGTGATCTATTTTCAGTTAGTAACCCTCTCAAATTGTGGCACGCCTATAGAAATGATGCATACTTTCAATACTGAAGAAGGAAATTTAGGGGTTGCTTTTAATTTTCCTCCTCTTTTTTACTTGGAGTGCAATTCTTTCTGCTCAACAAATTCAGTCCATTATGTAAACAAAATACTCGTACCAAGCACAACCTGAGAACCACTTTAGATAACAATCTTAAATGAGATGATGAATGTGAAGAAACTCTTGAAGAAAATACAGGAGTATTGTGGTCAGAGCTAAATTGAATTGAGAATCAGTCTGAAAAAGCTGGAGAAGATCAAGATCATGAAGCCTTCCTTAAAGATAATATAAGACTATTCAGCTCCAGTTTAGATGCAATCTAAACCAGTTGTATTTTCCAGCAGAATGACAGGAAATACTCACACTCTAAATCCCCCTTTTTGTTTGAAAGCAATCTTCCAGCTGATCTGGAAAGATAAGCAGCTTCTGTTAGGTAAAGTGAGTTGGTTTGACCTATGAGAAATGTGTAGCACTTGTACTGAAAAAATTACCTAGTCTGAAAGATACCAAAGAGAGCTATTCACTGCGAAATCCACTCTTTGGGGGTTACAATTGTGCCCCAAACAAACCCTTAATTATGCTTGTGTTCTGGGCTTTCTAAGAACTTTCCTGTTTGTATCACCTGGTTACACATCCTGATTGTATTCAGAGCCCATGACAAGCTGAAGCCTTAGAAGTGTCTCTGTCCCTTCCATTCCCTTGATTCCAACACGTGAGCCTTGTCTCAGAGATTGGTGGCCCTGAGAGGAAGCCCTCTGTCTGGTGGTTGGAGGAATTGATAAGTACAGTGAGGAAGCTGCTGAACTGGAAATTTCAGCTCTTTAGGTAAAGGGTCATTTCTGTGTTAAATATTGGCTGAATGACTCAGTGGCCTTTTTCCTTCTGCTCTTTCACCATTTCATTAGCTATCATTCTAGGTTTACATTCAACAGTTCTCCCCACCACACCCATTTTTTCCTAAAAATTGTGTTTCAGACTTTCATCACTGCTAAGGCCTGTGTTTCACTTTGGCAATATTTCACTTTCCTACTGTTACAAATGAAAATACATTATTCAGGAATACCCTTCCTATGCGACTGCATTCCAGGCCAGAGTGAATCCTACTAAGCAGAGACACTAATAAATCATGAAGCTCTTCATGAATTGAATTTGCCTCAAAGGGAAAAGGTTACTTGTGGCTCAAGTTTAACAGGCAAAGAAAATAATAAAGTATGCAGCACAAAAACTGTCAAAACTTCAAATTTTTTTTTAGCAATCAATTTTAAAAGGATTTAGCTATACTGCTGCAAGCTGTGTGCTTGCTATTAAATGAATCTGGCTATATATTTTCAGTATAAGATAATTTAAGAGGAAACTTTCAGAAATGTCTCAAGACTTTGTTATTAATGGAATTACTGAATGGGTAAGGTTGGAAGGGACCACAGTGGGTCCCATCTCCCTGCACAGGCAAGGTCATCTGAAAGCAAAAGACAAAGGATTATGTCCGGATGGTTCTTGAATATCTCCAGTGAGGGAGACTTCAGACCCTCTCTGGGCATTCTCTTCCAGTGTGTGGTCACTCACACAATAAAGAAGTTCTTCCTCATATTCAGGTGGAACTTACTGTGTCCAGTTTCTGCTCCTTGCCTCTTGTCCTATTGCTTGGCACCCCCAAAAAGAGCCTGGTCCATCGTCTTGGCACCCTGGAGATTTTCAAGAACTGTCTGGACACAATCCTGTGCTATGTGCTCTCAGATGACACTGCTTGAGCAGGGAGGTTGGTCCAGATGACCGTCTGTGGTCCTTTCCAACCTGACCCATTCTGTGATTCTATGATATGAGACAGCACAGATATTGAGGGTGTTCACATTAGGCAATAGAAGCACAATAGAGTTTATGTCACAGAACACGATGAGAGCAAAAGGAGGGACACAGTGCTGGAGAAGCTACAGTGTCAGAGTCAGAAAGTGTTGAGAAACCTGAGGGCAGCAGGATGATGAATGGACTGAGGAGTTAGGAGACTTTATAACAATTTGTGTTCAGAGTGGTTGGAGGCTAAGAGCCATTTCTTACCATTTCTTACCTGTAGGATGAAGTTGAAAAAGCTTTCACTCACAGAAAGGGCAAAGCCTCCAACACCAGATGACTTACAGGGCTTTCATTATGCACCTGAAACTACATCTTTGAACTAATCTAAGTTATACAAGACAAAGTGAGTTACAGGAAAAACTCTATTCCTTTCCACTGTTTAATTAAAGTTGCAATCTGTCAATTAAATCATGTTTTCATTATTTTTTTTAATATCTATCCTGTAAGTCTGAAGACCACAATGAAAAATTTTGTACACTTATTTTATGTCATGGGAGATCAAAGTTAAGATTTAAATGAATTTATTAATGCCTCTATTCGGTATTTTCTTCTAGAGAACACAGTGTCAAATAAGTTATCGATGATGTGACATGAATAATACATTGCAAGAAACAGGCTCATGAATGGTCCTTAATTCATTTTTATATATTCACTCATGCAAAACAGATTGTGTCTGTCTTAAAAATAAGAAAAAAACTATATTTTGTGGGCTCATCATTAATGAATAATTCAACATGTCTTAAAGAAAACTGAATAGCAACATTTAATTTGAAATAGACTCTTCTCAGGAGAGGCAGGTATTTTATTGTGATATGTCTTCTGTTGAAGAAACAACTTTTTCATTTACAAGCATGCTTGCTATCACTTCATATTGAATAGCTCTTAGAAAAGTGATGAAACTTCACCAACTTTATCAGTGGATAAACTCTGAATTTGTTTGTGCAATTGAAAAAGGTAGGATAGAAACTTTTGTTGCAAATTTAAAGTTTTGCATTTGTACCATTCCTGACCTTACTACCAATTACTACTTACTACTAGGACTGGCTTTTGAGTATATAAATTTATGAGATAAATGCATTATTTGAAAGCCTATAAAATATATTTTGGTGATGGAAATTGCATGAAGAATAGATCAATTTAAAAAAAAATACTTATAAATAACTTGTTTAGATCCTTTTCCACCTCAGAAAATTTACAAAACTGACTCTTTTATGTTCAGTAAAATCTTTCTTAAAAAAAAGAAAGAGTTAACCATTTGATCTGGTGCAATTTTGTAGCAATTTTGCAATTATTATTAGCATGATTAAATATCCATTTTGTGAACCTAAGTCCCAGTTGTAAATGATAGAATTAATTAAAACTGATAGTGTCATCTCGTCATATAATGGAAATCAGTCTTATCATTCAGACTAATGAGTGTGGTGAATATATTCAGTCTCACATGGCCTGTGAAACTGGCACAACTGTACATGAAGGGGAAGTCAGCAGTACAAACAAATCTACCCACGCTGTCAGTGTAGCTGATACAGAATTAACATCAGTGGCAGAACGAATAGAGAAGGAAAGGCAAAGACTTTGGGAATAAACCAAGAAAATCCATGTAACATTTTCCTCTGTCCTTGGGCTCTATTTTTCGACATTAGGAGCCATTTCCAGCAATGCAGGTTTAAGATGCAGCACTGAATCAGCAGCAAGAGAACGTTTCTTCTCCCGTCTACACCGTTCTTTCCCATATGCGAGAGATATTGAAATTAAGGAATAATTTCAGTAGCTTTCACGATTTAATTGCTGTAGCTTGAAATAAAATAAATAGAGCATGTTAGTGAAAAGAGATGTAAGTAAGCAACCTAGACTGTCTCATTTGGAATGAAATTGATTTTAGAATGGAAAAAATATAAACTTTGTGTGTGAGGGGGAAATATTTTTGGGTCTGCCTGTGTTACATTATATGTTTCTTATTTTTGGGGAGTCTGGTAGGTAAAGTAAGTTTCATCTTAGGAACTTATTTTTATTCAGATTGGCTTTACATTTTTGAGGCATATATTTACAGATGAATGCAATGTCCCATTAGTCAGCATACCATAACCGGGAAGGTCAAAGAACAGATGTTGAACAAAATTACTGCCTGCAAAAATGGATGGAAGTCATGTCAAAAATTAAACCAATACAGAGCTCAAAAGTTTTCTGATTTTAGTTCCCACTCACAGTTATATCATTATTATTCCTTATGTATTTCTGAAAAAGGATGAAAGTCATGTGCTGATACTTTTTTTCGTAAGTGCTCTTCTTCATAACAGAGCAATTCTGACACCATTAGCTTCTTCCTATCACAGTATAATCCCTCTTGCCTTTCCAGCATGTGCATCTGTAGAAGAAAAACATGGTTTTTTGGCTTAAACTCCTAAACTGTTGAGGAAAACTATATTAATGTGTGTCCTTTAGTGTTTTCTTGGACTTTTTATGCACTACGAACAGTAATAATTTGAGAAATATTGCAAAAAAATTATATATCAGCAAATGATGGGAATTACTGGCAGGTTTAAACTGATTTTTGGTGAGATTTATCAAATATCTGAATGAAGTCACTCTAAACATTGTGGATACTCTCAGGTTTTTAATCCTTTCAGAAACAAAATCTAAAATATAAGGAAATATCAGGAAAACAGTGAACTACAACAAAAGAACATTTCCTTCACCATAATTTGTAGATCTTTGATATAGTTGTCTCATAGTGTACAATAAGGAATATTACCTGTGTCAATACGCAGCATTCAAACAAATCCTTCTGTGTTATCCAAGTGGTACCAAATTAAAAGCAAATACAGCAGTGGCATTAACCATCAACACTACATTATTATGTAGAGGAAATATGTCTGTCCAGTTGAAAACAACATGTATATTGAAGCAGGACAAGATTGTATCAGGAAAAATAGGACACCCCAGAAATCAAGTACAGATAGCACTCTTAAGGTTGCCACATATATATAAAAGAAAAAGAAGAAATAGGTCTTTATGTGTAGCTTATAGTAGGGTATGGTTCTAATTCTCTGATTGATCAACTTCTGGTTTCCATTGAGAAATGTTTAACAGAAATGTTACTTGAGTTATGAATGTCAGTTACATATAAAGAAATGTTGAGTAACTCCCATTGCAAGGAATGATTTGAAAATGAAACTATACATACTTGCATAAAAACTTGTCTTTTCCATGATGAAGGACAAAATTCTAAGATAAAAAGTCCTCAAAATAGGACAGTGTAATGGCCCTCTTTAAAAAACAAATAAACCCCATGACTTTTTTAAGGTGTTTCCTAGCTAATTCCAGAGTTACTCATGAAGAAAATTTTGTCTATATTTTTCTCAATAATTACCATCTGGATTATAAACTGAGACTTTTTGCAACCTCAAAATAGCTTAATTCAAAATGCTCGTAGAAACTAACATCCAAAACATACTTGTAAATCCCTTTCATCAAACTGAAAAAGAAAAATCTTGGTATCCTTCTCTGGCACGTTCTAAACAGAGTCAAAACTTGAAATCACTGTTAAACAGGAGTGTCCTTTGTCCAGCCATGTTCCGACATACAGCCTCGCCACTGACTGTCATTGGCAACTGTTAAAGCCTGTCTTGAGTCCAGACACTTTCTGCTCCATGAGCAATGATGCCTACAAAGCCCAAAGCCTATTGAACAGTTTCATAGCTGTTTTCCATTTTCAAAGAAGAGGTTGTCAAGGTATGCATGCAGGTAGCTAATCCTGACCTATGGCTCCACCAACAAGATAACTACACGAGAAAAGTCAGGGCGCTACAGATAACAAAAGGAGAGTAACGAATGTACTTGTATATATCCTGAACAATAGTATCACAAACAAGATAAGAGACATAAAAGCAGGACATGGTCAGTGAACAAAAATGAACAATAACTAACTTTTTTTCATCTAGATAGCTGAACTCGGGTTTAGATGATCTTTCTTCATAGGATTTCTTTTTATTCTAACAGCAGCTGAGACACTATAGCTGCACCTGCATTAGAAAATCATGCTGAACAGAAAGAATGGACCTGCAGAACGGCAGAACTGGTGTGGAGGATCTGATGCTCGCACTACAGACAGTAGTTTTTCATTTGTGTCACTTCTAAGCTAGTCACATAAACTGAACATATTTTCATCTGTAGCATTTCCAGGTGAGTCCCTGGAATTTTCATATTTGCCTTCCAGATCTTAGAACACAGAGCTGTATCACACCCTGGTTTTAACTCACTTCCCTTGAAATAAGCAATATGACACCCCTCCAGATTTTTTTGAGGTCTACTTAAACTCCAGCTGCCAAAATATCCCAGGCTTCCTGTATCATCTGTGCTTCCTTTGTCAGAACTCATGAGGTTCTTTCATGTACCCTCAGATGCCTCACAGTGGTACTGAAAACTTTCATAGGAATAACTGCATAAGGACTTGAGTCTCTGTAAGCAGAGTGGGAAACAAGGTGGAGAACAGTTGTGTCTAGCTCACTCCTTTAACAATTTGTTTCTTTCTAATGTTTTATTGCCCTGGCTCTATGGCAGTGAAGTGTCCCTCTAGGCCACTTCTACCTCTGACTACAATAATCCACAATTTTTACTAGCTGTGAAGAAAAAACTACATAGACTCCTGAGAAAATACGATGAAGTGATTCAGAAAATTGAAGCGTTTATTGGGAAATTTTAGAATGTTAAAATCTCCATACTCTAAGTATAGTCTCTTTTCCTGTTTGAAGGCTCATATTCAGATACCAATGAAGGTCTGGCAAAAGCTTCAGCATGTACCTGAATGACAGGGAAAAAGTACATATTTCATTACTGGGAAATCTAAGCCTAAATGCAAAATTGCTCCTCCCCTCCTCCCCCTCTAAAAGCTGCCTACATATTTAATAATATGGCCATAATGAATTCAGTACTAAACACATCCCAGAAAATATATATTTAAATGAGTTAATTTTTCTGTTTAATTATTACCCAGATAAGGTTTTCAATTTAATATATTGCTGAATATAAACAACATTACAAAAATTAGAACCAATTTTTCATAGTCAAGAATGGAATGTATATTGTATCTCAGGAGTCACAAACCAATTAAACAAAGAGAGAAGAAAACAAAGGACAGAAATAAAATCTCAATCAGGATAAAATAATGAGCAGAATCACAATTTACTTGTACTCATCTCTACCAAGTAAAGGAAAGTTGCCTACTGAGAATATAAATAAGACAAATCAAATACCTCAGGATGCATCTGCAGAAATTTTATTCTTATCAGATAATGAACCTGGGTTTTGTGATGAAAATGCTAATGAATTCATTTGTAATGTAGATAGCAAAAACAAAGATAAAGCTACTCTGTTGGAAAGACAGATCCCATTCTTCATTAATCAGAAATCAAAGTGACGGAAAAAAAATATACCTGACAATAACAGAAACCTACAACTTTGAAAGCAAACATTGATCATATCAATACTGATATGCTAAGAGACAAATATGAGTTAACCATTTGAACTTAAACTTAGTTCCCCAACTTAAAAGTAAATTAATGTATTTAGAATACAATCCTGAAAAAATTTTCACGAGTAACTTTCTGCACAAGTGTATGTTCAACCACCTGTGTTTTTTTGCACAAGAGAATTTACATAACTACTGCTTCTGTTCAAAATCTCTCCACGTTCCTCTGAAACCTATCATGGATAACTAGTCATCAGATAAAACTCAGTCAGACTAAAAAGTAGATCTTAGCCTTGTGCTGTGAAACCCTCAGATCCCTTCTGTATCACTGCTGACAGCACCATCAAACCTATAACCAGAGGCATATTTGACTGATTTTCAAACTTGTCACATTGATTCTCTCTCCATTTAATACAACTAAGATACAGCCTTTTCTAACTGTCTATAAAATTATAAATGTTACCAAGCTCATATCATCTTACTTTTCACTGTGGCAACGTCTTCCATTATGGTCCACATAAGCTGTTGTCCTTGTGACAGCTACTCAGAATACTGCAATATAATAATTTTTATAGGTCAAAATAACATTATTTCTCCTCTGGCTGTCTTTTTAATGAGTGGTCTTCTCCATCACATAAACAACTGTGTTGGGCTAGCCTTGTCTAAGGGCCAAAATGTCATCCAGCTGCTCTCTTACTCATCCTCCTCAACAGGACAAGGGAACAAAATGTGATGAAAAAGCTTGTTGGCTAAGATAAAGAGAGAGAGACCACTTATTGCCTTTATGGGTGAAAGTACTCAACTTGGGGGAAATTAATTAATTAAATCATTGCAAATTAAAATAGATTTGGATGGTGTGATAAGAAACAGAGAGGATCATTAAAACAATACATTTCCCATTCCTCCTTACCCTTTACTCTTTCAGTCCCGACTCCTCTACATTCCTTCTCCTCCTGGGCAGCACAAAGGGAATGAGGAATGGGTGGGTTATGATAGACCATAACAATTCCTCTCCTTCTCATGCTTTTCCTCTGCTCCAGCATGTGCCCTTCCCACAGGCTGCAATCCTACATGATGCACCCGATCCAGCATGGGCTCTCCCCACGGGGGTGCAGGGAAAACTCTTCTCCAGCACCTTGTGTACAGCGGTTTATGACCTTTCTGAAATATGTTTTTGCAGACAAGCCACTGGGTTGGCTGATGGGCACAGCCCATGTGACCTGTTGGGAGTCTGTTCATGGATGCTTTTTTCCGGCACAGGGCAGCTCATGACTTCTACCCACAGGCCAACTGTTGAGCATTCCCACTATCAACACCTTGAGACCTACACACAGTGAAAATGTGTAACTTCCCCCTCAAAAATCTTCACAGTCTATTCTCTGCCCACTTAGGCTCTTCCACTCAGGGATAGAAGTTTAATTCTCAGTAGAATTTTGTTCATATAATCAACTCCCATTTCTAACTGGGTAAATTTTTCATACGTTTTTAGTCTCTTTTGGATAGATAAATTAAGAGGGTTTTTTTAGTAGTAAAATGGCAGCTGCCTGATATCAAGCAGTAGTATTTCTTTCAGTGTAGGACAAAAAAGTAATCACAATAGATCAAATTTAGGACAAAGACAACAAAAAAGAAAGCATAAAAAGTCTTGTAGTTAGTGCACCAGGATTTAAAAAAAAATAACAAATATATTTTGTTTAACTTTAATATATTCAGTTATATTTACAAATTATACATATCCTGTTAAAAGACAATTAACTGTTCAACCTAGGAATAAAGCTATAAGAAAATACAGCTGTACCGACTCACTTGATATTGATTATCTGTAAAAAAACCCTAATATAGAATCCTTATTCTTGATATTGGTGGGTGCCTAAATTGTTCTATTTTGTCACGGTAATGTGGCTTAATATTTTTTGAAGGAACATATTTACCCATTTCCTTTTTTATGGGCAATTTTTTTAGTTTATTGTATTCACAGTCTCTAGAGTCAACTAAGATAAAATGAGTGTCTTCAAAAATACTCATTAAGCAAGGACAAGGAATTATTCCTGGTCTAGGTCATGAATGTACTCTGCAAAAAGCATTGTTGTGTAACAAGCCAAGGCAAAGGCAAAGGAAAGGCAAACGAAAGGGAAAAGGAAAGGGAAGGAAAAAGGAAAAGAGAAAGGGAAAGGGAAAGCAGGGAAACCTCTCCAGGTCACTGGCCAACAAAATAACCGGTGCAGATTGTCCCAGATCATCCTCATCTGTGCACACTCTCCATTGCAGAAGCTGTTTCTTCTGATAATTTTTTACACTGTAACAATATGGTTTCATTAGGACTGTTTCATTACAGTGATAGTGCTTATGAGGCTGTACGTTTATCAGGCACAGATGTTGCACACATTGATTGGCTGTTTAGCTTTCTGCATGTGCATTATCAGCAAATGTTTATTAGCTACCTATATCACTATTTTCTACTAGAATTATCTATTAAGATTTATGTGTTTTCTAGCGTACAATTATCAACCAAAAACTACGAAGCAAGGGCTGGAAAGGGAAAATTCACATTTCAATGGCAATCGTTTCCTAAACATCCCAGCTTTGCAGATGAGATAATATTTCCTGAATTCTCCAGTGTGAGGCTGTGAGGATAGTAGAACTTTGGAATAAAAGAGTAAAAGGTACTGCCACAGCAGTCAGGAGTTGTGCCTGAGTCAGGTTGCATATAAATAAAAGGCAGACTGTAGTGCTATAATTGAAAGACAGCAGACTTAAAAATGTAAGCTGTACATAGGCCAAAATGCTGTGCAACACCAAGACCAGTGTGTGCTGGATACAAAAGACCCCCTCCCTTTCCCTCGAAGCCCACTGCTCTAGTCCTGCACATACCAAGACAGAGTCCAGCAGCAAATCCTTTCATCAGATCCCAGAAAAGGGATCTCAAATGGTACATACTTTTGCAACAAACCACAACCAACAGTCACAGCTTTCACTGGAGCTGAATCAGTTACTCAAATGTGCCAGTTCATTTGCAGCACAAACAGATAACTTCAAATGGCTCATGGATTAATTTAAAGATACAGAAGACAAATGGGCTGCATGTTGCTGGCTGTCTAGACAGGAATTAATTTTCTTCCTTATTGTATTGCTGATGACTTCCTTGATACATCTCTGAATGGGATTCTTTAGGTACATAATTTTTAAAAATTCATTCAAGTAAGTATATATCTAAAGTAATTGAGCTCAGAATTAACCCTAAAATGAATATAGCCCGAAATGAATGTAACCCTAATATGAATGTATATGAAATAACTTTTATTGTTCCTGAATGTGGTTATTATGCAGACAGCGGGAATTTTCACAGAATCACAGAATAACTGAGTTGCAAGGGACTCACAAGGTTTGTTGAGTCCAACCCTCAGCCCTGCACAGGACCATCCACGAGAGTCACACCATGTGCCTGAGAGTATCATCCAAACTCTTCTTGAACTCTTGTCAGGCTTGGAGCTGTGACCGCTCCCCTGGGGAGCCTGTTCCAGTGCCCAACCACCCTCTGGGTGAGAAACCTTTCACTAAGATCCAACCTAAACCACCCCTGACACAACTTCAGGCCATTTCCTCAGGTCCTGTCACTGGTCACCACAGAGAAGAGATCAGTGCCTGCCCCTCCTCTTCCCTTCACGAGGAAACTGTAGACTGCAGTGGGGTCTCCCCTCAGTCTCCTCCAGACTGAACAGACAAATGCCCTCAGCCGCTCCTCATATGGCTTCCCCCAAGGCCTTTCTCTCCATTTATCTTGTAGATTTGACAATTACTTATTATTATTCCAAACGCATTTTTTTATGGTGTTTTTCCACTTAGGCACAATTACAAGAGTTTTGACCTAGTGCTTAGGAAATATTTGTGTCAGCTGAATTTGGTTCCAATTATTTTCAGAAACTAAACATAGGAGTAGTAGCTAAGGGTAAAGTTCATCCACATGAAAACCTCTAACATGTACTCATGAAGGAATTCTTGAGAACTGAGTACCCACAATTGAGGGTAATTGAGTACCCATAATTTTACTAATTATTTTTTCTTATATTCTTGGCAAATTTAAAAAAACACTTTATATTCACAGCTGTATGCTTCCTTTTTTTAAATAGAAATATAAAAAAATTGTTCTTTTTTACCTATTCACAAATGTTTCTTCAGGCCTTTTAATGTAGTAGCAGACATTTTATTTAAGGAGGGTATTTATAGTTATGCAGTTAATTTAAAAAGTGAAGAATAATGCATAAAGGGCTTAATTCAGAGAGAAAGTGTTTCATCCTTAAAATAGGTTTATATTTGCCAAAGTGAAATAAGTTGAATATTCCTGAGTTATTAATCTCAAAACAGCCCAGTCTGGTTAGAGTCGCCACAATGCACCCTGATGCCTCAGCTGCTGATCTATCCCTATGCTTACTCTCTTACACAGGATTTGTGTGTGTGTGTGTGTGTATTATTTATTTAGCTATTTCAATGGTATATGGCTGAGTCCCTCTTGTTCATTCCTAGTGCATACTGGGAGCACTGGTCTGTCTTTGCAGGTACCTAGAGGAAACTGTGAAAAGTACTGGAGAGATTATCTGCATTTAAATAGACACATAGCAATAAGAGAACTTCCAGAGAAGTTTTTAGAAATCTCAAAGTTGCTGTGATAAACAGTGGACAATAAGGCACTAAAACATGAATCAGAAATCAAAATGTTTTTGTAGGCTTTGCTGTTAAAAGCCAATAAATTACATTATTTTTAGTTCTTTCCTATAAACACCACAAGAAAGATAAGAATTTCTGAAGTTAATGAGGTTAAAATGAAGTAAAATAATTGAGTTTTACTGTAAATTAATTTTACAATAAAAGACTTTGTTCATAATAGACACTGCTTTACCTAATAATATTTCATCTTACATAATACTAATAAAATTTTAAAAATAATAATATATAGTCTAAAGGTGTAATAAGTAGGTATAAAGCAACCTAATAATAATGTAATATAATCTTTATATTTTCATAAGCATGTATAAGGCTTCCATAAATCTAGGTCTGCACATGCTTTAGGGGCTTTTGTTTTGATTGCTTATAAATGTGAAATAAAATGAAATAATCAAAAGAACTATGTGATTATCTGCAGTTCAACAAAGGGGAGTCCACATGATGGGGAACCTTGTCCCCTACTTTCAGTGCAATCAGGGGCTACTTCGTGCATTCATGCCTTATTTTCCTACCACTGCAATGAAATCTGCTGCCTTGTAAAAATCATCCCTCCTACTGACGGAGGCAAAACCTGAGAAGAGCTGGATACAATTATATAAGTTCTGACTATGGCTGGCAAAGCCACATCAGTTGTGGGGATGCTGTTTTCAGCACGAGTACAGAGTCCCTTTACTGTTTCTACTGTGACAGCTGAAAAAAATATAAAATTATTTGGCTAGAGGAGTGACAGTTTTACAAGGCTGCAATAAACAATTTTAAACATAATGGTGATTATGCATCAAGTGAGCCAGACAGTGTGCTTTGGTCTATATAGTAATGGACTATAACCCAAATATCACAACTGTATTCATGCTTTTGACAGCGGAAGGCAACAGTTCAGGCCATCTCATGTAAGAATGTCATGCTTTACATCTCCACCCCTTCCTTCTTTCCGGTGACATACTACAGGAACATGTTCCTTTCTTAGCATTGCCTGGCCTATTATCAACAAACTGCAACACACATGTTCATGGGTTCGTACTGATTGGGATTAATTAATGGTTCTTCTTACATAGATCTCTGGAATTATAACAAAAGACTCAAAACCTACAATTAACAGTGGCAAGTAACCTATAATTTTTTCCAACTGCTCTACTAATTCTAATTATTATCCACCACACATTTAATTTCTTGTCATTTTCTTTGACCTCTTCACAGCGGAGATGAAAATTTCATTGTTGAGGTAAGAGAAATGTGTGGTTTCTTTAGCACCAGGGACATACCACATTAACTTCTCATAGTCAGTTTGTGGGTACTGCCCCACCAAGACATAGACTATTAATCATATTTCTTCACCAACTGTGTTACACAAAATGTGTTTAAATTTAGTGGCCCTAACATTCAGAGGTGTCAAACGAAAAATGTATTTTAATCTCAAAGCTAGAACTGCAGAATTAAGCTTAAGGCTGGTATATAACTTTGCTTTCAATGTCTATATGAGCCATTCTGAAAAAAATTAGTAAGCAGAAAATTTTTTATGTTGCATTTGCTGCAATTCTTGTCTCTATGGAAAGCACCCTGCTCTCTCCTGCAAGCACAGACAGGTATAAAATCTAAAATTTGAACTAGAGATCTCTAAGCTAAATCTGAACCATGACTGGTTTTGGAAGCTCAGGACTGGCAACCAGACTGGTGTACTGGATTCACTGTCTCATTTCAGGGCCTCTCTGTGGTGTTTGAACTCCTGACACAATTTAAATAGATTTTTAAAAGCAAAAGATTCCTCTGTTATGTTACTTAAATATTGCTGTAACAATAACAATAATGGAAGGATGATAAGGGGGAGGAAGCCAAGAGTTGCTGGAGGGAACGAGCAGAAGTGTTATTTCCACAGCTGACACTTTAAATATGACAGCGCTAATGCACAATGTTTCTTGACAATGATATATCACTCAAGGCATTTAAAAAAGGGCATTTAACCTAAATGTATGAGGAACAGTGCTAGAAGGTTCAGCAGATCTTTGCCAATCACTCTGTGAACTGTTAGGACTTTATGTTGCCCTTTTCCTGGAATAATGTGCAAGCAATGAGGGAAGTGCCTTCTCAGCCTTAAACATCCCCTTCAGTGCATGTGGCAAGACAAGTCAGGATCCTCCTGTTACAATAAACTTACATCTAGTTAAAACAGAAGTAAAAGGGATCAACGGACCCTTTCAACTTTATATAGCCAGAAAATCTGCATGTCACTCTCCAAAATGTATTACACTAAAAAAAGTAGAAGGTTACACTAGTTCTTCTCACCTCTGAAGGGAGATGAAACAATACATGACAATGACATTTGTCCACTAAAGACCATTCAGTCTTTTTCAGTCTTTTCAATAAGGATCAGAGAGTCAGAATTCTTTCCTGTCAATCACAAAATAAAAGTATCCTGTTATACTGTACCAGAAAGTGCTCCCAGGAGGTTAACTCTAGAGTTCAAAGTAGATACGTGAAGTGCCATCTGAAGACTACATCCTTATATGTCTCAAAATTCTGTCTTTGTTCCTGAGCTTGCCAGAAATATATAGAAACACAGGTATAAACTGAATTATACCAGCATAGTTCTTTATTCCTTAGCTAAAGTCTGTAGTCTGCATCACTAGGTATTTATCCAGGGAATTATCATATTTTAGTCACACAACACAGTGGATCCCAGAGCAAAGATCCTCGGACTCTTCTCCTAGTGAAAGAGAAATGGCTTAGATCCAGTAGCTGTATTCCTTCCTAATCCAAGGAGCAACGTGGATGAATGAAACCCCTTGCTTGGTATGGTAGTTCAGAGCATGGCCCCTAGGAGTCTCTGTGCTTCTTCTCTTTCCTGCATGACTTTGAGCCACTCAGCTTGGCCTCATAATGAGCTGGACTCCTGAGCCACAATATAACCCACACTGTTGGTATGCAGGTTAAATTGTGTACCATATGTAGAATCACTGATGCAGGTCTCAAGAGTGTACTCTGATTCGTCCACAGATTGTCACAAATGTAGTCACTCAGGAGCCAGTAGATTATTTCAGGCTGCCCATATGCATGAGGGAAGTTACTGACAGTATGTTACTCAGGCATTACAGACAGGGGACCTTCGTCTTTATATAGTAATGAAATATGAGTCATTCTGATTCAGAAATATGGAATCAGAGTCATTCATCTAAGAAAAATGTCTTTGACTATTTGTGAAAACAGCCAGTATAATTAGAACTTTAAAAACTGCAGGTGTAATTTTTTTTAATAAAGATGAATATTTCCATATCCAAATGATTAACTGCCTATACATGTGCTAAATTAAGCACACAAACACTGTTATATGAGCCATATGGTACATCTTCAAACATAATCCTTCCTATCTCTGAGACAACTTTGTGTACATCTGTTTGGAAGCCCAATAAGCATTCAGTTTTTCCAGCTTATGTAGGAAGAACAACTAACACTAGAGTTCATTACTGATGTTAAACGCATCCTTTATGTTAATTGCAGACAATTTTGAATCTGCTGACATGCCTGTCTTTCCTAGTGATTCTTAAAGAAGACATGTTCTCCAGCGTGCCACAGAATAATTCCATTGACATCAATGGAGATGTACTGAAAGGTGTATGAGCAAATAGATTTATGATGGCCATAATACAGGCAGTTCTGCCTAAAACAACACAATTTTGAAAAAGAAAGGGAAAATACTTGTGTGAATTGTTCAAATTATTCCTTCTCATATACACCTTCTACTGCTTTTCAAATTCTTCACAATCTTCTTTATCACAAGTAACTCAAATACTTGTACATGTTTTGAACATTGTCAACCTTCTGTCAGTATTTGCCAGGTGAAAGAAGATATTCTATCACTGACTTATATTTTGTCTCTTCCTTGTTTTTGTGGCTGTAGTTTTCTTCTCCATTTCCTAAATTTATTTAATAAACTCACCAGAGGTATTGATATATTGATAGGACTTCGTGAATGTCCAAGTGAATTATATTATCTCATTTCTGGTGGTTGTTTTTTTACACAACTGTATTATTTTTATCAGATTTGACAAGCGTTTGCTTAGAAAAAATTTATTTTATATTATAATTTCAAATTTTCCATCACCAATGTAAGGTCTGTAAGTTATAGCAACACCAAAATGACCTTTTTGTAAGTGTATATGCCACTCCCAGCTGCTTTTTGAGTATGTATTTCAGCTAGATTGTTTTTCCATTCTTTGTTAAATTCATGAGTCCTGAGAATTCTTTCTTTATTCTGGATCTGAATTCATTTCACTTAGGAAACCACTCAGGATTGGAGTTTGAAGTGCCACTTAATGCACTACATTTCATCTCACATAAATACCTTCCTCCATATACAAACATATCCCACCAAATTTGCATAAAACCTAAATATTTCAATCTATATTTTAGGACATGAGGGTAATTTAGATATAAAAGGTAAATCCAGTCAGTGAAACACAATGCTCTCTCCACTGTACTGCCACCTCCAGAAATCAGTTTTCTGTTTCCTTGCTGATCCAGGAGATATTTAGACTTTCTATGAAAAATGAAACAACTTCAACAGGACACTGGAGTCTGGCTGGAGATGAAACATTTGGATGGTCTTTAACTCCTGAGCCAGGACACAGATCTGGTGCTGGCAAATGCTCAGGTGACAAATGGACAAGTAAGGGTTATCTCTAGGCTGAGTACTGATTAGACTTTCAGGAAAGATAGCCGAAGGAACTATGGGAAAACTATTATAAATTGTAACTAAAGTTATATAAACATACATGTAATATAAACAATATGAAATGCATACACATAAATTATATGTATGATTTAAAGAGATTGGAAGCCAGACTATACCATTTCAAAAGGTTATATGTGTTATGGAAATTTTTAAAACTAACATATTGTATTTAGCAATACTGTGAATGACTATGACAAATGTATATAACAAACTATATATGAACATATAATGAACTCTACAATATGCTGTGAAAGATATTTGTGTTTTCTTGGATAAAGCCAGATATTCAGTAATATACCACTAACAGTTAATGGTCACTAGTGATAGTATGGTGGATTTATAAAATCTGAGGAGCAAGATGAGATATCAATAAAGTAGGGTATAATTTATATCTTACCTTTAACCATTAAATAAATTAGAAATAAGCTTGACAAGATGGAGAAAGTAACCTGTTTGTTTTCTTTGGGAGTTTCAGCACTTTAACAAGCATGTGCATTGGAAAATTAATAAAACATTTTCTATTTCAAATTGTCTTCAAACATTATCAATCACTTGCCCTTTCAGAAAAAAGACAGTAAATTAGAGAAGACTAAAATGTTTTCTTCTACTCTCCTTTCAGACTTTACCTTGAATCATAAGCATACACTGCAGAATCTGACATGCCTTGTCCACAATATTAGTGTTCTAGCCCATCACAATGTGTATATGCGTAGACTAGATATACATGAATTCTAGAGGCAATTGATATGTGCAATTCCAAAGCATTAACTTAAAATCTGTTAAATAACTGTCTAGCATTTTAGAGAAGTCTGAATAAATTGAGTAGGCTAGAGAAGTTATTTTGAATAAATTATTTTGAATAATTTATCTCTATGGTTTTTCAGTAGCTAAACATTAGAAAAGTTCTTTAAGACCTGCACCATAGTCTATATATTCTGTGAGTAGGGTGTTATTCCTGTAATTTAACATAGTACTGACTTGAAGAAACCTTCGTATGCAGTATTATGATAATGATTTTTATAATAATTTTATTATGCATTAGTAAAAGGACAGAAATTATGAATTCTGCAACTGACCAAAATTAGAAGACTGATAGATAAGATCATTGCTACTAAATGACCTTACAACTTAAAACCTGGTTTTTGCCAATGGAACATATTGGAGAAAAAATATGTTGTAACTAAAAGAGTATAGAATAGATACTAATACTATAAGAAGCAACAAGAATTATTAGCTGAACTCAGGCTAGCACTGTAATAGTGAAATCAAACATTAGCTTTTGCCATGGGTAGAATACATAATGTATGAGTAAATGGAACTATGATACATCCATATCTTGCATTGATAAACAGAACCAAGATTACCAAAACACTCCACAAGTGTGTTTATTTGCTATAATTCATTAAACATTATTTTATAAAAGTTATGCAATAACAATTAAAGTACTTGAAAGCATTCTACTGTGGTAAAATTATCTAAAATGTGTCTCTTTAATGTATCAAAGATTATTTAATTATGCAAATTATGCAGTTTTTCATTAACAAATTAATTTATATATTAATTATAAAGAAAATAGAAAAATTACATCATTGAGGAACTGGAAGAATAAACCAGAAAATTTCAACCAAAAATTATTTCTTTTAGCAAAAATTATGTTTAACCATTTCATCTCTGTCAATTCTTTGAAAAGTTTAGAAAAACTTTTTTCCTCCTTAAAATGACTTGTATTATCAAAACTAGTTGAAATATAAAATCATCAGGAGTATTACCACTAGGAGATTATCTTGATTGTCATAGTGATAGCCCTTGGACTACCTATGGATAGCCATGCTGCCAGCATCTATGATAATTTCTTTCAGTTTTCTGTGAGTATTGATAAAGAATGTATAGAAGGTATAGAAGTGAGGCTCAACAAAATTCTGCAATGACAATTACATTGTTTTTTCAGGCAATCCGAATTGCTTGCTTAAAAAAATTCCTTACAAAAAACCCACAAACTCATGAAATTCGTATCATCATGAAAAGCTTATCTTCAATGTCTTTGGAGATTTAGACAGTTTCTTATGTTTCTAATGAATATGTTTCTGTTCTATCCCTCTATTACAAACACCGAACCTCTGTCTCACAGAAAAATCCTAAGACGAACTTCTCTTAAATTAGGTTGGAAACAAAAATGTAGAAACAATCTTCTCAATATGGTTACCTGCCTTAACAAATTTTAAATGCTTGATCCAAGAAGAACACTGACATGAACATTAAAGTTTTTCCCAGACTTTCCACATCCTACTCTGTGCATTTCTGAATCAAGGGATGGCAGTCTTAAACTACTATAAGAATCCGTTAGAATCAAGCAGTTTAGCAATCCTGCAGGCTCACTGAGTGCATATATTTGTTACACACCTTCAGAAATATACAAATTCTTGTAAGAATTCAATGTCCTGTTCAGGACTCATGTTCTAGGTATGTTCCTGTAGAGTTTCATATTTTAGCAATTTATAATTGTATTTATGTGTCCTAGAAACAGAAACAAATTAGGCAGGTAAAGCAGTACCCTAAAATTATATATTTAATGTCTACATTATCAAATAGTGGGGAATACCAGTTGCAAATTTGTAGGGCAAAACAACTGATGACCTGCTCTCTTTCCTCTACACCCTTTTGAAAACTTGTACTTCATAAGATTTGATTAAATGAGCTCACTTTAGTTGTTGGAACAACGATTTGGGTTTCGTTCTACACTAGACAAATCCAGTTTGTGTGCTCTGATACTGATATGAAAAAAATAAAATGAATGTAATGGATCAAAGTTGAGGTTTCTTTGAAAGTGTATTCCTTTTCCAAATCAGCATATAGATGTAGAAGTAACCACAGATTCACACTGATATAAACAGATACCTTTTCGCTTCTTCAAATACTGGACAATGAACTTGTCTGCTAAAACATACATAAATATGACAACAGAGATCAAAGCAATACATCAGACCATTAAGAAAAAAATTACAGACTGCATTTTGAAAGAAATACATCTTCACAGAGATGTTTTCATGCTCTAGTTTGTTCCCACATAAGCAGATGGAGTTTCAAAAGATAAATTTTGCTTGCGCTAATGCAATATATATACATACCTGTTGCTAAGTGAAAGTGGGAGGGGATTACCCTAGGATTACTCTGCAAATAAGTGATCAGCTAAAAGGATTTTATAAGTGTAGACATAAAAATTAGTCATTAATAGTCAGTTCTACATGTGAAAATTTAACTCAAATATATAGGCCAGGGTGTTTTCAATCAGAAATATTATGTAAAAACTGGAAGACATGTAAGACAAAGAATTTTTAGGAAATCTTTCTGAAACAATTCAGCCACGATATTATGCAAGTCACTGAAAGAAGCAAACAAGCAAAACCCACCAAACACTAGAGAAAAACTATTTGAGTTAGTTTTTTGAGTTAGCTGTTGTTACCCATGAGAAGAAACAAGAGTCTGAAGTTATCATCTCTGACCCCAAAATATATACAGTGTTTGTAGTGGATCCTCAGCCTCACCTGTTTCACTCGATCCATTTATTCCTTTTGGTCTCTGCTGTATCCTAATGCAGACACACCTTTTCTCTTCCTTCCCTCTTCCCCTTCCTTCTGAAATAAATAAATTAAAAAAACAAAAAAAAGAGGTTTCTCCCTATGGAGGTAACAGCAGCTTGAGGAAGAGAGATATGTATTCAAGTTTGTTTATTTCAGATGCATTTCCTTAGAGAACAATTTGAATTGTTGTATTTTAAAGAGCCTGACAAGAGAGTGACAGTTTTGTCTTCCTCACCAACTTTAGCAAAGCTTTGTTGTGCAGTGAATGGGTGTTGTGTTACTCTGCAACCCTTCCTCCATGGGGTGGGCAGAAGGAGAGCTGCTGCTTGGTCCTTGTCAGACTTTTCACAACCTTCCTACTCCTCCTGCTTCCCCCAATAATTTTGTTCAGGAGCTGGAAATATCTCAGATCTCAACATAATTGTTGACACACAGATAAAACGAGAAATCACTCAAACAGAAGAACATAAGTGATACTAAATGTTTCGGAAGGCATGTTGTATCATACAAAGTCAGTGAAGAATTACTACACTTAACAAAAACACACTGGAGACTGAGGAGTTTTCTGCCTAGTTTAACACAGAGACCGTTGTTTGCATATTTGAGCAGTTTTACTCTGTGATTGTCCATATAACTTTTGCCTAGGAAAGAGATTTCTATATTGTTTTATTTATCCTGATTGCTACAAGTCATGGTGGCCTTAAATATTTTGCCATACTCTCTCACTTGACTGAGCACAAATCACACTTGTACAAATTTATGGAGAGGAACTTGATTTAACTTCTTTGTGTTTGCTAGGTTTGAATAATATGAGGATATTTTATGTCCTGCAAATATACAGAGGTAACTTTCATATTAAACTGTCCCATTTAATCTTTAGATAAATCACATGAAGAGCAATTCCACTGTTTTGAAGAAAAGCAACAGCCTCTACAACTTTGCAATAAAATGTAAAATTTGAGGACAAGACTTATTTTCATATATGTGAACTTCACTGTAGTTTTGAATCTTTATTGGAACAAACACATATACCTGAACCTCTTCTCTGGAGACTACCCTGATCTCACTTCTCTTTGCCCTATCACCATGGCCTCTTGCATTCTCCTCCACCTTCTCCATAGAATACAAGGTCCATTTAGACTACAACTTCCATGATAAACCTATCTGCATCTGCACTACTACTTCATATTCTTGTTGTATTTTTGTGACTGCTAATGGTGGAAAAAAAAATAAAAGGGAATACCTTCATGTTGTCTATACAAAAAAAGAAAAAATGCCTTAAAACTCCACCACAGATCACATCACAATGCCGTTGTCTCTTCATACATTATACAATAACTTTCTATGATTACTAATACTATATATCTGCTGACCAGATTTTTAAATTCAATATAAAATTCACATCAGAAACTGTTCTAGGTTCAGTAAAATACATCCCAGTGAGTCTTTAGCCTGTTCGTGTAACTTATTGCACTTTAAAAAACATTCCTGTGTACAGAAACAAATTCAGTTTGGATTGTCCAAGCAGTAGTGGGTGCAGTAAAATACATTTACAAGGCAGAATTGTTAATTAAAATTAGGCATCTGTGACTCACAGTGTGCATTTAGTAAATCATTTCAGTAAAGAGGTGTTATCTTTGGGTGGCACTCTAGAGTTCTGTTGCACTGGACATCACATAATAACAATATGCATACCATTCTTTTTCCTTTTTCCCCTGCTCTACAAAAAATGTTATTCTTCAGCTCACTGCCATCTGCCTACAGCCCTTGAAAAAAAATCTGTAACTTCACATAAGTAAAAAAAATTGAAAGATGAATGAAGTTGGACACATGATTTTACATTGTTCTGTCTTTTAAGAAAATTTTCATTAATAAATCAGGACCGTATTATCAGGGTATTATTATGTCATTTTTTTGTTCTGTTTTTGTTCTTGTCACGCATTTCAGAGGAATAATTCCTGATAAACAAACAAGTGATATTTTCTTGAATGCTATTATTTATTTCCTATCTCTTCACTATGGACATTAAAAAGAGAAGCAGGCCTGTAGAAGTATCTGAAAAGATGCCTTGATGCACTCATTTAGCGGATCAATGTAACAACTTTAAAAGGAATCTTGTCATATAGCTGCTGTAGATATCAGACTTTGAGTGAAGATGATTTTGAAGTTTAGACATTTTAAAAAGAAAGAAAATCATATTCAAAGCTTCCCAAAATGTTGAAGTGTTTCTATGACTTTGCAATGGAGATGGTAAGAGTAAAAATCCTAAGAAATTAAGTTTAAAATAGTCTTTTGCTATTACTCATAATACACAATATTTTTCATATATCTAGGAAAGATCATTTTCATTTGAGGTCCAACTAATATAGTGTCTATATCCATTTTTATTAATATTATAGTATTATCTCAGAATGGCAATACACTACTACATATGTACTTCAAATAAAGCACTTCAAAGAAAAAATTAGTCTATTTCTTGCCACTGACAAAAATGGGAATCCGTCTAGCTGGCTCTAATTTAAAATGGCTACATTCAGTCAGATGAATAGCACTTCAGCTATTCAGACATGGACTTTTGATGTCACATGGCGTGTGTTGTAGGTCAGAATCCTGGGCTCTGACACACACGCTTCTGCTGCCTGACAACCCTCTTTACAAAAAATAATAGTTGTCATGCATTCACTTTATTCAAACATGAAAAATAAAAGCATGTAGTAAATCCATGTGTATAATATTAATCTCTTCAACTACATGATAAATGCTGTCATGTCACAAAAAATAGGGAACACATCTATCACCTTTGGCTCTTGGTGTTTCAACTAAATGCTCTGTTAGCAAACTGCTACTGACTTCAAACGCTGATGATTGTGCAGCAAATCTCAGCTGAGGAAAGGAGGATAGTGGAGGTATGAGCAATTAGTAAATGTTTTCACAGTCACCAAAGAGAGTGAGAGCAGTTTCTTAAGTTTACACTGCATTATATTCCATTACACTAATGTTTAAATGACTGCTGCCAGTGTTGTTCTTACAGTGCTTTTGCAATTTTTTTGGGGGGGGTTGTCTTTGCGGGGGGGGGCTTGTTTAGCAACCAGTAAATGTTAACTATCATTGTCTTTTGGCAAAGTCACAGTGATAAAAGCTGCTTTTCAGCTCCCTGCTAACATTAGACAAATAACTTAAACCAAACATAAATAACTTAAACCGAGCATAGACAACCATTGATCTGAAAGGTTAGAATGGAATTCAAAGTTTGAGAAAAGCCAAAGTATAGATTCAGGATGTTGCCAAATAGATTCTTTTTACATAGACAGGATTTAAACACTAGGTTTGGACAGTGTCCAAACACCTGGACATAGCACCTTGTAACCATAAGATTATACCAGACAAGTGCTTCTGCTCTTCTCCCTTGACTGGGAACCCAGGGAAACTTTTCCTGCTGTTGTTCCCACCATCAAATTGAAAGCAAATATTTAATCAAGTGTCCAACTAAGTTACTGTTTTCTAATATATTGTCATCATATAGTAATCTATATTCCAGCTTTATGATATGTATGTTTTATTCTACACTTCAGGAAATCACAGGTGTTTTTGCCCTCAATCCTCTTCCTCTGAAGAACAAATGCCAAAACTTTGAGTTTTGAGTGCCCAAGCATTTTCTTAATTCAGCTCCATTGAAGTGGAAGCAAACTGTGAACATAGAATGATAAGAGGTGTCTGGAATAAAGGAAAACTGGAATACAAATAGAGAATTTATTGGTTTTTCTTAATAGAAACTGGGTGAGAGCTAGAATGACAGCTATTCTGTTTTCCTCTCTCATCTGATTGCAGTAACTTTTAGGTTCTTGGAAAAATCCCAAATGGTAATAGGAACATTTCAGTGGGAGAGATTGTGGAAAAATGCTGAAAGAATAGAACCAGTAAAGAGAAGTGCCCACATTAGAAATAGTTCACAAGAAACAACCAGTCTGGATACCTTAGGAGCAGGTACTTAGAGCTTGATGTACTGCCCTGGGAGGGGCAGGAAACAAATGATGGAGTGGCACAGAGAGGTTGTGGTTATGTTCTATTTAAGTCAGCGCAGGCAATGGGATGAAAGCCAAAGGGATGACCCACCTGGCACCGAAAAGCTGAGCTGTGATTCATTAACTTGAAAATACATTTGACTTTTCATGCCCTTGGGTATGCTAATGAAGCAAAACCTGTACGTGCTTCAGCTGTACGACTAAAGTAACTCAAACTCCACTTAATCATGAAATGACGTCTACCAAAACTTTCTCTTCTCCCCACTCTCAAAGAAAACAACATAAATGTGACTTAAGAGAGGTAGGAGGTTATAGGAGACTCTACCTCTATATCCTGGGATGGTCAACAAGCTATACCCATCTCCTTTCCCATAGGGACACTTACTGAGTAAACTGTAGTGTGCACTAATACTACTGCTTATGCTTTCCAGTATCAGTATACTTGTCAATGGCAACTTCTGAATCTAATTCTGTTGCAACAATCAATAAATTGCACTATTTGTGAATCTGGAATCTTAAGGCATGTGCCCAGACTTATAGTGTAACCCACCCTCTTTGTGCAGCAGGGATTGCAAATGTGCCCAGACTTATCCTATCAACACCACCCTATTTGTGCATTTGTGATTGTGAGAGTTATGACGTGACCAAACTTTCAGTGCCAAATTGATTACTTTAGATTATTATCTGGGAAAGTCTCCTGGGCCCTTGTCCAGACAGCTAATACACCAGATAAGAAGGGGAAGGCCTAGCTTGGTGTAGAAATATTTTCAATGGAAAAACTTCTGAATTAGAACTTTTATCATCGTGGATACCTTCAGATTCCAATTCTTCAAAGACAGAGCACAACATAAGACCTTGTAGCCTCAGCAAGTAGAGAAAGATAAGAAAAATATTGTAGAAAAATTGATCATGAGTAAAGAGTTTCAGGATAAAA
Organism: Lophotriccus pileatus; assembly: GCA_035583135.1. Classification (NCBI taxonomy): domain Eukaryota; kingdom Metazoa; phylum Chordata; class Aves; order Passeriformes; family Tyrannidae; genus Lophotriccus; species Lophotriccus pileatus. The sequence goes on along the minus strand of JAWWES010000001.1, from coordinate 103,900,681 downwards.
TTGCATTTTGGGGAAAATTGACATAATTTTCTTAAATAAATGCAGTTCAGATGCAACATCCATAGGAGAAATGTGGGAGACAATGAGGGAGTAAAAGAAATCTTCTTTTTTTTTTTTTTTCTGCTGTGTCTTATGATGAAAATGGCTGAACAGAAAATGCAGAAATGCACAATCTGGTTTTGAAACAGTACTTTAAATTAAAGGACTGTAGGGTTTATTTCCAAGTGCTGTCAGGTTACAAAGCTGATTTCAAGAAATATAGTTTTTATTGCCAGTTTTGAAACAACAAACTCTCAATAGTTAATGAAAGTGTCTAAATAATGTGGTTCAGCATAAATTTGCTGTACAAAATGAAAGGCAGAACAATCAATTAATACTGAATGTTATGGGAGGTATGATTCTAATGTGAACATGTTCTCCAAAAAAAAAGACAAAATACAAATTCCAGAAATAATTGATTCTTTCCAGTTAGTCTTGACTTTGTAAACTACTGTTAAAACATGGCTGTGTAGCAAGACCCTTTTCACTCTTTTTCTTGGAAGGGAAATAGTGTAGTTTTGTGCAAAGGCATTTCCTTTAGGATTGTCTTTGGCTTCAATCACAGAATCGCAGAATGGTTGAGATGTGGAGGTATCTCTGGAGATCATCTGGTCTAACTGCCCTGCTCAACAAGGGTCACCATAAGCCAGTTTCCCCATACCCTGTCAAGCCAGCCTTTGAATATTCTCAAGGATGGGGACAACATCCCTGGGAAACCTGTGTCAGTGCCTGCAACCCACACAGTGCAAAAGTGTTTCCTGATATTCAGAAAGAGCCTCATGTGTTTCATTTTGTGCTTATTGTCTCTTTTATAGTTCTTTGAAAGGTTTAAACACAATACTTTGGGATGAGATCAAAGAAAAATTGCTCAGAATTACAGTAGGTCACAAAGTCTCTGTTTTCAAACAAATATTAATTATTTCTTTATATATCAAATTTCTGACTTTGTTGTCATCTCTTAATGTTTTTCAGTTTCATGTTATCTAGTGAAATGAAATTCTGAAGCCTGCCAGACTAGATAATCTTTGCATGAATTTATATTTTAGATTTGGATCGCATCAAAATGACATTGACTTCCAAGCATTTTCCAAGCATATTTCCTGATGCATGATGAGACAAACAGGTTTAAGCGTGTCCCTAATGTGACTCCAGTGACGTCGACAGAGATACAGAAAGGATCAATTTAATCCACTTAAAAATATTGCTTAACTTAAAACAGAAATTAACCAAAAATATTTACATTAGCAACTCATAAAAACTCTATACAAAGTAGACATTAAAAGCAATAATATGCCTGAAATAAATGCATATCTGATAAATCTGAACTTTTGCTAAAATCTTTCTCTAACATTCATTTCAAGAGTACTAGGGCATTAGATGAAACAAGCACTAATAAAACCAGATGTGGATAGCTTTTTCTGGGATTTGAGATGAATTGGAAATGAAATATGGAGTGTTCTGTCTAAGGTGGTTACTTTTGCAGCTATGGTTGCATTTGACCAATGAAGCAACATTAAAACCAGTTATTTATGTGAGTTCCCCAAGCCCACCATTTTGAGTGGATGCATTTTCAAGAGAAGAGGTCTAATGTAATATTTTAATCCCATGATTACTCAAGGGAAAAGCTGATGGGAAGCTCCTGACAAATATATGTTTTTATAGTATCATGCATCCTTTCAGCTGGCTCCAAGAGTAAGACAACATTGTTTTCACGGATTGTAGATGTCAGTAAAGAAATCTGATCTATCTATTTAAATTGAGGTTTTTTCCTAGAGTTTTCAACCAAAAATAGCAAGCACTCACCTGAGCAAGGAGGGAGAGAAGAGAAAGGAATCTGAGAAGAAAAAAAGTCAGTTAATCTTTTTTAATGTCTTATTGAATTGCACAGCTCCTGTGGTCGTACCTCATTTGCAAATATTTATCAATACTGTGGTAAATATAAAAGAAATATTTCTATCTGTGTAACAGAAACAAGTTTTCCAAATGATTTACATATATATTGAAATGTATGTGTAAATTTGCATTTATTATTTTAATGCAAATTAACTTTCTTTGTTAAAAGAATGCAGAATATTCTTCGGTTCCAATTCAAAGACAAACAGGAAAAATAAAATGTCCATGAGAGTCCACTTCCCACCTCTTGGAGACAACCACAAAATACAGCACAAATAAAGGTAAAGTGAAAACATCACAAACATTTTAAAAGTGTCTTGCTTGTGGATTTTACATTGAATTAGAAGTTTTCTCATTCATTGTCCCTAAAACACTTAGTCTTAATGAGTATTCAGAACCTTTATCATAGATAACACAAACACAACAGGCAGCCAAAATCCTGCCCTCAGACAAATGAGTACACTTTATCTGGCAGAGGCTGAGACTGGAAGCTGCATGCAATTCCTGTGTTCCTTGACATTGCTGCAGTGCTATGAGTGCCACAGTCATCCTAACAAAGAGTTCATGTGTCTCTTTCAAGGACATCAGAAGCATCTGATCTCCTTTTAGGTCTCTCAATAAACCTGCTGCATGTAGATAAGTTTTACCCACGGTGGAACCCTTCCTCCTTTCTCTTTTTTTTTTTCCTGAAAAAAAAAAAAAGAGAATAAGTACGTATTTGTTGTCATCCTTTTTTCCCTTCCCCCTTTGTTAAATAGGATAAAAATATTAATCATATTCTTCGAGTAGGATAACTGAGCTCTCCTGAGGCAGAGCACAGAGTCCACAGCACATCAGAGAGGTTAATCAGTGCCAGTCAGGAGCAGAGCTGAACCTTGCAACACTTGTGGAGAAGTTCTCTACCATTTACTTGCACAGTATCCTAGACAGCAGTCACTAGCTACCTAGACTTGCAATCACACATAACATTTTAAACACCTACTCCTTCATCAGAATTGTAAATACCTTCCCTCTTTTTAATTCCCTCCCAGCATTTAGCACTACTAGAAAACAGCAAGCAAGAAAGCACTTCTTTTTCTACTGAAAGATGTAACTTGGTTTTAACAGAACTTTTTCAAACTTCCAGATAACAATTCCTGTTTTTCCTGTGTCTTATACGTCACCACTTTCTATGGGGTTAAATAATATTTACTTTGTTTCTGCTTCTCATCACTTTCTCTCCCTCAGTATTTTCCTGTGCTGTTTTTGACTAAGGAGACAGAAAGATTTACAGATACTTTGGATAGAAGTCAAAAGTAAGAGGAAATATTTATAGCTGAAAACACCTAAGGATTTCATCAAATCCTACACAGAGAATAGATAAAAAGACAGATCTTTCCAAGAAGGTTAGAGACAGTTTTTCCAAATCTAGAAAATGCAGTGCTGTTTTCAGGATCCATATGAATGAGTATCCCAAGATTCCTCCAAAACAACCTGATGAAATCTTTTGCTACCCTCATCACCCCATTCTGGTGAATGTTTTTGTTCAATGTGGTCAGTGGGAGCACACACTGGAGGGAGTATCCTAAAGAAGGACCAGAGAGGAATGGGAGATACATTCCTTACAGTCTCTTCAAAATACAGTGCATGTAGGGGAGTCCTTCCTTAAGGAAGGAATGGGAAACTTGCCTTTCACAATAAACTGCTGTGCCACACTGCAGGATTATGTTAACTATGGGAGGAGTGAACTTGCATGTCAGCAAGAGCTTTAAATTTGTTTGTCATCTATAGTGATCAGTCCCATGGAGGCATGGCCTCCTTCCATCACATATATCAGCTCTGATATTGTATATATTGCTGGTAAGCGCCAAAGGCTGGTTAATCTTGTGTCCTGGTAGTGGTTGCGTCTCCAGGCCCCTCCTAGAATTACATGAGTAGGCACTCCACGGCCAAAATCCTTACATCACCTTTGATTTTGGAGTTGAACATAAAATTCATGAGTCTGGGTTCACAGCTATAAGAGACTGCAGTTTCCATGCAGATATATCTTCCCCAGAGAAATCTGCCTTCATGGTCATGTAATTTGATATTTTATTTTTCTGGGAACACTAAAATCTTTGGTTTATAAGAAGGCTCTGAAGAACTTTCACTTTTCAATCAAGTATGCTGACTCACAGAGAAATTGTATCAGTTCCTCAAGATGATATGAGTAGTGCCTTTACGTTGTTTTAAATGTAACACAAATTTTAGGTTCCTTAGTGCAATCCTATCAACATACTTTCATAAAAAAAGAGTTAGACTTTGCTAAGCAAGTATGCTAAAACAGCTTCTTTGGGTGATGTTGCTCTGTGTGCTTTGAGTAAGAAACATATGTCATGGCATTTAATAGCTTTGTCTGTTTGATACACCTGATACATGCACATAAATCTCCTCAGGTTTTCTGCCAAGAAAGACCATTATTTTTACTCTTGTGGCTCAATTTTTAAATTGAGCCATTTGGAGGAAGTTGGCTGCAAAAGAAGCTAAGGACTGTGTCGGGGCAGGAAATGAAAGGTTTCAGACTGTGAGAGAAAAAAATTATTTCTTTCCTGTAAAATATACAATACATGTCCCACAGCAATTTGTAATGTCAATAACTTATCTTACTGCCTATCCATTAAAGCAAGTTTAGCTTGTTTTAAGTTGACTTAAGTGTGTATGTAATTGAAGAGTGTTATAAAGTATTCACACATACAAAACTCTGCTGTATAATTCAATGTGCAGCTTTAATAAAAAGTGACCTAGACATTTTAAAAGAGGGAAAGACAGGCTCATGGATTTTACAGGTACTAGGATGCTCAAAGGAAGCACTGACATTCAGGACATCAAGGCATTTCAAAATGAAATGTCTTATGTCAAATGCGTAACATAGCACCAATATTGATCCACATAAAGAAGTGTCTCTGGTGCAGCTTTACACGGTCTCCCTGGGCTCTCGATGATCTAAAAAGTAGTTCACTTTGTGCTCACAGACAGGCTGAAAAGAAGTATTGGGTTGAAGATGCCCACTATTGTAGGGGTTAACAGAGGCCTGTTAGGCCCTCAGAAGAAGGAGGGGTGGACCTGATGGGTTTTCGTGTGTTTCCCTGATGTT
>JAWWES010000001.1:103874073-103895537 GCA_035583135.1 Lophotriccus pileatus | reverse complement strand
AGAAGATGTCATGTTACCCTAAATGAAGCCTTCTGATCTTTTCTTTTTCGACCGTCACGACAAAACAACGGTAACACACTATAAAAATGTTGATGGCATGACACAGCAGTTTATTTACATTATTAATATTGCTGCTTTCATCTTTGTGAGAGCTCAGGAAGACTATTCTGGATGAAGCATAGTTCACAATGTCCCATTTGGGGCTCTAATGATTTTTTAGTGGTAGTTTGAAACTCTGCTGCACAGTCAAAGCTGATACCTACTACCAAAACAAGTGAGAACACTGGCCATTCTGCTGCTGGGGTGCCTACCTGTAGTGGTGAAAAATGGTAGAAATGACCTGTGCTGTGCTGTCATGACAAGGCACTGAATCATCCCTGAATTATTTTGTTAACTTTGGAGAGGTAGCCTGCTGTCTTTCAACCACAATTGATCTGTGTGATGTTAAAGAATGAGCCTGCTGACAACAAAATGCACAACCACAAAAAAACTGCCCCAGGTAAGTAATGAAGATCCAGATTCTGCAATACAAAACTACATGAAGGTCTGGAAGAGGGAGGCTTTAGGACAGTAATATTTGGTCATTATAGTCATAGAAAGAGGATGCTATCACCACAGTGGCTAGCCAAGATGTTTCCTGTGATACTTTTTAATCTATCTGTTTTAACCTATCTGTAAGGTTAAAGGGCTAAATCCCACCCTGTTTCTTCGTAGTTTGAACCATCAAAGCAAAAAAAAATACACTCTTCCTGTAGCTTCCCTAATTCTAACAAAGCAGGCTTTTGAGTCTTGGTAACCCTATCCTCAAGTTAGTTTTCTGGTGTATTTAGGCTTCATAGTAGACTCTCTGCAAAGTCTGTTTCAAATTAAACCTTTCAAATGTTGTAAATAGGGAAGGCATGCTAAGGTCTTAAGCAAGAAATGTGCTAATTAGAGTCCAAAATAGAAACATGTTTTGAGAAACTTTAAGGAAGAAGAGAGAGAAAACTGAGCATTGTTTCACTGTGCAATGTTCTACAGTCCAAGAACAAGCAACAAGAAAATAAGTATTTTAAAAGGAAAGCAAATTATGCTTATTCAGCCTTAAAATAGAAAAGAGCCCTAGATAGATTTAATAATAGAGGAATCCACTTCAGAAACAGTTTTCTTTCTTATATATAATATATTCAATTATTTTCCACTTACATGTTTGAAGTGATAAACCTAACTCTAAACATTCTGACACATAAGCTTGATACCACACCTCTAGGCACAGCAAAATCTGTTTTCAATGGGAAATTCCTTGAATGTCTGTCACTGTAAGTCATTGGACTTTCAAGAATATACAGAATAATGTATCAGTAAATGCAGATCCTACACTGTGCATAAGTTGTCAAGTTATAGAAAGATATATTTCTTGTCAAGGGAGTTGCCCAGTGTCTTTGGCAAGGAGTGGGGTAGTAAGCAGGAAGTAGTTGAGACTCTGCACTAAAGGTGTCACTCTGAACCTCAATCATAAGATTGAGAAAAGGTGAGTGTTTTTTCTCTACCTTATGTAGACACACCTGGTCATCTAGTAAGAACAGTCATTAGGGTGGGTGAGGCTTATTTTCAAGTCAGTACTCCAGGGAGAATTTAGGTCATTTGAATTTTGGGAGACCACCACCATTACTCTACTGGTTATTCTGTGCTTTAAGATGAGGGATGTTCTCTCTCATTTTGACCAAGATATTCCATTATGGTGGTAAAATCCCAGTCAGCAGAGCTGCCATATTCTTTCAAACATATCAAATAATGGCAAAAAACAAGCAGCATTGTTTTCATTCCTGAATGAAAATATCTGATTTCTTTTCATGGAGGCTGTTATCTTCCTTTTCTCTCAGTTTCTTGGGTTTTCTTTAGAAGAGAGTGACTCCATGAATTTCATTACAACCCATGTTTTCTGCTCTGATTTAAATAAATTATAACAGCAATAAGGCTATTTTCCTACCCTCAAATCAAACTGTGTTATGGAGAGCATGCAATAAAGGAGAAACAGACTGATCCTTCCATCCTCTGTGTAATACAGAAATTGTCCCAGCTTTCTAAGATGATGAAACAAGTTATCAAGACAGAGGAAAATGTTGTGATGGAAAGCAAAAATGAAAATATTATCCATTCTGGGGAATACAAATGATCATTCAGGACAGGATTGCTTGTGCTCAGATGGAGAGAATAACTAACTGCAGCAAAACAGCTGAGGCTGAAAAGCAGAAATAACTCACACAACTGGAGAAGAACAAGGGGCTGGTGAAAGTCATCCAAAGGTGAGAAGTAACTACAGCACAATGAACCACAGCCTAGGTCTCTAGAGCAGTCAGCACTGCTATCTCAAAAGGTAATAATAATAAAAAATGCTAAATAGATCAATACCATAGTTCCATGAATCAACTTCCCATCTAACTCTCCTACACCAAACCCACTCATCATCACCACAGTGCTTTCTCCCTGCTCACAACATATTACCGAACAGTTGCATAATCAAAGGAGTGCTGGCTCAGCCCATGGACCTGGTAAAACCTTACTGAGGACACCTAAATCATATGTTACATTCCCCAGACTGTGTTCTGCATCCCAAAGTCATTGAATGTGTTATCAAAGAGGCTCAGGCTGCAATTCCATTTCATTTTTTGTATTGATGTAGATCCAGTTCAGGTACCTATATTTCATTCAGGTAGGCAGCATAATATTAGAAAATGGAATTTCCTCTTCTATGTCCCCCATTTTAGAAGTAAACCCCTCATCCCTTGCAAGAAACAAAAAAACAAAGACAAATCAGACAGAGATCCCTGAATAGACAACAATTTTATCTGCATAAGGCAGGGTCTTACCGATTTCCACAAGGATTTAAATGAGGTGTTTGGGTGATTTAGATCAACAGAATCATTTTTGTCAGTGTAGATTCATAAATTCATACTAAACTTCCTAAAATGCATGACTGCTGAACATAATCTTAGCAGCTGTTTCACTTGTGTCTGTTTGTATAAACTGTATTGCTGACAGAATTCATATTGTGTTTCAGGCATAATTTTGCACTAGACCTCCTTTTCACTAAATAAACCCACTGGTTCAGATAGTTAGGTCAGCATCCATTTTTGGTGTCCCTGGAAAGACCTGCTGTCATAGAGAGAAAATGCATTGCCTTCTCGTTCCACAGATCAATAAAACTTCTAAATGAAAAACAATAACTAAGTTTCTTCCATAAGTGCTTGCTGTTATATTTCATTTTAGGGCAAGGGAAAAGAAAAGATCTGAATTTTTTTATGCACCAATTATGCATTGCATTTAGATTATTCACTTCACCAGATAAATATAGATTATGCAGCTATGTCTATCAAGAAGCTTAGGGTAGTTGAATCTTCATTCTCAGTTTCATTTTTCCCATGTAGGATTTTTATTTTTTATCCTTCTAATAATCCAAACAGAAAAGCATGAATGCATGTGCATCTGTAGATGCTCTCTGTCCTGTTTAGATATGTTAAAACAAAATCTGGAGTTGCTTATATTTAAGTTGTCTTACAAATTGAATTTTCTTTTTACTTTGTAGCAAATGCACACTAACTTCCTCCCACGGTTATCTTGTAGCTGTTGTGTACAGACCTCATAACTTTCCTCTTTGGCACAATCTTAATTTTTTTTTTAATAATTTCCCTGCAGTTAGCTGTATTTCACTGAGATTTTCCCTCTGAACTTGAAGCATGTGCATTTTAAAATAAAATAAATAAATAAATGCATTGAATAAATGTGCAATTTACCTCATACTTCCTGTATGATAAAACACCCAGTAATTTTTCCACTGAATAAAAATAAACCTCTAACTATTAAGTCTGGTTTTACTCTTAAGGTAAATCAAAATGCTCCATATTTAGGAGAACTAAAATGATTCTATTTTTTTCCCTGTAAGGCTTCTCTCTAATTCTCAAATCAACATGACACACATTAGGGCTTTACCAGATGCCAAAAGTGAAGAAATGTGTGTGTGTGTGTGTGCGCAGCTGGTGAGTAATGATTAATAATGATCATGATGATTACAGTGCTTGGTATTTTGGGGATTCTCACCTCCCTCTCAGATCTAGAATAGATAATAAGTGAAGTACACAGCTGCACACTGCAATTTAGATGTCTTCTGCCTGCAGTTCTGTGATTCTGATTATCAAAGGCAGTTGCCTCTAAGTCCTGCAGACTTCTTTGAGAAATTTACATGTTCAGAAAATATTTTACATGTCAGATTTTTCTTTCGGTGCTTTTCCCACACTGGATATTTACACTACTGTTTGTTTACAATTATGAATTATTATAGATTATTATTTGATTAGACAAATTATGTAGGGCAGGGTTAAACAGAGCTGCTAAAATTGTCTGCAATCTTACAGCTGTTACTCACAGGCAAAAGAGCTCTGACTGTTGTGATGGCTGAAAATATCAGATGAAAAAAGTGAGCTCAGACTCCTTCAGGTAAAAGAGAAAGCGAAACCTATCTCCCATGCCCATTAAAGCATTATCTAGTAGATAAAAAATAGCTGAAAATTCCTTCTCTAGAGCAATTTTGAGTTATTTCCTAAATAGAAAATTCTGTAAAAACCCTATTGAGTTAAATTATTTACCAAATGTCATGTGAAAATTGTTCCAGGATAACAGAAGAGAGGAGAAATAACTTTGTTTTTTCCCCAAACTTGCTATTACTGAAAATTTATTCAGTAGATCAGAGTTTCAAAGATCAGACATCTCAGTGTCAGCCATACCTTCTATTAGGTGAAACAATGGTCATCTGAGGACAGACTGCTCTCCACTGGAGTGACTCCTGCAGAAGTGGGTTGAAGTAACCAACTCATCTTTGGTCTCTTTTCTCTGGTAGTTCAAAGCATTTTAGTCTTCCTTTATACCAACAAATACACACACATGTACAGAAACAAAAGACAAAGTAAGGGGTTTGAGTCCTTTGTCACATTTCACTTATAAAGATAATGACTTGTTCTCTTTTTTCTGATACATGCTTTCATTTATTAATTTTTTCCATCAATTTATTTCAGCTCTAGCAGATATAAAGAAATCTGCAAGCTGACTTTCCAACAGATAATATTTGGAGATACTTTGTCTGGGTATGCTTTACAAAAAACGTATTTTGCATATATTTGCTCTGTGGTCCTGGAGCAGTCTAGAGCTAATCCTGCCTTCCAGGAAGCTTTCCCACACTCAGCAAAACCTGGGAGCCCAGGTCTCAGAAGCCACTAGTCCCCTAAGACTGGCACCCACTACGAGTACTAAGAAAGGACAGTCGGCTATCTGCCTTAGCTCCCCTCTAATGACAAAGCCTACTATTTAGAACTTTAGTGATTAAAACTTAAAAACAGTTCACTTTCTTACCAGCCTGTAACAGCAGCTCCAGAAGATCAACATCACCATCTTCTTTAAGAGCTCAGTGTGAGAATGAAACCCCTCAGGAGAGGTGTTCATTAACTACCTGCACATCATTATCTTGACTCTGCAAGTCTGTCACTGGTGGCTGAAATGTACACTGCTTATGCTTGTAGGTAACTGCCGTGTGCCTGTTGCTAAAATGGATAAAATTGCTGTTTCACGATTAATTTTGATATGGTGAAAGATAAACCTCTTTAAACACTTTTAAATACTTCAGCTTACATTATAACAAAATGAAAAAAGGGTAAGCTTTTAGTATCAAGAGCATTATTTTTCTTATTGCATCCATTGCATCCCCCTATTTCTTTGGAAAAAAACTAAATTAATTTTAAAGATTGGTAAATATAAGTATTATGCAGTTTTGTTGATTCCTATAAAATTATTGTAACATAACAAAATAAATAAAAAATGAACTTTTAATTCAAATTTCATCAAATTTTCTGTAGGACACTGTAAAGCTGCTGCACAGTATATCAATTTTCTTCACCTTTTATTTTACGTGTAAAACACCTTTGTAACATAGGCTACAAGCTTTCAAGGGATCACAGATCCTTGGATTTAGTACTTGATAGGCTTTTCTTAGGCTCCTTTAGTTGACACGTTGCATCTTCAGCTTTGAAAGAATTGTTCTCACTCTGCTAACAGGCTGTGCTGGCTGGTTGGATCAACAGAAATAAAGTGTCCTGTAATAGCTTACATGAAATATAATTTGCTCATTCAGAGAGACAGAAGTTCCAGAGAATGAAGGATCATTAATTTTCAGAAGATTAAAAATTAATTAAATTGATGCTTTTATTGTTATATGTGAATGTGTTCTTTGACTGAAATGAAAAATAATGAGAGAGCAATATGTGATTTTCAAGAAGGAAGTCATAAGAATAAAAGCCTGGTTTTCCAGCAAGCTATGTTAAACAGAATGATTAAGAGCCTATGGGCTATGGGAATGCAGGTGAAAAAGATAGGCAAAATGCCAGTACTCAGAGAGGAAAAACAGGTTTCGGGTTTCCTTGTAGCTGTTATTTCACCTTAAGTAGGAGAAAATATTCTGTTATTCATAAACACTGCAGCTTGCCTTGGAGTGATTAAAACTTTGAAACACAATTTGAAACTTTTCTTCTTCCTTATATATGTAAAAGTGGTAATACCCTTAAGAAATTATTTCTACTTTTAGATATTTATATTATTTAAAATCATATCCCTTCCACCTAGTGTATCTCATGGAAACGAATATTACAGCTGCACACTGTTGTGAAATAATATGACACATTTACTCATTTACTGTAGGAAAGTAACTCTACTCCAAACAGATGAAACTTAGTGTTGCAGAATATACATGCACAATAAAAAGAAAAACATATTTTAAATTAACTGCAGATCCATGTAAAAATCCTTCATAGATGCTCTAGGTATTGTAGGAATTCTAAGGATAAGAGTTCCCTTAGAAACAGTATTGGAGAAATGGCAAATGCAACTCAAAAAGTAATAAATGGGGAAATAAAGAAAAAGAAGATGATAGAGTTTAAATCTAATATTTACAGAGAAAATCCAACAAGTTAAAACCAGAAGATCTTATTCCCTCCACAGTGTTTTCAGTGTGATATTTGTTCTGAGTAATGATCAATTATTAAAGGCATAAGCTATGAATAAATTTCCAGTTATGAACATATGGGCCTTAGTTATCAGTGTATTGTATCAGTTTTTCTCTGTTATAATTCCACTCCATTCAGCGGAGTCACGTTGATGTACAAATGGTGTATCACAGTAGGATATCAGTAAGTGTAGCAGTTCTCCCAAATTAGAGCATGGTGAATTATTTCTCCTTTCCCAAAACAGACTAAATTTTGAATCTCCATTTATTATTTTGTCTTATTTGATCAACTACTTGTATAGATAGAAATATGTGGGTAGGAAGGACATGGATCTGAGTAGGGCAAGTATTATTATTCTTTTATTTCCATTGATTCCAATCAGCCTTTACAGAATCACAGAACAGCTGAGGTTGGAAGGGACCTTTGGTGATCATCTGCTCCCCCTGTTCGAGCAGTTTCACCTGGAGCTGTTTTTCCAGGGCCATGTCCAAGCAACGTTTGAATCTCCCCAAGGATGGAGACTCCACAACCTCCCTGAACAGTTTGTTCTAGGTCACTCTGAAAGATATGAACAAGCATCATGCTGAACATGTGGGCAACCTGTACCTTTTATTAAATCTCTAAAGTTTCTGACTCAGTTTTGATTTGGTTTTTCTGATGTGATGACAGGTTGAAAAAACCTGTGATCATTCAATCTTTTCAGAAGGAACGTATGTAACTCATTAGGCAAATCTAATCAAAGCACATTAATTTCTGTGGCCACTAACTGTGAAATCCCTGGTTCTACCTCCCCAGATTACTTGACTGCTCTTGGCTTTGACATAAATACGAATTAAAATTCTCACCCACAAGAGGCCATTACTGAGCTCTGAAAAGTGAATTCTTTCAGTTACGAACTCAGCTTGCCTATTTATCCATTGGAATAGTTGACACTGGTCAGTTCTGATGGATCATCACTTCTGGCAGACTACATTATTTGAAGAGACAAAGTGACTTGGTTTTTTGAGACTCCTGAATGTTTGAGAAGGGGCAGGACACCTTCCCTCCTGCACATGGCCTGCTAGGTGTATTTTATAGGTTAGTTGTCAGGTTTGATTCCCAGACAGCAATGATCCTGTTATCAGGCCGTAGGTATTAAGGATATCTTTTTTAGACCAAATCAAACAGCTGGGAAAAGCCCTTGAAGTGTGCAAGGGCCTCTTTATGTCTACTCCAGTATTCCTACTTTTTCATTTATGTCTACTTGAATGAATCTTCTATCTTTATATTCTTATTTTCTGAATAACATGTTATTATTATCAAGAAGAGTGATAAGTATTTTCAGTGCCTGGAATAGAAAAAACAGGCTGGGGGCTCTTCACTGCAATCATAAAGGAAAATAATGTTGCTAATTTATGAAATTCATTGTTAAACTTACAGTGAAGTATTAAAACGTTTTAGATTTAAGGTATTTCTGTTGAAAGGGAAAGTCTTGGACATTAAGAAATGATGTAAAAAGGTTTTTGGCTTCCTTTTGTATTGACGTTTTGAAGATGTTGAAATTATCACAGAATTTTATTTTTTTTCCAACAAAAAGAAAGTTACTCCAGCTTGATGCTGGGATAAGGGTCATTTTAGAATTACTCTCTTCATTTTAAATTTTTCTCCCCATCCAGTAACTTTTGTTTGTTTGGTTGGTTTGGGGTTTTGTTTGGTTTTTTGATCTAAAGTATAAATTAATTACTCCTTCCCATTAGGACTTTTTGAACTGTTGTTTAGTTTTGGATTCTTTTAATAGTTATTTTGCTGCAAAACCTTATATTTCAGTGACTTCAAAAAAACCCACATATTGCAGATAAATATAAAGAACTAAACAAAATGAAAATTTTCCTCTCAGTTTTCCAGCCCTTCATACATCTGTAAAGTACAGTTTAATAACATAGCCTTTCAAAAAAAAGCACAGTCATAAACATAAACATTTTTTCTTGTTTAGGGATTGTATTTGGTGTCTGGAAAAACAAAAGAAAAAGAAAAACAGCCTTACAATCCTCTGAAATAAATAGAATGTTACTTAACTAATCTTTTAAATTTTCTATCAGGGAATTATAAAATGAATCTCTGATGCCACATAGAATCAAATGTAACATAATTAGAATAGCTGACAACAGAAAAATTCATATAAACACTAGAATACCAATCATTTTAAGAATCAGCTGAAGAAGTACATATTCCTCAGATGCACATTGCTAATTAATTTTGAAAAATATGTCTGCCTTCCAAGCTTCTAACATATCATCACCACTCTCCTTTCTCTCACTAAATAGGCATATGAAGAACAGTGAGCTCTGTGAAGCTAATAGGTACTACAGGAGAATAAATTGCATTCTTTGCTCCTTACTACCACTTTAAACTACTCTCTGTGTTGTGGCCCACAGACTTTTAAATCTATCCAAGAGTATCATGTATTTCTGACTACATACCAACCCACTGGATTAATACATCCATATATTTATCTCCTATGCACAGTGTTTTTCCAGACACCAGACTTTGTTCTTGAACTCATCATGGCTGGGCATGCTGCCTCCCTAGAGGTGGCTGTAAATTATAGGTGTGTGAAACTACCAAGCTAACAGAGTTTTGTTTCATTTTTATAGCCAAACATGGCCTAACCAGTGCTGAATACAGCAGGATAATCACTGCCCTAGTCCTGCTGACCACAACATTGTTGATACAGGCCAGGATGCCACGGACACACTGCTGGCTCATATCCAGCCAGCTGTCAACCAGCACCCACAAGTCTCTTTCTGCTGAGCAGCTCTCAAGCCACTCTTCCCCAAACCTGTAGCAATACATGGAATTTCTGCAACCCAAGTGCAGGACCTGGCACTTGTCCTTATTGAACCTCATACAGTTGTCCTCAGCCCATCAATCCAGTCTGGCAAGATCTCTCTGTAGAGACTTTCTAGCTCTAAGCAGGTCAACACTCTCCCGTAAGTAATCCACAGTGTCGCCTGTGAATTTGGTTAGGGTGTATTCAATCCTCTTGTCCAAATCATTAATAAAAAAATAAACTATCCCCACCACCTTCTGGGCCCAAACTTACAGCCAGTTTTTCAAGTATTCCTGTTCAAACCATGAGCATCTACTTTCTCCAAGAGAATGTAAAGGATTGAAAGTAACTTGGCAAGCTCTTTTGCCAGCTCCCTCGTTACTCTGGGGTGCATCCCAGCTGGGCCCATAGACTTGTGTGTGTGTTTAATTGGCATAGCAGGTTACTAACCATTTCCTTCTGGATGATGGGGCTTCACTTAGTTCCCCATCACTAACTTCCAGCTCCCAGAGCTCAGGGATGCAAAGAGATGTATTATTTGGCAGGGGTGTCAAAGTCAAATACCCTCTGGCCAGGTCTTTCAGATGTTTTCCATCTTGAGGATTTAATGTTTAATACCAAATTTACATACACTGCATGGGATTTATACAAGTGATACATCAATCACAATACAAGTACAGCACTTACAATACAAATGCAGCACTCAAAGCACAGCAACTACAATACGCCATTGACTCACAGAACAGATGTGATTCTCATTACCAGCTTTTGTGATATGCTCACTGTCACAATGGCAGGCATTCCCAGTAGCAGAGAAGGAATACATGTGTTCAAATCAGCTCAGGACAGGTGCCTGGCATTCTTCCTGTAGATTTTTTTTTTTGGTGGGGGGGTAGGGCTTGCTCTCTCTATTGTGGCTGAGCCACGATATACCCCCCATATGTATTGTTCTGTTACAACAGATATACTGTAAACAGATATACTATTCTGGATTACTCAGGAAAATGTATACTTGTACATTTTTTTAATTAACTCAGGGTTGTGTTAGGTGGTATCCAAATCCACGGGTCTTTGGATCCCAGACAACTCTATTCCATACAGCAATCTCTAGGGACTGGGTCCCACCCAGCCTGGCCCAGCCAACAGCAGCAGCTGCTGCAGCAGTCCTCTGGTCCCTCCAGTAGGAAGGATTTGCATCCTCTTAATAGGCAGTTCTCAGTATGCATAACATATATGCACATTTACATTGCTATTGACCACACACAACAACATGAATAAATAAACACACTCAGCATATACATGAACAGAAACATCATAAGCTGTCTCATCCTCTTCCCTGCTCTGGCTGATCCAGGTGAAGGTCTATTAGTGGGAGAAAACAGACCTATAATAATATAGGTTATATATATATATAAATAAATAATATTATATATGATACATAAGTTATATGACAGGTTATATATTGTAGGTTATATATAAGTTATATCTTATATGCACACCATTCCAGCCCTGTTGTTGGCACCAGACAGTTCATTCCAGTTACTGTCACCACAGAAACATGGTCCTCTGACTCCTGGTCTGATGGCCGTTTCTGACACTCAGACCTCTATATACAAAAATGTACACAAAATAGAGCAACCCATGCCTGGGAGAACAGTTGGACATAGAGTTTCACAAGGAGATAAGACAGATTGCTGTGGTCAGGTCCAGACAAGCGCAGTGATCTGCCCCTATTTACAAGCAACTGTCGCATTTCATCCCATCTTCCTCTATTTCCCTGTGCTTATTCCTTCCCAAATCACCTGGACCCCTCCCTTTCGCCACCTTTAGTTCCTTCCCTAAACATGCCGTAATAAGTCTTGCACAAACCCAAGGTGTTCATCCCCTTCATCCTATAATGTGTCCAAATTCCAGAGCAGGAACCCTCCTCCCTGTGAAAGGTGCTCAGTGTTGACTTACAGCAATGGGTTTCATAGCTGGACACTGCAGCTGAGGCTCTGCTGGGGTAGCCCCGGGAGGCAGCCAAAGAGGGTGCCCCTTGTGTCTGTAATATGGATTTTCCTCACCTACCATTGTTCTCCTCTGAGCCTCAGATGGGCTGATGGCTCCTGGGATGGTCCTGGCAGTAGCTGGACAGAGTATTATTTAGGCACCTCCTCAAAACTTCCTTGAGTAACATTTCAGTCCCTTCACAAGAAAATCACTATTAGATTTTTCTTTTTAATAATCAAAACAGTGTATTTCTCCTTAAAATTATTACTACAAATGTTTGAATGTTTTGCCTTTTGTTCTCTTTTTTTTTTTTCTTCTTCTTATGTAAAAAAAACCCAAGAAAATTTCAGCAAAACTAATTGAGATTTGGTCAGGATAGAAGCACATGAAAGCAAACAGGGTCAAGCCATTAAAACAGTCAATGTTTTTAGGTTTCCTTTCTATTACTTTGGGATATCAACTTTCAAACTATTAAAAAAAAATGCTCTTAAATAAGAATAGTCTTGGATAACATGACTACAAACAGGTTTTTGTCCACAGTCCAAATGGTAAGATATGGTAAATATATTTCATTTCCTATATCACTTACAGTTTCTTTTAGTCAGATGGCTAACACCTATTACTACAGTTCATTCCAAGATTATCTGTGAGCAGCAGGAAGACAAATTGAATTTAGGAGAAGCTTAGGTAAAAAAATCTATAAAAAGATACAGATTTCTTTCATACATTGCTGTGAATACTCATGAATATTGAGTCTTACTATAGTATCTGCAAAATATACTCCATTGTAGGAGCTGCTGTTTGTTGTATGATAAATTAGTCTAAATTTTCTATATGATAGCTCTATCACTTTCTAGAAAAGGACTGAAGAGACTCTCATGTGAATGAACTGGGAAAATATTTCATGAGCAGGAACTCCAAATGCTATCCAGAACATCCTTTATGATGATAAGACAGGCCAACATCAGTTCCCTCACTTTTGGAAATTTTTTAAAGTATTGACTGTTGACAAGTAAGGTTTCTTTGCCCATGCATGTAAAGTTAAACACGTCTTTCCTACAGAAAACCATTGCCAAACACGGGCATCTTCAAAGGCTTATGTCTGGTATGCTTTACATGGCAAAGGGCGAGTACCAGGGATGCACCTCTTGAAGAAGGATTGGAGATGGGATCATGGTATATAAATCATAATATGTGAAAAAATATGAAATGGTGTATCAAAACATAAGGCTGCAGAAACATCCTGATCATCACCATTTTCAAATATAGCTCATTTATACATACTTTTTAATTTGGTCACTCAAGTGTTTGAACTAAAACCAAACAAATAAAAAAAGTCAAATCCAAATACCAAACCACCACTGAGGATAATGAAATATTGGTACAAGCTGCCCAGAGAGTTTGTACAGTCTGTCTTTAGCAGTTTTCAAGACTCTACTGGATACAGCCTCGGGCAATTTGATCAGACCTCCCAGCTCACCTTCTTTGATCAGGAGGCTGAACTAAAGATCTCCCGAGGTCCTTTTCAACCTGAATTACTTGGGGACTCTATGTGGAAAATTTAAGACTAAGAGTGAAATACTTTCAGTGGTTCAAAGAAAGAAAACCTCTCTACTGCTTTGGGGGTTTTATACATATGAAATATAATTTTTACATGGAGGAATTCTAAAAAATCATGTATGAAAGAAAATGGGCTCAAAATGGACTAATATATATATATATATATATATATATATATATATATATATATCCTACCAAATAAGGTGAAAAACGTACTACTAAGGTACTATTCTGGTGTTAGAGAACAAGAAAAGAATCTAGACCTGAGATTTTGACTGACATAATTTTCTGATGCAGGTTTCCTATTTATTTAATATTTTTTTATATATTCATGCTTTAAGATCCAGATGAAAATGTAATCAGACTTCAAAGATATTTATTGAGCCCGAGAAAGAGTTAAAAATATATATTAGCAAAAAAATCAGAAAAATTACTTTATAGTTTGGAATTTTAGGGAAGAACCATAATTTATGAAGCATTACAGTTAGTTGCTATTTCAGGAAGGCAAGAAAAAGGTAAATTTTAATTTTAATGAAAAGGAACAGTTGAACATTTTCTACTTACTGAGTTAAGAACCAAAAAAAAAAAATGTTAATAGTTAATACACTGGAAAGTGTGAGTGAAACAGCCTTTTCTTTACTAGTAGTAACACAGTTTAAATGACTCTGTAAATACCACACCATACACATGAAATTCAGGAGCACGAAATGTTTATTCTTTCTGTTCTGAAGCGTAATCATCTAAGATGATGTTATTGAATTAATAAGTGCAGGTTTTTGATATCAGAAAATTACAACAGCAACTAATTTTTATTCTATTCAGAATTCACCTTATATTTGTCTGGGAAAATAATGAGATTTGAGCTCCTATAATAACATTCAGAAACAACCTCTTCAGGTTCTTTCAGGCAGCACTAGCAAATAGAAGTTGTTCAAGTGTGTCACAAAGCTGTAAGCATATGAGTCTGGCTCTGAGAATGCTTTCAGAGTTGCTTGGTACGTGTGCAGGATATTTTGAGAACTGATTCAACTTTAAATAAAATAGCTAGAAAATTTCCATCTGATTTCAATGAAAGATGACTGCCTTTATAACATTGCACTTGTCGTGGATGAAAATAAACAGTCTCAGGTTTCAGGTTTGATTAAAAAAAACATATTGAATGTTGTTAGACTTCAGCAAGATAAATCTTAAGGCAGAGCTCCTTCAGCTGTGTAAATCTACTCTAATAAGCTTACTACCAGTTTCTGTTCAAACAGAATTGCCATGGAGTGTTTTGGAAGTGAATTCCTACCTCCTAACTGAAGAATTTTTGAGACATGGTTACAGATGCGGCAGTGAAATAAATAAAGAAATTACGATCCAAAGCATGTAAGTGACAGAAACCAGATCAAATACTAACTGTTTAATACAATTCTATATGAAAAAAAAATAGATATTTGTCATTGAAGTATGGATCTGAATTCTAATCACAAAAATATTAAAAATAAAGTATCAAAACAAACAATTATTTAGTCTGGTGGATCATAAATATGGATAGTTCTGCTGCTGGATGTCATTATGTTTCTGGAATTAACTAAGCTCCTAATTGACATTCCCTGTACACAAAGTAACTTAGGCATGTAATGATTTTAAAATGTGTCCATAAACTCCATTGCTTCAGTAGTATTTAGGGATATGTGTAATGTTAAACACACATTGAGCTGCTTTCCACAACATGCGTGTTTTCTAGTAATGGAGTCTAAGAGGATTTTAATAACCTTGGTTTTATGGATTTAATGGAAAACAACTATAAATTTATCTGGTCATAAATAGCATCCGCATTAATAGAGCTATAAAAGAAACCATAAATTTAAGGCCCCATGAAGAAGTACTTAAACAAAAAACCTCAACCACAAAGCCTTTCAAAATTGACTTGTACCCAGGTAAATCTTCCTACTGTTTGTAATAAGAATTGGTTTGTATTTTACTGGATAATTAAAAGTCAATAGAATTCTATGAAATTCACTCAAACAACAGCAAAAGACTTTAATTCTGAAAAGGAAGCTGGGAAGTTCTAGAATGATGAGAAAAGTAAAGTGTGTGTTTTTCAATGTTTCCAAAATAAACCATTTAATTACAGTGACAATGTATATGTGTTGCTACATTGTCTCTTTCCCTTTGAATCAATTTGTGTGTGTATTCACTACGTTTTTAATTGTGACCTAGAGAAACTTTATAGTTACATTTAAAACTACAGCAAATTTATACCAGGCCAGAAAATTCTGAGAATTTTAGCTTTCTCTTGTTCATTTTTATGCAGACATTAATGTTGTTTGCTACAGATCAAAACATCTGTTCATATATGCTGGTGCAAATATATATTGAGAAGTACTCAATATTCTATATTTATTTGAGAAATGTCCCTCCCTCCAATTTTAATCATCCAGATGAGATTTGGAAACCATTGACTTGATTTAGGTGACCTGCACCATACATAAAATGAAAAGATTTCAGAGTAGTTCATTATAGAAAGCAAACGTGTGAAATATTATTAACTAGAAAAAACAATCAATGCATTCATAAAAGCAAATCTTTTTGATGGATGATCTTAATAGAAATAAAATATTTGTAAATTATTTTTAATCACTTCATTGTTTTGATTTACAAGGTAGCTTACCTCAACCCTTATATCCACAAAGTAGGGTAGGTAATAAAATTTAATAATGGAATAGGAATGACAGGCCAATGATGATTATTTCTTCAATCAATTTTGTACTGGGGAAAAGACAAATAACAATGTATCCTGAGGAAACATTCAAATATTTGTTAACTTGTAATTCTTGAAATAAAATAACTTCTATTTCCCAAGAACAGTTGAGTATCTGACAGCTTTAGACATTGTTCCTTTGTGGTAGAAAAAGGAAAAGTAAAATAGATATGAAATTAAAATGTTCTTTTAACATTTTCTATTCTTTACCAGTTTGAAATTACCAATTTAATTTCATTTTTTTATGTGTTTCATACTATAATTAATAGATAGACCATTAAATATCACTTTACTTGATAAAAATACAGTTTCATTTTTAATTACATTAACTTTCTAATAATAGGTTACATTTTTATTATTTGAATTAAGAAAACAAATGACCCTATCCAGTCTTAATAGATATCATCTGAAGTTCAAATACACAGTAATTCTGAAGTATTCTGTTCGGCATCTTATTCTGACTGAAAAGTTTCTTGTTGGTTGTGTTTTCCCATTGTTATCTGCAATTCTGCATTACATAAATAATCAAAAACTAAGATTTGATTAGTTGACTTGCACAGAACTGTCAGAGGAACAAGCAGGGTAAGAGTCCCATAATTTAGATCATTCATGGAGAAGATACTGCTTCACATGTCATTTGACTGTAGGGTTTGTCTAGTACAAGACTTGTGCATCTTGCTCCACTGGGCATGGCTAAATACACCAAGTTTAGGTTGTTTCACAGCTCATTAACTCCTCTTCCTGGCATCTGGCAGACACTGGATGGAGCACCTGTTATTTGTCTCAAAGGATTAAAAGCACAAGAGAACAACTCAGTCCCAGCAATCTTTGGGTTACTTTGCTTCCACCTTCTTCTTGGCAACGAACACAAAGTGACAGAAGATGCTGTTATTCTTGGTAATTATATGATTCTTTTGCCTTTTCCGTGTTGTCATTCCTCTTTTAAAACTTACAGGCATATATCTCTATATATATAAGAGAGTTTTGGGATTCAGAGATGTTGTCCATTATTGCTAATGATGTGTAATGAAAAGGAGATGAATAATCAAAATACATGTAGTGTAGTCAGGGATGTGACAACAGCTTAACTAGGTTTAAGATAAACTGACGTTTTGTGACAGTTAAACAGTCACAAACGATGAAGATATGAAAGTTATGTTCCAGGTTTTTCCACTTTTAAAGGAAACCGTGAGAGTTACTTCCACAAATACTAAAATTTCGTAACCTCAGAGACCTGAGGATACAGTTAGAACTTTTGTTCTGCCATTTAATAAGGAGAGATCATAATGAACAATTATATGCCACATTTACTCCAGTTTGCTTTGAAACACTAATTCTTTCATCCTGAATTTGCATTGGTGTTGAAGCTCAAGTTGAAATTATTTTTGGCTCAAGTGAAGTCCACTTGAAACTTGGACCAGGAGCCAGCCAGGTGTTGTCGTCAGAAGTATCTGTAACAAATTTTTTTCCATCTACCAGTGTAATTGAAAATTTTAAATTACGGTGAAAAGAGAGAGTTTGCAACATCATAATCATTCTTCTTCATTCTCAGAGATTAAGAAAAGTGTGTTTACTTTTTTAGAGGTTATTACCCTCTCTTTAGTTTTTTCCTGTCATCCATTACCGATGCTCTTGAATTCATTTATTTGACAAGCTAGTCCAAATCAGAGCAACATCTGCATCTGAATGAAGACATAGAAGCATATCTGAAAAGTTCAGAATCATTAGAATATAACAACTTTTTCTTCTCAGGACCACACTTAGGTGTTGAAGTGAATGAGTTTTAATCTAATCAATGAGAGTGGCAGTTCTGTAAGTAAGCTATGCAATGCATGAGATATGCAAAAGTCTTACTAGAAGAATTCATGTCCCTGGTGACTTGTGTTTTACTCTACACAGTACTTTTGTTTGATGCAGAGTTTTCCCTTGACAGCTTCCCAACACATTCTGGATCCAGACTGAAAAGATGTTCAAAGCACAAATATCTGCTGATTCCAGCACTATTGTGTTAATCAAGTCATAGTCTTAGCTGTACTTAGCAATGAAACTAATTGCAAAGTCTCTTTACATAGCCTCAACTACACACAGGTCTGAACACACAGGAAGTACCACTAAAACCTGTGGGACTATTTATTTAAAGTTGTGGCCTTTTGTAAGAGATAATTATATCTATTCTGAAATATTTTTATCCTGGTTTAATGATAAGCAAGAGTTTTGAACAAATCTTTCTCTGTTGTGCCTACTGATAGGAGAGACACAGAAACCAAGGATAAGTGTTCCCCTTCTTGAAGTAAAATGAAAATATGCACTGAAATTCTCAACATGCAACCATGTACCAGATCACAGAGAATCAGAAGCTTTTCTAGTTGGAGAAATCCTGTTAGACCACACAGGAAGCAGAGTTTTTCTGGCAGAAAAGCTGTGACAAGCAATTTAAAGCGGCATTTTGAATTCCACCCAAAAAACATCCACCCATTAGATACCAGATCATGGATCTATTTAAATGGGATAAAACACCTTTTCATAAAGAGTACAATAGGGTAGCCTGAATTTTACTCCTTCTGCAATGATGCAAGCAGCAACAGTTTCACTAAGAATAAAAGTTTCTAGTTTCTGGCTAAGAAAAGATCCATTTTTAATTACATAAGTCATTTTACCTTAAGAGCATTTAGACACACCAAAAACAACAAAACCTGTTACATATTGCTTTCACTTGAAAACCAGAAAAGGTGTTACGACTAAGATCTCAAACACCTAAATTCATTCTTTTTTTGTAAAAAAAAGAAATTCTAACATCCACACTGGGGCAATTCAGATCTGTTGTACACATGACCAGTATGTTGCCACAGGTTAATTGACCTGGGAAGTGAATGCATTAGCGTAATGAATAAGGGTTTTATAGGTGATAACATGCATCTAATTATAATGAAAATATATATCGGACTGCCAAAGCTGACAAAAATATCAAAAACATTGTTCTTGTCACTCTTATATTAATGTGGAAGTCAGCATTTTTTAAGAATAGCTATATATATATATTTCTCACTCTATAGCAACCATGGAGCTCACTTTTATGATTGCCAACTTAGTTCATAACCCTTCAGATCAGGAGCAGTTAACTAATAATTTAGATGTAACTGAGAATACCATCATGACCTATGAGTTATGAAAGTTATTAATGACTGATCCTGTTGCCTCAAAAGGGAAGAAACTAGATAAGTCATGTTGAAAGCACCAATGTCTGTCTCACTCACAGATGAATAGAACAGTCTTTAAGAAAATGACACGGAATATTGCCAGCAGGAATTAATACCTTAATGTTTTCATTTATACCAACAATGAAATTCTCCTGGCCTGATAGAAGTCTTTTCATAACAACCTTTTCATTACAAATTTGGAGATGAGTGAAGGCAGTTAAGAGACAAGGTGTTAACCAATACTGAAGTTAAGCCTTAGTTCCAACTCCTTCAGAGATTTTTAAGACTATTCATTGGATTCTTTTATACCTTTCTGTGACTCCTCTCCTTGTAGCACCAGATTTGATAAGTAAAGATACATAAGCCCTACGAATATGCTCAGAGATTTAATTTTTTTTTTCCTGAGTCCATCAAACTGAAGTATCTTTTAAAATTTCTAGCAGGACATTCTGGGAAATTCCCATTATCAATTCTGCAAACATGAAGGTATCGCAGAATTTTGTTTTTTCTTCAAGGCTTACACACAAGAGAAGACTTTCTTGAAATTACTTTCTACAAAAGAAAATTTACATTTCTTGTTTTGTTCACTTAAACTTAAGGCTCAGAATTTCACTGTGCTACTATTGTTCTTAGCACATTAGAGAGTTCTGAGAGCCCTCTCTTTTGTGCATGTACTTTTTTTGAAGAGGAGTAGAAAACTCGTTTCCACATATAACCTCTTTCACTTGAAGAGTTGTATTTTGTGCACATAGCAGAGGAGATTTTTTCCATGATTAAGAAGAAATTAATCTCTGGGAGATTTTTTCCATGATTAAGAAGAAATTAATCTCTGGAATGTTTGAAAAATTTGCCCCTCTCCTTCTTGTATCAGTAGGATACAAGGCAGCCTTGTTCTTCCTCACTGCCTATTGAAACACCCCATAAGCAAAATAAAACTTTAAAAAATTTGTGCACATAGCAAATATGTTTAGAAGCCTTTAAACCTGCAATTAGCAACACATCTGTTATACAGAGTGGAAAGAAATGAACAGGAATATAACTGCTGATGACAATAAAGTTACAGTGTATCAGGTGTCTAAGTAGGTTATGGATACTGATAATTGTTGTGCAACCTTTGTTGAAATTTATGATGCCAAATAATAGCTAGTTCTCCATATGTCTCTCAAGCTGGTGTGCTCAAGGAAGCTATAGTTTGCGAGTGACAGAACAGAAAAAAGCTAATTTGTTTCATCACGCTTTTAACTGAGGCCCTGAAAGAGTTTTACATAGCAATAACACAGCTCCCCACATTAGTTGTGCTGCTGTTCTGCAGTAAACAGCACATTCTGACAATGATACATTTTATTCACTTTATTTTCTTAGATTATCTTCTGCATATTGGCAACTATATTTTTAGCTGATCACATTATTATTTTTCTTCCTTAGGAAGAACCACTCTACAATATTGCATTTAGAGAACAAATAGAAATATTTAGCAGGAAACCATTTTAATTGCTGCAGATTATTAATGCTGAAGATGTAGGTTTTTTTACCAGATCTTCACACTTTAATCCCAACTATTATTAATTTAGGCACATGTAACATGGCATTAAATTTCTACAAATATGTTTACATCCTGGTTTCCTAAAGGGATGTTTCCTTTTTCATGCTATGCTCAGAGAATTAAGATCAAACAAAATCCTCTGCCTGATAGTTCAGAGCTTTGTCCTTCTTGAGGACTTTCCTTGGAGGATCTTGAATAAACATTCTTTATTCCACCCAAACTTTCACTAACAGTCTTACAGATCAGCAAATATTTAGCGTGGGGAGGGCTGGCCTAAATACACTGTGTGTATAAAACAAATTCTATATATCTATGTCTCCAGATTCACACACATTTCATCCAGTTGAAAAAATAGTAAGATGTTACTTTTCTGCCAAGTGTTGCACACAGGCTGTTTCTGACCCTTTATTTACAAAACACCCATGTAACAGTGAAATATTTACTTAAGAGCAGCATAGGATTAATGAAATAAAGTACGTAAAATCACTGATTTCTTTAAAATAAGAAGGACTGTTCAATATCCGTAGTGGATTACCTTTCACTAAGAAATACCCACCTAGGCAGTCAATCACTCCCACTTTGTGTATTCTTG
>JAWWES010000001.1:103830767-103873973 GCA_035583135.1 Lophotriccus pileatus | reverse complement strand
TTACAAATTTTAAAGGGCTGAATTATTCCTTTTGTAACATTAAATATGGAACTATTTTAGAATTTTTATGCTATCATAAAGAGAAGAGTATTATCACCTGTCATACCATAATCAAGAGTTTCAGATAAGTCGGAAGAGATAATATCTTTTTTTTTTTTTTTTTTTTTTATTCTGGAAAA
Organism: Lophotriccus pileatus; assembly: GCA_035583135.1. Classification (NCBI taxonomy): domain Eukaryota; kingdom Metazoa; phylum Chordata; class Aves; order Passeriformes; family Tyrannidae; genus Lophotriccus; species Lophotriccus pileatus. The sequence continues at coordinate 103,873,794 of JAWWES010000001.1, read as the reverse complement.
AAAATCCTGAAATCATAGATATCCTTCTGAAAAAGAAGTTGCAATCTTCATATTGAGAACACACTAAGGAAAAGGGCATGTGTGCTTGAAGATTCGTTTCATTTTTCCAACTATATTTGTTCTCATACCCTAGAAAGCATCTCTCTTCCTACAAGCCTTGGTCCATCACAGCTACAAGAGTATTACCAAGAGATTTAGCAAGTTTTCAATGTAAGTAAATTATTATGATTTCTTAATAATTTTAAGAACGGCAGAGAGCTGACTAATGCCTAAGATTTTCTCTTCCCAGAGACACTGTGAAGAAAACAAAGATTCATATGTATTTATTATTCTCGGCTGAGGGCTAGACATTACATTCTGCCATCCTATCCCAAATTCTGACTGCCTCACATGAGCATACTGCCTGAAATCCACTGAATAGGGAGGAAAAGAGCCCAGGCTTAAAGGCCAGTTCACCAGTTCCCTGCAAGAAAATAGGTTCTTGCTTTCACTTATTTTTTCTACTTGTGCAAGGAAAGTAAGCTCCACTCCAGAGAACAATACCCAGGGGACCTCTGTAGTTCCTACATGTAAGACGAAATACTCAGGAGACCTTTTTTAGTTCTTGTATATAAGACTAAAATAAACAGATGCACTATTCAGCCACTGCTATCCATCAGTCAGAAAACTAAGTGCTGTGGCTTTGGCAGTCAGATGCTTAGGCAACCCCAACTCAGTTTGTGAGGGGTCTCATGACCTTCAATGGGCTCTGAGCAATGGTTTAAATCTGCCTGTTTTCTGAAAGGGAAACAAAGATCTCAATCCTGTTCAAATTCAAGGTAATGGAAAGGCCATGACAGGTGACTTTGGAATATATGTTTGTCCTACATTAAAGAAGGGAGGAAGGGGGTAATATAGAACAGGATAACCTCCACAGGGACCCATTTTTACTCTAGTGTGACTTCAGTCAGAACGCTGATACACTGGTATCATTACACATCCAAAACATCTTTGCTGAGACACAAGGATATATGACCTAAGTAAAAAAAGCAACATGAAAAGTCTGACTAGACGTAAAAACTAATAACTAAATCTCTGTCCCGCATCTAATGAAAATCGTGTAATTTAACTTTAACTAGTGAGTGGTAGAAAATGAAGTAACCTACTTACAGCAAGACCTTTTCAGCCTATGTTGATACTCGAGTGTAGCATTATATCACAGACTAATGATGAAGTAAGTGAGCAAACTTTCATGGGAAATGCAACAAAAATTCCTCAGCTGAATATAAAGCAAGAAGCACCACCATCAACACTGTCAGAATCCCTTCTGGTGAGAACCTGGGCTGACTCCCTCATGCAGCTCTAGGGGCCTAGAAGACTTTTAGGCTTAAGGAAGCACCACCAAATCACGTCAGTCTCCCAAGTGAATTCACTATTCTTGTTTAAAGACAAATTCTCAGTCTCCTACTCCACTAAGAATTACCAGTAGTATTTATCAAGCCTGCAGCTAGGACTGTAGATGACAGATTGCTGTCAGTGCACTGTATCCATTATGCACGAAATCCAATGTTTTTTTGACTGCTGCCCTATTTTCTGCCCTTAAGCCCATAGTTTTATTCTGTTTAACTCCTTCAAACTCTGCTAAGCTGAACACAAAAGCACACACAGCAGGCAGAACTCACAAAACTCTTGCTTCGGTGCTACTATAATTTCTGTTTATGACAGGTCTTTGTTTCATACATTTATAAACTTAAAAAATTATTTTTATGACAACAAAGCATGAAGGCAACAAATCCTCCTTCTTGGGGGGTGGGGGGGGGAGAAGTTAATGGCTACCAAAAAAACACCAAAAAAAACCCCAAAAAACCCACCAAAAAAAAACCCAAAAAACCCACCAAAAAAACCCAAAACAAAACAAAACACAACAAACCAAACCAACCAACCAACCAACCAACCAACCAAACACAAAAAAACACAAACAAAGAAAAAAAAGCTCCACAAAGCCAAAAAAACCCCAACATTTTCAAGGGCCCCAAGCATCATTGTAAATAGCAAAAAGCAGTCAGTTCATATAAATCTCCCATGGTTAGTCAAAGCTATATATGTTGAATTTTAATCTTTAATTTAAAACAAAAACTAAAACAAAGCCATCAGGGAGTGGTCAGACATTAACATACTAATTGTCAGTGGTGTTGCTGATTTCAGTGAAAAGCTAACACTGCAGGGTAACTCAGTGAAGAGATGAGTAGATGCTTCTTGTTCAAACATGTCTTCCCCCTCAGTGACCCAGAACATGCTGGAGATGTCACAATCGTACAGTGGCCCATAATCAAGCCAGGCATTCAGATGAAATTTAACTAAAAAATATACTTTCAGCATACAAGTTTCTCTCTTAAAAGCGCATGTCACACTGTACTCTTTATACAGCACTGGCTGCTCACTTTGGTTACCCTTCTCATATTGTTGACATTTATGATTATATCTTCATGGATGAATGAGAAATGAAAAGTAGATGCAAAACTTTAAAGAATTCAGGTTATCAGAGTAGCATAGATTATGATGGCCTCTTTATGCTCTTTGGGTTTCCATCAGCTTTATAATTATTGCATATCAGATGATAAGCAAGAACTAGAAAATTAATTTTTCCTGGTAACTTAATAATTATCAGAAAAAGTTAATAATTTCATTAATTCTTCAGGAAAGTATCTACACTAAAGTTACTAATGTTTCCATTACTTCTGTAACCTCTTCATCTTTTTCTTACCTGGCATCATCAACCTTGCAAGCTACATTGAACTAGGGGGTATGTTCATGGTCAGGTATTGCTGCTGCAATTTGGGAATTAAATCAGTAGTGAAGCAGTAAACTGCAATTTTAGATTTAGTCTCTAGTATTGTGTCATGGTTGTAATTAGCAAATTATAACAGGACTCCTGTGGGAACCACATATTACAGCTATGTGATTACTCAATTTGTTCACTCACAATTAATATTATTACATTAAACATAAAAGGAAATGATTAATGATTTATCTGCCAATTACTTAATACAGCTGGTAATAATGCAGGATAGAAGGTAAATTCATCTATGTGCTTGGAGACTAGTTTACATAATCACGGACAACATACCAGTGCTGATAAATTTTTTGTTAAAATGAAGCAAAAATAAGTGTCTTTCAAGGAATAGTAAATAAATAGAGATCTTATGTCACATTATTTCAAATATATTTGTGAAAATACTTGCATAGAAGAAAAAAAGTATGAAACGTTCCTCTTGGACTTTTCAGCCTCCTAATACACTTCTTACACTAAATTTCTGTCTTGCAGCAGAAACAAACAGCAAATTATAATAAGGTTTAGAAATAGGCCTGTTAATGTATTAAATTAGATAACCTAGCTGTTTTTCCAGTACAGACTTGACTTTCAAGTATGTATACAGTAAGAAATAAGATGGGTATATTTTGCATAATTTGTTCCTAGGTAAATTACTATAGTTTTAGGGTCCTTAACAGAAGATGACAAAAGTCATTACATCAAGGTTGCATTGTTTTTCTCATGAAAAAAAAAAAAAAAAAAAGTTATTTTTCTACTGAACGCTCTTTTAAGGATGAATTAAAGGCTAGGGGACAATTTTGTGTTCATCCTGACTAATGTGTCCACTCATGTTAAACTTACTGTAGAAGGAAGTCAGACCTGGTAGACTTTTTAACTCAGAAAATTCTCCTTCCTGGCCATGCAGAGATGACTTGGGTCCCTCTCAGCCCTTGGGGTATCTGCCATCCAAGACTCATGGATGCAGAGGCTCCCTGTGGCCAGGTCTAGTCAGCAGTGAGATGGAGAACGCATTCCTGCTACACACACCTGTGCACACACACACACACAGACCAGGATGTAAACTCACTAGTGGTTTCATATGTGTACCCACCCTCTTGAGATTTACAGGCACACTTCCATGCACTCTTTGTATATTATCACAGATCTTTGCCCAGATTCCAGATGCCTCACACACTCACTGGATCACATTCTGAGACCTTGAGTCTTTCCAGGTTCTGGCATCCTCTTACTACATGCTAGTTCAGGCTGAAGTCTACTGGTGTTCCACTTCCACACACGCACAGTGTGGTTTCCATCAGTAGCCACCTCCTAGACCTATGGACTCCTCAGACCCACAGTTTCTCTCTCCGGCGGCTGGCACTCAGATCACTCATACTGCTTACTGACTGGTCTCTCTTGAAGGTCACAAGAGGTTCCCACACTCATACCCAGAAAGGAGTGCACTCATACACAGATTAGGAATAGAATTTAATAAGGACAGGGCTTGACCAGAGAAGTTTCCCAGCTAGCAAGTTATTTGCATTCAATTAGCCTTTCCCCACGGGGCTCACTTTTGTTACACCTGTACCACAATTTGGTGCTTCACAGATTATGTTTGCTGAGGGTCTGTTGACCCTGCCATATCTCACTTCTCAAAGATCCCCAGTTGACCCCCTAATTATTTATGAGATTTGTCTGTCTCTCGCCTCCTTGCTCTGTAACTATATGTGAAATCTGGCCATTATTCACAGCACAACCCATAACACTTGTCAGCTTCTCCCTCTGTTACCTGTCACATCCAGCAATTTCTCAAGCCATTTCCAGCAGTTTCTCGTGGTGAGCTTAGTTAGTTAAATCTCAGGCCATGTCATAACACATGCTTGTGTACCTATATTGTGTCCACTCTTCACAAGAATTTCACTTTGTGTTTGCCCACTGAAATGAATTAAGAACGTACCTTTTTTGTTGCAGGTCAGAAGGCAGCTAGACTGGATTGATCAGTTTTAACACTTGCTGCTCATCAAGAGACATTTTTTCAGCCTCAACCAAAAGTCCTGCTTGTACCACATGAGTCTTTCAAGAGAAAAAGTGTTTTATCAGTAGGGCACAAATGCTCATTCTACCAACCACCAGGGCACAGAAAAAGGGGAAATAAGCTGAACATGCAAGTGAAGATAAGAAGGAAGATCTGAATCTTTTATTTACCTCTGTTTCTTAAATATCAGACAATTGTTAGCACAAGAGAAAAGAATTATTAAACAGTGCATTTTCTCAAAAGACCTTCATATTCTTTTTTATAGGGATATTTTAATTTGGAAATTGTATTCAGAATATGAAAATGATTCTGGTTGTAGGCAATAGGAGAAACAGATCAAAATTTGTGTATGATTAGGGATCTAAGTTCCCAGAATGGATGGACAGTCTTCTGAAATATCAGCATATAAATTGAAATCAAACAATGCAAATATATTAGATAATGCACAGGAGAGAGTGAAGAAATAACATCAACATCCTAAATGTATGCCTTATATTCAAAAAGAAGATGTATGTCATGCTTATGCTTATACTACAGCAGTAGAAACATTGTACTGAATTACTTTGTTGAAAAAAAAACAATCAAAGCAAAACCAGTACTAGAGAATTAGAAGTTTATATGATCAGTTCACATTTTGAGGTCAAGATAAGTTTGGAACACATTTAAAGGAGATAATTTATTTTTTTTTCTAACTGTCATCTAGCAAGAATTTTCACTGAAAAGATATTGATGCCTTGGCTAGCCTTTCTTATTGCTAATTTGAAATGCCATCTATGATTTAATTATCTGTGTATATAAATTTAATTATCTTCTTCAAGTAAGACTTTTTGGCTTTAGTCTAAAAAAAAGAAAATGTTCATTTTACCTAAATCAGAAAATTTGGAAGAAATCAACACTTTTCTCAGTGTTATTTATATTTGTTCCATTAATATCATCATACAAATTTGAGATACTAGTCAAAAATAAAATAATTAAAGCTGCTATTGGTATAGTGTTAAAAAACCTGATAATTTTGTGTCTCAAAAGCACTGATATGACATTAAAATCAAAGAAAAATTATTATGGAGCTCACTAGGCAATAATAGCAAAAATGTTCATCATTAGATACATACAGAATATGTTTTACATATTAAAATTCAGTGAATGCTGCTTACCTTTAATGATCCTGAAATTACGTGTGTGTGTAGAAAACAGAAAAAAGACTTATTTTCCTAACTACTATCATAATTTCAAGCAATAGCAATACTTTCAGAAGAGGATGTTGGATGAAAATATTATTAGTCTGACACTGATGGGCCTTTATGACAGTGTTTTTCAATGCCTATAAAATCTCCAGTTGTGTACTTCATTGAGCCCCATGATTGTAAAATGGCTCCAGGAACAGAATTTATTTCAGCCAAGGTGCACTGGTTAAGTCTATAATTATTCTGTAGAGAATGGTGTTATTTTCTGTGATTTTAACTCTCTTTGCCTAAAACCCCTTTGATAGATCAGATTAAAGGGAGGAGCATATGCAGAAAGGGAAAGAGATTGTAGGAAGTGTTCAGTCCATTAAACCAATAGAAAGATGAAAAAAAAAAAAAAAAAAACACAAACCAAAACAAACCCAAATTTGAGCAGATGCAAAAATGTGTAAGGTTTGGAGAGATTGCTGGCCTGATCTCTTGTGCTGTACTTATCTGGCACATTGCACCACGTCAGCATTTTGGGTTGTGTCTGCAACTATTAGAAAGTAGCATCATGTTTCTAAGGCAATCGATAGTGTAGAATTGTCTATTAACTCCAAGGTATAACAAGTCTTCAACAAACTAACTGGATTTTTTTTTCCTCTACATTTTATGGTTAGTCTCATATATTTATCATTATTCCTACTCAGTTTAAAGTTACAAGCCCATGTGCTGTTTTCTCTGAACAAGCCATGTCCAGAAAAATGTAAAACAACCCAGCAAAACAAAACAAAAACCAAAAACAAACACACATATTTTTAGAAATAAATGTTGGTGTGGTTTCTTAATGATGCTGGAAATTCTTCTTAGCTGCTTAGCAATTTTTTCAACTCTCTCTGAACTCCATGCTTGGAGCTGTGATGCTGACCCTGCACCTGTCTATGGAACTGCAGATGGCTGGTGTAACACAGGCTATTGACTTCAAAACAGGAAGGAGGAGGAGAACCAGATTGCTTGTGAGATGAACACACATTTCCAAAATGCTAATTATTTGTTCCCCAACATATTACGAAGGCTTGTGCATTTACAACTGGGATTCATCTTCACACATCACTGAAGTCCTAATGTATACCTTTGGTGAAGGAGGGAAATCTGGTCAGAAATTAGACACTTTTAATTGTACACAAAGTGACTTGCTGTGTTATTCGATAGTAAATTCAGCTTCTTTCAGTGAAAGAATACAAGAAGGAAAAACAGCACATAGAGAAATTTAAATAATGACTCAAATATGTATTTATTTTTTGTAGTAATGAAACCAAACCCCTAAGGATACAGAAATCAAAAATACTCACCATCTTTAACTTTTAAAAAAACACTTCATCTAAAGTTAAAGGCTATGTTACTGTCCTTATGCAGTTTACAAGGGACATCAGAATATTTAGTTAAGAATAGAAGACTATTAAATGCCTAGAAATAGAACAAAATTTGGTATCTTTCCAGAAATATAAAATGGCAGACCAATAATAGCATTACCAAGTAAAATAATGACCATTTTTATGATAAATGATATTAATTTGAATACAAATAAAGTCACATACATATGTATAAATAAAAATTTGAAAAATTTTCGATCCTTGTTCGTTCTCTATTTTAACATAGAAAATGTTAATCTCTTTGACATATATATGAACAGAAAAGCTTGAAAATGTGATTGCTAGTTCCTGCAGAACTTAACATTTCTAAGTGCAGAATTTAAGGCCAGTTGACATAATATTAGGAGCTTGAAATCATCCTCATGAATCTGAAGAAAATACCTTTTTTTTTTAGCTTAAAGTCTATCTTGAAATATAAAGGTCTTTCATGGAAACTATGGGTTCAGTTTCCTTCACTACCTTTCCAGTAAAATGGAAATGATTGAAAAGGGGCTTAGGTCTAGGGACATTAAATCAGCAATTTCAACTTGCTTGAAGCAAAAATATATCACCTGCATGATCCACTGCAACATGCCTACATTAAAGAAAATATCCACATTAGAGGAAACAGATGGTTCATGTACATGCTGTTACCCACACTGAGATAAGAAACACAGCCACTGCTCCCCATTTGAGGAAAGGAAATCCAGGTGTGTATACCGTGACCTCTAAATGACCTGTTCAACTGCCTAATTCAGAAAATTTGGAGACCATGAGATTCAGGTGTCCAGTTACTTGTATGTGAAAATACCCCACATCATCATTTGATGTAGTCAAATATTTAGGCCACATAAACCACTTCAGCTCTGTCTTTCAGTGGCAATACAAGGGGAAAAAAAGACATTTAATTTAAAGCAGCTTGAATTTAACACTAAGTAATACTGAGAAAAATGTAGAACTGAAGTTGTTATTTGTATTAAATTTATATTTTTATTTATCATATTTAAATATACTTTGGTAAACTTTCTAATCTTCTGTTTACAAAATATTTTTAATATTACAAAAATAATGAGTCTAACATTAACAACAAACTTTGACAATCCTTAATTCAGTCTAATCATGATTTTTTGTATTTATCTTGTACCAAGGAACAAATACAAGATTTGTGTCTTAAAAAATAATCTTTAAGTCTACTTTTGCTGACATTACATACTTTCTCATAGCTCATGGAATCTCATAAAGACTACATGGAACACTCATTTCATGAAAATAAGTTATGAAAAATAAATTATATTCAAAGGATGAGGAGGGCCACCAAGATGATTAGAGAAATGGAACACCTTTCCTATGAGTGAAGGCTTAGAGAAATGGGGTTGTTCAGCCTGGAAAAGAGAAGGCTTTGGAGTGACCAAATTGTGGCCTTCCAGTACCTGAAGGGAGCCTACAAGGAAGATGGGAAGAGACTTTTTACAAGAGCATGTAGTGACAGGACAAGGGGAAATGGTTTCAAACTGAAAGAGAGTAAGTTTCCATTATCTATTAGGAAAGCATTATTTACTGTGAGGGTGGTGGGGCACTGGAATGGGTTGCCCAGAGAAGTTGTAGATACTCCATCCCTGGCAGTGTTCAAGGCTGGGTTGGATAGGGCTGTGAGTAACCTGGTCTGGTGAAAGTTGTCCCTGACCATGGAAAAGGCTGGAACTAAACCATCTTCAAGATCCCTTGCAACCCAAACCATTCTATGATTCTATGATTTCATTGATGCCACTCAAAGCCTTGCATTTCATAAAATATTATGGACAGAATTCGTGCCAAAGCACTAATTAGAGAGGTGGACAATTCTTCTCAGTAATAAAAGTTATTGGTCTTGGTACAAGATTTGTGTGAACTCTAATGGCAGGTGATACAGAAAGATCTTACCAAATAAATTGATTCCTCTTTTTAATAAAATCATGCAATATTTGAGTTGATTTTATTAAAAACCGCTTGGTAATGTTCTGATGATTCTACCACTGCAAATTCAGCATTAGGTTACCAGCTCAAAGCACTACTTTTGAATCTGGATGTCAAACAATTTTCTGTTTACTGTCTCTATATTTACTGACTCTCTTTACTGCCACTACAAATTCTGAGTTCAATGGTAGGATTAAATAGAACAGTGTCATTCTTTGGTGTTCATTTTAAAAATAGAAGCATGTCCTAAATACATTGTTTGCTGATCTCTCCATCTCTTTGCAAAAATCAAAGAAATCAAATAGACGCTGAAAATAGCTCTTCACCTTTCCATACACTGGCAGCAGTGCACACTATCCCATCAGGCACAATCTTATATTTTTCACTTGTAGGGTCAGCAGACAGTTGGCATGCAGTGTGTGTCAGGAGACAAGAGATGAAGCAGCAAACATCTCCTGTCAAGGCTAATCACTGTTGCCCCGTGGCTGATCTCAGATATAACTGCAAATCTCAATTTTTTGTTCAGTAACGATTAAAAAAAGTTATATTTTTTTACTAAAATTAGTAATGTGAAAGGCTACTTTACTTGATGTGTCCATGGAGTCAACAATCAACACATAGGTCTTTTAAGACCATTCACAAGATAAACTATGCATGAGATATTTAGATCAACCAATAAATTATAAACGGCATATGGAAGTTTACACTAATAAATGATTACCTGATTCTCAGTTATATGTCCTGTTTAGCTAAGTTTTTGCATTGTAAGGTTGTTTGATGCTTTTTACACTGAGCAGCAACAGAAATTGAAATCTTCCTTTTTCAGAACACTGAAACTTAACACCTTAGCATTCACTAGGAATAGCTGTTCAGTGATCATATTTAAATGTGTTTTGCCATTATATTCCTTCCTGTTATGTCAAAAGACAGCATGTTTACATGCACCTAGACTGGCATGCCAGTGCTAGTTGAGGTGCAGCGGACAGTGAGAAATCAGCTTAGCAATAAAAAATCTTGAATTCATACTCTCTGCAATATTAATTTCATAGCTACATCATTACAGGCCCTGGCAAAAAGTATTTCTCAATCTTGCTTATAAGCCCCCTTTAAGTACTGAAAGGCCACAATAAGATCTCCCTTCTCTAGGATAAACAATATCAGCTCATACTTTCTTTGTAGGAGAGGTGCTTCAGACCTCTGATCAACCCTCCTTTGGACCTGCTTTAACAGGCCTGTGTCTTTCTTGTGCTGGGGACCACAGATCTGGTGGGGTCTCACAAGAGCAGAGTTCAGGGGGAGAATCACCTCCCTCAGCGTGCTGCCTGTGCTGCTTTGGATGCAGCCCAGGATACAGTTGGCTTTCTGGGTTGTAAGAGCACATTGTGGAGTCATATCCAGCTTTTCATCTACTAATATCCTCAAGTTCTGCGCAGGGCTGCTCTCAGTTAGATCATCCCCAAGTCTGTAGTAATACTGGGGATTGCTGTTGCCCCCGAGCAGGACCTTGCACTTGGTCTTACGGGTCTTCCTGAAGTTCACATGGCCCCAGTCCTTAAGCCTGTCATGGTCCTTTTGCTTCCTTCTCCCTTCCCTCAAGTACACCACTCAATTTGGTAACATCTGTAAGCTTGATGAGGTGCCCTCATTCTCAGTGTCTATGTCACTGATGAAGATATTAAATACTATTGGTCCCAGTACAGTCCCCTGAGGGACACCACTCATCACTGGTTTCCATTTGGACACTGAGCTATTAATTGTAACTCCTTGTATGGATATATATGCATGTAAAGCAGTTTCAATTGAAGTTATTGCAGAATATTTAATATACTCACTTATATTTAAATGCATATATTATTATATATTCATTATATATTCATATCACACATGAATAATAAACTTCTAGTGCTTGTCAGCTTGTACACATAAATATATTAAAAAATACCTTACTTTGAGAGGTACTTTTCTAGATTTTTATCTTCATAAACCTCTCCCAGGAGTATTCTCCTGTTATTTTGGGGAACAGTTTTCAAACCACAATTTAGACAGTTACTCCTGCAAATATCTCCCTACTATTTGCAGCAGAATACAATCTTACTTTTCTTGTGGGTGTCAAAGAGAATGTAGGCTAATAAAAGATACAGAAGCAAAGTTCTGACACCTTGTGAGTAAGACACTAAAGTCAGCTTCATTTGTCAAATAGTTGATGTAGCAGTTAAATACAAACCTCTTAGTGAAACCTGAGACATTCAGTTTCTTTATATGTGCAAACCAGGCTCCGCTCCTTTGTGTTCATTCCCTCTCTCCTCAGAATGCTTGTAGCTCTCAGTTATGTCTACTGACGTATAGTCATAGGGTCAGCATCAAATCCCATTAAAATAATCTGAAAGACTCCTTTTGAGTTGAATGGGCTTTAAATCAGACTCATTAGACTCACCTAGAGAAGTAATAAATATTCATAGATGGATGAAAGAAGAGAAAACCTCTCCAGATTTGAGTCCACCAGGAAGATCATTTGATTGCTGAAGGATGCTTTTTGACCAAGGAAGGCTCATGGAAATTTACCTTTTGGGGATATGTAGGACATGGACAAGTGAATAAGGTATTGGAAAAACAAAACCATAGTAGCAGATGTCACATTTTCTAATGGAATCTCTGCAAAATACTTGCATTTCATTCTTTTTTAAGCTAGATATAATTGGAATTCTTGTGAATATTAATTGATTGTTTTTAACAAGCCATCTCACTACTAAATAGTATAAGTAGGAACAGTTTCAGTAATCAAAATAAAGCAAAGACATTTCTAATTCTTCTAGTTTTCACACTATTTACAGTAATTCCATTTATTGCAGCTGTCAGTGATACAATCTGTTTCATCCTCATGTCATATAATAAAGTCTTACTGACAGGAGTGAAATCAATATTCTTTTTTGTACATAATAAGAATCAAAGACTGATTAGTTTGAGTGGAGACTTGGCTAGAAAGCATGCTTTCTTAATACATGAATTTTTCATTATGCAGAGTGATTAAGATAGGGAAAGGCAGAGAATTTGAGAGAAGTGGAAATTAAAAGATCATAAACTGTTAAGAAAACAGGATATTCTTTTTGGGGAGGCTCTTTACTTCTGCCCCAACTCTGGCAAAAGTAGTTGCAGCATGCAGAAGTTGTACATTTTCACAATAGTTTTATATTAGCATTTAAACCACTTTTAAAAAGGTGGTACTGTGTTTCTGAAGTGCCAACTTGATAGAATGACAGCATGCCATAATGACAACCTTTGTTTTTAGAGAGTCTTCTTTCTTCTACCATTCTGATCATAGAGTCATTCTGAAGATATGGAAAGAAGGAGTTTATTCAGCAGGCTTAATACAGGCCTGAAAACCCATCTTTGTGAATTGGCACAGTGGACAAAGACTTGGCATATAAGTTTCTGCTGTGGTTTAACACCAACACATAGCTCTGCCCCAAAGCCATTTGTTCACTCCAACACCTGCTGCTCACCTGCAACTGGTGGGGAAGAGAACATGGAGGGCAAAGAGGGACAATTCATGGGTTGAGATAAAGACAATTTGGTAGGTAAAGCAAAAGCTGCATGTGCAAGCAAAGCAAAACAAGGAATTCATTCACTACTTCCTGTGGGCAGGCAGATGCTTAGAGCCATCCCTAGGACATTCAGGCTCCATCATGCATAACAGTGACTTAGGAACAGAAACTCCTTAACTCCAGACATCCTCTTTTCCTCCTTCTTTATGGCATGAAATATCTGCTTATATTTGGTTAATTCTGGTCATCTGCATGTCTGTGTCCCATCCTCTCCCAACCTATTGCACATCCCTCAACCTACTCTCTGGCTGTATAGCAGGAGAGAGAGAGAAGACTTTGACACTGTGTAAGCACTGTACAGCCATAGATAAAACATCCCTGTATTATCAGTACTGTTTTGGTCACAAAACCTAAACATAGTACCAGACCAGATACTATGAAGAAAATTAACTCTATCCCAGCCAAAACCATTAATTCTCAGAGAGCAAGACTGTTGTGCTCGGCTTCAACTGAGGTTTTTTGACAAAACCTTGTAATAACAAAATACTCAGTGCATAGCAATGTATTTTCCATCATTGGCACTCTGTCTTATTGTATTTGTCACTTAATGCTCTTCCCTCAGTTTAAATGCTATATATTTATATAAGAGTATCTTCTAAGTCTATTAAGAAAAAGAAAAGAGGAGGGGGGGAAATTATGTTATGACATGCCTAAGGAGCTGCAAAATGTAATGCACACATTTAACTGTAGGCCTGTCTAGATACAGAAGTAAATGCACATTTTATTTTCTTCTTATCATCACTATTCACCCTTCAGTGGATTCACCTGACCTAATGTAAGTATATGGTGTGTAAATGTAGCTTCAAAATGTGGTATAAGTGACTATTTAAATGCACAGTCAGAAGCATCTATACCAATAGAAAGGGATACTTAAATGACACTAGTTGTCACCTTATCTACTAGCCTTAGCAGAAAGAGAAAGCAGAAAATGAGTCTGTCTCAGCTGCTCTATCAGCTGTAGACGTCCTCTCTTATTAAAAGACAGTAGTTTTATTGGTAGGATGAGAATATTACACTAACTCTAGAATTGCACATGCCATGGACTAGGAAACAGATGTTCTCTCATCTCTCAGTTCAGTGTCTGTGTAAGGAGAATATTCACTGAGTAATTGTATCTGCAAGGAAAAGCCCAAATTCCACCGATCTGAAGCTCTCTGTTCTTCACTACTGCTCCTAGAGTTAACATTCAATCTTTTTTTTTTGATACTTCATTGAAAAATCTAGAAGAAATGCTCACAAAACATTAATAAACATGCACCCTAGTTTTTAGACAGATCTAATTAGTATTATCTTTCTTAATTTAAAAAAGCAACAATACAACATCCTCTTTCAGATAAGGCCCTGGAGTATACACAGACTTACAAACAAACATGTGATAAAGACAATAAATTGAGAGCTTAATTAATAAACTTACTTTGACTTCTCATTTAGAATGTTCAGGTTTTTACATTGATACATTCTCCACTTTGCTGTAAGAATTTCTATTTTAAGTATTTCTGTCAGTGCTGAAGATTAGATATAGTTGCCATGTTGCCTTGTGGTAACAAATAAGAAATAAGCTCATCTTTGCAATAAAAGATAGTCACAAATAGGCTTTTTAAGAACAGAACATCATGAACTGAAGCAAGTAACATTTTTGTCCTGCTGGCAGATATTGCTGCTGCAAAGACCAAATCCTATCCTTGGGAAGTCAAAGAAGTTCATTAAGTCCTTTGAGAATTCTGGCCTCAGTACTCTATAGGTCTTTGGGCTCCTTGACATAAATACTCACAAGCAGAGGAGAAAAATGAGGAGAAACAGAAGGAATGGAAAAGCATTATTTGTTAGAACACAAGAGGCTTTACTATTGACCTGGATATTTTTCTACCAATATGCAAAATTAAAATGCCGATGCTTCATGTCCGTCAGAACTCATTCTTCAGACAAGATAAACCTCAGTCAGGCCAAATCTCCCACACTACTTTCTCAGCTGTGATGAAATGTCAGCTGCATTTAGCTTTGTCTCAGAGAACATCATGTCCTGAAAATCTGTCTGCAGAAAACCCACCATGAGGGTGGATTTTTTACCATAATAGCTTCTTGTTCAGCCACAGAACACCTGAGGCTGCATAGGCAAAGGCTGATTTTTGTCTCACAGCAGAAAAATTCACATGAAAAAGTTTATATTAAGACTTAAAGGAACCTGAACTAATGGAGTTCTGATTATGAACATTATGAGAGAAAAAGAAAAAGTATATACAAGTAGAGCTACAGAAAGTAGCTTTGCAAGGAGGAGGCTATTGCAGTTCTGTGGGCTCTACAGGGTACTGGGAATATGTAGCAGGATAAGCATATTAGAAATTATGAAGAGTGTTACACCATTAGAATAAATGGAAACATAAAGGCATGAAGAACATGAAAACTGTGTACTTAAATTCTTCATTTATGTTAGAAATTTTCCTGGTATCCAAGTGAGGTTAGGGTTAAGTGCTGTGATCGAACTTCAAAATTTATATTGATAAAATTTTCACCATGGGCACTTCATTAAGAAGTTAATCCTATCAGAGAGCTTATATTTTCTTATCCTAGGTAATTTCATATGATCAACTGTGTCTTTGTACATATCCTTAAAGGAATAAGAAAATTCGCACAGCTAAATTGTGAAGGTTCATATGGGAAAGAAACATTAGATTTAATAAATAAAAATTCAGGAAAGTCCCTCCTTTGATTACGCTCGGAAAAAAACAGTAAAGAATTCTTGAAGTTTTGGAGGAATTCTGTAAAGAAGCCAAATAAACAAAATAATCTACAATTTATTTAGATTTCCTGTGGAGTTACTTAACTGTTTAAGTTGTGGATTTTTGGAAACTAAATATTAAATATGTTCTGTCCAGTGATTAGTTGTGCATAAAACCTAAGAATAACATAGACCCCTGACAACTATTTTTTCAGAAAATAATCTATAATTCCCAGTGTATAAGGTCACATGTGAAAAGTACCGAGAAAGCACTTTTTCTAACTTGGCCTGAGTCTCTAACCATGACTTTCAATGAGTTTCAAGGTCATCTTTTATTTTTCTTTGGCATTTGCACAAAAGTTGCAAAAGAAATTAGTTTAAAATTATCTCTCATACAATGAATTAATAGAACGATAAGGTGACACTGGTAAAGAATTATGCAGTGTGGTTTGATGCTTAATCTTCTGTGGCCACATTGCTGAGATGTAAAGTGATGCTGCAACCAGCTCAGTGACCTCATTTCTGTATCTAACTTTTTTTTCCTCTTGTTCTAAAATTGGTTTTATGTTACTTCTGCACCTGAAGATGAGAAATTTGCTGCTTCCTTTGAACAGGTCTCTTCAACAAGGGCCGTAGCTTGACAAGTCACAGGCAGTGGGGATGCGCAGGATACAACCTGTCTGAACTTTGTCTCTGTTACAAAATGAGTTTCATTCAAATTTACCTTATTTTCCCCTCTTAATCTAATTACAGCAGCTTTATTCCTGTTGGGTTAAAGGCTGTTCCTCATATATTCACAGGTCATCCACTGCAAAACACTAATTGATAGAAGAGGCATGGTTCTTGAAAAATTAAAGAGCTAAAAAAATTATAATCAAAGTAAATATACTAATCATTATGTAAGGGGAAAATGTTTATAAACATGATTTCATGTTTCTTCTTTTTTTTTTATTTTATACAAGCACATTTTATAGAAGTCAGAGCCCATCAGTAATTACAAATTCTATTGAGGAAATACAATACAAACCCTGTTGAGGAAAACAGAAGGATGAAGCTGCATCACTGCAAAATTCTGAAGTAATCAGAACACAGAATTGAGCTGTCACAGATGACAACCATAAGTCTAACCAAGGCTGAAGCAGATGGAACTACCTCATTATTGGATGCAGCCTACCAGTTAATAAATAAATATCATCATCATCATGGCTAGGCTTCCCGAATGAAGACTTGAAATACATAAATATATTTAGCTTTTATTCACATATTAAAGAAAATAAATATTATTTTGAAAATCTAACAAAGAATTTGCATAATGATTATTAATAATAAATATGACAAATATTGCCCCTGTAATCCCATATGCATCCTGTAATTAAAATGAAAGGGATACTCCAAAAATGAAAAGCAACTGTAAAGAGATGCTGCTAATGTGACAAAAATGTATTTCAGTCAGAAAACAATTGGTAGTTGAAGGTGTGAAATGAATCAGCATCTCAAGAGTTTACTTTTAGTGTATGCTTATTTGTATTTTTAACTCTTCCGTTCAAAATATCCAGTTTCAAACTCTTGAAAGAATGCTAGAATAACCACCTCTACAAAGCAGCAGCAAAAGCAGCAGGAAACCATCCCCAAGGAGAAAGAGAAGGATCATGCCATGAAAACCATTGGAAATGTCTGCATTCATTGTGATACAGACCAGCAACTTTTTGAATAGCAGTAAGTTTAATATATATATATATATATACATACACACACACACATATATATATATATGTATATACACATCTTATTTTAGCCACTGAGGGCTTATGATCATCTGAGCTGCTATGTACATTGCCCAGTGAAATCATGAAGTTCACTCATTTTAGTTCCATCTAATTTAAGTTGTATCATATTTTCTTTACTATCACTCAATGTGTAAATTAATATTTTTGTTCAGTCACCAGGGATCTGTAAACTGTGGTTCCAAAATACAAGGGCTATAGCCAAGGGCATCTTCATGGTCTGGGGGCTCCCAGCCCTGCAGAGTTCCCATGTAACAGGACTTTGGAGCTCCTCTCACATGACAAAATTCTATAAGGGTCTTCCTCTGCATTATGAATTTAACGGGAGCTGGGAGCTAGGACCAGCTGCTTCTGTGACAAGACAGAGCAGTATGATATCTAGCCAATCTAAATCAACCTGAAATGCAACTAAAACACTGTCTAAAATCACCTTACTCATCAGAAAGCCCCCAAAAGTGACACAGTGCAATTCCTCCAAATTAGAGCTAAAGAATACTTATTTTTATAAATCTTAAATTGTCAGAAGTTTTGGGCTGACTTTCTTTCTCTGCTCTTCAAAGACTGTTCCCAACTCAGCATGTTTCTTATTGAGTAGTTTTATTCTGTGGTATTACACTCTGAGCTCCGAAATTAGAATATAGATTTTAAGGACCATAAATGGTAAAAGCTTAATGATCTCATGTCTATTTGTATTCAGAGCTATGAACCACATAATAATTCTGATGGAGGGATTAATTTTGGTGGCTCACACTTTCTTATTTCATTAAGATAGAAAACAAAGCAGTATGACTGGAGCACATTTTAATTTTAGTATTTTTCTCAGGTGGTACATGCACAGCTTTCTAGAATAACAAGATTTGGAGGGTAATCAGTGATTCAGGAGACAAGTACTTATTAAACTTTAGGTTTTACACTAACTAGTTTTAAAAACAGATATTTAGTGAATACTTTTTAATGTGTTGTAGAAACAAAGGATTAACACATACTTTAAAAGTATGGACTCTTAGGGATAAAATCCATCTTTAGTGTGAAGAATTACAAGTTTCGATGGTTTCTTTTTAGGCGTTAGCACCATTTGTAATGCAATTGCTAAATGGAGAACCACAAATTAAAGGCTAGGAAAAACCTCTTATTGTACATGTAGATTTCAGAAACCCTATTCATTTAGCTCTAAGGCTTTACACATAACAGAGCAAGTCTTCACCTTATGAAAATTGTTGTGTTCCTAAGGCCTGGTTGATCTAGTTGAGAAAACCATAATGAAATTAATGACTCAAGGGCATATTTAAATTAGGAAATATCTTTTTAACTGAGAGTTTGATTAGCCATCAGAACAGACTAGAATGAAGAGAAAAATTCTGACTCGCAAGTCAAGAATATTTGTCTTGATGGAGGATGATATTGTAGATCCCCAACTGAGTAAAGATGTGTATAATAACTATATGAACCACATGATAACTAGTTTACAAATCAATCCGATGCAGAAGTCAAGAAAATACATATTTTATATGAATTCTGAACATGCACAGTTGCAGGCTTTACACTTAGAAGATGTTTAGAGATTAAATCTTTTATATAGTTCTTTCCAGCGAAACACATATTAAATTGTAAAGGCTAAGTTCTTGTACTCACATTACTTTCCATTTTGCTTAGTGTTTCAGCTGCATTTCTTGAAGAGTTTGTCCATAAGTGTATAATAAAATGTCATACATTTTCTAATTAATAACTTGGAGAAGGTGAAAATTAATCTCTTTAAGTTACTATACACCCTATGAAACTTTCATTGGACTATGTTTAATACCTGCATTGCAAAGTTTATCTCTAAATAAAAGTAGTCTCACAGCTGTTATACAGAATTTACTTAGTTATAACTAGAGGAAAAGATAGTCTTGAAGAAGAAAAATTATAGAACTCTTGTAAAATTGACACCTTTATATGTTAACAACATGACCTGTGCCTTGTTATTTCCTGTCTCAGTTTAAGATGAGAAGATTGAATAACCATTAGCCAAGGTCTATTATTACTAAATTGCATATTTGCCTTATATCCTCTAATGCCAGAAATGGTTTGAATGGTTAGTCTTTCTGAATACTTCATTACATGTACATGATTGGGCTGCTGCATGTATTAATAGTAGCTGAATGTCATATCCAGCTACACTGGCAAGTAAACAGGAAGCCTTTAAGTGTAATTTACACTGAGGTCCATTTTTCAAAGTGGTAAAACATTTATTCACTGTACCAAGGTTAAGTTTACTATTTTTTTATTTCCTATTAGTGTTCATCTAACTTCATCTCTCCTTGCCCACATTTTCAATGAAAAAAAACATAATGGAAATTTGGCCAGGTGATAATAGGTGGAGTGTCTTCAATAAGATTTGGTAATGAGGTAGCTGATGAGGTTTCATGCAAGGGATGTTTCATTCAAACTGCATTAACAGATGATTAACAAACCTAAATTAAGAGGCAAAGAGAACAAACAATATGAACCTAAGCAGGTGGTAAAGAGGAAATACTGAAGAAGGAGCTAGAAATGTAATAAAGCCTAATGCTGAAATATTTCCTCACTACTCTAGAGATGGATGATACAGATCCTTTCTTAAGTACTTCAGGGGAAGTAAACATGAAAACCAATTAGTGGTGGAAATGTCAACACTTCAGGTGACAAAAGTGCTCTAGCTAAAGACCTTGGTTCATAGAAATCAGGTGTACAGAAAGGCATAATGAGAGCTAAAATTACACCAGTATGTGATGATATGAATAACACGATTAAACCCCTTTATCTTCACATGGAGGAGAAAGGGAAGGCCAAGCCAAGCCAAAGGACTGAAAACATTGATTCATATTGCACTTATTTTCTTCAAAAATCCTTGGCAAATTTTGTCTCCTGTGGTTATCTCTAAACCAATTGTTTTTACATAAACTTAAAAAGGAAATATCATCATCAACATACAAAAATTGCATCCTTTGCATGAATGTTTGCACATTGGTTGCCCTTTTCTAAAGCTTTATTCTTCTTCTCTGTTATCTAATTAGGTCATCAGACTACAGTGCAGCTACAAAATTAAAAATATCCCAGTCATAATGCTTTGATAGTAAATTATGAATTCCCAGAGAAAACTACAAGAAGTGCCCAAAGGAACAACAGGCTTAAAAACTTGTTGGCATAACTGATGGCTCATGATTATGAATAATTAAAATCACTACAAAATCTACTTGTGAGTAATATAGAGACTGGAACCAAAACTTGAGACCAGCTTTCCTAAATGACAATAAAGTTGATTATAGCAACAGTTACTTTAAAAGCCATGTGGAATTCCCAATTTGTGGAATCTTATTATTTCTCCATTGTTTTATTTCTAATATTGCCCTATTACTATTATTTATTATTAATTTATATTAATATCTATAAGTTAATATTTAAAATTTATTATTTTTATTGGTGCTATTATTTTCTGCTTCATCACTCTTCAGAACCAAATGCATACAGGAAAAGTGAGTCATAAGTATTTGTATGATTTAACAGTCCAGTTCTCCCTGCTTGAGTCGGTTTACAACTTTGCTTGTTCTTGGTGACCTGAATCTTAATCTGTTGAGTGACTTCCTGTTTTGTCCTCAGTATGGACTTGCTTGTCAGTCACCAAACTCCTGGCTGGCACTGGTTGCTGTTCCTGGACTTTATCTCCCTCAGGTCCTGAAGGATGGCAGTCCTTGTTGGTGTGCCTGTCTTATTGTCACCCTCCGCTCCTGGGTCCCCTGTCCATGCAGAGCCAGGGCAGCAAAGCTTTTGACAGACCTTGTCAATGTCCAGCTACATCAAAGATCACAGTTGTGTGTAAAGCACACCAATGGGTTTGATAGGTATAGAAGGTGAAGACATCATATGGAGACTTTTCAAGATTAACTTTTACCTGCTTGGGACTCATAAGATGGATGTGTGTGAACTTTTCACTGCATTTTGATCCACAAAATGGTGGAGATGTGACACCATCTAATCTTTTAATTTCTTACAGCCATTTACAACTGCAGACTTAAAATATGTCCCTTTGGCTGTAGCAAGTCTAGCAGAAGAGGTTTTGGACCTGCTTCCAGCCACAGGATTTAGGTTCCGAAATGCCTAAGTTGAATACTGTAAAGTATTTTTAAATTGCTGTAGGTACGCAAACTCCTTGTTCCAGAACTTGACTTCCTGTCATTTCCAGGGCACACACTCATACTCCCTCTGCAGGCTCCCTCTCAGTGGACAAATTAATCATAGTGACGTGGCTTCAGCAAGAGATGTGAAACCCACCCCCACCCAGTGGTTATGGATGAGGGCCGGGGCACTCCTGGATGAGTGCTGTCGCCACTGCCACCAGCAGAAAATAACAACTCAGTCTTGTGAGGTGGCCAATGCTGTCAGTGCTGGAAGAACGTTAGGTGTTGTCATGTAAATGTTAAATCCTCAGAGGCTTAAGTTGAAAAAAGCACCAATTTTCTGAACCCTCACTGTAACTTTAACTGGATGTTTGTGTTTATACAGCCATCTAGTTCTAAGTGATGTTATTTGTCAAGTCCTTTTTTTTTGAATATTCTCTTAGAAAAATCTCAAAAATTTGGGAGTTGGAGCACTGATTTCCTAATTCTAGAAATCACTGAGTGAAATTGGATTATTTTCGGCAACTGCAGTATTTCCAGAGATATTCTGTACTGCTTTTCTCCATCTATCTACAAGCTCATTTACCATTTTATTGCAGCAGTTCTTTAAGGTTCCTCTTTCCTCACCTTTACCAATCACTTTCCCTAAGATTAAAGTTTCTCAGATAAGTGGGTCAATCAGTTTATAGATCCTGAGAACAATTCTTTATAACTGATAAATAGTATTTAAGAGATGCTCACAACTCATTTTTTTAGCTTTCTATCTTGACAATATTTAAAAAAAAAAATCAATCATTTCAGCGGTCTAATAACATACTCAACATCCAGTCTTTTCAGATGAAGGTCAAGATTATTGCTCCCTTTTTGACCTAAGTTATTTAAACTTAGACACTAGCTGTAGAATTATAGGTCTAAACCTCATAATAATAACATATAATTTGCTTTTTCAAACCCTGATATAATAAAAACTAAGAAAATAATGTCTCAGTTTAAAACACTAATTTAATGAGTAGATTCTCTCTACTTTCATAACAGAAGGCTCACCAAGTTGACTTGTTGACGCTGAGTTGAAAGACAGCAATTTCCAATGAAAATTTTAAAGTAAATTTGAGAGCTCTTTTCTGTTCTTTTATAAAGGCACAGTAGAAGCAAGTAAATAAACAGCTTAAAGGTAGAGGGAATTTGATACTGTTAATCTTCAATGAAGATCACTTGCCTCTCCAACTTTTTCTAACCGATTTCAGATGTCAAATTTATAGATAATTCTATGGAATTAATTTATATAGTGTCTCTTCTGAACTGAAGAAATTGTAAACATGAGAAAAAATGAAACCGTACTATGTTTTAATATTAAGAACTCAAACAGCAGAACACAGACAAGTCAGATGTTAATTATTTTGCAGGGGTTTTTTTAAATGCTTGAGATCAAGGAAGATATACAGATTTTGATGTTGATCAGTAATGTTGCCTGAAAACAGGATATACTCTTTCATCTAAGTTTTCATAATAAGTGTTGCTGCTTTAATATTTGAAGTATTTTCAAATATTTCTTTTGAAGGTGTGAATTTCAGACATTCTGAGAAGCCAATCCTTCAGCTGTTCATCCAGCATAGCTCACTAGAGCCTTTTTTTGTTTCTTCAGTATCTAACCAAATTTTTTTTTCAAGCAAAGATGCAGAGGACACACTTACCTGTGTAGGAAAAGCCAATAATGGAGATAGCCTGGGGACTGATGGTGCTCCAGTCATGACTTTTGCATTCCCTTGATGATGAGTTCTAATTAGTAGTGCACTAGGTGACTGCTGACTCACCTGGAACTTCAGTAGTGTAGCAAGAATAATGTCTTTTGTGATTATCAAAACCAGTGCTTTGGGCAAAGCTACTAGTGTTGTTTTAATGCATTAAGTTCTTCCTCCACCCTCTAACACTGTTAATTAAAGAACCTGATTCGGATCATTTGCACAGTTGTTCTGTGCAGATTCTGAGACCTGGTTTGATTCTGTTCAATTAAATGCATATGATAAAAATTCAGATACCGGACCCAGAGCACCTTTCCCTTTCAGGTAACATTCCACTGAATCAATATGCAAATGAATCCACTGAATCAATATGAACCAAATATGCAAAGACGTAAGTGAAGCAGTTCACTAATATGTGGGATTTAATTAAATATATTGATGATCATCTTTTGGCCAGAGGAATCTTCTAATCTGCAAATAACCTTGCTTCTCCAAATTAACCTTCATTGCTATGTTTTTTCATCAAGACAATAATTAGAGAATTAACAGTAGAAGATTCTTCAATTATCAGTAAATAAAGTCCTATATCTAATTTCCAGAACACATATGCTGCAGCAATATTCCAGACCACTGTTAAGTAATGCAGAATATCCTATCTGTCTTTTCTGCAAGACCATCATCATATTTTTGTAATTTTTAATGACTTTTAGCAATAATATCAAATGTTGCATATTTGAAACAAAAATCCACAAATCAGATAAAACAGTGAATTACCATTTAGCAGCACAAAGGCACTGAGTGAAATGTAATGGCTTACAGAAAGGATAGCATTATGAGTGGTTAGGATAAAGCAGAATGTAGCTCAGTAAAGCAAAGGGAAAATAGACCAGTTAACAGTTTCAAAATCATTCCCTGCTCAAACCAAAACTGGAGAAACTCAATAAACGTAACATAACAATAAACGAACTGTAACATGACAAGTGGACAAGTAATTTTAAGGGGTAAACAGTCCCTGTCCTA
The DNA here is from genome assembly GCA_035583135.1 of Lophotriccus pileatus. Classification (NCBI taxonomy): domain Eukaryota; kingdom Metazoa; phylum Chordata; class Aves; order Passeriformes; family Tyrannidae; genus Lophotriccus; species Lophotriccus pileatus. Next base: position 103,849,440 of record JAWWES010000001.1, on the reverse strand, counting down.
TCTCCAGCTACAAATGCTTCCATGGGAAGCTATTTCAAAACACACTACATGTAGCTCTCGCCTGCTGTCCTGATGAGTAGGAGAAGAGAATTTCTTAAATGATCAGAAGCTAAAAACCAAGTCTGCTTATGGAAGGTGAGATCACCACACTGAATTTTTTTTTTAATCTGAAGAGAAATACAAAACTAGTACAGTGTATCGAAATAAAATTATAAAAACTGTGTCATTAAGAAACAAATTACAGGAGACTAAAACTAATACAGATTAGTTGTATCTAATGGTATAGTATTAGATACAACTAATACTCACTCATTACATCATCTGCCTAAAAAAATGTTAAAAGTTCTAGATTCTTATAAGTTCAGTAGTATAAAACCTACATATAAAACAAAACATACATATAATATAGCACAGAGGGAGCTAAGCAGAAAGATATGTCACAAGAATCCCACTGAAGAGAGAAAGGGCAAGAATGATGATTAATACAAATGTATTTATATATGGGTATTTTGGACATTCATATATGTACATATACATATTTCTATATCTAGACAAAGATATATATGTGCCACACTCATGCTCAACACCTAGAAACATTCATAGTACTCTCACAGTTTAATATTTCCAGTGAATACAAGCCTTTGAATAGAATTATAATGATGTGTTCTTCACTGAGTTTTTCGCCTTCACTCTCCAATTTCAAATAAAATTGACAAAAGAGGTGGAGTCCTGCAAACACCTGCATGGATGGAAAAGTTACAGCCTGTGCTTAAAGTTTTCTATTCAACAGGAGATTCACATTACAGTCCATTGCAGACATCCATATTTTTATTGTTAATAGAACAATTAATTTCCCCTGTAAAGGTACGTACATGCCTATATACAGAGTAGGATTTTCCAAACCTCCTAGTAGTGCTATGATTTCTGTACAGAGCAAAACTGTTGATACACTTTGTCCCTTTCTGCCGGTTTGGTTTGGTTCAGTTTGGCATTTTATTGGTTGGGATTTTTTTCTGGTTGTCTCTTCATCCCTTCTACCACTTACCTTTATTCAACATTGATTTTCATATAGTTCTTATTCTCCAGGGATGGGTATGTAGTTAGCTACCAAAAGGACATACTGCACAGTAGAAGTCTGTTCTACCTTGGTACCAGGACAACTTTCTGCAAGGCAGTAAATGACAAATGCATTCTTTTCTGATGCTGGCTATGAGGCTTCTGGCAGCTCCTCAGCCTGTTGCATGCTGGTTGCTATTGCCTCCTCCAATCAGCTTCCTCCACGACATCTATAAATGTTTTATGAATATATTTCAGTCTAAAGAAGCCAGATTACCTTCAGACATTTTAATGAGTACTTTTTGCTAAACTGGCTCCTTTCATCTGAAATAAGGCTTAGGAGTGCTCATATCCCTGCAGACAAACCTGAAAGCAAAGTTACTTCTTTAGAAGAGACAAATGGAAAGGTAAAAGATATATGTCTGTAACCTTGTATTAGAGGAGAGGTGCCTCCTCCACATGCTCCCTCTGTTCTGACATATCTATTGTAATTTCTCCCAGACTCCCTTTCAGAGTTCTGTTAAGTACTGACTCCCCCTGCTTCCAGATTTACTTCTTTAAATTAAACTCTTTCCACTTTTCTTCCAGGGTAGTATTTCTTTTTTCCTGGTACGCCTGCTATGCTGCTAATCTTTAAGCAACTTCCACCATCTCAGAGGTGTCCCATTTCTGACACATCTTGCTACTGTTCTCTTCTTTATCACTAATCATGGTGACACTCAAAGGTTCTGACACTTCCAGCATACCCTGCTCTGTAACAAAGCTGTGCTTTAATGTCAAATTCTGTTTTCATTGTGTCCCAGTGTTTTTGGCTATGAATGGAAACAGTAAGCTATACTGAAACTACACTGCCCTTTAGGAGTACAATAATTTTGCACACAGATATTAAAAAGATAAGATGTGAATTAAAGATTTATTTCTAGATTTCATGTGTGTATGTATGTTTTCCCAGTAAGGTAAAATTAATGTAAAAATAATTCAGGATAAATTAAGTTTACAGATTAGATAAAAATACTTTTAGCCAAATTCAGAAGTGGTCTATCACATGCAATGATCTATAATCCATTAATGCTAATGTGGACTCCATTATATCTGCTTATGACAATTCAATCAATATGCAATAAACCCCCAGAAATTATAACTTACATGTGAAGAATTGGGAACAAGGGTTAATTTCCCAGAGAAAAGTGGAAGAAACTATTTTCTGGAATATGATTGCCACACTGAAGCCGTGTAAAAAGTGTGAATGTAAAACTTTTGTCTCAATCTTCCAAAGGCATTCACTCTCAAGTCTGCAAAAACACAGTGTAGAAAACAGTATTAATTTACATATATATGTGCAGAGATAGAAAAACAGGTAGATACATGTATATATATAAAGGCTTACATAAATCTATACAAATAGTATAAAAGCAACAATGAACACCTTTATATCACAGACTGTAATCTTTAACCCTGTAATATGCAAACCCTCGTTGAACTGCTGCAGCTTTGTCTCCTGAGTAAGAAGCTATGGTTAATTTGTTGTACTTCTACTTATGGTACCATGGTTTTATATGGATAGTATAAACCAGTAATTTAAAGAAATAAAGGCCAGGTACAATTTCAGAGGCCCAAGAAGTGAGGGCATGGGATGTGGCATAGAGGGGTACAGGTACAGGGATATAGGAGAAGGGCCCCAATTTTGGCACTGGTGGCCCCACAGCTAAAAACTCACCAATGGTCAGTTAATGAAACACAGACCTGAAGCAGGACAAAAACAACTTTCAGGATAAATAAGAGAGTAAAAACTATATATCCAACATATGTAAAATGTAAAATATAATGAAACGAAATGTAATCAGGAGACATAGGCAAATGAAGAAAGAAGAAGGTGTAAAAACATGTTAGCAAACACATAAACATGACCACATATGGATCTCTAATGGGAGGATGAAGAAACCATCAAGATGAACATGAAATTCCTACTATCAAAGGACTCCACCTGCCAGTAACTCCACATAATACCCTGACACCATGATCAGAGTAAATCCACCAGCATTAGGGTCCAGAGAAGCAGTGGAAGGGCAAGCATTACACCAGGAAAAGGATAGAAAATAAGTGATCTAGAACTAGAGAAATAAACTGTAAAGGTATTGATTGTATCAACAATAAATTATTGCCTTTACATATAAAGCATTTTTCTTCTTTGTCAAAAAACAAAATCTCAAGCACAACACAGCAATATACACAGACAGACATATACTCAGCAAGTGTTCTGGGCTCTTAATTAATCTGTAAGCAATCTCAAAGGTATAACTGTGCTTAATTTACTCCTTCCACTGCATGACCTACTGATCTTCTCTGTCCCTCGCTGCATTCTCATTCTACACACTTTCCCTCTGCCCTTCCCCACAATATGGTAAAGTTGTCCATGGAAAGAAACATTTAAATGTGCAACACACACGCCTTGGAACATGTAGACTATGAACCTGAAACGGTCATATCTCGCTGCAGTCACATTCACACAGGTCACAGGTCATTATTGTCATTAAATACACATATGAATGATGATTAAATACACAAATAAATAAATGTCAGTAGGTATTCAAATCTGTTTGTGATTTGAAATTCCTCCTTGTGGCTGAGAGGTATGAGTGGGTTCTCTGTCCCTGCAGCATGGTCATTTACAATTTTCACTGTCAGCAGCCCGAACTTATAGTCACAATGGTAAAAATTGTTGGGATAGTAAAATATGCAAAGAATATGACTCAGGATGAGGTAAGCAGATGTACATTTTCGAATCTGGCACTGTATCACTTTATCTACTCTGATCATTTGTACATACACTGAGTCTTAAAGCACTTACACTAAGTCTAAAAATGGCAGGTAACGAGTAACGGTATCAGTAACAGCCTGAGGAGCTTAAGCTGGAATAGACTATTCTGTCGTCTATGCCTGCTAACTGAGGAGTGCACCTGACACATGTATTTTTTTACATTTACTCTTTTACATTTCCCTTTATAATAGTATAATAGTAAAATCCTGATTTTCTTCTATTTGTCAGTAAGTTGCAGGTATCTCTGTTTAGTGGTGATAAGCACTTGCTTTTGAGAAATATTCACCTATGTTCTTTATTTCATTACACAAGGCTTTCAAACAACATTATTGTGCTATTGCATCATGTATTTTCAGACCATCCAGAGTAGTTAAATCACCTTTTCAATATATTTTTTAAAACACTTTTACATCCTTTGTAGATCATACAAAGGATGCCTCCTGCATCATAAGGCCCGTGCAAGACATTTGGAACCTCTAGCTAGTGAGCACCAGGGGGTGATAGTACTTACAGAGAAACATCATATGAGATCTCTAAGATTGCTTTAGCAATATGATCATTGGAGGCTACAGTGCAAAGTGGTGACAGAATGATAATGCCAGATGGACATGATTCCTTTGCAACTCATTTACTGTAAATGACCACAGTTTTGTACCTCATCTGACTGTACAGAACTACACTGTAGGACGGGCAGTAGACAGTCAGTCAACTACATAACTGTAAGGGGAGTTTCATCTCTGCAGTGACTAAGAGAAGGAACTGTGTAGCAGTAGTGCAGTTTGCAGCTCTGCAACAGAGCTGATGACAATCACCATTTTAGGAAAATCTACAGCAGATTAAAAATATCTTTTAATGATTAAGCAGACTGCCTTGTAATGAATTCCATCCTCCATGTAAGGTGATTATAATGGAAGGGACAGTTGCAGTCAATGCCTCTTCAAGGGACTTCCAGTGCTTGTTCATGCTGGGTCAGCCAAGAGCATGGGCAATGCACCTCCTGCCTTTCTGCCCTGGGGGTCTTCTGGGAGACAGTCATGCAAGAGGGATTGGGTATTCATCTGGTTAATAACTTCTAATCCCCCTGGGGGAACAAAGTATAGAAGGAAAGAGATCAGCTAATTATGGTTAATTGTATTAGCTGGGAGAGAGTGATTAACATAATTAAGATAACCTTGTGACTAGTAGCTCTATGTCAGGAAAGCATTCTTGGATACAGGAAGTGAAATACTAATTAAAAGAAGTATGAGCTAGACAACCCAGCTAAAGTCCTAAAAGGATTATTTTTGACATATATGCCATAAAAAGAGCACAAGACTGCTGCAAGCATGCAGGGACAGTGAGGCAGGTCTTACAGAAAGATGGAAAATTGCAGGTTAATGCACTGGAAAGTTTGCAGCGTATGAATAATTTGAAAGAGGTAAGCATGCGTGAGTTGCCTGGAAACAGAGCCTGTGGGCTTTGAAAAAGGTATTGGTGTAAGGCAAATATAAACACAGACGTGACAAGTGGTTTTGTTTGGTATTGCTATTGTTAGAAAGGGGATCTTGGCCTTTTTTTTTTCTCCTCCTCTTCCACCAGGCATGAATGTAAGCATATGTTATGAAAGCCAAATATGTTTCATGGTATGATTTATCTCTTCAGCCACATATGCAACTTCTTGTTCTCCATGAGTTTCCTGGGGTCTTCAGTAATAGTAATACAGCATAATTTTAAACTTGGGAGGCTGAAAAGGCATGTATAGAGATGAAGAATCATAGCTTTTCAGTATTTTCGAGGCAGTAATAGAGCAGTACTCAGCTCCTAATTTCATGACACCTGAACACTTAAGAGCTGTGTAAGCGGATTTGTAAAATTCAGTGAAGAACTTTATTTCTATGTCTGAATTTTCCCAGAGCAATGGAGGCCCTATAGATTTAGAAATAATAAGAGGCCAACTGTTTGAGAAAGGCGTGTTTCAACTTCTCTCATAGCTGCTAAGATTTTCCTGGTTGAGCTTCCAGGGCTATTACTATGTTTTTCTTTTTTAACTGTGTTATTCTGAAATTTTTTTAAATTCATTTTTGTCATAGCTATAATACAAAGTGATCCAGAGTGTTCCTACGAGAAAATTATTGGTTTATTTTTAAAAGGAAGTAGCTCACATTGCACAGTATAAGTAAGAATTCATTGTGATCTTAATTTTCATTTGACTTCTGCAAATTAAGAACTTTGTCATGGAAAAAATTAATTTCATCTCACATAATTCCATTCCTGTATCTCTGGTTTTCTTCCCTGGGAAAAAAAAATTGCTCAGTGTAATTAGGAATCTTTCTACTCTTTTTCTGGTATCTGAAAAGCAATGCAAGAGACATGTCTGTTTAAACTTACAAAGCTTACATTCTGTGTTGTTAGTATTTCTGAGTTCCAACAAAATAGTCCAGCCAGCTCCAGTGCCTTTGCCCCTCTATGGCCTTGCAGTACCACTGAAACAAACCAGAAAGTACAGTTTACATAGTGGAAAACATCCTTCTTGTCCCAGAAGAAGCTATGGACAGTGATAGTAAGAAATCTTCAATAAGAGTGCTACCCCATGAATTTTAAGCCTATTCCTAAACCATTATTTGAAATGCTACAAGCACTGGAGTAGAATGATATGTCTTAAAGTTTCCATTCTAGACAAAGATATATCATATGCCTGCTGGAAAGAGATGGTGATTATGGCCATGATGATTTTTCTCTCCAACCAGCTATTTTGGACTTTGAGTTAAACAACTTCCCTGCCTGTTGGAAAAGTAGTGCAGCTGCTTCCCGTGAACAAACCACTTCTTCATATGGATCAACCATATTGAAATTAATTAGCATATAAAGCAGAATAAACAGTTAATAATTTTCTAATTGTAGTGCCTCCCTTTGTTTAATTAATTGGTTTGGACTATTAAAGAATAGCTTCAAGTCTGAGTTTCACTGGTAGTTTATGGATGTTCAGACCAGAAGAGGAGTGGCCCAAGGTGACATCTTCTGGGTTCTGTCTCCCTGAAAGAACTTTTAGCCCCTCTTTTGTAAATCAGAGCTTTTCCTGAAATAATTCCTGACTGCTAAGCAAGACTGAGAGCACTTTTTGCACTAGCAGTACCCTTTGTAAGCGCAAACAACTAAACCAGTTGCCTTTATTAAATTATGTCTTTTTTTTTTCAATTAAGGATAAAGAGGTAAAAATGTAATGTAAATTATGGGGATAGTGAAGTTTATCATTTCCTTATGATGAATACAGTGATAGAAGCAACAAATTTGGGAAATATAAAGATGAATTCTGCTTACAGTCCTTTACAAATACTAACTGTAATTTCCTAAAGTTAAAAAAAGGATAAGGAGACTTCCAAAAATGCTCTGTGCTTTTTTTGTGGAATCAGAAGAAATTTACCCTTGATTTAACAGGAAATCCAGTTACGTAAATTGAAATGGGAAAATTCTAACAATGTGAGCTCTCCCAAATCACAAGTGATGTACATTGGTACCTTAATGCAGATGAAGGAAGGAAACGACCAACTGATACTGAATGAGAAAATGTAGATGAGGAAGATATTTTTTGTCAGTGCAACACAACACAACAATTTTAGTTGACAGTAACACTGGTAAGGAACCAAAATCCAACATTATTTCACTGAGAGTCATACTTTTATCCACAGGATGGATAGGGTTGGAAGGGACCTTAAAGATCACATAGTTCCAGCCCCCCTGCTGTTAAGCAGGGATGTCATTCTATAAATCAGGTTGCTAATGCTGTGTTTAGCAGCATTACCAACCTGATTTATAGAAGACAAAGAAGAAAGAGCCTAAGCTTTTTAGCGAAAGCCAATATATAGAGAGAGTCTCAGGGATCTGAAAAAGAAGAACAGAATAACTGCACGGATTTTTACAGAAAGAAATGTCAGGAGGAAAGAGTAAAGAATAAATACAAGGAAAATTGAAAAATAAGAAAAATTACCCAAGAACATTATTTTCAACCCCCAGTGAGTCGTGTGAGTTTGTCTGTTTATAATGAGATATAACCAAAGGAAGGACAGGCTGTAAGAGACTTATGTGAAAATACCTAGCTGATGTTTGATGTTATAGAAAATTATGTAAGGAGAAGGGCAGACTAGTTACAGAGTTTAAAAGATGCTAACTGCAAAAGAATTTTGAAGACTTTGAAATAAAGATGGTAATTTTTGAGCCTGGAGAGAGAGGTTATGCAATGAGAAATGAGAGTCTAGTCCTTTCTCTTTCCCCTAAAAATAAAATTAAAAAAAAACACACCACAAAATCAGCCCCCCTTAATGGCAGTTTCAAATCCCTTTCAAGTTTCAAGTAATAAATCCTTTCAGATGCTTTGTCATCATAAGTATCCATATTTTGGTAAAAACTTTTTTTTATTTCCGTAATCCTAATCCCCAACTGTAGCTATTAAAACTGCTAGATGCATACTTTTGTCTGCCACTAACATAAACGAAGTAATTTGGAAATGTTTAGTGCTATCATTCTTTGCAAAATTCTTTCATTAATCTGTGAACTGAGACAGCAAATTGTATCTCTCTGTTGCAGTTTCATTTGTTGATGCATTAATTTTCAGATGTTAGGAATAATATTAAATCCATTTATTCGTCATGTGCATTTGTCAACCTTTAGATGTAGAAATCTCAAACCTCTGCTTCAATTCCATGTCTTCACTTTGCTGTATCTTTAAAATTGACTTATCTGATACTGATGCATTTCTTGAAAGAGAGCATTTCTTGCATGTCTCTCTCTCTATATATATACATATGTCCACAAAAATGTGTACATTTATACATGGAAAAATTACCATGTTTGAAAAATATTACAGTCACTAGACTGTTGATTTTAGAAATTGTTAACTTTGAAGAATTGCATTTTGATGTGTCCTGTGTTGCCAGACAGAATTGTGCAGGTTTTTGTGCTGTTTTGCTCTTTGATGTGAACCAGCAGTTAGGTTTGTGTAATTGTGCCTGACTGATGTGTGTGGGAGAAGGAGCAAGGCTAGTTGGAAAGACAGAAAGCACGGGACAGGATACCTACAGAGAATAAAAGTGTTCATCCCCCACATTTTATCAAAAATTGATGTTGGGTTGTTAGAACAGATCTACTCCTATCACTTTTGAGTTGTTATTGAAGCTTTTTGTATGCTCTTTGCCACTACCATGTAGGAGTTTAGCCAGTTATTTAGGCTGGTTCTCTTTCCAGTTGTAAGGATAATCTTACCCATCATTGCACAGGATGTGATTAGCACGCTCTGTATCAGTGAGTCTGGATTTCCATGGAACACAGCACTTGGGTCAGCTGGGCATCACTGCAGAACTGTGGTCTTTCACAGCAGGTGCCATACAGCCAAAGGGCTGCACCCACAGCAGGGATGAGGCAAACAGTCCCCATCTCCTTTGAAGCCCCATGATTGCTCAGAAACAGGTGATTTTCATCTAGACAAATCAAGATATTTCAGTGCAGAAGAATGAATTTTAAACAGAGACATAAATGGAGACGTACTTGTCCATTTTTTATGATGAAGGCACATAAATGCCAAGAATGGTCTCTATCATTTGCCTGAAAACTAATTTAGGTGGTAATTCATATTCTATTTGAAAGGACAGAGATTGAAAATTTCTTAATTGCTATGGCCTGACTATCCTGAAACACTACTTTTGGGAAGTCGTTTCTTTTTTGCTGAAGAAGGTCTGCTCTTTCCTCCTCTACATTAGTTGCACTACAGTTAGTTACAAAAGAAGGGAGGAAATATTGAGCTTTGCATTGGTATTTAGCCCCTAGCCTTTCTTTGACAGCACACAGTTCCTTTCCTTTGCCAAAAAAACTTTTCCAGTAAAGTAAAGCTGCACAAAGTAAGCTACATTGATAATCAGTGATCAGGGAGCAAAATTAGGAGAAACTCCCACGAGGATATGTAGTATAGTCCAAGTTCTTCTGAGTCTCAGGTAACACTGGTAATTTCAGAGAGTCTTCATCTGTTATGCTACACATCTAAATTGGGTGCAGAACTTGATGCCCTTTTCATCTTTTTCCACCTCACCTGACATCAGCTGGGAAAGCTTCTCTGGTGAGCAAATGGAGGGTTGCTTGTCTTCAGACCAAATGATCTTAAATAAAAAATTGAGAAAGAAAGGGGAAGAAGCAGAAAAGCTAGAAAAGCTGCTAAATGGTGTTTTATGTGAAGCACACCCTGGTCCTTAGGCTGGCACATCCTTGCAGTAAAGCACTGCTCTAGGGTTCTCCCTGCTGTCTCTGTCCCCTCATCTTGCCCTGATAAGACAGGTCAGGCTGACAGGAAGATAGGGAAGGAAGAGAATTAAGAAATGACAGGAAAGAGAGAAGCCCTGTGTCCTTCAGCTGCAGCAATTATGGACAGGGAACAGGATGCTTTGTAAGGAAAACCTTGATCCATTATCATAAGTAAAGCCTCCAAACACTTTTGGAACTGCTCAAGGTGTCAGCCAAAAAGTTGATGGACATTGTGTAAGAAGATATTGCTGTAGCTGCAGAGACTAGGGAAACTGCATGCTAGAGGTGCAGAGAAGAGGCAAAAGCACAGATGTGTCAAAATCACTGTTCACTGGATATCAGCTTCTATAAATAGATTGGCAGAAAAAGGACAGCTAAGGAGTCTCCATCCTTTACTGGATGCAGAGCGTAGCATCATAACAGGGGATGAGGAAAAGGCTGAAGTACTTCATGCTTTCTTTGCCTCAGCCTTTAATAACAAAAACAGTTGTACTCAGTATATCCATCTCTCAGAACTCAAAGTTAGCAATGGGGAGCTGAGTGAAGCCCCCATAATCTAGACTCAGTACTGGAGCCAGTCCTGTTTAACATCTTTGTCAAGTGAGGTGAGGATCAATCTCTTCTGCAGTGTCTCAAGCAATAGGATGAGAGGAAATGATCTTACATTGCACCAGGGGAGGCTGAGATTAGATACTGAAAAACTTTTTTCACTAAAAGAGTGGTTAGGTGTCGTAATAAGTTACCCAGGGAAGTGACAGAATCACTGTCCCTGGAAGTGTTTAAGAAGTGTCTAGGTATGGGACTTGGGATTATGGTTTAGGGGTAACTATGGTGGAGCTAGGTTGATGGTTGGACTAGATTGTTTTGAAGATCTCTTCCCACCTTGATGATTCTGTGAATCTGTGATTCAAGCAACTCTCAAATATTCCTGGGTCATGAGAACATGTGCAGATCTGTACTGTTATTTTAGCAAGTTCTGCATGTTTCTTGCTGCCAGCATAAACAAACAGGTCTGTCACAAATCTCTACAGAAGTGCCTTAACAATTGCAGGAATACCAGCAGAAACCAAGAAGTCAAACACCACTGCAACTGCTCTTTAGAAAAGAAAAAAAAAAAAAAAAAAAGGCAATAGGAACACAGGAAAAAAAAAAGACAGAGTGCTACCTTACACTGGGAGATGAAAAGTGTACTGTCCAGCATGACTACCAGGCTTAAGCACACACAATGTATCTCAATAAACTGTTTGAATTATAGAGTTAAATTTAATGATGTACACTATCTAGGAATTTCTATTACAAACTTGTCCTAAGCATATAAAGTCCTTGGCTGTGTTTGATCACCAAGGACTTTTGCATCAGCTTCATAAAAGCTCTTGTACTTCCTCATCATGGATTGCATGAACATGTCACAGGCTTACTGGTCCTGTCACACTGAAGCAATTCATCAGCATCAAAAGGAATCCTACTGGCGTTGGAAGTGTATCTAATACTAAAATAAAATACCTGAAAAATCTTCCAAATCTCACTGAAGACTCTGGTCAACCTGCCATAAATCTCCTCTGGCATCCAGGGCTCCAGGGCATTTTACTTCTTGATCTGAAATTGCAACTGAGTCTCCTTGCAGAAAGTTAAACCAATAAGAAAGTGGCACCAAGCTTTGAAATTCCCACATTGCCATTGAGAAACCTGATTATAAAATACAGTTGATACAGATATAAGCACACACTTTGCTCTGATTCAAAATACTCTGTACAGCTATTATTCAATGCAGTAATCATTTAATTGATGCCACTATAATTACAGTAGTAGATTCCTTACCTTACGCTTCCTTCAGAATTTTTAGAACTAGATTCCTCAGTCAGTTATTAATAGCCCTGAAAAAGCTTTTACTTTTGTATTTGGTCATGTGAATAAATTATAGTCCTTCTACTTGTGATGCACTTAACTGTGCATCTCTCCCAGTCGGTATTTTCTCTAACTTTTAATTTAACATATCTGAACTAATTAAAATATACCTTATCTAACTACATTATTATAGCTGTGAAGTAATTTTATACCATCAGTGAGTTGCATCTAATTAAAAATTAACTTGCATACTGTAATTCATTTTTAGAATGAACATAAAAATGCTGATAGTCTTCAGTTCTTCTGAAATGTGGTATTCTCATACCTGTGCATTAGTCACACATTTTCTCAATAGAAACTCTAATAGGTAAATATAATCTGATAGGGAAAAGTAAAGTTTGGGATTTTAAAATATGTACATTTTTTTCCTAAATGTATGCAAAATCCAGTATCTTATTTAGTCTAGACCCCTGCCCCCAAACAATTTTTTCCTCCTAGATAAATGAGAAAAAAGATAGGAAATATTTATTCTAGATGCATGAAGAATGTTACTTTCAGAAACACAACAGGCACAACTTTCTCTAGGTATGTAGTTTGTCATTATGTAGCTATTCATTTCATGTCAGCTGTTCTATAGTGTGCAAGGATATTTTGCTTCAAATTTAGTATCCTCCATCAAAAATCAGGAGAAAAAAGTCACAAAATATAATCGGTAATATTATACATAAAAAAGTTAAATAGTTCCATTTACTTGCAAAGCAATAACAGTGGGTGACAACAATAATTCTCCCTGGCTACATGTGTAAAATGACAAAACTGATATTTTTAAAATTGTCATTTGCAACCACCAAAAATTGTTGAAATAGTATCTTTTCTCAGAACTGTATCAAAGTTTCAGCAATATCATTGCAGAGAAAAGTCAGGAGGAAGAACTACATAGAAGAATTTTAAGGGTATTAAAAAAAGATTCAGATATTTCAGAGGACTTTCAAAATTTTAAGGAATATTACTTCTAATAAATTTTGCTGTTCCACTAAGGTACAGAGCATTTTTTCTCTTGTGAATGGTAAGACTAACTCGAAAGGTAAGACCTTGGGTAAAAATAAGATCTCCAACAATGTTACAGAACTTAAACCAAATAAAATCTATGGTGGAGATGTGTAATATTCTTGACAAGTCAAAACTCATGAACTCCTTAAGTAGTTTAAATAGTTTTCTATTTCATAAATAAGTTTATTGCCTAGTATTAGAAAAGTGCATCTGTTTCTGTTATGTTTCCTACTTCTATGCTATGTAAATAAAGTCTTCCTTTGTATGTGTTCTTCCTATTGTAGCATGTTTTGTTCTAGTCTGGGCCAGAACAGGGTATTGGAATGTTTCTGAGTCAAAGAAGGATGCTAAACATTGACACTCTTACCTGTAATTAAGCAATTTAGGTCAGGTTTGGATAGTGGAAGGGAAATAGGAGGGGTAGAGTTATTTTTCCAAAGGAGCAGAAAAAATAATGTGAATGTGTACTTTTGAGATTTACAGCAAAGTGTTTCAAAAATATTGAGCTTTTAGGTTTTTTGGGTTCTTTTAAATCATATTTGTTTTCAGACAGCAAATATTTTGTCTCTAAGCCAGTATTTTTACTGAAAAGGCAAAATAATGTAAGAATGGCAGTATAGAGTATAAATTAATTTGATAGGTCAAAAGCTTAACAACTAACATCCTTATCCAATTCTAGATGATTTAATTAAGCAAAGAACACAGATCAGATTTTTCCACATTATTGTTGAAGTGCATTTTTTAAATGCTAAATATTCTGAAATCTTACACATTTCATTCAGAAAGGGACAACAACAGGTGATAATAAATGGGACTGTTGATAGGTATTATGTTCTGCCTGGTTCAGAAAGTAGCAGTAACAATTTCCATCCACCCTGCTGGCCCAATAACAGGGCAGTTGCTGTTCAGCTCTAGTTCAGAAGATAGAAAGGGGTTTTGGAACCAATAAGTTACATTATATTAAATTTCTTGTAAATGTTTTCATTTGTCAGTGTCCAAATTATTTTTCTTCATTTTAATCCAGAAAACTAAAGTTCTTATGAGAAGAATTGTTTGAGCAATTTAGATAATAGGATACTGCCACAATTCATATGTAAATGATAATTATATGCCATAAAACTATTCTAATAAGCATGGAATGATGTGATTTGAAAAAATAACTTCATCTGCAATGATACTCTTTTTTGTTAATGGCATTAAATGACAGCCTTGTGAAACCATGATATTCGGATTACCATTTTATGAGGAAAAATATTTTTAAATAAAAATATTAGTGGAATTAAAATAACTTCTTCTCTCCTAGCATTTGTATATTTATTGAAATCTAAATATTTCCCATAACATTCACACAACCACACCATCTGCTCCCAGTTTTATTACTGTTTTGCACCCTTTTCCCAGTTTGATCCACTTGGAAGCTTTCCAACATTAACTTTCTCCCTTTAGCAAAATTGGAAAGTAATTGCAACACAACATTTGGAGTGAGGATTAAGGCTTGATGAAAGGAACCTGTGATGAGCTACTTGTGCGAAAAAGATTTGCAGAATCACAGCTGAGATCAATGAATGAGTAGGAAAGGCAGATCTGAAGTTAAAGTATTTGTAAAATTTTCTGATTATTAAGCAATAAGACCAAAATGTGAAGAAATTTAGGAGTTCTTCAGAGAAACTTAAAGAAACACGAATGAAGGATGAAAGGTTTTTGGTACTGTTCAGTGAACGACAAATGTACGATGGAACTACATTGACAGGGGATGGGACACTGACATGCACAAGGAAGCATGAAATACAGAGAGGAGCTGTGTAAGAGTGATGGAGGGCACAGAAATAGCAGCAGCAAATCTTTCAGGAATAAAAGTAAAGCTTCTAAAAAAGCCTTGCTTCTGTCCCTCCATTCTCATATTATGAGTCATAGACAAATAGTGTACAAAACCTGATAATTCAACTGGCCTTAATTATGTAAATGTCTGGAAGGTGGTGGACTATGACTTTGTAGAACGTGGCTTGATAGTCAAGGGAAAAAGTCAGAACTGTGAAGGGAATGAGAAGCAGAGATGAAAAGTATCAAAAACATGCAACTAAACTGGCAAATAGGAAAAGGCATGATATTTAAGAAATTGTGAAGCTTGGAAGGTGATGGTTGAAGCAAAGGAAATTAGAAGAGGATCCTGACATTGAAAAGAACAATAATGTTTAAGAGGTTTGAGATAGATGAGAGTGAACAGAAAAGGCTCTTACTTTTGCTGGTGCTGTAACTGTAGAAATTTTTCTTTAACTCCCTTGTGAGATTCAACTCCAAGTGGGTTTTGGCTTTTATAATGCTATCTCTGCATACTTGGTCTTTATGTTCCTTCTGGGTTGCCCAATGCTGCCTACATCTTTTATATGTTTCCTTTTTACCTTTGAGTCTAGTCAGGAGAACCTGGTTCATCCCAGAGAGCATCCTGCTTTGTTTTCTTGGGTTTTTTTGTGTTGGAATGGACCATTGTAGGCAACTTTTGAAAGTCAACCAGTTTTCCGGGAGTCCTTTTTTCTTATTTGGTTGGTTGGTTGGTTGGTTGGTTGATTCGTTGATTTGTTTTTTGTTTTTGTTTTTTTTTTTTCCCAGGTACTATTACATTGGATTCTTCTAAGCAGGCCCCTGAAATTACTAAAATCTGCTCCCATGAAGACCAGGGATGTGACTGTGGTTTTTACCTTCTTTCCTCCTCTGAGGATCCTGACTTCACCATCTCACTTTCACTGAAGTCAAGGCTGCTGCCAACCCTCACATCCCTATTCAGTTCTTGTATTAATTACACCTATCAGAGTGCCCACTTTTTGATCACCTGTGGTAGGAAGTTTTTGTCACTACACTCCTCAAACCTCCTCTGTTGCCCCTCCAACAGATGTTAGGGTGGTTTAAGTTCTCTGCGAGGACCAGGCCTGGCAAAAGTAAGGATTCTCTCAGTTGCATGAAGAAAGCTTCATCTACTATTACATTCTGATCAGGTGGTGAGTAGCAGACACCCAACTCCAAAATCATCAAGCCTACTCTTGACCCAGCTCATGACTGACTCATTGCCTATGCCTAGGCAGAGCTTTATGCACCCCTGTTGCTCACATGAAAGGCAACTCATCCTCCATACCCTCCCAGCCATGCTTCCTAGAGTCTCTGTCCATCCCAGTGCTGCAGCTGTATGAGCTGTCTCACCTTGTCTATGTGATCTGGATGATCTGAAGTCTGTAACTTCACACAGACCTCTGGTTCATCCTGTTATTCCCCACAGGTGCTTCAGAGAGGCAGCCAGTGACTCTAATTTCCCAGAAAAGTTAAGACTGTCCCTTATTTTTGTGCACCAGAGGTGGGCCCCTTCAACCCTGTATTGCTGATCACAAGGGGTCACCGGTTCACACCACAGCAAACTTTTGCTTTCCATCGCAGTCTATTTTTCTTGCTCTTTGCCAAATGGTGTAAAAACAATAGGAGGTAATAGTCTGAGGGCTAGAAAAATTTCAGGAATTCCACAATTAGGAGTTTGCTCTGGCAAGAAGATTAAAGGCAGACGAAGCTGAAAGGCTACAGGATGTATTAGAGGTGAAAAAGCCAGTGCTAACTGTAAGAGAAATATCATTGAAGCAACATGCAAATAGAAGTGCATGGATCAGTCTGAGCAAACTCATGGAATATCATTTTCCATCTCAGAGATCCTCAGAATGAAGCTTCTGGGAAAACGGTGGGTCTGGCAGCAGCCTGGAGAAACTCCTGCTTACAGCTGCCTTCCAGCAGCCCGGAGTGCCACTGGGGACAGAGTTAAGAGACGTGATTCATCTTCTGCTTGTAATTGGAGCTGACAGAAGTTGCATGTTTTTCTGACAGCATTGGCAGAGCACTTGCTCCTTCCCCACTGTACTCCCTGGGCATCTGTGGGAACCTGCAGTGCAGACCCTGGCGGGCTGCCTGGGCCAGACTGAGCCTGTACCACGTGCAGGCAGGGACACTGCACACATGCCTGTAGTCCTTTGCAGACGCAGGTAACCACCACACCAAAAAAAATCGGTGTTATAGAGCAATGCCACCACATCCATGCTAAAAATTCAACCCCAAATTTGTTTGCTAGGAAGAAGTTTTTTAAATGGTTCCAGAGCCGCTTTAAAGGAGGTCTGTATCTAATAGTACAGTTTTATCACATCCATGTTGGAAATAATGTTATAATATTTTTCAGTAATTTTGTAAATTGTATTTCTAAGGTGGAAATGCAATCAATAAGGAGTTTGTATTTTATTGTTTATGAAGGGGAGTTAAGTTAATTACCTTGCCCTGCTAGTTAGACTAAATAACAGTGCCATCTGCTGAAAGGTAATGGTGACTTGCAGGAAGAGTTTACAGTCATTGTACTTTATACTATACTAACTATAAAGAGCGAAATCAACAAGGGAGATGGTGATAAAAGGAAAGAGAAAATAAAAGCAACCTGAAGAGGCAAAGATGTAGAGGTACAGGAAGGATTCTCATTAAAAGGAGGATTAAAACTAACAAATATTTAAAAATAAAAATAAAATTTTAAAAAAACAAATAAGCAGGCTGAGAGAAACGTCTGTTTTTAATAGTATTGATTTGAGGTTTAAAAAACCATGTTACCTTGTGTTCATTGTAGTGACTTCTTTTTTTCAAATTGCTACATACTTCATCACCCTCAATGGCACTGCTCTGCTCATGAAATAATCTTCAATCAGTCTTGCAAAAAAGTTGCATGTTAAAGTCTTTTAATCAAATTAGAACGATAGCATGTGATTGGGATATAGTTCTGGCCTGTATATAAAAAAATAATTCTATTTATATATTCCAAGCAGTTTCTTGGCTTCTGACACAAGGATTTTTTATTGTTATTCGATTTTGGAAAGGATAGCTAATGAAATAACTTGGCATGGGAGAGACAGTACAGAGAGAAAGAAGTAGCAAGAAGACAGTGCGTAAGTTGTTAAAACCTCTGTCTATTACCTTAATCTTGTTCTCTGAATATTTATAGGAAACAAATAGTTTATAGTGGGACATGGATAGATATGAACAGAACCTTGTCATACATTTCCTGAGCTATCACTCATATGATCCAGGTGTGCATTGGTGGGTTTTCCCTTGAATTTTATCTCACCTCATGGTCATTGTAATCAGTAGTCACCTTTTTTGAATCCCAAAAAGAAACATGAAACATTTTATTTCTTTAAAAGAAATAATGCTTTGACTAAGACATCAAAATGGAAAGTGTTGTGACTGTATCATCAGTTTGGTGATAGCATTTCCTGGAGATATAAAAGTATAAATACTATTTTAGCAAGAGTGCATAAATTTATCATGTAGAAGTTGAAGTGGCTTTTTGTATTTTCTACTGTGCTTTCAATGTATCATAAATATGCCAACTAACAGATTTTCATTATCTCTCACAGAGTCTTCTGTTAGTTTAGTTTTTTCCTAAGAGAATGACATTCCTATTTTTTCCTATGACTTTTACTATTTTTAAAGAATCTGAACAATTGGCACCAAGCCCAATAGCAAATTTGTCCTAACAATATGGTATACATCACATTCATAGAATCATAGAATCATAGAATTAACTGGGTTGGAAGAGACCTCTGAGATCATCAAGTCCAACCCTTGATCCAA
>JAWWES010000001.1:103792796-103830667 GCA_035583135.1 Lophotriccus pileatus | reverse complement strand
CCTCCAGCCAGTTCCTAACGAAGCACAAAGTGCCCCTGCCCAAGCCATGGGCTGCCAGCTTTTCCAGGAGTATATTATGGGAGACAGTGTCAAAGGCTTTGCTGAAGTCTAGACAGACACATTCACAGCCTTCCCCTCATCCACCAGGTGGGTCACCTGATCATAAAAGGAGATCAGGTTGGTCATACAGGACCTATCCCTGCTAAACCCATGCTGACTGGGTCTGATCCCTTGTCCGTCCTGTAGATGCTGTGTGATTGCACTCAGGATGATCTGCACCATGACCTTGCCAGGTGCCGAGGTCAGGCTGACAGGCCTGGAGTTGCCCGGGTCCTCCCTGCAGTCCTTTTTGTAGATCGGAGTGACATTTGCCAACTTCCAATCATCTGGGACCTCCCCAGGGAGACAGGACTGTTGGTAAATGATGGAGAACAGCTTGGCGAGCTCTTTTGTCAACTCCCTCATCACCCTAGGATGGATCCGATCTGGTCCCATGGACTTGTGTGGATCCAGGTGGCTCAGTAAGTCACTGACTATTTCCTCCTGGAACATAGGGGTGCTATTTGGCTTCCTGTCTCTGTCTACCAGCTCCAGAGGCCAGTTGTCCTGACGGCCACCTGTCCTACTGGTGAAAACTGAGGCAAAGTAGGTGTTAAGTACCTCAGCCTTATCCTCATCCCTGTTAACTATGTTTCCCCCCAAGTCCAACAAGGAATGGAGGTTTTCCTTGCCCCTCCTTTTGTTATTAATGTATTTATAGAAGCGCTTTTTGTTATCCCTAACAGAAGTAGCCAAATTGACTTCAAATTGCACTTTTGTCTCTCTCATATTCCTTCTGCATGACCAAGTTATATTCCTAAACTTATCCTGAGTAGCCAGCCCTATTTTCCACAGTCGGTAAGCTCTCTTTTTAGCTCTGATTTCCTTCTGAATCTCCCTGCTCAACCAAGCTGGTTGTCTGCCACGCCAGCTTGCCTTTTGGCTCACTGGTACAGCCTGTTCCTGTGCACTCAAGACTTCCTTCTTGAAGCACGCCCATCCCTTCTGTATCCCCTTGTTTTCAAGGGGTTTTTCCCAAGGTATGCTCTGGACCAGTCTTCAGAACAGACCTAAATCTGCCCTCCAGAAGTTCAATGTGGAGGTTTTATTGGTGGCCTTCCTTCCATCCCTGAGTATTGCAAACTCTATTATTTCATGGTTGCTGTGCCCCAGACGGCCTCCGATCATTATGTCTCCCACCAGCCCCTCTCTGTTTGTAAACAACAAGTCTAGTGTAGCCTGACACCTGGTAGGTTCATTCACCAGCTGCAGCAGGAAAGTATCCCCTATACACTCTAGGAATCTCTTAGACTGCCTCTTCTCTGCTGTGTTGAGCTCCCAGCAGATATCGGGCAGGTTGAAGTCGCCCACCAGAACAAGGGCTGGCGATTTTGAGACATCTGCCAGTTGCTTGTAGAATAATTCATCCCCTTCATCATCCTGGTTGGGTGGTCTATAACAGACTCCCATTAGGATGTCAGCCTTGTTGTCCTTCCCCCTGATTCTGATCCACAAACACTCAACCTTATCGTTTGTGACCTCAAGTTCTACAGAGTCAAGAGACTCTCTAACATACAGAGCTACCCCTCCCCCTCTTTTACCCTGCCTATCCTTTCTGAAGAGCTTGTAGCCATCCATGGCAGTGCTCCAGCCATGCGAGTCATCCCATCACGTTTCTGTGATGGCAACTACGTCATAGCACATTCATAATAGTGCAAACTCTTTAGGAAGAAAAAGGTGAAGGCACGTAAGATGATTCCCAAAATCATTATTGCTTTAATTCTTGTTTTCATTTTTTTAGGACAGCCTAATGCCATAGCATTATTTTAACTTGGATCAGTTAGGAATATTCTATTTGTAAATATGCAAGATGGAAGATTAAAATAGATGTTGTTGTAGACTGCTTATGGTTATCAATAAAATCCTTTAGGTAGGCAAAACTTACCTTAGCAAGGAATCCAAACTAGCCAAAAAATAATGGCAGAGACAAATCGGTGTCATTTAGAAGACAGAGTCTACAAAGTGCTATGAAGTAGCCTTTGAAATAAAACTCTTTTCTCTTGACAGGACAGAAAAATAGAAAAAAGCTGATGTTAAAAGAAGAAACAGTGGTGAAAAACCACCATTTAATACAGTGAGGAACTCTAATATTTCAGAATTTGAAAAGTATTTTATGGTAATTGTTTACCTTGGGCTTTTGTTTTTGGAATTTAAGATTTTTTTTTTCTGTATCTAAGCCTAAGGCACAAAATTCAATTAAATCCATGAGATGGATAAATATAGGTATATTGCTAAGCACATAGGTATTTGTTTTCTTGGGGTTTGAGAACTGTATGTTTAATTTTTTTTTATTTCAATTTATCTCTGCTTCCAACAACTCCTGTTGATGACTTTTCCCACTTTTTCAACATCCCAAATGATTGTCTTGTCCTTGCCCCGCAAAGGAGAGAAATTAACTGGAGAAGAAGAAATAGTATGTAGACAAGCTTAGTCACACTGAAAGGCCAGCATTAGCTTTCCTTTCATATTGTGATCTATCTTGAAAAGAACTTCCTAAGATGACAAGCTAGAAGTAGTGCTTACATTATCAATTAATTAAAAATTAATTGCATCACAAAATCACAGCAGCATTTCCAGGGGACAGATTTTGTCAGGGTTTTGTTATTGTTGTTTTGTTTACATTTATTTACATTTAATGATTAAAATCCTGCAGTGATTTAAGATGGGAAAGTTATGAGATATTGAAAAACTCTTCAAAGACCATTAGTGCTGGAGAAAGGCTTTCAAATACTCACAGAATGAAAGAACCACAGATTACTCTGGTTCTACATACTGAACATAAAATTTCAGAACAAAAGGGACTTAGAGGAAATTTGAATATTGCATATATTTTAACAGATAATTCCATGTATATTTTTCCCATCTTTCAGAAGAACTGAGATTAGGGAATCCGGATTTACTGAGCAGTAGGCATAAAAAAGAGCTAAGTATATCCACAGCAATTAATTAGATCTGTGAGAGATTTCAAACTAAAAGAATACCCCACCTTGGGTATTATTTTCACAGTGATAATGTTATTTGTATCCCAAATGATCTAAAGATAAATGTAAGGCAGTGTTTGGCAGGAATTAATGTTGTTTTTTTCATTTTTGTCATCCTCAGTGTATTAGGGCAACTGGTGTATACTGCAGACTGTGTTCCCAGGAGTTTGTCTGATAAAGCTGGTAAAGAGTGACTCTATTTAATAAAATACACTGCCTCTTCCTGACAAACTGACCACCTCTGATTATGGAAACTCAAGCCATCATATGAACTAGCAACAGTCTTTTCAAAATTTGATACAGAGCTGCTTAGAACGTGATACTGAAGGAGGTGTTTAGTCTTCCTCCTCTTTTTCCCCCTACCACTCTCAAAAATGTGTTTTCTCTGAAGTGTGGGTAGTTTGTACTTGCTCACATCCAGTTTTGTTACACAGTTAACTCTGAGATTTGCTTGGATTTTCAGCTAGCCATGCCCTTCCCTGCCTCCTGCAGTTCAGAAATCCATCTTTTACTATTGAAGATGACTTGCAGTCTCTGCAGGAGAAATCATGTATCTGCATGGAAGTGACAAGCTCTTCCACCAAAAAAAAAAACAAAAAAAAAAAAAACAAACAAAAAAAAATTGCTTGCAAAATGTTGGAGCATTCCTACATTTTAAGTTTCACAATTACTTTAGCTCTTTTGTCCTCAACAGTCTTATCCAACAGTAGAACCTGTAATTGCAAGTACTTCAGAAGTGAATATTTCTCCCGGGCTGCATATCAATAGGGAAGGTAATATCTTCTGAGAGCTGGTTCCAAGTTGAATGCAGAGATGTTGTAGAGGTTAATGGCTAATATTAAACTCCTGTTGTTATCAGCAGTTTGACTCCACAGTTCATTACTACTGCCTTAGTCTGTTAGTGCTGCTTTTCTTCTTTCCTGTGTATTTACAATTTAGTGACAGAGCACTGCAAGGCACTGTAAGGATTTCAGGTATACTGTGTAAAAGGATTTGGGCAGTACTACATGTGGGGAAGTAAATAGAACTTTCTTTATCCAAACAGCAATTTTTTCCTGTGTGCTGATTTACATCCCTGTTCCTGTTCTGAATAAATAGATAAATAAGTCTTTTGTTTTCCCAGCCTGTAGGGAGAAAAAAAATCCCTTTTAAGAGAATTAGACTGGGGCACACAGATCAATTATGCTCTCTCTCCCTCCCCCTCCCCTACTTCATGGCCCCATAGAAAAAACAGATTGAATAAACATGAAATGTTTGGGGGTTTTCCTTCCCAAAATGGAACTTAGATGAAATTGCTTTCCTCTGAGCCAAAATAAAATATTCCATTTCAGAGTAGACATGAAAAGAGAAAAAAAATGAAAAGCTGATTTCACAAAACTGCTGCAAGCAGTAGTGTTTATGGTTGAGTGACAGAGAGGTTGGGAATGTTATCACAATGGGAGGAGCATCATTCGAATTTTTATTCCCCCTGAGTTAATTTGAACCCATGATTTCTTGATTTCTAGGGACTCACAGAGCTATAATCACTAAATCATAATCTAATTTGGTGTACTCTCTTGGTACTTTTCTACTTTTACAGAAAAATAAATGTATTCCAAAACAGATGTTATACTCAGGTGCCACATTTCCCAGAAAACCATTATTAAGACTTAAATAATTTTATAGAAAGTAGAGCAGGTCATGAAGAATATAAAAAAGGTCATAATTTCAAATTAATAATTGCTAAATTAATATTCCCTGCTTTCCACCCTCCCCCCGTAAAAAAAAAAAAAGAACGCAAATACCGAAACACAAAACTGCTACTCTGTACTAATTGCAGGTTACTAACTTAGGTGATGACAGAGTTTCACTCCCTCTACTACTGGATATTCATTCAGAAGAGAAAATAGCATTAATAGAGACTAAGAGAAGCCCATGTGGACTACTACAGTTACAACAGTTTGAGCTCTATTCAGAAACTTCAAATATGTACTGAAAATCCATCAAGCAGAGAAAAGGAATTCATAAAATTATAGAATGTTGAGAGGTAGGAATGAACCTTAAAGATCATCCAGTCCCAACTCACACTACCCTGGGTGGGAACAAATTGAAATTGGGTCTCCCAAATCGTGAATGTTTTCAGTTATTAAAATGGAGGAACTTCTGCAGATGTTACTTCTTGCATGCCATGGTCTAACAACGTGTCAATGTGTATGTACTTTTCCGGCTTAAATTCTGTCATCTCTGTAAAAAGATAATTTCCAAAAGGAAAAAAAAAAAAAGAAAAAAAAAGAAAAAAAAAAAAAGAGGTTTGTAAACTTCAGTAAGTAAAATAATTTGATAGCTTAAAGGTGGTATTTTATGATCAAAATCACAGAATCAATGAATTTTTCAGGTTGGAAAAGACCTCTAAGATCATCAAGTCCAACCGTTAACACTGCCAAGCCCACTACTAAACTGTGTCCCTAAATGCCACATCTAGACACCTTTTAAATACCTCTAGGGATGGTGACTCCACCACTTCCTGGGGGAGTCTGTTCCAGTATCTGACAACCCTTTTTATGAAGAATTTTTCCCCTAATATCCAATCTAAACATCCTTTGGTGCAACTTGAGGCTGTTTCTTCTTGTCCTAGCTAAACGACATTTATTCACACTACTTTGCATCTTGGAAATCATAATTTCATTACTCCAGAATTATTTTCATCCAGAGATTTCTAGAGGGCTTTTAATATAGTTCCATAACTGAGGTTCAGAACACATATGTGAGCTGGTCAAGGTTCATATAACAAGGATTGCGTTGTTTGCCATGTGTGCAGGAGCCTGGCAGCAATTCCAGGCAGCCTGCAACACCGTTGCACAGCTGCTTAGTGTTGCCAAGCAAAAGACAGCTCTAAAGCAGCAAAAAGGTTGTGTGGGAAGGCAGAGTTATATTTAATACATTTTAATATCACTGTTGGAGGGAAAGAGAGTTAAAAACTTGGATTAAATTCTTTCACTGGAAGGATGTATTATGGGACTTCAACTACATGATCATAAAGAGCAGTGATCCTTACAGTATCTCTCAAAGCTCATGCTGTGACATGGTTTCAACACTGGCTCCAAGGGAAAAGTTTCATCTATGGACTTACAAGCTGCATTTCTTCACCATTTTCATTCACCCTCGTATTGCTGCACCTGGATACGAGACAAGTTTCTTGTCTCTTATTTCTGAGTCATGCCAGCTCTGTTAACCTATGCTTGGGTTACTTCCCTCCACCTTCACAGGCCAAGAGCAATTCAGCATTTGCCCACCTGGCAATGCACCAAAATATCTGTTCCTGGCAGGCAGACAGGTCGTGCTGGTTCAGCACTTCCACTTGCTCGTTTGGCACTGCTTTTTCATCAGGAGAACAAGATTGCTCTTCTGTCCTGTCCTGCAAGACATGACCTCTGTGTGCCTGTTTATCACAGGAGGATGCTTCTCCAAAGAACCAGTTTCTATAGAAATTCCTCCACTATCTAGCAATGAACATGCAGATTTATTAGAGACATAGAATAAGTTCTCCTACCCCTATACACTATTAAATAAATATTTCCTGTCTTAAGTCTGTCTATCCTATAACACAGTCCTGATGAAGACTGAGTATAACCTATCTAATAAGACATTCTGGAACAGTATAGAGAAGCTGAGGAGATATTTCCATGTATAAAAGAGATGGATTGAAAGAAATGCATAACAAACTCCAACTGTTTTTGTGAAATTCATTAAAAATTATAAATATTTGTATTTTAAAGGAATTAAGAGTCAGAAAAATTGAATATATAGGCTTTGATTCCTTTACAAATAGAGATTGATGCAGGCATATTTGAGGAGATCAAGTTCCAGAGCTTTATAAGGCAAAGTAAATAATTTCTCATAAGACAAGTTGCCACCATAAGTTAATCATTATTAGCCTGTACCTAAGGTATATCCAGCACCCTCACACTCCAGTGTTCAAAACAGTTATATATAATAGTCTAGTACTTCTATATAATATTCTCTTTCTTGCTCAACTCTGGGCATTATTGTTTTTGTGAAGTGTATGACTCTTATCTCTGGTCTTGATTACCTAAAACTGGAGAGTAGCTTGCATAGCTTCATGCTCTGGTGTCGGTAAGAGTTTTGCTTTCTTATGCTGGGAATAGGAGGAGGAGGCTGTGGACTGATATAGATTTTGATGGAGTGTTTAATAATACACAAGGGAACAGAGTCAAGTTTCATCTACTGCCTTCTACAACATGAATTACAATGATGTATTAACATCCACTGCCATCAATTTGTGTGTTTACTCAACTAAGCCTAGTTGAAAGGAATCACACACATACATATCCATATATATGCACAAACACACAGATATGAATGTGAGAACAGTTCCACTCCAAAATCCTGTTGTTAAGTGTAAAGTACCGTTTCTATTGGAAACATAAATTCCCTAAAACTTGTTTTATTCATATTTTTCATAAATTTTCTATAAAACCTTCTGACAGAGGAATAGGAAAAAGAACCACTACAAAATATATTTAAACAATTAATAATATTATTCAATTGACTGCACAGTTTCATTCGGGGGGGGGGGGAAGGGGAAGAAAAAAAAAAAAGACCAGACCACAAAAGAACTCCAAACAGATAAAAGACTAAAAGACAAAGAATCTAATGTATTTTTTCCTGGTTCCAGAGCAGAAAGGAAAGAAAATTCCTTTGCAGAATCAAGGAAAGTAAATCAGAACCACAACTGCATAATTCAAGGAGAAGTGCAAATTTCACACATTTTGTAGCCCACCTAAAACAACCAATAGCCTCTACAGTACTGAATAAGGCAATAAAAAGTTTGCTGACTGCAAAATGACATGTACACAAGTGTATAATATACACACTTTTTGAGCACTGATTTCAGTGTGCGGGGTTGCAAACAGAGCTGAAATACACTGCCTACTGGCATTATATTAACAAGGTCATTCTGGGCACTCCAAATTGGGTGACTGAATAGTCTGTCAAAGGAAAAATTTAAGAAATACTTTAATTTTTTGCTTGTTTAGGTAATATTCATTTACCTCGCTTTAAAGATGCTTCGTTAACAGTTGTACTAACAACTCTAAAAGCCAAATAAAGGGTAAGAAGAAATAAAGATGAGGTCTTACAGATTTATTAATTATTCTTGGTAACAATTTTCTGCTCATCTTCTCACAAAGGACTCTGAAGATAATAAATTGCAGACCATAGCTGCATTACAGTTTTTGTAGCTGATACTATAGCACTACAAACCACTGGTTTTAATTACAAAATAACAAAAGTCTGATCTTGCAGTCCAAAAGTAAAACTTTTTCACCTGAAAAAATTTCTGTACTGTTTGTTTAAGCATGTACTAAATGGCACAAGGAAACCTGATTTAGTAGTACCTGAAGTACATAGGAAATTTCAGTGCTGAAAAATCCAAAGATAAATGTGATACCCTCCCAGCATTTTTTGTGCCTCTAAATTGCATCTCTATGGTAGTAGTATTTACTTTAAGAGTTTTCTAATTGGGTAGAGGTCAGGTGTTTTATAATGTACCTGCAAGAGCAGTCCTTGGTCTGGTTTTTTGTTGGTTTTTTTCAGTTTTTTTCTGTGAGCCAGCATTGTTCTAGTTGGATCCCAGATCTAAGATAAGTACTCTGAGAAGGAATACTTTGGCAAAAATGCCAATCTCTCCTGTTATTTTGAAAGTGCATAGCTGATGTGCTTCTCCCATCTGCAAAACAAGTACCTCTTCCTTTCTTAGCCTGGTCTCAGTTTGATGTATGTATTTTTCCTTACCCTACCAGCTCCACTTTCATTGCTTCCCTCTCTTCGTTTGATTCTCTCATTCCCACATAATTTATCTAGGTAAGCCATTGAAAAAAAGATAGTCAGTTTGTGGAAAAGTGGGACAAAGGTTATCCACTTCACAGCCAAAATAACTTCTTATTCGTTCTACTGCTTCAAATTAAATTATCAAAATATACACCCCCAGTTAATTCTCTTGTTGAGACTAACACCTGGTTTTATCAGATATCAGCTGGGAAGAAAATCTACTAGTGGGCTGTTTGAATCAGTTGGAAAAATTGTGGAATCTGGTGGTGTTTGCCATTCGAATGACAGGTAAAATACACAATGTAACAAGCAATTCAGAATATTCGTTCTCTTGTCCCCAAGGAAACTTTTGAATTCTGCTTTCAGATAACAGGCAGAGATTCACACCTACTGTGAGTCCCCAAGGATGGCAGCTTGTCAGCGAATCTGTCTTACTCTATTTTATAAAAATTGAGAAAAAATACCTTTTCGTACTTGCAGCACCTTCCCTTCCCTTCCCTTCCCTTCCCTTCCCTTCCCTTCCCTTCCCTTCCCTTCCCTTCCCTTCCCTTCCCTTCCCTTCTTGAACATACATTATATAGCATGGCTTAGATAATAACCATTTAGATGACTTGGCAGAGAGAGGGAGTCACAGTTCACAACTGTTGCATTTTCCCTAATAAATATCTTATTATGAGAAAATTATATAATTCTTCCACTTTTATCATTGCCTCAATATTACTTGACACAGACTTCCTATCAAAGATGGAAGATGAGAGACATTTCAAGGTTGTCATTCCACACCTGGAACCTTTTAAAGAAGAATTGAGGGTTGTTTTATATCTAGATGCTTCAGACAAACATCATACCCACATGGTTTATCCAGGAAATAGGTCAATGTTTTGTGAATTAGGTCTATGGTCACACATTACGTACCATGGCTGGGAAATTTCACCTGAGAAGAGGATAGTTTGAGTGTCACAATCCTCACTCAGCTCAGCTGAGGGTGACCTTGGTATATGAAGTGAGAATATTACTCAGTTTCAAGCTAAGCTGAGGGTTATATGAACAATGTACGCATTTACCTGGCTTTTTAAGTTTTTCCTAAGTATTTTACAAAGAACAAGGATAAAGTTAAGAGAAAAAAAAACCCTGACCTCATTAATTTATTTGGATTTGTTCACCTCAACTTCTTGTTAATCTCTAATTTGTTATGTGGCATGATTTCTCCATGCAGTGAAGATTTGTTGAGTTGCCTTGCTCTTGCACTATGGTATCTCCTGGAATCATAATGTCCTGACCATCCCAGTGCTTGCTGGAACATGCTGTTCATGCTTTTAGGCTGGGCACAACATCAGGACACAGTGGCAGGCTTAACAACCTGTTTATATCAGAACGGTGAAGTACAGGACCTTTACTATCCAGGAGCCCTTTAGGGATAGAACAACTGTAATATGGCAGCACTGTTCCAGCACTTGGGTGGTTGTTCCCTTCTACACCACTTGCTGACACAGTTTTGCAGGGTGGGACAATAAGAGGCGTAAGAACCCACTCAGACTGTTACTGTAACCTCTCACATACCAGAGATAGTTCCAAGACCTATGAGGGAATAGGATGATGTGATCATCCAAATAGCCTGGCAAATTAAGGAAAACTCTGAAATGGGTTTGAGTGAGCATCTGCCAAAAAAAAAGCAGTCAATTTGCAATCAGTTGTTAAGGCTCACCTTTCCAGTATATGTACTTTTCTAAAAATAAATAATTTATGCAGGTTAGGAATTCACGTGGGTTGTCTTTTGCACTGTCCTTTCTACATGGAAAAATTATAGTAATGATCTTCTGAGACTAGAAAAACCCAAGAGCAACATATCCCTTGTTTTAATACAATTTCAAAAAAGTTGAGTTTTCAAAATATATTGTGTTCTGTTCCATTAAGCATTCCCTTTATAGACTCAGAATGGATCAAGGAAGAGAGACTGCAAATGAAATCACTGTTAAAACAATATGTTGAAAGACACTATCTCCTGTGTGCGAAAAACTACATTTGATACTTTAGAAAAGGAACTACTGTGAGTCTGCACACAAGTAGGTTTAAGAATTCTCAAGGTGGACTTCAAGTACAAACTTTAAATATGCAAGTTATTCCAATAGGCATCGGTATAACATTTTCTATAAATAATTTATTAAACCAGTTCAGACTAGTAGGACTGTTTGGGCTTTTTTCTAGTAGCAGGCACTTATTCAGTATTCTGCTTGATGGGCAATCACAGATAGATACAGTTGACAAAAAGTATGTTGCCATTTCATGACTGAAAACACTTAAGAGTAATTTTTGCTATTTATGTTAGTATTTAAAACAGTGCAATGAGGAAAAAATAATTTGATTTAGATTGTCCTTAACTTTGATCTAACATGTCAAAGTATGACCCCTAGGCTAATGAAATGAAAACTCAATAAAATAAAATAAATTTTAAAAAGTCTAAACTCAAAGCAAAACAGCAACTCTAGGGAAATGATTAGAAATTAATGAGGTGCAAAATACTTTTTATTTTAATTATTTCAGCTTGGTAAAGAAAACAAAACAACTAATACAGATTTGGTATGTGTTTAACAATTTTTTTATCTGTTCACAGGAAGTATGATGCAAACTCACAATCCTGAGCACTCCACTGGATGTCTGGTTTGTAATGCACAGAGTGTAACAGTACCACTCCCTAAAAGAGATCTGAGCAAACAGACTGTGCTTTTTCACAAAGACACATTTCCACATTTCTTTCAAGTTCCTTCATGATGAAATAATCTGCTTTTCCATTTCTACCAGCAATATACATGCGCAAAATTATTAATACCTGTGAGGAAATTGCTTTGTCTGTGAACTAACAGTGACAGCCTTCCTAAGGTAGTTGAACTGCTGGTTCCTTAAACCATGGTTTTCCCAGAATTATTCCAGGGACTCGACTCCTGACATCTTAGGGGGAGACTCCAGCACTTTGAATACCAAATGCATTCTGGATGAGTTCAGAAGCAAGTAAATGTGAGAAAAAAGGAGTACTGTGACTATTGATAAAATTTTGTGGCTCCGTTTGTTTAAATAAGTGACTCTCTTTAAAGGATAAAAATAACAGTAACACTCCCAAATTCAAAAGACATTTTTAAAACACTTCTTGAGCAGTTCCTGTTAAATATGTGATTCGATAAATATGTTATCCTGTCATTTTTTATAAGAGGAATGATTCCACCATCCTATTTGAATATATCTGCATTTGCATGGATTCAAATTTCTATGAGCTTTAATTGACATTTTCTTAAATAAAATAAACTTTCTGTCTTTACTATCATAAACAACACAATAATGTAGTGCACAGCTTTCTGTTCAGATTTCATCTGAGCTAAGCTATCACTCTATGCTGGAGATTTTAATTGTACAGCTTTCACTGCTCAGTAGGCAGCAGAGAGGAAAAAAATATTTGACTGAATGTTTACAGTCAGCCTGCAGGGACTAATTTCTTTTAATAAGTGAAATTTAGAACTAGGCTATAATTAACTGCTTTTCGCAGTCTCTTCAGCTGTCACTTGATTAACCAAACAATATGGAAAATAGTAACATATCTCTTGGAATATGTCAAGGAGTTTACATTGAAAATGAAAGTTATGGATACAATATAGCATATGTAGATTTAATAAGGTTTCTGTCTAAGCCCAGAAGACTTTCAGACCTGCTGGAACTCATTCCATGACTTTTAGAGAAAATCAACTGCTTATCAATAGGTTGTCAAAATAATGCTATAATACTATGAATGAAGAAAGTACATTTTTGACTCTTGAACAATGATTTTTTTTTATTTTGAATGTCATATCTTTACAATTAAAAGGATATCTTAGGCTGCAGAGATTTGCAAAAAGCTTAAGAGTTAACCAATCAAAAGCCGAAATCACATTGATTTCTCCTTCTTTGGTGGTCAAAGCTTTCCACTACGGATGAGAATACAACCTCTTAGTAAGACAGTGGCAATTTCACTGAGGAATTCACATAAATTTATTTATGTAAACTGAAGCTTCTAGTCTACTTTTGTTCTGTTCTCATTGTATCTATCTATCTATTGATAAACTTACAGTAATTTTGCAGGAATGTGTTCCTGAACAACTATTTGTATTCCCAGGATCAGTGTCACTTTCTCGAGTTTTTAATATACCTATCCATTTGACTCTTAATTTTCAAATAAAAGCTCTATAATTACATGTGTTGAGCAGAAGTTTTTGGTGATTGTGTTGTCAGCACAGTAGTATTCACTGATATTTTCAAAGTAAAGTTTTTCTTTTCCCCTCACAGTTCAAAGAAACTTGCTGGTTCTTTATTCATCTGCAGAGTACCCTGTCACTATAAAGGGAAGGGAAGGGAACAGTAAGATGTCTGACTTTTGGTGGAAAAAGAATGGTTTGTAATATTTTGTGATCAAGAACATCTATGTATTTTTCAAAAGACGAAGTATTAGTATAACTTTGTTTCTTTCTGAAAGGTTCTCCTTTCTGTGTCCTCTGGGATGTGCTAAGTACTTCACTATTATAATTTCTCACTTTTATCTTGTGTTGCTTCACCCATTCTGCTCAAAAAACCCAGCTGAAGTCCATAGAAGAATTTTGAACTAAGGAGTAGTTGTCCAGTGTAGACCCATCAATGTCCATTGTAGACCCATCTAGCCATTGTCATATAACTTTTATATATATATGTATGGTATATATATATATATATAGGGTATATATATATATGGTATATATATATAATAGGTAATTCTTCTGTTTAAAGATGCATTCAATTTATTCTCATGGCTTTTGGTGTATGTTGTATTGAATACTTTGTGTGTTAATTTCTTCATGTGCCCTCTGAAGATGGACGGCATTTTGCCAAGGACAGAACTGAGGATAGCGGACAGAGAAGTTACACGTAGTATTGTTAGAGAGGAGGTACTTATTGTTTTGTAAACAGGGAGATTTTATTTGAACTATATGTTATTTCACTTTCAAATGTGGTTATAGCTTTGAAACTGCTTCCAAAGCATCCTTAACACAATGAAATTTTTTGCCATCTGAAATACTTATAAAGAACAAACAGCAAGAGAAAAGCAATCTTCTGAATTTTCCATTATGCCTTTCAGCCTTGCAATGACATTTATTCCAAAACACACATCTAGGATTTAATCTAACTTGGTTGTTAAACCAAGGGAATATATTTTGCTGTCCATCAGGTTAATCAGGTTATAATGAGGCTGTATAATGCCCAATTACCACTTTCTGTTTCCATAAGTCTTGACTTCAACCAACAATATTTAAATTACTGTAGCAACACAGCTATTAAGAGATATTTCTTATTGTTTAAACAAAAAAAAACTGAAAAGGAAAACTCATCTATTTGTTATAACCTTGGTGTTCCTATTTATGTCATTACCTCTGCCTACCTTTGCCTTAGCAAAACAGAATGAACAAAGATTTTAAAAGGCATAATAAGGAGAATAGCTATGAAGAATCATTCCTCAGGTAGTTCTCTTATAATTCAAGTTATTTATTTATTCATTTATGTATGTAATATATAATGTATCTATAATCCGCAGTGGTTTTGGTTCTTTTTCCTTCATTCCATTAGTAAGAAAGTGAATCATTTTCAAATACCAAACCAACATTCTTAGTGTAAAAAACTCTTAACCTCAGACATCTCAAAAATTAGGCTGTCATCCTTGGTCTCTGAGCATATCCTCATACATCAAATTAACATATCACATTCTTTACTGCTACCTTACAGTTTAAGAAAAAGCACTTTCCTGTTCTGTACAAGGCAAAATTCCAATACTCTGTTTAGATCAATTCATGGTTTTTAACATACATACCTTTCAAATATGTTCAATATCTGTCCTTTGTTTTTGAACAGACACTTCTGTGGCTGAAACCTTTGCTGTTTTGTTTGACCTTATGCTTTCATAAGGGTCTCCTGCTCAGAGACATTGTCTGTTTTCTTCTTTGAACTCAGATCCATATTTGATCTCAGTGACATCCACTTACACCATTGTCCATCGACATCTCTTGATGATTCCAATTCCCGGGAGAGAAACAGGCATAGGTTACCTTGAAAAGAAGCACTTGTAATCCATTTACCCCCACAGCGTCTTTGGTCAAGGGCTACTCTACTCATAGAAGTTTTAGGAACTACCAGGTAGAGCTGCATCTTTATTTTCAAGGAATGGTCATAAAACACTAACCAGAAGTGTATCCTCTATTTAAACAAACAAGCAACCCAGTTTACTAATCTGTCCACTATGGGCATAATATTCCCCATATTTGTACAATTCCTGAGTAATAAACGAGTGGTTTTTCATCAATATTTTAAAAATCTTCTGGTCTCAGATTTGGTAATACTAGATTTTTAACTAAGGTGAGTGGAATACTAATTTAAGAATAATGCCCAAACACCTAATAAGTTTCATAAGGGCAGGCGGGAATTATGGGAGATAAAGAGTTCATTTAAGGTAGAATTTCTGTGATTCAAGTCAGTTTTATAAAGAATCTGGGGAAAACTTCAGTAGCCTTCTTCAAGTAAGGATTTAATTGAGTTTTCCAGTTCTATTAGGTATAACAAGACATCACTGGTGTAGGATGAATATTTAACTTAAGTCACCCACTGGGATACCTCTTAATGTGATCATTAATCCTAACTGCACAATCCCCCAGTTATAAAGCTAAAATAATTAGGAGAGGGAAAAGGACACATTTTGGGGTGGGGCAGGCAGAGAGAAAGTTGCACTATAAGAGTGAAATTGGAGCATTAATAAATATCTTTGTAGAGTCAAAGTGAAAAATGTTTTCTAAGTTTTGAGTGATGTTCAAAACACTGCGAATGAAAGCAAATAAAGGCCATGCCAAATGACCGATCCCATTTTCAGCTTCTAAGGAATTGAT
Source organism: Lophotriccus pileatus (assembly GCA_035583135.1). Lineage (NCBI taxonomy): Eukaryota > Metazoa > Chordata > Aves > Passeriformes > Tyrannidae > Lophotriccus > Lophotriccus pileatus. Next base: position 103,814,835 of record JAWWES010000001.1, on the reverse strand, counting down.
TTCAGCTCTAATTGTGTATCATCAGTGGTCCAGTGGAAGACACTGTAACATTTCCTCTTAGTATTTGAAGGCAATGAGTCTACTTCTAACTCTTCACCAAATCTGCAGCAGAACAATTTCTGTCTTTGTCTCTGATCTAAATAACAATGGCGCAACTTCTGAATGGCATTTCATAGTACTTGAAAGTAAGCAGTGTTCAGAAAAGGGAGCTTTGGAAAAAAAATAGTTGTATGTAAAATGAGTCGTACTGTAAAGTCACATCTGTACCAAACTGGTGATATATTTAATAATGCATAGTAATACTTCCAGGTTTACCTTTTTCATTTGTATAGTACATAATACTATATATACATATAGTATTTGTGGAGAAGACGTAAAATATATCTTTAAGCACCAGAGAAAAACTGTTAAATTTTCTGAAAAAAATACTTAGTTGAGATCACTGAAAATAAATACTGTTGCTTATAGATATTATTTACCCTACATATTTTCCACTTAAAATTATAACTAATTTCCTGTATTTATTATCATGTGCTTGTGCAAAAATGCTGTAGTTTATTGGGTTTGGTTGTGAAAGAGTCAATTTTCTTCAGAGCAGCTTGTGTGGTGGTGTGTTTTGGACTTGTCATGAAAAGAGTGTTAATTGTAGAGCAAAGTTTTAGCTATTGCTGAGCAGCGCTCGCACAGAATCAAGGCCTTTTGTGTTTCTTACATTGCCCAGCCAGTGAGGAGGGTGGGGTTGCACAAGAAGTTGGAAAGGGACACAGCTGGGACAGCTGTCCCCAAATGACCAAAGGAATATCCCATACCATAGGATATATGGAACAGCATATAGAGCTGGGGAAAAAAGAAGGGACCCACATTTGGAGCGATGACATTTGTCTTCCCAAGCCATGGTTATGTGTGAAGGACTCCTGCCTTCCTGGGGGTGGCTGAACACTGCCTGTCAATGGGAAGAAGTGAACGAATTTCTTATTTTCCTTTGCTTGCATGGGCACCTTTTTCTTTACCTATTAAATTATCTTTGTCTCAACCCCTGATATTTCTCACTTTTGCCCTTCCAGTTTTGTCCCCCATTCCACCAGAAGGAAGTGAGCAAGTGGATGTGTAGGGTTGAGATACCTACTGGGTTAAACCATAATAAATTGTAATTTACTACAATGAAACTTGGCACTGAAAGAATTTTTCTTTAAAAATGAGATTTTCTTTATTCATCTAAATGTAAAATTTTGGATCAGACATTATTAAAATAATTGGGTTTAAAAATAAAATTAAAAATGTCAATCCCAACTTTCAGCACATTGACAAATAGGCTAATAGAGAAATTGACCACAGAAGGTCAGAGTCTATGTAGGAGCCTCAGAGCTCGGTTGGACGGTGGTTGGCCAGTGTCCCAAGAAAACCATGACATGAATGCTCTCTGACCTTTTCAAGGTGAACACTGGGTTTTAAGTGAAGATATTCTGGTGTCCAGTCCAAGATTTTTTTTTACTCCAGTATATGAAAATTCAATGTTTAAAGACAGTCCATGCAGAATCACCAACATTGCGCCACAATCTGAAAAAGGCTGAATCTTTCTACATCACTTTTAAACCCTTTCAACAAGAACAAAGGAACGAGCCTAAGGAAGATGCTGATTTCAGTGTAGCCTGCCCAGGAGCTTCACCTGGTTTGTGCCGTCACAAGCCTTAACTCATGATTTGGAATACATATGTGCAAGGCACACATGAAAGTCAAGACACAAGACAGTGGGTGAATGTCACTATTACATAAAATTATTTGGGTTTACTTACATTATAATTTTTTTTAATTTGGGTCAAGTGTAACATCTGATTATTTGAGGTTAACTACCCCATCTTTGGTGTGAATTGCTGAAAAGCCATTCTGGAACCAACCTGTAATTAAAAATGACCTTTTATATGGAACAGGAAATGAGAAAACTTTACAGTAATGGAGAAAGAAGAATCCGATATCACCTTGGGTATAACAGTTTTCACAGTGAATAAAGAAATAGGCATTTTTTCATTATTTCAATGTAATTCACATTCAGTTTATCACCCATCATATCAAGGGCACTAAGAAGTGAGAGTCTCTGTCAACAGAATGGAAAATTGCACTAAACTCAGAGACTGAATTTTGCAACTCTGAAGAAGATAAGGAAATTCAGATAGCTCCAGCTCTTCTTCTACAGGGACCCAAAATCTTACAAGTAGAGCATATTCACCATGAACTGGGTATCAGTCTCTGGCTCTTATCTATGACTGCTCAGCATCATCTACTTTAAGACAAAGATGTGAAATAAAGACCCTTCCCATGTGGATCGTGATCTTCTTTACTTCAGTTATTTCTAGTATGTCCAACATTTTGTTAAACTTATACTGAAATTCACATTCTGTGACACCTGATAACTATTCAGCTGGTAAAATAGTAACAATCTAAAAAAATTGGCACCTGCTTCCTCCAAGTTTAAAAAAGTTTAGTTTTTTCACTAGCATATATGAAAGCCTAAACTTATACAAATGATAAGAGCAAGACAATTTCAGGGTACAAAAAGTAGGTTAATTAAAATACACTCATTTATGCCTGCACTACTATTGTTTCATTCAGTGAAAGCTAATCTACCCAACAGATGGGCAAATGTCTGCAGGTCATAAACCTAATGGCACTTTAGTAATATTCAACATAAGGTTCTTATTTCTTGAAGCATAAAGCAACTCAAAGCAAACAAAAATACACACCAAAAATCTCCTAATTATTTCACAGTTTCATATTCCACAGCTAAAAATACAACCCAAGACCTTAGGATTTACTTTCTTAGAGGATTAAATCAGTATTTTACAAAATACATATGTCAGAGTGTTTGCCTGCACTCTTCTTTCTTTCCCTCATTTGATTTCTTAAACATTTAATGAAACAGAAGCTAAGTCAGAGTTTGAAGGAAAGGCTGGCTTTCCAGTTGAAAAAATAGGAGATGACACTCTACCAAAGGCAAGCTGGATCTGTTATAGGTATAAGAAATCTTAAATGGTTTCAGAAATGAAGTCTCAGGAACAAACATATGTGTAACTAAAAATTTTCTGCAGACCTCTGCTCACTTCTTGTTTGATTTTGTCAGGATTAAATTCTCAGGGAGTGAATTTTACAAGTCCACACAGAGAAAGAAGGAGCATCATCTTTCTTCTGTGGGCAATCATCCTTTTAGGGAACAGTCTGTTTTGTCGTGGCAAACCTTCATAGAATCTATTTCTGTCTCTGTTTTCCAAATGAAATAAGTTTGATATGAGAGTCTGGAAAAATGTTGAAACAGTCACATATGTAGCCCTGTACACATTCTGTTTATTTTCTTATACTTCTTTTTTTTTTCCCCAGTATAGTGGGAAGGATTTTTTTTTAATTCTGTATGACTTGAAAAAAATATTATAAAAATGGTATATTTGAAGGTAATTACCATGTAAAAGAACAGGGAATATTTAAGTTAAAAAAATATTAAAACACTATTTATGGATATAAGTCTTGTATTAAAGAAGCTAAAGGAAACATTTATTTTAATTACTCAATCAAACTTCTCTTTTAGAGCGTAGAAATATATTTTGTCCTTCTGTATTTCCACTCTTAGCTTGATTGTTTCCTTTTCCCCCTCAGAAGCCTGTGAATTTGTCAAGTGCAGCTTTCCTGGAGTTGCAGCAAAGATCATAGGATTTGGAAATGAAAGAAAGATTCCTTCATCTCCACTTGAAAAAACAAGTAGTATCTCAGGGACAGTAACAGGAAACATGGACAAACTGGAAAAAAATAACAAGCATTAGCCTGAACATGGCTGGGGAACAGAGAAAAGGGAATCTTTTTTTATGGAAGAGAACTGGCTGAGAGGAGCCAAGTTACAGAAGCCAGAAAAATACTTCCAGTGTGAGCCAGAGACCTCCTTCTGGTGTGTCACAGATTGACAGCTTTTGTGAGACGTTTGCTAATGTGCACTCACGCACTGGCAGACTGTGAACAGGGCTGTGGATCCTGGACGCTGTCCTATGTATTGTATAGCTCCATATGTGGATGGCTGAGACCTGAAAGCTTCCCACTCTACCTCTGCATTAGTTTTCTGCACAATAATAAAATCCTTCTTTAGTGACACCAGAAATTACTATATTGGTTAGTATTACATGGATTTTGAGGTGCTTTTTTTTCTTAGGAAGTGAAACATAAGTTCATGTATTTCTGACACATATGGGGATCTACTATTTTCCTGAAACAGACACAGATAATTTCCAATGCTTGTGCTTGTACCAGAGAGCAGGGGGAATGCTGACTGGTAACACTGTGGTCTTCCTATATGGACTGTGTTGATCAAAGTGGGATGTAATAAGGCTGATTTTATCAAACCTATGTCAAAGAAATACAATCATCATCAAGAGTAAAATCTAGCCTCAGAAATGCACTTTTTATTCACAAATTCACAGGTTGGAAGGGACAACCAGTGGGGTCATCTGGTTCAATCTTCCTGCTTAAGCAGTGTCGTCCCAGACCACATGGCACAGGATTGCATCCAGATGGTGCTCAAATATCTCCAGTGAGGGAGAACCTCTCTGGGCAATCAGTGCTAGCACTCAGTCACCTGCACACCTAAGAAGTTCTTCCTCACGTTCAGGTGGGACTTCCTCTCTTCCTGTTTCTGCTCATTGCCCCTTGACCCATTGCTCAGCACCACCAAGAAGAGCCTGGCCCCAATCTCTTGACATCCTCCCTTCAGATACTTACACACATTGGTGAGATCCCCTCTCAATCATCTCTTCTAGAGACTGAACAGGCCCAGCTCCCTCAGCCCTTCTTTTAAAGAGAAATGCTCCCCAGTTGCCTGATAGAACCTTAGAGAGTCTGTGAAAAGAAGGTCTTTCCCATAAATTCTTAACATCTGCAAAAGTCCCAGTTATTGGAAGCTCCAGAGCTGGCATGAGGCCTCACACCCATTCTCAGGGAGGGCACTGTAAACACACGCTAGGTGTAAAGGCTGTCTTTGCTGGATACCTTACACTATGGTAACATATTACTATGAAGTCTTACAATTCCAGTTAGCATTTCCAAAATAGAACCAAAATATGTCAATTCTGCATGTTCCTCTTTTTTTTTTTTTTTCTTCAAAACAACAGCTGGTCTCCATGCACTAAGTATTTTATTAAAATTAAAATTAGAAGTTAAAATTACACCTCCAGGAAACTTGTTGTCTAAGAAAATGATGCCAGTGTAATAATAAGAATGTAATTAAAATTTCATTTATAACAAGTAGTGTTCAATTATTGCTTCTATAAAGAATGAATTGTTAACAGCAGTCAGTGCTGAGATCCTGAATATAGATTATTTTTTTCATTTGTTGAAAAATAAACAAGAAGTGGTCTCTGTATGGAACAGGCTCATCCAATTCAGACAGGAAGATATATCTTCCATAGATCCAGTTATTTCCTTTTTTCCCCCCAACTACTCTTAGTTAACAACTGCACTTAATTAATCAAATTTTGTTTACTTGACTTGCTCCAGAATTTCACACACACAGAGACCATAGGATTGCAGGGAGAAGAATAGAGATTAGTACCAGAGAAACTGAAAAATGACAAACAGATTGAATAACACAGGAAAAAGCCTAAATAATTGTTAAACAGCATTTAAAACCACCCTATGATGATGATTAATGCAGCAAAACTGAATGCAAAAGTTTTTACTTTCTTAGAGTCAAAACTGAAGAAATGCCATACAGAATGACTTAATGGTTTCAAAAAGAAGTCACGACATAGTGGGACAAGTCAATTAATGTGACATGAGCAAACTGGGGAATATTGGTTATGCATCTCTAAGACCACAGCATTTTCTTTTTCAAATTCCTTTGGTTTCATTTCAGATAGGTCAACTGCTGTTTAACTTAAGAAGTCAGAGGCTATTTATTAATATGTAGGTTGTTTAGGTTCCTTAAGGCCAGCTGAAGAGAGTTAAGGCAGAAAGGCAAGTCAGGAAGGAAGAGAGACAAACGGGTCTGAGCTTGGAATATTATAATTGGGTTTTCTTTTTTTTATCCTTTTTTTTTCTCTTTTTTTTTACAGTGAAACATTTCTGAAGTTGAAAGCACTGAGTCTGCAAAATCCACACACATAGCTAGAAGAAGTCTTGTGAAATATTTAACACAGATGTAAGACTGACATGTGACTGGAGAAATGGGAATATCATAGAAACTGGCTGCATTAGGATTCTTTTTTTCCAAGGTAGGTGTGAAGGAAGTTATCAAAGACTTCTCTTGCACATTCATGTATCAGCAAGTTTTCAGGTATAAGAAAGAAAGTTAGCTTGCAGAAAATGAAAAAATCCCATATATGAATGCATCCTTTGGAAAAGTAAATTAAAAAACCCATGAGTTAAACTAAAGTATCAGACAGAAGAAGATTCTCATAGGCAATATGGACTTCTGTCTAACAAGAGGTAGTGAAAGTTGATACATCTCTCAAAAAATTTCATGAGATAGATGAACTAAACTGAAGTAGTAAGAACGATACTGAATCAAAATGACTCTCATACTCTAATTTGGTATATTTTAAGTGGAGAGGAACATGTATTACTCCAGCATATAAATTGAGGCAGAGAGAAAAGGAGGGTGGTGTAAGAAGTGTCAAGAAGGAAATACACATTGTCTGCTGGAATAATATGACTCTCTCAGCTGAGGGAGACCGTTAAAATTCTGGACTGCCTGTAATGCAGAAGAGACTCACCACTTCAGGCAGAGCACTATGGAAACAACATGGTGTGATTCTGGGGGTTGTTCTGTACAGGGTCAGGACTTGGACTTGATGATCCTTGTGGGTTCCTTCCAACCCAGGATATTCTATGATTCTACAGCAAAAATGTTTACGAAAGTGTAGAACCAGTCATTGAAAGGTAAAATCAAAGGTAATCAAGTAGAATATAAATTCTGGGTTATATAAATCACTGTGCAACCTAAGGTTTAAAGTAATGGGCTTGTGAAAAGACATAAATAGAAATATACTGCCAGAGATATTATGAATAATAAGCATCTATCAAAGGCCAACCAGAAAAATGGCCCTAGAGGTAACAATTTCTTGAATCAGCCCTTGTGCATCATTTTCAGGGCACTAGTCTAGTCCTGGCTGCACATATTCGTCAAGCAAAATCTACAAAAGAGTTATAAGACCATTTCCGTATAAAGGAGTTTTTACCATTTTGCAAAGGTTTAGAGTCCTAACAAAGAATTTTGCCATGAAGGAACATCAAAGACTTTATTCTTCAGAACTCATCCTCTTCTGAGAGTAATGGTAAGGCTTCCTTTGAAGCTGATGTGAGTTTTACAGTTGATTTCAGAGGCCAAATTTTATCCTAGGTAGTTATTGAGGGAAAGGTGTTTTCACCTTATAAACATCTTAAAGCTAGCTAAGTAATTTCTAGCTACACCATTACTTATTTGGATAGATATTTGCAACTAGTACAAGAAGAAAAGGTTTATATTTTATATATATTTAAATAAAATATGATAAATCAGTATTGAGCTACTGTTGATAATTCCAGACAATTTCTAATACTATTCAATATATTGTTCAATATATAGTTCTCCATACAAAATATTTTCTGCTTTTGAGTTTATCAGCAAACTTGAATTTCCTTCAGTCAAGAAGGGCATCATAAGGCAATGATAGGAAATCAAAGGCATTCCCTCTCTATCCTATGAATTGGTGGCCCTGAGATGTTTCAAGAAAATAAAACCCATCCATTAACATACCTCGTTGATTTTTGCTCATTTCTTCTTTTAGTTACTTTTGACTTTCCTGTTGAGGGTAACAGAACCATTCATGCACATATGAGCGGAAATGACTCACAGCGCCTAATCTATACAAGCCTAGCCTGGCTTGCTCAGACACTCAAAGTATTATCTGGTATCATAAAATGTTGAGACTGATGAGGTAAACAAGGTTCAGTCTGACTTTTGAGCAAAATTCGATCAGTTTCTTTTATAGCAGGGTAAGTGCCCTGTCTTACGAATCTTTCCACCAAGTTTGACTCCTGATGCCCTTACTGTCCATTTAAGGCCGAGTGCGTTGACTCCTGGTGAACATATGAAGAATAAAGGTTCAAGGTGCTGCTCTGTCTGTCAACCTCTTTGCTCCACCTTGCCTGTCTAATTCCTTTGCAGCCATGACCACCTAACCTCACTCAGCACAGAATTACATGCATGTCCTTAATCTGCAGGTCTTAGCTGTCTTTGGCAGAGAGGGACTGGCTGTTCAAGGGACAGGGACTGTTGAGTCCTTTTCATTCCAAGCAGTGAGTCTGCAGATTTCCCAAAACAGAGGGAGGGCTACAACTGCAGCAACTATCCATCAAGTGTTAGCTGTTTGAGGGATTCCCCTAAGTACATGCATTCAAGGATGTGTTCTCCTCTTTTGCACTGATCAATAGGCAGATTTGATTATCAGTATCTTTCATTGTTTTCTGAGGAATGAACCTAGAGAAAATGCAGATATGCCTGTTTTGCCTGTTTCTTGTCTCAAAAGGACACCAATCAGACCTTAGTCCTTAATTCCAGTTTCTATATACTTTTAGATTCTAAGAACTTTAGAAGAAATGTCTTCCCACTTGTTAGAAAATGAGGCTCTCCTAAGACGCTTTAAACAATGATTAAGAAAAATTAGACATATGAAGCAACTGAGAGCAAATTTTCAGACAAATCATTGTCATTAAGCAAATCAGTCATTGTCATCCCTCTGCTGACTACTGCGTATGTACCAAAATATACTTTTGAAATCTGTTTGCAGATAATAATTTGAAGCACACTTGGAAAATGCTCAGACAATATGTAGGAGTAGACAGGTGTAAAAACCTGTCAGCATTTTTAAAACAAATATTTTTAGTCCTATAGACATGATGTGTGTTCCTGATATGCAACTGGATTAATTTCAAGGACTGAATTATCCTCTTCATTTACTCTCTGTTTTAGAAGATATTATCTCACTTTAAAACATTGCGTACACCTGTACATTGGAGTATTTTATAGACTTAATTAAGTAGATATTTATATATAGGAACAGATATACCTTATAAATATTTATATTACTGTGTGTAAGGTTTTAAATTTTTGTAGACCTTTAAAACATTAACTCCAGCAATGGAGCTTTCTGAAGTCACTGAAGTTAAATCATGAACCATTTTATTTAAGTTGGTTTCACTTAATAAAATTGTCAGAAATGAGTTAAAAGACCTGTGATAATACACAGAGTGAGGGTCAGGTTTCTACGAGCTGCTGAGTACCCACTGCCAAAAACTGCATGCCCTTGAGTTGGAGAAAATCCAGAGTAATTCCATTGATTTAATCGTGTTACTCCAGAATCACAACTTGGCAGACCTCATGACTGTGGACACAGCGCAGAGAGGCAACATAAGACATTCTGGGGTAAAGATCTTTACGTCTTCTCATACACTGCCAAAGTTTCCTTTACACTTGATCACTGCACAGATACTTGCTTTTGTAAATGAGCCTTTATAACGGAGACAAACATTGTGGCTAAACTTGGTAAAACTACATTGCTAAAAACATTTGGCTATGTGGCCTAAGGGCAATATTTGATTTGGTTGATAGCACTGGTATAATGAACTGATATTATTACCCATAACTTACTGACAGGGATTTTTTTTAATATTCCATGTAAATTCAATGCTACTTGAAATAAAAGAATATTTTTGCTGTTTTGCTTTAATTATTAGGGTATCATGTTACTAGAGATACTGAGTTTGTTAAGAGAGGAAGGAAGTATCTTAAAATGCTGAGAAAACATTCACCTATGAGTGGAGGATAAGCACAGTTGCACTGTCATACCTTGATGATCTATACTTTTTGTTTCCCATTCCTCCGTTTCTAGTTAAAAGCTCCCCACAGTAAGGGAAGTGATGTTGAGTAATGAAAAGATTAACATACCAAAAGCTGGATACCTGTCAAAAAACTTCATCATAGTACTTGGTTTGTTACTGTATCAATAAAGTTTTCCACCGTCCCATCTCCCTTTTATCCCTCTGGACAACTAAACTTCTCAAAAGAAGTATTAAACCCCCACAATTTTTCTTATATTTTCTCCACGATTTCTCAAATTTATAGATAAAATTTCTGATGACTACATAAAATTTCAATTAAATATTATGCTTCCAAGTTCTACAAAAAATGCCTCAAAGTTGAGAAAGTAATTAATAAGAGTAAGGTAAACATGTCTGGAAGCAAGTAGCATAATACTATTTTACCTTAGCTTTTCTATCATTGTTACTAAAAGCACAAAAGATGTTTCATTGATAATACCATAATAAAAGCACTAATACCCAGAGTATTAGTGCAGACATAAATGAGTTACCTCATCAAGTCCATCTTACTCCTGTTTCTTCAGCAACAAGTATCCAGGTCTGCATTCTTTATGTTGTTCTTGCACAGATATTTGAGTTGATTTCAAGACCTAAAGACTAGGTCTTCAAATTAATTTAGGCATTGAATAGCAAGCAGAGGTTCGTAGATGGAATTTTTCAGCAGTGCCAGAGTTGATTCAGTGTCTATTTCACACCAATTTCAATGAGTTTCAGAGCTATTCTGATCAGCGCCCTACAAAATTTTCAAAAATACCTCTCTGTATCTCTCTCTGACTATACAGCTCACAGAGATTTTGGTCCAGGGTGTTTGTCTTTGGGGTGTTTGGTAAAATATGAAAACTTTTCTAAAGCTCTAGGTTGAAGATTGTGACCTGACAGGATAAACCTGTAGGCACAAGGAAACTCCCTACAGTGACATTAAAGCTCCCCTGCAAGATAGAGAACATGATTTTTTAAGGTTAATTATAAGATGAGGTCATGAGTTAGCCCAGAAAACAAGGCCTTTTCAGTTGTTTACCTTAGTGTTTGTTTTTTTAACAAGTATTTATATATATATATTTGTTAAAACAGAAGAGAATATATGCTACACAGTATGGTTTTGTCTCAAAAAATATGATAACTCTTACTTAAAACTAACAACAGGAAATTAAATTATAAAAAATTAAAAGGAATTAATTATTTCAATATTATACCAAAATTAGTTCATTGTGTTATAGGTAAAGAATGAAATTTAAATTCCAACCAAGAGGGATATGAACCTGTTCCTTGACAACTTAATTTGCAAATTAAATCATTCCAGGATTTCCAGAGACAAATGTTTCTAGTGTGTGAAGAGGAGCAGAATTTTGACTTGACTTTCAGGTTACAGTTATCAATATACCAGAAGCATTTTAGGTTGTCTCCCCAAAGTGTCACACAGATGGAACCAAATTTTGGTTCTTTAGCCTGAAGCTTGTCCATACTTAAAAACCCACAGAGAGTCCTGCCATAAACAGGACTACCTTACTCCTGCTCATATCTCTCTCCCCTGCACAGGTTATACTTATCTAGGGACCATGTGAATGGCCCTAATACCCAAGAAGCACCAGTTGAAGAAAAGAAAGTGAAGGCAGAGGAAGAGAATCAGTAAGAAAAAACAGAACACAGCAGTAAAGAAAAGATCTTCCATCATTATAAGATGGATAAGCTTTGCTAAAACCAAAACCTAACTTCATTTTGAGTAAAACTTGGAAGTCTGGAGGCAATTCAAATCCTAAATTCTTTGTGAGGTAAGTAAAGCTCAGGGAATTTCCTTCTCCTTATTCAAAATATTTCTCCAATTTTTTAGAAAACAAATGAACATAGAGAAAACCAATCAGAATTATTTTCAATGATTTCTTCTCTGCCATTTTTATACCTCACTTTTTCATCTGGTCACAGTAAAAATTCTCATCACACTGGTTATTTTTTCAAAATTCAATTGTACAAAAGAAGAAGAAATGTCTTAGTAAGCTGTATTAACTACTTCTACCATTAAGCAATTCTGAAAGTTTTTAAAAGTTGCAGGTAGACCCAGATTAGTATGCATACATTTTAAAAACCTCCTTAAATGGAGAAAATTCTGTACATCCATCCCCCATTTTTTCAGCCAATTTCTACTGTTTCGATATTATTTCTATTTCTCTATACAACAAAGGAAAAATTATGATTAACTTTACAAGTGATACACTGATTTCTATAAGCACAAAATCAAAGTCCTGTTTCACAGGTTGCCTAGATGTATATACAGAACTGCTGATCATTCTGTGAGACATATCACTTACTGAACTGGGATAGAAAGTAGCTGTGGTTAGCCTAGAAACTTTCTAAGACTTTATTCTGCTCACCAGCAGTCAGAGAGCCAAGGCTGTCATGTGTGGTGACCTTGATTTGAGCTCTTCTGATCCTATAGTTAGGTTGTTACCTACATGTGAGTAAGCAAGCTGACAGCTAGCTTGAGTGCATTTATGCTATGCTGCAGTCAGCACCTCCAAATTAATATACTGCTTATCCTGCAGCTGTAAGTGTGGCTGATCATTCTGCCACCCTTTCAGGTTGTATCATGCTTGATGTTGTAAGATTCTGAGTTCAGTCAGTTGAAGTTTGTCAGCATTTTCACAGCAAACTACTAAAGTAAATGATGATTTATTGAAAAAGTGAACAGACTTTTACGAAAAGGGACTAGTTTTTGGGCTGGCTGAAAAAAGTTCAAAATTGGTTAAAAGCCATGGTTTCGAGTCTTCTCAAAACAAAATAAACTTCCTGCATGGAGCTTTTTCTTTGGAAAAGATCAAGCTAAGGAGGAAAGGATAAAACTACCCAGAAATGGTCAATTCCCATTCTGTGGTAAAGATCAACATTGTTTGCAATGGAGCTGAGGCAAGAGAAATAAATTAAGAAAAATCAAGTCTGAGTGAAGAGAAGAAAAGCCTGCCATTGACCAACAGGAGTGGTCCACTTCCTTTCCAGCTGGGAAAGGAAGAAAATTAGTACAAAAATGTTATCAATCCTAAGCCCAGTCCCATTTACAACTCCAGGTTACATCCCTGATAAATCAGTGCTTTGCAGACTCAAAACTTGTGAGCTTTTTTTAGTCGGTAAATTTTGTGAAAACAGGCTTATTAAACATATGGCTTTTCCAATGCAGGTTGTTAGTCTTTTCTCAGCTTTCAGAGGTCAAACACTTGGCACCAGTCCTGACAACATGATGATGCCAAACTGCGCTTCCTGCTGCTGTAATAGATGGATATCCAGAGGTATGCTAGCTCCCTGAAAACTAGCTTATGTACATTCACACTATGTTGCAGTCACCTCAGATCAGAAATCAGCCACTCAAAGTAGTCAGTCCTGTATTGCATTTTGTGGTCTGAAGACCTGATTTGAAACTGTGACTCTATTTCCTGAAAGTCAGGCACTCACAATACAGCCAAGCTTAAACACACAGAGCAGGTATGGTATTCAGGCTCTGAAATCACCTTAGCCTAATCCTCCAGAGTGTATCCATCCAGCAACAGCTCAGAGCTGGCCCCACACAACCCATGCTTTTAATAAGAATGGGATTTACCCAATATAACAAACACTCTGCACAGATAAAGGAATTGTTTAAAAGGTACCTAAGCTTTTTCACTGTGTGCAATTCTGAACAAGAAAAAGATTGTGATAGAATTTCATACATAACAGAAATTCAGGCATGCAAATCAAAAATTAAAAAGTGGATGAAGGTGTTCCATTATTACTCAAAAGATGAGTTTCATGCAGCCTGCCTAGTGAATGACAGAGGAACCCTACAGAGAAAATGTAGTAGATATAGGACTGTGGAACTGAAGACTGAATAGACAAGCTTCATGACCTTGAAATAACTGACTTATGAGTGTTGACAAACCAAAATATTAAAACAATTGGAAAGTTTAATCAAGCAGGCTTTGCAACCTATTTGAAAAAAGTGAAATAGAAATGTAGACAAAGAGATATCAGGTTTTAAGGCTCAGAAGAGCAGCAAGGAAAAATGCAATCAAAAAAAGGCATCATGACCAAGGGTGTGTTACTAGGTCTCAAAGACTAGACACAAAATTTTGAAAGATTATAAAATAAACCACGTGGAGCTACAGTAAAAGCATTAGACATAATGGAAGACATGCTAGCTTTGAATAGCAGAATTTTGATTGATTTACCAAGGTGAAATAGTTCTTAAAGTGAGATTGGATGAAAGCACAAAAATTAACTTATGGGAAACTTGTTATTACAGTTTTGTTTCAGGAAGGATTATTATTGGTAGATGAGAGAAAAATGAGCACTGACACTGACCTTGATCCACACCTTTCTTTTGTCAACAAAAGGAGCTGCAAGATATCCTGGGAACTTACTGATGACAATGCTCAAATGTGGAAACAGAGAAGTACTTCAAGAAGATTGTATATTTTACAAAAACTGCCTTGCAAAACACCAATATAAGAAATTCAAATCCTTCAAGTTTGCAGAATGCTCTGGTTTTTGAAAATATCGATTAGATTTTAAAATCTGCTGGAATCCCCAGTATAACACTGCATTTTATCTAGATTACTCTTAAACCCTGAACTACATATTAAGTATGAAATTTAATTCTAAGGTTTACTGAGAAGGAAATAAAAGCATTTCATAGCTGCTTCAAAACTTAAGCATTAAGGCAAAAAGACACAGCATTGCACCTGGCACATGGAGTGTTACATAGTCTGCATTTTAATGTTAGTAATGCTTCTATTAATTATGCTGTCAAGATATTTCTATTCCAACCCCTGGCCAAGAAAGACCAGAAGAGCTATCTGGCTTTAAATCCATTTCCAGCTGGATCTATAATTGAGACAAGATTACCTTATGGTGGATGTGGGATGATTAAGACTGTAGCTGTAATTCAGTGCTAGATCTTGTAATAATTGTTTTCCTCTTATACACTAGAGCAAATTAATTATTTTGTGTACTTTAATATGTGCAAATGATGAACCCACACTGCATTATTTTACAGTGTTGCCATGGGACAGGATGTCTATAGGTTCTTAGCAAACAAGTCTATTTTTTATTGTACTCCATTCTTTAAGTCCTCACAATTTAAATACAAAGTAAAAATTCATCTTGGGAGGGGAAGAAAACAAAAGCAAACAGTATAGGAAGAATAAATATCCAAAAGATATCTACAACTTGAGAATTTTTTCAGAAAAAGGAAAGCAATTTTAGAGAAAAATGGAGAATGAGGTGCATTTTATAGCGTATATTGCAACTTCTATTAAAAATAATAGAAATAACAAATGCCTAACAATTGCCTAATTCAAATATAAGTTTTTCAACACAATACATTTTGTAATACAGGTGAACTATGATACTGATGTCATCAGCAAATGTATCTTTTTTGTGTCAGTGTCCCTTCGGCAATTCTAATATCTCAAATTTACCTGTCTAACAAACAGTGATGGCTTTTACCTTACCCAAAGAACTATTAAGCTCTAAAATTATTAATGTCATTATTTTTTTCTAGATTTGGTTTGGGTTTATTTTTTTCCTACCATGGCAAAAAAACTTGACCAGTAAGAGTAACATAAAAAGGTATGTTTCTTCTGAAATTTGGAAGACTTAAGTGTTGCACAAGACCTTTGATGGCTTATTATCTCAGTGTCAAACATATAAGGGCAAATGAGGATGACCACAAAATAGATATAGAGAATTGAGAAAGTAAATGTGATTGGCCAGATTACATTTAGTAAATTAGGTATTACCAGATCCTTTAGATTTTTGTCAGACCAATTGTTACATGTGTGTAACGTGTATATTTACACTGAAGAGGGGGTTCCAGAAAGATCCAGAATATATGTTTTGTTTACCTTTTAACTAAAGTTTGGTAACTAAAAGACATTATTTACAGAGAATGCATAAAGGCTTTACAAAATTGCTTTGTAAAGTATAGGGTATCTCAGCTCTCTGTGGTTCATGCAATTCACCAAATATGCCGGTTATTTTCCTTTCATGTTTTTCCTTTTTTTTTTTTATTTCTGCATTCTAAGAGTAATAAAGGCTTGAGTTACTAGCCTTAACCAAAACAAAATTATGTATGAAATATGAAATAAAGAATAGATCTGAGTATCTGTGTCACTAAAGCTTCAGCTGCAGTAAGTTAAGACAAAACTAGGTTGTTCTTTTTTTTACCTGTTTAAACCCAGCAGTGAAGCATTATTCTGTTTCTCTGTATGGTTGCCCTAGAACTGAACTCAAGTGATTTAGCCTCTCTGGAAAAATTCCACAAATCCACAGGAAGGTGTTTTGTCATTGGTAATCACTGTAATCCACTGGAAATACTATGGCACAGCTTTACTGAAGAGCTCCTGCTGCTGCAATGCAATTACAGCATCCCAGCGAGTTTTGCCATAGCAAATTCCCAGCCTTGTAACGTCTGTTTGCATGCAGGTTAGCCCTTCTGTACCTCAGAGCACGTAAGATCAGGATCAGAGTTCGGCTAAGATTATTTTGGTTTGAGAGGTGCTGAAAGAAAATAAGACAGATATAGAAAAGGCAGCTGAGAAAAATTCAGCCACAAAAGAAACACCACAGTGTGTTACTTAATCAATATTCAGTTTAGGAACTCAGCTCTTACCAATCCATAATATTGATATAGCAAAAGTTATTTATAAAGTGGTTTATTAAATAGTTCTCCGTGGGTAGCTCAAATGCATTGACCATATTCTGTTGTAAAGTAAGATATTGAAAGGATATAGCAAACCTTCTGTATGTCCTGGCAGTTATTTACTTACAAGAATACATCAGCCTGGATCTGCTGGCACTGACTATTCAGAAACTTGCTGCAAATTAAACATTGTTGGAGTTTTGAATATTTAGCTGAAAAAAAAATAGTCCGTCATTCACATTAAGGGAATGGCATGGGAAATTATTTGAGCTCTTTCTTTTGCAATTCTGCACTTGAAAATTGATATTTGCTTAGGATGGAGAAAAGAGAGAGAAGGATACATTCCTACCTCACAGAGTTACAGTTTCAGAGGACTAATTCAAAATATTGAATGCAATAATCCATTAGAAAGGCTGATAAAATACATAAAATTGCTTGTCATGGGCCTTTGTTTTCTTTTATAACTAGCTGATAAATATTTATTAGCTAATAGCTGAGGGGACATCGTGAGACAAATATTTAGATGTGTCCATTTTATACATAGTGGTTATGGTAAGCAAATTGCAATACATACTGCTGAGCACTGTAGTCCTATGCATTAATAATGTACTTGGTTTACTCCAAGGAGTTCTATTTATTTACATAGGTAAGTATATATCTCCTTAAGAGACAGACTGCATTGTTGATAGGATGAATCCTTTGGTCCTTTCCACAGAAAAAGGGGGTAAAAAAGTCACCTTGTCCTCAAACTGTCTGGCACTATCTCTAGGGCAGGATTTGTAATAATTATGTTTTTATCTTTAACCAGGGTAGTAAATATATTTCTGGAAGTGCCTTGAGTATGTGTCTAAGGTCTGCTACAGTTCTGTTTGAAGGAAAAAGTCTTTCAGACAGAGATAACATTTTAGAAACAACCACTGCTTTATGCTTTAGCTATTTGCAAGGATAAATTTCACAACTAGCGCTGCCAAAATGCTTGCTTTCCAGTCATTGTTTCATAACAGTGTAATGCCTGGTTACTCTCAAGTATTACTCACTTCTGTTTCTACCTGCTTAAAAATTATGTCATGGCTGTTTTGAAGTTCAGGTTCCAGAAGGCTTCATCACACCTGCTCTGTGTCTGGCAGTGCTCTGGAACTGCTGTTTTCTTTACCCTTTACCATTTTATTTTCCTTCCCTTTGGGGTATGAGACAAGACAGCAGCTCACCTTCTGAGGGAAGCCCTAAACCATCTCCTGACCCATAGAGCCATACCTCTGCTCTGGTTGTTCTACAGTGCTTGCCAGCCCTGGATCCCCTCCCTCCATCTCTCTTCAGGTTCTATTGCTGCTGGTTTGACCCTACTTCTGCTGCAGGAGGTTTCAAAGTCCCCCCATTGCTGCCTGGCACATGGGGCAATTCTGTTCTGCTTCTTTCCCCGCTGTCTTTCCTGCCTTCATACTTGTCCATCCACAATGACACCATCAGCACCCTCTGGCAGGTCAGAGGGCTTTAAAGGATCAGCACCTTTTTTTAACATAATTTCTAAAATGTTCTTCCAGATGATGAGGAAATCTGGAGATTATTTCTGCCATGAGAAAGCAGAAAAGACACAGGCTGTGAAGGATGAGAGCAGCAGCAACCACATTAAGAAATTTGTGTGAAAAAAATAATGGAAGATGCCAGTAGTCAGGCCATCAGCACCCACATACAAACAGATAGCAAGAGAAGCAGCATGGAGATTGTCCACAGAGAAGGGTTCTCATTTCCCATTCATCCTGTGTCACAGTTGTTATCCTCAGCCCACATAAGAATCATTTATAGAGTCTTATGAAGTAAACAAGAAGTGGACTGGGAAAAGTGACAGAAATAAGCATGCAATCACTTTAAGAAAAATATCTCTTAAATATATCTTTATAACCGTAGTTGTTAACTCAGCCCTCTAAAGTCATTTTTACTTCAGCAGTCTTAAATAACCCTTAAGGTTTAAATGACACTCTTTACTCTTAATGTTGTTTTCTTGCCTGCAGGCTATAACCATGAATCCTCCTCTAAGTACCTCTCTTCATTAGCAGCAGAATATCCTCAGCTATTCTGAATAACACTGTGGACCGTGATGTGGAATACGGTGCAGAGTTTGCTTAGGCTGGGTATTCTCATACACCCAGTGAAGAGCTGAAATTGGATTTGGGCACAGTTATTGTATTAATCAAAATAAATGCATCTTGCATTATTAGCAAAGCTTTTTATCTTGAGTGCCATGTCAGATAACAGCACTGCTTTCAGAATGCAACAGACACAGTGCTATGTAGTACTTCTGACCCAGCTTTCAAGTTGCTTTCCTCAGGTGTTTTGCTGGGAAAGAGCAAAGCCTGAGGATGCAGTTTCAGTTTGACCTTATACATGTACAGTCCAGTCTGACAGCCAGAGTTAAATAGACAGGATTATCAGAATGAGCGTGTTCATATTTTCCATCTCTGTTGACACATGACCACTCTTACAACTTCAGCAATTGATTGTCAGACAGATTGGACTAATATATGGAGGTCTAGAGTTGCAGAAGCATTATGTCAAGCAGCTGTGCTTAGAGGTAGAGAGACATTCACAGAAAGAAAAGCTGCAGGATGGTCCTGTTTCCTTTCACAGAGGCCATCTACAGACAAAGAGGAGGAGACCATTTCCAAACAAGTACAAAATGTCAATCAATCTTAAGAAACAAACCAAGATGAGAAGTCAAATGGGACTTGTTATCTCATTTTAAACAGATGCACAAGCTCCCCTTTATTTTGCATAATACACAGTAGTGTTTTTGTATGTATATATTGGATGCAATAATTTTATTTAAGGGAGAAGACTGACAGTTTATATTCCCTAAGAAAATCTGGTGAAAGGGTGTTCCATCATAATTTTAGAAAAATTTGGGAGTTGAGACAAAATATTATGAGAACAGCAAACTGACAATAAAATGGGAACAACAATGTCCCACTATTATAACAGAGTTTCTAAATAAAATTTAATTCTCAAATATCTATGCCCAAACTTTGAAGTTAAAAGTAAAGGTATGTTGCTCTGTAGATGCCCTTCTGAGGGCCCTCCCAACCTGAATTATTCAATAATTTTATGATTCTCTTAATCTGATTAACAGAAGCTTCTTGAAAAATATTGCCATGTTTGAATGATGAATTTGATAATGTGTATAGAAGTTTAACTTGATCAATACTTGGTGCTGCTAGTATAAATTTACACCTGTTGTCTGTCCTACTATACTGAAAAAAACCACATGTTTATAGAAAGTTTCATTTAAAAAAGCATGAATATATAATAACTGCCACATGAAATATATATTATTACAGTTACTGCTTTACTGTTGAAACCAGGAGATAAAAATATGCACAGTAGATCCTGCATTGTAAGCTTTGTAGTATATACATCAATAACTATATCAATTAAAGGTATCCACATATTAAAATGATCACATTTTCATGTTCAATTGACATAAATTTAGACATCCATTAGTTGCCTTTCTCATGAGGCACCTTCAGGGTCTATCTATCTTGTGACCTCTTCAGAGAATGTGTGTATGAATATGGAGTGCATATAATGATGTAAACATTTAACAAGATCAGGTAATATGTCTGAGTATCAGTAAGGAGGTTTTTTCCATTCTACATCATTAAGATATGCAGTTGCATTACCCAGATGGTTAAGTTCTCTAGCAAAACGAGGATTTTCTTTCATGTTTGCATGCCCTCCAATTCTCAGAATAACAGTGACTAAAGAGAAAAAGAGGTATGTTCACTCTAGGAGGAGCAGAATTGTGTTCTTTAACAATTTCGTTTGAATTGTCTGCAGCTACAAAATTGATAGCTGATGCTGCATGGTGTTCCAGTAAAATGCCTCATTTGTTTGAAGAAATGTATACTTGCAGTAACAATCAGTGGGCAGCTGAATGGCAAACTGGTTCATAAAATATCAAACACCATTCACTATAGTGAGACAGCAGATGAGGCTCACGTGTGCTTCATGAAACTAGTGGTTAGAAACTAATATAAGGGGGAGGAGGGGATGGAGGTATGCTATATTTCCCTCTTCTATGCAGAGATTTACCTTTTTTATGCAAAGAGGGTTTTTTATTTCTCACTGAGGCATGTGGAAAAACTCAGAATACACAATGGCCATTGGATTCCTGAGCCAGTGCTGGGGACAGACAGGTAAAAAAATAATTATGTGGGTGAAACTTAGCTGCATATATATTTCAGTGCAACTTTCAGATAATACCTGGGATGTCTGCATTATTTATTTTTCAGTCAGTCTCCAGAGCCTTATCACACTTTGAAACAGGCATACTTTCCAAGATTAGAGGTAAAAATACCCCATCAGTAACCAGTAGTTATGTACATCCTATAAAAAGGTAAAGGGTTCCCATGTGGCGCTACAATAAGACAGACCTATCAATTAACTAGAATGTGAGGATTTTACTGTTAAAACTAAAAAAAAAAAATTAAGCTACAAAAATTAAACAAGAATGTTAGTAGAAAATATATTTCCTCCAAATATATTTGTAAGAGGACAATTATATGACTTAAAACTTGTCAGTGGATGAAACTATGAATAAAAGGATGAACACAAGGAGTTTGGAAAGTAAGCTAAATACTCATTTAGCAGACAATGAAGCTATATGTTTAAACACAGTGAAAACTCTCCACCTGTTCCAGCTAGGGAATGAAGTAAGGACACGGTGTCACAGCTATGGAAAACTGCTTCAGGAACTTGGACAGCAGAAAACAATGATGACCAGGAGAGTAAGTGACTACTGTAAGACAGGACTTAGAGATAATGTGCAGGTGGGGGAGCAACATACAGATCGTAAAGTGTATGTGCTATTCAGAGAGAAAATACAAGAAGAAAATGCGAAAAATCAAGACAAACAAAATACTACAAAGCTAAAATTGAATATTTAAGTTAAAGTTGCCTAATGAAACCACAGTAATGGAAGATCTACTGGGCTAGTTCCATGATTTATTACATCCTCTTTCCTATTCCCAGTTAGAATATGGTTAGAATGTAATCCTATTTAGAAAAATAAATATTTCCTGGATATCACCTTCAGGAACAACTGAGTTAGACTACATTAGTAGGAGTTCATTGAATCCTTTAATAAAAAATTATATGTACCTAGGGTCTAAAGCGTAATATTTAAACAGTACAGAAGTTGATGAGAGGGAATGTGTGGACTGTACAACTGTGTGGAATAACCTTGTTAACTATGCAAGGGTGTAGACTAGCTGTGTATTTATTGTTCATAAAAAAATTAGCAACAAGAAAGACAGTGAAAAAAAAATCAAAGATGTCCCTAGCCAAAAAGTTAAGAAAACAGTTAAAGTAGAGCTCATCATCCCATGGCTAGGCTTCGCGAACGAAGATTTGGGACGGGATCTAACCACGCTTGCTACAAGCGCGCTGGTGGCTAAAAAGGCCAATGCGAGACAGACAAGACCGGTTACAAAA